>JANUYF010000002.1:1160740-1772238 GCA_026167975.1 Phrynosoma blainvillii | reverse complement strand
GAATACCCGTGCTGTAGGGTCTATTGCAGTGGAAGGAACAGGCAAAAACACCCCTGAAATTAATGGGGGATCAAATGCTGACAGGAGACACAGCCCAGGCGGCTGCCTGCAAGCCAGTAACTTGAACCATGCAAAGCGTCCTTCCAAGGAACCAATTAACCAGAGCGCATGAAACACAGAAGAGCACTTAAGGCAGTGACAACAAAAGCCCACATTATTGCATACATTATTTATTAACAAGCAACAAAGCAGACATATATACAGTGGGTCCCTTCCGGACCCTCCCCCAGTTATGAGAAAAAACACGGGACCTCAAATCCCATTGTTTTCTATGGCTGCACTCCTGCGCATGTGTCCTGGGAGCATGCGCCATTTTAATGCCAGGGGGCTCGCCGTCTGCGTGAGCTTGAGTCCGTGGATGGCAAGCCCACGTAAGGAGTGGGCGCACTGTATTATTTATTATTTCTTACCCACCTCTCCCCGTGGATCGAGTCAGAGGACAACATCAATACACAACATCAATTAAAACACACTAATTTAAAAGGACAAATAAGAGGTAATAATATGTTGTTAACTGACAAGAGACTGCTTAGTTCAATATGAAGCGGTATAAAAATGTAAGTGCTGTTGCTATTGCTATGTACACTTATTAAACCAACCCACTTCTAAAATTCCCCATTTAAAGATCATCTGAATAAGCCTGCCAGAAGAGACCGGGCTTCAATGCTCTTTTAAATCCAGAATCTCTTCTGGCAGGTCATTCCACAATTTGGGGGTGGCTGAAGGAAAAGTCCTCTGGCTGACTTGGCACATGCCAGGCCTGGGCAGACCACTGCTGACCCACAGCAAGCAGAGACTGAGTGGACGACAGAGAGGTGGGCAGAAGTGTGCCGCCGTAGAAATCAACGGGACTTGAGGTGTGGCATTTTTTTTGCATACGCAGGAGAAGGAGGATCCAGAATGGATCCCCCACGTATACCAAGGGCCCACTGTCGTCCTTTATTCCTCTAGATCCCTGGAGCCCTGCAGGAAGGACAGTCATAAAACATAAACCCCTTGCCATTTGCTCACTCCTGCTATTTCTCGTACACAGAGCCCAAGCATGATTCATGCATACATTTCAATATTCAATACATACATCCTTTGCAAAAAACCACGCCAATCATGGCAGAGCCATGCCCATGGATTCTGACAAGAAGCTCAAGTGAGACCCCCCAACCCACATCTCCCTCTCTCTCTCTTTGCCCCTCATGCCCCAGTTGTTCTAGATCTTCCCAGGAACATGTCGGTGGCTGGCGGGAGCTTCCCGTATCCGTACCAGGCGTCCCAGCTGCACCTGCACTGGGGGTCCCAGCATGCCCTGGAGGGGTCTGAGCACACGGTGGACGGGCATCGCTATGCCGGAGAGGTCAGTCCTTCTCTTGCTCTCTCTTTCTCCTGACTCAAACATCTTCTTTCTTACCAGAAAAAAATTATGTGCTGACTCTGGGTTCAAATCCCTGTTTCGCTAGGGAAACCCCAGAGTGACCCTGGGCAAGTCCTACTCTCTCAGCTTTAGAGAAAGGCAATGGCAATCCTTCTCTGGGTCAGTCTTGCCAGGATTGTGGTCTAGTGGAGTAGGACACTGGGAGACTTAGGTTCGAATCCTCACTCAGACAATTGAATGTTTTGATTTTTAATATATATATTTGAGATTTGCATGGGCTGTATTGAGTGTTTTCATGATGGAAAAGTGGGATATGACTCTTTAAAGAGGTAAATAACATTGGCCTGAGCCAGACCCAACCCTTCTGACCAGGAGGCAGAGAAGTCTATTGGTGCCACTCCTTGCAGACCCATATGCATACCCACACAGAGAGAGAGACCCTGGTGCTTGCATTGAATTATAGAGTTGGAAGGACCCTGAGGGCATCTAGTCCACCCCTCCACAAATCACTCTGAGGTTCTTTGGTCAGCTTTTGTGGATGTAGGACAAAAAGGTCTTGTCCACTGGACAAGAGGGTAAGGTGGGTGGTCAGGCAGGCAAACGGATGGATGCTCCGGAGTGTGCTGGAGGGGGTTTAAGCAACTGTTCCCTTGCCCACGAAAGACACACATGGGCTGGAGGGACTTTTCTCTGCTTTGCTTCAGAATGGCTCTCCGCCTCCCTTGCCCAGAATCCAGCATCCCCCTCTGCTGGCCAGGCAAAAGGGGTACCTGGTCCTTTTGTCCATCGGTCATCCTCTGTGTCCTTGCCCCGGCTGGACTAGCTTCCTTGGAGAAGTGGCCAAGGACCAGAGGGGTTGGCAGGAGTCCCACCATGCCCAGATAGGTGCTGGGGGGACGAGGGAGGATGTGCTCACGCTCTCTTCTCGCCCCGTCTCTGCTCCAGCTCCATGTGGTCCACTACAACACCCGCTTTGGCAGCATCAGGGAGGCCGCCCAGGAGCCCGGAGGCTTGGCGGTGCTGGCGACATTTCTTCAGGTGAGGTTGCAGGGGTCAGAGGGTGGCGTTTTGGCACCAGGACAACTGGGGCAGGCTGGCTTCAGATGAGGCAGCGTGAGGCCACTGGCATGGGCTCCCCATGGGATCACCGGCTCTTCCAATTATGGTTCCAGGTTGGGTCGGAGGACAACGAGCCCTTCCAGCACATCCTGGAGCATCTGGAGGACATCCGTGACGAAGGTACCGAGAGCGAGGAGGCACACACAGATGGCTGCCCCAGGGCTCATAGGCCACTGGGTATGGGGCCAGCAAGAGGTCTTTACCAACTCAACCACAAGCCACGGATGCCTCTCCTCTGGATCGGACTCCATGCCCACAGAGGTGACCACAGTTTCTGCCTTATTCCTGCTGTGGCTTTGCAGCTGGGTGGATCCAGAACTGTGCTTCTCTGCCTTCATGGTCATTTGGCAAAGCAGCCCTCCAGCCCTGAAGTGGACAAAGAGTAGCCATTGGACCACAGTTCCCCCATCCCTCACTGGCCAGGACTGATGGAACTTGTAGTCCAGTGGTATCTCTTTGCCCAGCCCCAATCCCAATCCAGGCTGTTGCTCTAAGTTCTGAGTCTCAGGGAGACTTTGACTAAAGCTTTTCTTCTGGGTCTTTGGGGGTCTGAGAAATTTGAGATCCACCACTGTATCTTGTCTTTGTCCAGCGTGTGGACGGGGTCCCCTCTCTCCCTTTTCATCTCTGGTGGGAGTGGGGCTACTTGAATCTTCCCCTCAGGGTCCCTCTGCGTGGGGCGTCCTCCTCTCATTCATCTCTTCCTAGGAGAGGAAACGTTCATCGATGGATTTGACATCACTCAGCTGCTCCCCCAGGACCTCGGGCGCTTCTTCTGCTACAATGGCTCCCTGACCACTCCGCCTTGCTTCCAGACCGTCAACTGGACCATCTTTAACCAGACCCTCCAACTCTCCCCAGAGCAGGTCTCTTGGTGGGGTGGGCTTGCCTTGGGGGGGGGGGTTCTGGGAGGAAGGAGGTTCCTTGCCCACTGGGGAGGCTTGTACCCCTGCGGGGTACGTGGACCAGCCTTTTCCCACGCCAGGGATTCTGCATTTGTCCTGTTTTGCCAGTTGCTCCTTCTGGGAACCTCTTGGGGGTCTGTCTGGATGACCTCTTCTGCCCCTATCTCCCTCAGATCTCGGTGCTGGAAGACACGATCCAAGGAGATGACGACCAGCCCCTACAGGGCAACTTCCGCCTCCCACAAAGTCTCAATGGCCGGACTGTCCTGGCCAGCTTCCCTATGTCCCCGACTGCAAGAAGGGCCCCACTGCCCGGTAAGTGCCATTCCTGTTCCCGGTGTCCCTGGGCATTGGCAGCACCCCATCCATGGCAGGAGGGATCGTGCCCTCCGCCAAACCCTGGGCCTCCTTGGCTCTGAGACCACCACTTCCTCACTTCCCAGAAAGCCCCCCATCTTGCTTGCCCCTGGGTCTTCTTGCCCACTTCCTCAGTTATTGTTGAGCCTGGCCATGGCGGGAGTGAGGCAGGCCAATGGGCCTCATTCATCTTGGTAGAGCTTGGGTCACCCACAGCAAACTGCCTTGCTGTGGGGTGAAGAGTCTCCCCCTTGCCCCCAAAAGCACCCAGGAAAGCGGGAAGGACAGAAAGGGCCAGGATGGCTGGTTGGGGGCCACAGGCTCCCCCATGCCCCCCCCCCTCTGTGTCTGGGGCTGGAGAAGGCAACCCCACAGTGTTGAGGAGGAGGAGGAGGAGGAGGAGGAACCAGGTCAGATCCAAAGGGGCAGATGGGCAAACCGATCCCAGAAAGAGTCCAGAAGGATGAGCAGCAGCTGAGGGAGCAGTCAGGAGTCAGGGCTCCCTTCTGCTCTGGGCTTCCTGCAAGGACAGGGAATGTGCTGTCCATGGTGTAGCTGGGACCCACAGCTGGCTGGCAACCATCCTTGGGCAAGAGGGTGAAAACTGCCAGGGGCCGAGGGGGAGACCCCATCCCAGGGGCCCACACTGACCACTGAAAAGCCCTCCAAGGAGTGGCATGGCTGCCCCTTGCGTTGCTTGGCTCCTGCCCCATTCTGAGTGGGTTCCCCATCTCTTTGGGGTGTGCCCAGAAAGAGGGGGTGGCGCACCTCCATCTTTGCCCAGAGGGGCTTTCACTGCCTTGGGCTAATGTAATGATCCTTTGAAGCAGCGATGTGGGGAGGCCGGCCACCCCATGGCCACACTTACACCCCAGAGTCATAGCAGAGTCATAGGAAGGAGACTGGGGGAGGAGGACAGCTAGCCAAGCCCTTCGGAGGCATGGCGGTGGGTCCTGTTGCAGCCTTCCCTGAAAAGGGCAGAGGGATCCCTCCCCGCTCCCTCCCTACTGACCCTTCTGTCCTTCTCCCAGAAAGCACACATGACCCACCCAGCCCCAGGGCAGAAGCAGTCGGAAAATGGGATCAGGACTATTTCTCAGTCCTTCCTTCACTCCTTTCCTTCTCCTTCCCCTTCCCCTTCCTTCCTTCTTTCTCTCTTTCTAGTTTCCTCCCTTTCTTTCTTTTTCTTTCTTTCTTCCCTCCCTGCTTTTCTTGCCTTCCTCCCTTTGCCCTTTGCTTCCTATTTTCCTTTTTTCCCTCCCCTCCCTGCCCCACTGTGAGTAGGGCTGCGTCATGGGAAAAGGCCACCCCACCTGGGGCCACGGTCAGGGCTGTGCCAGGTATGCCTGGGGTGGGACACCTGGACACAACGATAGATAGGGTTGTTTGCCCAGGGCGGTCAGCTCAGCTGGTGGCATCCAGGAAAGGTAGTAGTCCCTGGGCACTAGCCTTACAGTGATGCTGGGGGGCCATGTGGCCATGGCACATGTTTTTGTTTGTGTGTGTGTGTGTCTTTCTCCTCCTCAAGTGGGGCAGCTGGGGCATCCTGGCTTGCTTCGCCTCCTCTGGGGTCAGAGAGGGCACCCACGAGGCAAAGGCAACCCAGTGGTCCTTCCCTTGACCAGAGCCATTGGCAGCGCACCCAAGGGAGGGAATGTCATTTCCTGGGAAGGGGAGGAAGGAAAAACAACTTAGTTTTATTTTATTAAGAATATATATATATATATATATATATATATATATATATATATCTGTACCTATAGAAATTTTGACAGGAAGAACGCAGCAAGTGACAAACACAAACAAACAAAGAACAAATAGACAAAACAATAAAAGAAAACACATCAACATACATAAGGGATATTACTTACTTCTAAGCTAAACATAATAGTCCTGCCAAGACTGAATATAAATCTTTTTTTTTTTGTGTGTGTGGATTTTTTCAGGCTGTGTGGCCATGTTCTAGAAGAGTTTCTTTCTGACGTTTCGCCAACATCTGTGGCTGGCATCTTCAGAGAATGCTGGCGAAACATCAGAAAGAAACTCTTCTAGAACATGGCCACACAGCCCGAAAAAAACCCACAAAATAAACTATGGATGCCGGCCATGAAAGCCTACGACTTCACATTGAACATAAATCAATTACATTTTAAATTTTGACTTTTTCAAGAAAATCTTTTCTTCTTCTTCTTCTTCATTTAATCTTCATATATTTGTGCTTCCAATAAAACTTCCTTTTTCTTCTTGTCACCGGTATCACTCCGTTGCTCTTTCGGAAGGAAGATTCCCCCCTTCTTTCTTTCTTTCTTTCTTTCTTTCTTTCTTTCTCTTATCTGAAATCGATATCCATTTACTAGACTTTTACATTTTTATGATAAAACACTTGAATATCATATTGTATCTTCCCATGTAATTATGCCACTAATGACAACTATATTAACCTTGTATTTACTTACATGAATTCAAAGTTGCTATTTCCTCTTACTCAACTTTCTTTTCTTTTTTGTTTAAATATTTTCTATTAAACATTTAAAAACACAAACATATAATTTTAAAAACACAACATACAACATCCAAATATGCAAACTTACATTCATACACACCTTCATGTTATTTGTATTTGTCAACATTTGGTTATCATTCTGATGTGGCTGGTAATGACGGTCTTCCAGCTACTCTCTTTCCTTCTTCCCTTCTACTTTGTACTTTCCTTTCTTCCCCTTCTACCCTTCTAAACCCTTCTAACTACCCTTTTTTCCTTCTCACCCTTCTGCCTTATCTATTAACATTCTCACCTTTATTTTCTCTCGAATCTTAAGGTCGCTATTTCTCCCCATTCTTGAGAGAGCGATGCTATTACCATTTATTTCCCGTTCTTCTAGATATTTCTTTGCTTCCGCTTCTTGTATCTCTCTGGTCATCTTATCCATTTCTGTTATATCATACAGTTTACTCTCCCAACCCTCTGTTTCTAGTATTTTATTGTTTTCCCAATATCTAGCAAAGACTGTTCCAGCTCTTTGGGGATTTTGACCGCTGTGCCAAGAGAGTGGGCTCCCTCCCGGCTCCTTCCCACAAAGGCCTTCCTGGCTTCTTCCCCAGAGTTGGGATGGGTCTCTGTCTCTGTCCAAACATGGGACCAAATATGCCCCGAAGGAAGTGATGCGGGGGGGGGGTGTCCTGAGGCCTGAGGAGTGGTGTGTGTATGTGTGAAGTCACTCTCTGCACAGAGAGGAAGAAGAAGAGGGGAGCAAGTGGCAGAGGCTCAGATCCCCCTTCATACGCTGCTGCCTCTTGAGCATCAGCAAGGGATAAGTGGGCTCCATCTCTGCAGATCAGGGGGCTCCCCCCGGCACCCCCACTCCCCATGGGCCCCCAGAGAGGAAGACGGTGGACCGCCCCCCGAAGAAGGTAATGCATGGGAGTGGGAGTGGGCTTTTTCTTTTCCTGGGGACTCATCCAGGCTGCTCTGGGGCCACTGAGTCTAGCCAAGCCAGAGGGCCTTCCCCACCAGACCGACCTCTTGGGTTGTGGAGGATGGGAGGGCTTGGACCTCTTGCGCTACTGTGGGGTTTCTAACGCTTTATCTTGAGGCTCCTTATAGGCCATCTTTAGGATGTGAGGCAGAAGAATGACCCTGGGGAGAGAGGGGGGAAGGAGAGCCCATTAGTACCTATATTAGCACCTATATTTCCTTGGGCTGAACCCAGAGAGAAAGACACTCCCTTTGTCTCGGTTCTGCTCCCTGGGTGGCTCCCTGCAAACACCTTTGCTTCCTAGACCCCTCTTTTTGCACCAATGGTTCAATCCCCCCCTTTTTGTTTTTTGCTGAGGACAAACATTCACTCCCTGGCATTCCAAAGGCAGACCCACAGACCCAGGGGAACCCCCCCCCCACACACATATCCCCACTGTCATGCTTGGCTTGGTCATCCTCTTCCCCACCTTGGTGGACATTCTGAAGCAAGAAAAAGGCTGGGCCAAGGGGAGGCAGATTGCAAGAGGACCCCTGTGAAATTGGGGGGGGGGGGCAGGGGGGATTGTGGGGCCAGCTGTCTTTGGAGCAGCCCTTAGAGTTCAAGAGGACCCCTGTGAAATTTGGGAGGCAGGGGGGATTGTGGGGCCAGCTGTCTCTGGAGCAGCCCTTACAGTGCAAGAGGACCCCTGTGAAATTCATTCAACCACTTTTAGCATCTGGGAGGGGAGGGGGAACGTTTTGCCAGAGACCTCGAAGCCGGTGGAGGCATCTTCTGGCAGTGTCCTTATGAGTAGAGGGTCTGAGAAGGATGGGTGGGTGGGTGGGTGCTGGGCCCGCTGAGTGAACATGGCGGAACAGGAGTGTGCCCAATGCTTGCTTGTTCTGTGCATCCATATAGCACACACACCTTTCACACTCCTTTATTGGCTCCTTACTGGGTGCTGTCTGTGTATTTCAGGTGGGAACCACCACTCCTTGGGTTCAAGTAAGAACAGACTGTGTCTTCCCATTGGGAAGGGGGGGACTGGCTCCTTAGGCTGGCAAAAGGCAGGGCTTGGGGGTCAAAGGAACCCCCATCTGTACCAATCCTGGGGATTGACCCACCCCCATGCCCCATTCCCACTCTCCTTCGCTTCCAGGGGCTGCTGAGCAGACAAGATCCTCGCTTCAGAGAGGTAAGTGGCCTCCCCGCAGCCCCAATTCCTTTGGCAAGGCCAGTCCCCAGGGCCTGGCTGGTACATGCCTTGATGGGAGCATGGTGTGGCTAGACCAGATGCCACTCTTGCCACTGGTCAGCCGGGCCACCCCTTCTCCTCCTCCTCCTCCTCCTCCTTCAGGCCAAGCGCCTGGTGGTCCTCCTGGCCAGGGAGCAATGCCAAGGGGCTGGCTCCAGATGGATCACTGCTGCTCCATCTGCATTCCCCATCCCCTTCATGGGCAGCAGAGGGAAGGGAGGAGGAAAGGCCTGAGGGTCCCAGCTGCCCGCCCGCCAGCCACCCCACCCCCCAATCCCATCCCAAGGACTCCCAGGGCCTCCCTTTCCCACTGTGTGGCTTTCTCCCAAGGAGACATCCTAGCCATCCTCTTTGGATGCCTGTTTGGCCTCACAGCGCTTGCCTTCCTCTGCTATGTCCGCAAGCACCGGAACCAGAAGAAGCAAAGGTAGGGGCATGCGAGGGAGGATGCGCATGCACACCCCCTTCCTGTTCCTTTGCTTGGGAGGGAGAGCTGGCAATCCCCCCCTTGTGCAATGGTGGGGGGCATCCTGTCAGGGTCCACAGGAGGGGCCTCATTCCCCCCCCCCCCGCGCTTTATCCAAAAGGTCAAGGAGAACTGACAGAGGTCCCTCCATCTCCAGAGCTGTGAGAAGGCTCACCTTGGGGCAGGGCTGATCTCACCACATTTTAGCAAGCCCTCGCCATATGTGCCAGAGCTGTGCCCCCCACCTTATAACCCCCCCCACACTTTCCCTGCTGCAGGCTGTCTGCTCCACCTGGGAAGTCCGGCGCCATTTACACGCCAGCCGCCTCCACCGACGAGAACACCGTTTAGGCCGCAGGGGTGACATCCAAGGCTGGTGGGCTCCTGCCGCTTCCCGTCCTTCTGGCCCCAGGACCCCCACCCCCCAAGGCAAGAGTGGCCCCCATGCAAGGGCTGCATGGCCAGGGCCTGGCTGTCTCCACACAGGCCTTGGGGGGCTGGCATGGCCTTCAGGACCCCCAACCCTTCCCCCTGCCACTAAGCAGGATGCCAGGGGCTGCCTGGGGCTAAAGGAGGAGAGCCACTCTTTGGCAGCGCCAGGCAGGCATCACTGTTGGGATTTGGGGTGGGGATGGTGACTCTGAAATGGCTTAGGAGACAGACCCCCACGCCGAAAGAGGCACTATCTCATTGGGAAGTCTCCTTCCTTCCCCAGTTGTGGTCAGCCTTGTGTGCTGAGAAGTGAGGGGTGCAGCTCCCCCCAAACCCTCTGCTCCCTTGGGGCCAAAAGTGTTGCCTCAACCCCCCCCCCCCCGGTCTTCTGGCCAGGGAGCGTCTCCTGGTTCTGGATCACTGGGGGGGGGCAGTCTGGCTGGCTCTGAAAGGGAAAGGGGGCTTCCCTTGCAGTCTTCCATACAACACAAAACACCCATCAACAAGAACTCTCCCCACCCCACCCCTTTGGTAAGGGGGCCAAGGGAAGGCAGTCCCATGCGGGGGGGGGGGGGGCTCACCCACATCACTGCAAGGGCAGCATGGCTTCTCTTTTGAGGAGCCACATCCAGCCAGAGAGCTTGGTCCCTGGCCTGCACTGCAGGGCTGCATCCTAGCTTATGGGGGTGGGCCTTGGAGGCAGGACTGGAGGGCCCTGGATCAGGAGGGGAGACTAAGGGGATTGTTCACATGGCAACAGGCAGGAAGCCCCCCCCCCCCGTTTGCTTAAGATCCAGTCTCCACTACCACCACCACAATAATGCCCCCCCCCCCCCGGGATCTGCTTCCCCCTCCCTTGCCCATGACTCTCAGGGACATGCACAAACCAGAAGGCCTTCTACACATACGCATGCATACCTCTATTTGTGATTAATACACAAAGGACTCTATTGAATTCCATGGGCATGGAGCCCCAACCCAAATAGACCCATCCAATCGATGGGATTTACCCACCTGCTGACTCACCACTCCACAATTAATTCAAGAACTCTCTTCTAGCTGGGGCTTGCACCCCAATGGGAATCCTACAGGAACAGGCCTGGCAGAGTTAGCCCTTGTGTCCTCCGGGTCATGAGGACTTGTGCTAGACCTCAATTTCAGGTCCCCCGAGGGAACCTTTCTTTACAAGGCAGCCGAGTGTGGAGGGACGCTTCCATTCTCTAGCAAACAGAATAAATCCCCCAGGGATAAAAGTAAGGCACCACACCTAGGCAGGAGAAATGAAATGAAATGAAATGAATTGGAAGGGACCAGAAGGCCTGCCCCACAAGGACATGGAAGGGCTGGCAATGGGCAAAGAAGGCCTTCCGGACTGCATCTGATCCTGGAGAGGGGAAGGGAAGTGCGTCTCTCTGCAAAAGAGTTGGAGCTGCTTCAGGGAATTTGACGGATGTGTGCCTTTAATTTTTTCATCAATGGGAGGCTTGGCAAGTGAGACTAACTTGGCATCATTAAAAACAAAGCCAAAAGGAAAGCAGTGCTTGTGGCACAGTCACTGAGTCCTCGGGCCTGATGGACTTTGGAGGAGGATGGAGCAAGTATTGTGTGTGTGTGTGTGTGTGTTAAGTAATGGGCGAAGAATGTACACTTTCAGGATCCCCTGCGTACACCTTTCACGCCCAGCTCTCCATGCCTGCTCTTCCTCCCGAGGAGACCCATCTGCCCTCTTTCTGTGTGCGGAGGAGAGAGGCAGCAGAGAGCACTCCACTTGCAGTCAGCAAAAGCATGAAAGCTGCAGCACAAAGGGAGGGAGATGCTTTCAGGTAACTGTCACACGGATTTCCAACAAAAATCCACCATCAAGGCTGCATCAATAGAAGTATAATATCTAGATCAAGGGACATAATAATGCCACTGTATTCTGCTTTGGTCAAGCCCCACCTGGAATAATCCTGTGTCCAGTTGCTTTCCCATCTAGTGGTTTCCGTATTGTTTTGTCTTTCTAGGCACCTGGACTGAGTAGTTGTGTTCGGCCTAGAAGCATGTTCTCAGGTGGAAAAATACAGACACACACACATCTTTACATTCCACCTTTGACTGCATAGCCCATCTATTCTCTGACAATTATGGGGTCCTCTGCATATCTCAGATTGTTGATATTCCTTCCTTCTATTTTCACTCCTCCTTCTTCTGTGTCCAAGCCTGCTTTTCCTATAATATGTTCTGCATACAAGTTGAACGGATCGGGTGAAAGGATGCAGCCTTGTCTGACCCCTTTTCCGATTGGGAAATCCTAGAGTTGGAAGACTCAACATCTAAGCCTCCCCTGGGACTGATGGCCACCCAGCCTCTGTTTCCTCGAAGGGAAGGAAATACTCAGAGGGAAGGGGGTTCTCTGCTGGCCCTCCTCCGCAGGGTTGTTGTGAAGGTTCCCAGGGAGTCTCTCTCTCTCTCTGCCCAGAAGGGCCTTTTTTGGGGGATCCCTTCTCCTCCCCCCTCCCCTTGTCTTTGGCCTTTGAGGCTCCTCCCAGAGGAAACAGCCCCCCTCCTCCCTTAAACCTCCTCTGAACCCAGCCCCCCCTCTTCCTGGAAGGCCAAAGGGGGGGCTAACCAGTCCCAATCCTCCCCCCCAAGGCCTCAGAAGGACAGAAAGGAGGGAAGGAAGGTCTGTGTGTGTGTGTCTGGGCCTGATCCGGATCCTGTGGGCCTCTCAGCATCTCAGGGGAGGGGGGGTCTCTCTCTCTCTCTCTGCCCCCCCAAAACAGCCTTTGTGTTTGGGGGGGGGGGTCCCTCTTTCTCCTCCTCCCTCTCCTTGCCTTTGGCCTTTTAGGCTCTTTCTAGGAGAAACAGCCCCTTCTTCCTCCTCTAAGCCTCATCCCAAAAATGAAGGTGCCCCCCCCCGTTTTCCTGGCCATTCCCAATGCCCCCCCCCCAAAAAAAAGAGGCCTCAGGAGGAAGGAAGGAAGGAAGGAAGGAAGGGCCCTCTTTCCCAAAGGGAGGGGTCTCTGCAAGGGGAAGGAAGGGCAGGCTTTCAAGGCAAGGCCTTGTTCGTGTCTCTGGAGGGAGGGAGGGAGGGAGGGGCCCCTCTGCCTTTGGATAAAGCCCCCCCTCCTTCCCCCTCCCCTAGCAGAAGGCGTCCCTGAGGAGAAAGAGAGGGAGTGCGCATGCTCAGAGTCCTTCCTGGCAGGCGGGGAGGGCAGCGGCTTCGGGGGCTGCGACTGAGCATGCGCAGTGATTGCCAGGCCTCCCTCGCTCTTTCTTCCCGTCTTTGAGGAGAGGAGCGAAGGCGAAGGCGAAGGCGAAGCTGGGCCTCGAAGGGCCTCCTCTTCCTCCTTCCTTCCTTGAAGAGGCGTGAATGGAGCCCAAGGTGAGGAGGACTGAGGAGGGGAGGAAGGGAGGGCTGTGTGTGTGTGTCTTATATTTACAATATATAGAGATATAGATATAGATATAAAGCGTTTGTGTCTATTTGAGAGAAAGCCCCCTCCCCAAAATCCCAAGGAATGCCCTGAGGGAGGGAGGGAGAGGAGGGGACTCTAAGGCCATCCAGCCTCTGCTTAAAGACCTCCAAGGAAGGAGGCTCCACCAAAATCTCCATTGAGGGAGGACTGTCTTCCACCATTGAAGAGCTTTCACTGTCAGGAAGTTCCTCCTAATGGAGTGGAGTCTAATCAGGGCATTTTTATATTTCCATGTTTGTTTTATTTGTGTTGGAATGTTTATATTCCTGTTTTAATTATCTTGCCATTTAATACTGTTTTAAGGGGTATGAATTTTGTTGAATGGGGTTTAACTGATGTAAGCCTCTTAGATTGTCTTCATTTAAGAGAGGTATAAATAAAATTTATTTATTATTATTATTATTTATTATGTTGAGGTGGGATCTCTTTTCTTGGAGCTTGCATCCATTGCTCCATTGTGTCCTATTCTCTGGAGCAGCAGAAAACAAGCTTGCTCCCTCCTTTAAAACAATGGAATCTATGCTACTTTTGAATGTTCTCAATATATATGTATGTGTGTTTGTATATTATGACTGTATAAACACACACGCAAAGAGACAGAGCTGTTGCTGCCTCCATGGAGGGCTTTGGAGTCTCCTTTGGAGGCAGTTTTTAAGCAAAGGCTGGATGGTCAAGTTTTGGGAGGGCTTTGATTCTGTCTTCCTGAATGGCAGAAAGGGGTCAGACTAGATGGCCCTTGGGGATCTCTTCCAACTCTAGGATTTTATGGTTCTATGAAGACGCTGCTGCTGCCTCCATGGAGGGCAATGGAGTCTCCTTCTTCGGAGGCTGTCTTTCAGAGGAGGCTGGACGGCCATCTCTCCCAGGAAGGCTTTGGTTCTCTCTTCCTTCAGGGCAGAAAGGGGTTAGACTGGATGGCCCTTGGGGGTCTCTTCCAAATCTAGGACTCTTAGGAACCCCAAGGATACACAAAATGGAGAGTGCCAGATCATGGCATCCATCCATTCAGCCTTTCAGCCTTTCTCCTTCCAGGGGACCCAACGTGGCTTACAAAATTCAAAATACCACTTCGGTTTTAAAAATGTACAGTGCAAAGGTAAAGACAATTCAGTGTAAGTTCTGTTTAAAATACATAGCTAATAGCAGTTTACAAAGAGAAAAATTGCTTCAACATGTTGAGGAGAAGCAGCGTTCTCGACAGAGAAGAACAACAAATTCCCAAACCTACAAACAGGAATAGGCTTTTTGGGGGAAAACTGAGAAGCCCCCAATGCTTTTCCCATCCCTTTGGGGTGCCTGCCTTTCACTCCCCCTTTCTCTCCTTCGTCCCTCCTTCTCATCCTTTCCCTTCTTCCTTTACCCCACTGTTACTTTAACCTTCGAAGGGAGGGGAAGCTCATCTCTCTCCCCCCCATCCTTCCCTCCTTGCGCCCCTTTTCCAGCCCCAGCCCTCTCTTCTTTTGGGGAGCCTCTCCTCCCCCTCCTGGCCCCTCCTTTCTCCTCACAACAACCCTGCAGGGAAGGACAGACTGAGACCAGCCCCCCTCTCTGCTGGCCTTTGCTCCCAAAATAGGTCTGATCAGAGGGGGAAGCTTTGCAGCCATTCATGGGGGAGGGCCTTCCTTCCTTCCTTGCCCCTGTGGCCTGAATTCAAAATCCAGGAAGATCTCTCTTTCTCCCCCCCCCAAACACATCCTCTGTCTTCCCTCTGGCTATGGGGCCTGTGAAGGGAGGGGGCCCCTCTTTTCCTGGGGGCAGGCATGAACTAAATCTTCCCTCTGACTATGGGCCAGCAAAGAGAAGGGGAGCTCTTATCCTGGGGGAGGGTAAGAACTAGATCTTCCCTGGAGCTATGGGGCCTTCAAAGGGAAGGGAGGTCTCCATTCCTTGGGATGGGCATGAACTAGACCTTCCCTTCCGCTATGGGGACTGCAAAGCGAAGAGAGGTCTATTTTCCTTGAGGCAGGGCATGAACTAGACCAGGGGTAGGCAACCTTTTTGAGCCGGGGGCCGGGTTGCTGTCCCTCAGACAATTGGGGGGCCGAAGCACCAAAAATAAATAAAATAAAACAAAAATAAAAATAAAAAATAAAATAAAATAAATATGCATGCACACTCTCTCAGCCCCAGAAAAGCCATGGCAAAACCCCTGTGGAGATTTTGCCAAGAAAACCCCAAGAACAAGTAATAACAACAATAATCAATATCATCATGGTGGGGGGGCGGTGGTGGGGGTGGCGGCGGCGGCAGGACTGGCTTGGGGCCGGTCCAAAGGCCTCGGGGGGGCGCATCCGGCCCCCCCGGGCCTTAGGTTGCCTACCCCTGAACTAGACCTTCCCTCTGGCTCTATGGGGCCTTCAAAGGGAAGAGGTCTCCTTTCCTTGGGATAGGCATGAACTAGACCAAGGGTAGGCAACCTTTTTGAGCCAGGGGCCAGGTTGTTGTCCCTTAGACAATTGGGGGGGGGCCAAAGCACCATCAATCAATCAATCAATCAATCAATATTTTTTTAAAAAATTAATAATATATGCATACACACTCTCCTGGCCCCAGAAAAGCTATGGCAAACCCCCTGTGGAGATTTTGCCAAGAAAACCCCAAGAACAAGTAATAACAACAATAATATCATCATGGCGGGTGGCGGTGGCAGCAGGACTGGCCTAGGGCATCCGGCCCCCGAGCCTTAGGTTGCCTATCCCTGAACTAGACGTTCCCTCCGGTTATGGGGCCTACAAAGGGAGGAGAGGTCTATTTTCCTTGAGGCAGGGCATGAACTAGACGTTCCCTCCGGTTATGGGGCCTATAAAGGGAAGGGACGTCTCCTTTCTTAGGGCAGGGCATGAACTAGACCTTCCCTGGAGCTATGGGGCCTGCAAAGGGAAGGGAGGTCTCCTTTCTTAGGGCAGGGCATGAACTAGACCTTCCCTGGAGCTATGGGGCCTGCAAAGGGAGGCTGGTGTGTGTGTGTCTCGCCCTTCTCCCATCTTCCTCTCCCTCTGCAAAGCTCCAGTTGTGAAGTAAAGGGAGGGGGGCTAATCCGGATCCTTTGGGCCTCTAAGGCTGCCAGAGGAAGAGGAGGTCTCTGTCTCTCTCCCCAGAAGGGCCTTTTGGCGGGTCCTTTCTCCTCTTCCTCCTCCTCCTTTTGCCTTTGTCCTCTGCTGGCCCTCCTCCGCAGGGTTGTTCTGAAGGAAATGGTCTGTGTGTGTGAGGGGGGGAAGGGGGAGCGCCCCTAATCCGGATCCTATGGGCCTCTGCCTTTAAGGGGGGGTCCCTCCTCTTCCTGGCTTTGGCCTCCATTGGGGCCCTTTCCTGCCCCCTCCCCGGAAAAAACCCCTCCCTCTTGAAGCCTCTCCTGAGGGATGTTCTTTGTTTGGGAGAAAACATCTCTTGATTTTTTGGGGGGGCTCCCCTCTTTTAACCCTCATCCCAGACCCCCCCCCCAGGGATGAAGAGGGCTCCCCTTCTCCTGGGAGGCCAAGGTCTCCCCCAAAAGAGGCAGCAGCAGCAGAGGCCCCTTGAAAGGAGGCCTTTAAGCAGAGTCTGGAAGGAAGGCCCTCTGTCTCTCTCAGGGGGTGGCTTGACGGTGAGTTCCTGCATGGCAGAAGGAGGGGGCTGGGCTGGATCAGGGCCCTTGAGTTGCTCTCTTCCAAAACTCTAGGTCAGGGACAGGCAGAGGACAGGATCAAAATTCAAAATGACTTGAACAGACTAGAAAGTTGGGCCAAAGCTAACAAAATGAAATTCAACACGGAGAAATGTAAGGTACTGCACTTAGGGCGGAAAAACGAAAAGCAGAGATATACGATGGGGGACACCTGGCTGAATGAGACTTCTACGTGTGAAAGGGATCTAGGAATCCAGGTGGACCACAAGTTGAACATGAGTCAACAGTGCGATGCAGCAGCTAAAAAGGCCAATGCAATTTTAGGCTGCATCAGTAGAAGTATAGTGTCTAGATCAAGAGAAGTAATAGTGCCCCTCTATTCTGCTTTGGTCAGGCCTCACCTGGAATAATCCTGTGTCCATTTCTGGGCCCCACAATTCAAAAAGGATGTGGAGAAACTGGACCGTGTTCAGAGGAGGGCAACTAAAATGGTGAAGGGTCTGGAAACCATGAATCCTTATGAGGAAGGAGGGAGCTGGGGATGTTTAGCCTGGAGAAGAGAAGGCTGAGAGGTGATTTTTTTTTTTTTTTAGAAAATTTTATTGACAAATTGTTAAAAACAATAATCGAAACAAACAACGTACAACAAAAATACAAACCACATACAAAACTAACAACTAAGATAACTAATTAACAAACAACATCAAAAAACATCACAAAACATACATATACTACCTAAAATTCTTCCACAGTACTGCAGTTGTTCATCCACCTTAGAATAATTATCCCTGATCATTTCAGCTATTATAAATCCACATCACAGACTATATATTATGATTGACGTTCGGAGCTTTGGTTATCCTTTGAAACATTTTTTCTCGTAAATTAACTACTCCTAAATATATCTTACTTTTATAAGAAATTATAGATAATACTAATGAAAAGAAAAGCCAACAAAATTACATTAGATATACACTAGATGTATATATTGTATCAATCTCAAGTGTATCAAGATATCTTAAGTACTATATTCTAAAAAAAAGAAAAACTACTTTAAACAGATACAAAAAACAAAAATATTAGTACTCTCACTCCCAATCAATAGCAGGTTATATAGAATCTTTCATATTCTTCTTCATATACTCAAACCAAGGTCTCCATAAATTCTGAAAAGATGACAAAGATTTATTTTGGACTAGACATGTTAGTTTCTCTAATTCATGTATCTCACACACTTTAAACCTCCATTCCTCCACTGTAGGGCATTCCCTTCTCTTCCAATATTTAGCATATAAAATTCTCGCCGAGATTATTAATAAAAATAATAACTTTCCCCCCTTTATTTCTAACTCCTCCTTACATATATTTAACAAATATATTTTAGGGTCAACATCAATCCGTATGTTTAAAATTAATTTAATTTCTGTGTTAATTAGGGTCCAGAACTTGTGCGCTATCTTACATTTCCACCATGCATGAAAATAGTATCCTATTTCCTCTTCACACTTCCAACATATAGGGTTAACACCTTTATATACTTTCGATAATCTAACTGGGGTTAAATACCACCTAAACATTAATTTATACGTGTTTTCCCTTATACCTATATTTACGGCATATTTCTTTAAATTGTTCCAACTTTTAGTCCATTCCTCCAAATATATATTTTGATTTAAGTCTTTTGCCCAATTGATCATGTAGTTTTTGATGGTGTTTTCTTCCAAATCCCACTCTCGAATCAGTTTATAATATTTCGAAATCATTTTCTTTTTTTCCCCACTCAAAATCTTTTCAAAATTTTTATCCGCAGGGCCTATCCTACCCAAATTATTATCAACTTTAAAACGTTCATATAGTTGCCTATATGTAAACCAATTTAGATCATGTCCAGTCATCTTTAGTTCCTCTGATGTCTTATGAACTATATTATTATCTACTATTTTGGTCAAATCCCTGTATTTTAGCCAGTTACTGTCCATATATAATGTTTTCATTAATATTGCTTCTGCTGGCGAAGCCCAATAAGGTATTTTCGGACACCATTTCTTTTTGTATTTAAGCCATACCTTCAAGCATACTTTCCGTATAAAATGGTCCTTAAATCTACTATCACCTTTAAATTTATCATAAAATAAATACGAGTGGAAACCATATAGCAAATCCTCTCCTTCCAAATCTAATATCCTTTGATTTTTCAATAACAGCCATTCCTGGAGCCATTCCAGTACAGAGGCCTCATAATACCATTGGACATTAGGAAGGGCCAAACCACCTCTCTCATTAGAGTCGTAAAGGTCTAGCGCCTTTACCCTATGTTTTTTGTAGTTCCATATAAAATTTAATATATCTGTATTCCATGCTCTGAGAACTTTATCATTTTCAATTACCGGAATATTTTGGAACAAGTACATTATCTTAGGGAGGGTTACCATCTTAATCATAGCAATTCTACCCATCCATGATAATTTCAGCTGATCCCATTTTTTGAATTTACTTTTCATTTCTTGCCAGGTATTGTGATAATTGTTCCTATATAAATCTGAATTCTTTGTTGTAAGCCAAATTCCTAGATATTTTATTTTATTCTCCAAATTAAATCCAGTTATTTCCTTAAGTTCTTCAGATAGAAAGAAAAATAAAATTTGTGAAGCAAAAATATTACGAACATGGAAATAAGCCAGGAAGATTATTGGCGTATCTAGTAAGGAAAGAAAAAGCTAAAAGAGCAATTACAAGAATAAAAAAAGGGACAGAAATTAAAACAACTCAATCACAGATTAAAAAAGTTTTTATAGACCATTTTCGGGATTTATATAAATCGGGTACAATTCAGGAGAAGGAGATTCAAGACTACCTAGAAAAGCTGAATTTCTTTAGGCTCACTAAAGATCAACAAGATCTTTTAAATGCACCTATTGCCAGTAGAGAGCTAGAACAAGCAATCTCCAATGCCAAATGTTCCAAATCGCCAGGGCCAGATGGTCTCCCCAATGAATACTACAAAATATTTTCTTCGCAATTAATCTCGCCTTTATTGGATACTATGAATAACATAATTGACGGTGCTATTCCCCAATCATGGAAGTCGGCTAATATTTCTTTGATTTTTAAAAAAAGATAAAGACAAATTAGACCCTAACAGTTATCGTCCGATTTCTCTTTTAAATTCGGATTATAAATTCTTGGCAGCAATATTGGCAAATCGGCTGAAATTCATCTTAGATAATTGGATATATGAGGACCAAAATGGCTTTCTCCCATCCAGGGGGACAAAACAAAATTTTAGGAATTTAATGAATATAATTGATTTACATCATAAAAATATTCAGAAAAAATTGGCTTTAATCTTCCTGGATGTGGAGAAAGCCTTTGATAATATCAATTGGACTTTCATGATTGGAGTAATACAAAAAATAGAAGCGGGGGAGGTCTTTATAAAATGGATTCGGAGTATCTATGCAAATCAAGAAGCCACTATTATGATTAATGGAGAGAGGACTAATAAATTTTATATTCAAAAAGGTGTCAGGCAAGGGTGCCCCTTGGCCCCATTATTATTTATATTAACCTTGGAAGTCTTGATGGTGCAAATTAGAAACAATAATAGAATCAGTGGGGTAGAAATCCGTAAACAAAATTATAAATTGAGAGCGTTTGCGGATGATGTGGTATTGACAATATCAAACCCGTTGGAATGTATTGGGGAATTATTGGAATGTCTACAGCAATATGGTAAAGTATCCGGATATAGAATTAATAAGAGTAAATCTGTGATGTTGATTATGAATATGACTAAAAGTGAATGTAGAGAGGTGATACGATAGCCGTGTTTAAATATTTGAAGGGATGTCATATTGAGGGAACAAGCTTGTTTTCTGCTGCCCCAGAGAATAGGACCTGAAACAATGGGTGCAAGCTCCAGGAAAAGACCTCAACATTAGGTGGAACTTCCTGACAGTAAGGGCGGTTGGAGGTCTTTAAGCAGAGGCTGGATGGCCATCTGTCAGGGATGCTTTGATTGGGAGTTCCTGCATGGCAGGGGGTTGGACTGGATGGCCCTTGTGGTCTCTTCCAACTCTATGATTCTATGATTCTAACCTTTTTGAGACCTGGGCCGGTCTCCCGTAGCCCAGGTCTCAGCTGGGCCGAGGGGGGGGGGAGATGGCAGTGCGTGTGCGCGCGCACCCTCCACCATGCACGACCCCCCCGTGCACGCTGCCACCGCAGCCACTACCACAGCCGCCGTAGTGCTTGCAGCCGCAGCCACCACGGCGCATGTCGCGGCTGCCATTTTGGAAGTCAAAATGGCAGCCGCGATGCGTTTGCGCATGCACAAGAGTACTGCGCGTGCGCAAACACATCGTGACCGCCATTTTGACTTCAAAAATGGCAATCGCAGTGAGTGCGGCCAAAAATGCACCCCGACGGCAGTGCGCAGCAGTGGTGGCGGCGTGCGGCGGCAGCGATAGCGGCAACCTTCGGCCTGGGCCGGTAAGTCCCGGGCCTTAACCGGCCCCTGGGCCATAGGTTGCTGGTCCCTGCTCTAGGTTTCCCAGGGAGCCCTCCCCCCACCCCACTCGCTGGCCTTTTCCCCTCCCTCCACCAAAAAACAGTCCTCAGGGAACAACCGCCACTGCAGGTGGAAACAGGCGGAGGAATGAGCTTAAATGGTCTCAGGGGGCCCCTCTTCAACCACCAGAGTTAACCAAGAGAGATTTCTAATCAAGTTTGGATATCTGCTACCCTAAAAAAGATCCTCAGTAGCTTATTTCTGCTACAGAATATATATATATATATATATATGTGTGTGTGTGTGTGTGTGTGTGTGTTTGTGTCTCATTTAAAACAACGGAATTTGTGCTAATTTTTGGATATTTGGTAGATATATGTTTGTGTGTCTGTGTCTCTCATTTAAAACAATGGCAAAGGCAAGGGTTGCTAGCTGGGATTTATACTACGTTTTTAAAAAATTATATATATTAAAGCATAAACATATCTAAAATACACATTACATCATACGTTCCATTCATCATTTTGTAAACAAACATACAATACATATCATTCCTAAATCTAATTACAAATGCCTGCTTAAAATAAAAACTAAACTGAAACAATATTCAATTTGTTTGCCAAAATGGCAGCCGCGACTCCTCTTCCTCTGCCCCTTCCTCTGCCTCTGCCACATCAGCATGATGGGATCCTATGGTGGACTGTATATTTTTCTTTCTTTATTTTTATCTTTGGACTGTATATTTTTCTTTATTTATTTTTATCTTTTGGAACAATAAAGCTCTACTTTTAGAATTTTGGACCTACATGTTTTGTCTGCATGCTTTCAGCATGAGAAGGCTGATGGAGGAAGAATTTTTCCCTAGCTCTGCTGGATTTCAAGCACACCACACCAATAAAATTCAGCAATGGGTTATGATGCCCAGGAAGAGTTTTTGTCTCCTATGAGAGCTGGATTAATGGTCTCCCAGACACGCCTTCAGCAGTGCGGATGGGAAATGGAGGAGTGTGCCATGCCTGGAATGGTTCCTGGGATTTTCAGCCGTGAGTAAAGCAATGCTTTTCTCCATAGCCATTTGGCTGAATGTAAAGGCTTTTTAAAGAACCGAGTTCTGTCCTGAGCATTTCAAGAGACAGTTTTTTTCTCAAAGAGGCTGGAGGATGGCAAGCTGCTTTGAGACTCTTTGTGTAACAAGAGTGAGTCACAATGGAAGCAGTAAAATTTTCTAAATTGACAGATCAGAATTATCCATTGTGGAGACTCTAGGCTAAGGCCCTACTTGTCAGGGAGAATCTTTGGGCGATAGTCCGAGATGGTCTCCCACAGGTGCCTACTCCAGCAGATATAGAAAGGGATGAGAGAGCTTGTGCAACCATCCACTTCATCCTTTCTGAGGCCCAGTTAAATTATACAAGGGAGAAAACTCTGGCTAAGGACATTTGAGATCCCCTGAGGGACATTCACCAGTCTGCTTCAGCTCTAGCCAAAATGATGTGGTGCAAGAGACTGTATGGGCAGAAAATGGACAAAGGACAATCTCCAGAACAGCATCTGGAAGTGATGAGGGACTTATTTACTCAAGTACAAATGAGAGGTGTTGAAATTCCTCAAATTCAAAAGGCATACATTCTTTTGGGTTCGCTTTCATCAAGTTATGACAACATTTTGCATGGTTTGCAAGGAGTGCCTGAAGCACAACTTACTATGGAGCTTGTCGCTTCTAGAGTTCTTGAAGAAAGCCAACGCTGGAGATTTGAAGCAGGACAACGCAAACAGGTGTCAGCAACTTCAAAGTCCTCAAATACTACAGAGGGAGCATCCAGAGAGATGCAGGCAGAGAAGGCAGCTGTTTCCAAAAAAAAGAAAAAGAAAAAAAGATACATTATTACTGCAAAAAGGCAGGCCATTTAAAGAAGGACTGCAGGAAATTTGCAGCAGACAAGAAGAAGAATCAACAAGAACACAGAGACTTTGGGGGCAACAAAGGAACTTCAGCTGTTACACAGGGCTGTGACAGTGTGACTCGACATGTGGTGAGCCAAGCTTGGATCCTGGATTCTGGTGCCACCGCAAATTTAATAAACAATTCTGAGTTACTCAGAAACAGAAAACCCTCCACAGTGAATTCTGTTGCTCTAGCTCAGGGATTGGCAACCTACGGCCCGCAGGCTGCATCCGGCCCGCGGACCCCTGCTTACCCGCTGCCGCCACCCGCCACTGCGCATGCACAATCGAGTCGCAGCCGCCATTTTGGCAAACAAAATGGCGTCCGCGACAAGCACGAAGGTGCCAGTGGCAGCAGCAGTGCGCACGTGGGGCGACACTGGTGGTGGTGGTGGCGGCGGCAGGGATCACGTGCACACGCATAAGAGCGTGCACCGCCACTCCCCTTTCCCCGGTCCGCCAGAAGGGCTTGGCCCCAGGTAAGGAAAGGTTGACGACCCCTGCTCTTGCTGATGGGGCAGCAAGAGAAATCCACGAAATGGGAACTGTCTACATTCCTGGTTTTGCTAAAACTTTTGATAATGTTTTGTATGTGCCTAAATTACAAAACTGTTTAGTTAGTTAGTGTGTCTGCTTTGACCACAGAAGGGTATACACTGCAATTTGTGGGGGATGAATGCATAATTTCCAAAGATGGGGAAGTTTGTGCAAAAGTTTTAAAGAAAGACAGATTGTATTACATGGCAGACAAGGCTGTTGAATTGTGTTGATAGATGTATAGCAAACAGTCCATGAAGCCAATCAGCTTCAGCAAGCTTCTTTTATTGTAAAATCAGCATGAGCAAAAAACAAATAAGAGTAATAATTGTCAGGGATGATGGGAGTTGTAGCTCTTCACCTCTGGCTCTAACTCACCACCTTGTTATGCAGCAGAGCTGACCAGCTTTGATCAGTGGTTGATGCTTCTTTCCCAAGCAGCAGAGTTTCAGAGAATAGGCTGAAGACCCTGACAAACTCTCCAAGCCTTCTCACTCTTCTTCCTGAGATGTCTCCAAACTTCTCCAGGATTCTTCTGGCTCTTGTATCTTCCCTCAAGACACCAGACAACTCAGTAGTCTTATATAAAAGATCTACTTTATTCTACTATATACATAAATACTATATGCCCTACAAATCACAATCTCTACACTTCACAATATCTCCAAAACTACTCCACACTACTCCACAATGTACATTAGCAAACATTGCAATTTATAGCCATTGTTAGACACCACCCACCAGTCAGTTTCCACCCAGTGGGTGTGTACATACATCTTGATTGGTCCACATAGATCATCCCATACCTAAGACCAACCCAAGTGTTTCATCACTTTACCTTGACCACTTAATGAGTCTCAGGTGTTTGCAATCTATCACAGGTGTTCTCAATATACCTTCTATAACTTTGTCCTTGGCTCTCAAGGCTTCTTAATTATATTATCTTTTTCACCTGTGTATCTTCCTGATTGCTCCTGCTTAGTCACTTTGACATTCACATAAATATTTTTATTTCTATTACTGTATATCCCATGTTGCTTTTTCCTTAACAATCCCCTCCGAAATAAAATATTATATGTGTCTTACAATGTCATTCCAACCATTTGTGTCAGTCTTTCATGTTTTTCCACCGTCAATGCTTTTGTGAACAAATCTGCTATGTTGTGTTGTGTTTCTATATATCTCAGTTCTATTTCACCCTTCTGAACCATGTCTCGCACATTTTGATATCTTACTCCAACATATTTTGTTCTGTTCTTCAAATTTTCAGCTTCAGCCATTGCTATGCATGACTGTGAATCTTCCAGAATTTCTACTGGTATCTTGTAACTTTCATTTAAATCATTCAACAATTGCTCAACCCACTGTACCTCATTCACTATCTCATTTAAAGCTGCGAATTCTGCTTCCGTCGTACTTATCGCTACATTTGTTTGTTTCCTACTTCTCCAGACTATTGGACTTTCACTGTACTTGATTATTATTCCTGTAACTGACTTCTTGTCTCCTAATTCTGATGCAAAAGAACTGTCTACATAGCAATCTAAATCTGAATGACTGTTTCTAATTATCAATTTCTTATCTAGAGTTCCTTTCAAATATCTCAATAAGTGTTTTACTGTTGTCCAGTCTTCAATTTTTGGATCATTAACTCTTCTGGACAATACATTTACAGCATATGAAATGTCTGGTCTGGTGTGGCAAGATATGAATTGTAAAGATCCTATTATGCTCCTGAATAAAGTCTTGTCTTCAAAATCTCTAGTTTTTTCAGATACAAAACCAGTTGTCATTGGAGCTCTTACTATTTTAGCATTTTGTAATCCACACTTTTCAATCAAATTTTCAATTTTCTTTCTCTGACTTAACAATGTCCTTCTTCTGTCCACTCAACACCAATACCTAAATAAGACTTTAATAAACCTAGATCCTTCAAAACAAACTTTTTAGACAACTCTTTTTTTACTGATTCAATCTCCTGTCTTGACTTTGCTGCCACGCACAAATCATCTACATAGATCACTAACACTATGTCTCCTTTTGTATAGACACAAGCATCTGCAATGCTCCTTTTGTATCCTAGCTTAGCTAACTCTTCATTAATGCACAAATTCCATGCTCTGGCACTTTGTTTTAATCCATACAATGCTTTTTTCAATTTATAAACTTTCTGACTACTATTTTCTTCAAAACCTTGTGGCTGTTCCATAAATATTTCTTCATCCAAACTAGCATTCAAGTAAGCTGTTTCAAAATCAAAATGCTCTACAACTAAATTTCTTTTTGCTGCTACAGCTAGAACCATTCTCAGACTTTCTGGCTTTGCAGTTGGAGAATATGTCTTATCATAGTTCTCATACTGCTGTTGTGCAAAACCCTTAGCTACTAACCTTGCTTTATACTTAATACTTCCATCTGGCATTTCTTTCTTTTTGTATACCCACTTACAACCAATTACTTTCTTGTCCTTGGGTCTATCAACTATTTCAAAAACATCTTTATTTACCAGACAACCAAACTCATCATCCATTGCATCAATCCATCTTTCCTGTTCTTCTCTAGACAAACTTTCCAACTCTTCAAAACTTTCAGGCTCTTCCACTGCTAAACAAGCTCTTGCATTTGTCACAACAAACCTATCTGGAGGCTTTCTAACTCTGTGACTACGTCTGGGAATAAACTCTGCTGATCTGCCTCTTTCATCCTCACTTTCTGTACTGGGAGTTATAGTTCTATGACTAAATCTCTTGTCTTCAGTCATTCTAGTAGTAATAGGTCTAGATTGTGTCTCATTATCTGAAGAACTATCACTGCTGCTAGTGGATGCTTCTGGCTTAACTGAAACCCCTCCGTTTCCTGAAGTTGGTTCAGTTTGTGTTTCTGGCTCATTTGAACTTCCTAACCTCAAGAAAACTTCTTTATTTGCATGCAGTTTGTCCCAACCGGCATGTCTCTCGAAATTTGCCGACCTAGAATACTGTACTTCCCTTCCACCTAAATGAAACTTGTAGCTATTTCCAGAATAACCTAAAAACCTAAGCCTTCTACTTTTGGGTTCTCCCTTTTTCCTGAAACAAGCTGGTATGAAAACATGAGCAAATTGTCCAAAGACTCTCAAATATTTGTAATTTGGCACTCTCCCATACAATATCCTGTAGGGAATGTCTTCAATTTCTGAATGATACAGTCTGTTACTAATATGTACTGCTGTCAAAGTTGCTTCTGCCCAGAAACTATCTTTTACCTCTGCATCTGCCATCAAACAAGCAGTTATCCTTTTTATATCTTGTATTTTTTTCTCCGCTAAACCATCTTCGTTAGGACAAGCGGGATTAGTAGTTTCATGCCTTATTCCTACCTTTTGAAACCAATTAAACAATTGATTACTTAGAAATTCTCCTCCCCGGTCAGTAACAATGGTGCCTACTCTAATATCAAATTGTCTTTCCACCATTCTCACCCATGCTTTTAAACTTTGCCCAGCGTCCGATTTGTTTTTCAATATTCTTACAAAAGCAAACCTTGTAAACCTATCAACAATTACTAGGAAATATTTGCTTCCCCCTAAAGATAAACAATTAGCTTGGGCAACATCTGCATGTACAAACTGAAATGGTCTTTGAGCAATTCTTTTGGTTTTCTTGGCTACTGGAAAAGCTCTGACCTTTACCTGATTACATACAGTACAATCTAAGTGATTTTTGCATTCAGCAACTTTTAAATCTGGACACATACTGATTAACTTCTTTAAACATTTGAAACTAGCATGACCAAATTTTCTATGAAGTTCATGTATACAGTCTTTGTGTATTGGACTATTGTCTATATTATTAGCATTTTCAACACTGTAGCTATCAATATTGTCTTCCAAATAGTAAAGTTTATCCTTTTTCAAGCCTATGCCTCGCAATTCCCCATTCAGTTTTATCTTACACATGTTCTTTTCAAAAATGACTGTGTAGTCTCTGTCTGTTAATCTGCTCACTGATAACAAATTATTTTCTAACTCCTTTACATGTAACACATCATTAAAGTTTTCCTTTAGCCCTGGAATGAAAACTGTACCCATTTGATTTACAGTACTGAGCTCTTTCCCATCAGCTAAAACTACAGCATTTACATTAGCTGATTTTCTATTACTTATCAAATTAATATTGTTACACATTGAAGATGATGCTCCTGAGTCAATTAACCATTTACAATTAGTATTTTGTTTTTCCTTAATCATGGTTGCAGACCCCTTTTTGTTACCACTGTCCTTCAAAAATGGAGGTTTGGACTGCTTTTGATACTGCCGCGGCTGCCATCTGCTCTCTCCTTGCTTGCTTCTCTCAGCAGCAAATTGTTTACAATGTCCGTAGATGACCACTCTTTTTACAATAAAAACACCTCCGTTGCTCCCTTGTAGAAGCTGCTTCTTCCTGCTTTCGTAGATCAGGCGTTGTTTGTTGTTTTGACACAGTCCTTAAACTTGCTGACTCACCCTGCTCAGACTTTCTTCTCAAGTTTTCTTCCAATATTCTGGCAACAATTAAGTCTCTGTTCAGCTCAGCTTCTGGCAAATTTTGCAAGCTATTTGTTATGTTGTCCCAAGAAGGATCTAGCGATTCCAGCAAAATATAACACTGCTGCTCTTTGCTAATTTCCACTCCTCTCAGTTCAGCATGCACAAATGAATCTTGCATTGTTTTTAAATGTTCTATCACACACTGTCCTTTAGTCATCTTTTGTCTGTAAATTCTTTTAGACCAAAGCATTTTTGCAAACGCAGTTGAAGGAGTGTGTAATCTCTGCAAAGTATCCCACACATCCTTGGCGGACACTTTATCTCTTACGTCGTTAATCAAGTCTTCTTCTAGCATTAGATAAAGACATGCTTTTGCTTTAGCGTCTCTTTCTCGAGTGGCTGCATTAGCATCAGCTGCCAGCCCTGTTTCAATTGTCGACCACAGAGACTCCTTTATGAGTAGAGATTGGGCATATATCGTCCAGGTAGAGTAGTTATTTCTATTTAATTTACTAAACTTTAGGATCTCCATCTTAATTTGTGCAGTGACTCAATTTGACACAGTCCTTCTGAGTATGCACAGCAGACAAAACACAAAATTATTTACTCACAAGGCTCCACAAAACCTTCTTCCACTCTCTGGAACTTTCAGCTTCTGTGGATGCTGGTTGCTCTAGTATCTGGGCCCATAACCCTTGTCAGGGATGATGGGAGTTGTAGCTCTTCACCTCTGGCTCTAACTCACCACCTTGTTATGCAGCAGAGCTGACCAGCTTTGATCAGTGGTTGATGCTTCTTTCCCAAGCAGCAGAGTTTCAGAGAATAGGCTGAAGACCCTGACAAACTCTCCAAGCCTTCTCACTCTTCTTCCTGAGATGTCTCCAAACTTCTCCAGGATTCTTCTGGCTCTTGTATCTTCCCTCAAGACACCAGACAACTCAGTAGTCTTATATAAAAGATCTACTTTATTCTACTATATACATAAATACTATATGCCCTACAAATCACAATCTCTACACTTCACAATATCTCCAAAACTACTCCACACTACTCCACAATGTACATTAGCAAACATTGCAATTTATAGCCATTGTTAGACACCACCCACCAGTCAGTTTCCACCTAGTGGGTGTGTACATACATCTTGATTGGTCCACATAGATCATCCCATACCTAAGACCAACCCAAGTGTTTCATCACTTTACCTTGACCACTTAATGAGTCTCAGGTGTTTGCAATCTATCACAGGTGTTCTCAATAAACCTTCTATAACTTTGTCCTTGGCTCTCAAGGCTTCTTAATTATATTATCTTTTTCACCTGTGTATCTTCCTGATTGCTCCTGCTTAGTCACTTTGACATTCACATAAATATTTTTATTTCTATTACTGTATATCCCATGTTGCTTTTTCCTTAACAATAATACCATCTTCACTTTAGCCAAAATGGTTAAGCAGGAACAAAGCTTATCTGCTACATGGTTCAAAGTTAGTTAAGCTGCAGCATCAGGAAAATATTTTAATTAGTCCATTTCAGCTTAAAGGTTAAAAGACAAGTGAGAGACTTTTCAGGATCACAACTTTCAGCCCCCAATTCTCCACACCCTTTGGGTGTAGCCCTTACAGACTGATTGGTTGATGATGCATGACGTGTGTTAGCCCAACCTTTAATTATCATATTAGATCATGTGACTGCATTTCCCATAACATTCCCTTGTTTATAAAACCCCTTTTTGTAAACAAAGCTCTTTCTCACAGAACTGTAGCTTGTTAACTGCTTGTTTGGGCTAAAGCACACCTGGGCTGATAATTGCGAATCTGGCCTCAGAAAACAGATTTTTCTCAGCAAGGAAAAATACAGACACATCTTTACATTTCAACATTTTAACATTGACTATATATCCCATCAAATCCTAACAATCCCCTCCTGAAATGTATGATGTGTGTACGTTGCACACTAAACTAAAACTGTTACAAAACTAACTTAGCTCGATGGCTAGGCCTAAGCTTAAGACATGCCAAGTAGACGTGACATCTGTTCGTGTCTATCAATGGTCAATGCCTTTGTCAAGATGTCTGCTTGATTATGGTTTGACTCAAATGTATTGCAGATTCACAATTCCATTCTGTACCATTTCTCTGACATTCTGATACCTCACACCAATGTACTTTGTTCTGCACTTCAGGTTCTGCACTTCAGCCATTGCAATGCATGTTTGAGAATCCTCATTTATCACCACTGGATCAACACATTCTTCATTCAGATATTTCAACAACTGTCTAATCCATTCAATCTCATTAACTAGCTCAGATAAGGCACCGAATTCTGCTTCTCCTGTACTTTGGGCTACGTATCTGTCAGAGTTAGGCAGCAGCACCTTGGACAATCAACCAGTCAGTTTGATTGAAGAACCAACAGAACTTTATTGATAGATCCAAAAGTCAGACATGCCTCACCCAGCATTTTAGCTGAGACTAACTACCCCCCCTTACAGCCAAAGAAAAAGAATGTCCAAAAGCCTGCGCAGACAGCCCCTCCCATTTCCCACAAAACAGAAACTGCATTCCCAGCTCTCTGAGCTAGACACCCAAGGCCACACGATAAGACACCTGCTCTACACTAAATCTCACAGCCTAATTTAACAAACAATCTCCTATCATCCCCATAGTCAACTCTAAACTCTATATCTGGTAGAACGCTAACAGGATTCTAACAGTCGGCCCCCCTGAAAATGGAACCCCCCCCACAAGGAAACAGACAGAAAGGAAAACATCAGGTTACAGAAGGCAAAAAAGGCTTGTCAGGGTACTGTGCATGAAAACGTGCCACTAAATCAGGCGCATTGACATGAGCAACAGAAACCCATTCAGCATGATCAATGGGAAAATGTTTCCAACGTATGAGATATTGAAGTTTGCCCCTGTGAACCCTAGAGTCTAGAATCTTAGAAACTTCGAAATGCTGTTGTCCCTCAGTCATCAAAGGAAGAGGCGGTGGGTCAGAGGTCTTCCAACGACCTGTGGCTCGATCTGACTTCAGCAACCTGAAATGAAAAACTGGGTGAAGATGATGATAAGACTTGGGAAGAAGAAGCTCAGCAGTGACATCATTGACAAGTCTTTTAACTGGAAAAGGACCAATAAATTTGGGGCCCAATTTTTTGGAAGGGAGCCTGGATTTTAAATTTTTTGTGGAGAGGTACACCATGTCCCCAGGCTTAATGTCCCAACCCTTAGCCCGCTTTTTGTCAGCATACTTTTTGTATTGTCGTTTGGCTTCTTGTAAAGCCTTAGTGATTATAGGCCAGGCCCCCCTAACTCTTTCAGCCCGCTGGGCCACAGGAACCGAGTCAGTCTTGTCGGCAGGCAAAGCAGGGAGCAGCTTAGGTTCAAACCCATCATTAATCAAAAAGGGAGATTGCCCAGTACTACTGTGCACAGCACTGTTGAAAGCTACTTCAACATGTGAAAGCAGATCAAACCAATCATCCTGCAGGTAACTTGTATATGAGCGCAAGTACCTTAATAATAATAATAATAATTTTTATTTATAACCCGCCCCTCTGCGTGGCAATCGGGGCAGGGAACAACAAATTTAAAAACAGAACAAGGTTAAAAATCATTCCCTCATCCCATAGTCCCACCCTCCCATCCCCTTAAAATAGAATTAAACTGGAACCGAATTAAAAATGCCACATTAAGTAAAAAATAACAATAAAAACATATAATAACATAGAATAGAATCAGAGGCAACAAATTAAAACTCATTAAAACTCATCTCCCAGCTGAAAGTTATTCCGGGAAGGCCTGCCGGAAGGGATCCGTCTTTACTGCTTTCTTGAAAGCAGTAAGGGTAGTAATGACGGATCTCGTCCGGCAGGCCATTCCAAAGTCTGGGAGCGGTAGCAGAGAAGGCCCTCTGGGAGGTCTGGGACAGCTTAGTTCTTATTGACTGTAGCAGATTCCTCCCAGAGGACCGCAGAGCGCGGGGGGGATCATACGGGGAGAGGCGGTCCCTAAGATAAGATGGACCCAAGCCATGTAGGGCTTTAAAGGTCAAAACCAACACCTTATACTGCGCCCAGAAACTAATCGGCAGCCAGTGGAGGGATTTAAGCACCGGAGTTATGTGCTCCCTCCGTGATGTTCCCATAATTACCCTGGCTGCCATGTTCTGCACCAATTGTAGTTTCCAGGTTAGGCACAAGGGTAGCCCCATGTAGAGTGCATTACAGTAATCCAGACATAAGGTTACCAGGGCATGTACCACAGTTTCCAGATCCCTCATATCCAGATAAGGGCGCAGTTGGCATATCAGCCGAAGCTGATAACAGGCGCTCCTGACCACCGCATTCACCTGACAAGTCATGTAAAGCGATGAATCTAGGAGCACCCCCAGACTGCGAACACAGTCCCTAGAGGAGAATTTGACTCCATCCAGGACTGGAGACTGTATTCCCAGATCTGGTTTCGGGACTGTGACTGCAAGTACCTCCGTTTTGTCCGGATTCAACTTCAATCTGTTTTTCCTCATCCAACCCATTACCGCTCTGAGACAGTCATTAAGAGGTGAGACGCCATCTGAAGTCTGAGATGATGATCTGGTCATGGAGAGATATATCTGGGTGTCATCAGCGTACTGAAGACACCGAGCTCCATGCCTCTGAATGATCTCCCTCAGCGCCTTCATATAGATATTAAACAACATCAGGGACAGGATGGCGCCCTGAGGGATGCCACAATTAAGCTCGATATTGGATGAGCAACTGTCCCCGAGCCTCACCCTCTGAGATCTGCCCGAGAGGAAGGAACGGAACCACTGCAAAGCAGTGCCTCCATTTCCTAACTCTCTCAGGCGATCTAAGAGGATGGCATGATCTATCAATTTCAATTTGTGAGTACCGAGGACATGGACAAGTTGCTTGGAAGGATGAGGAAGACAACTTGCCCTCCTGATCCTTGTACATCATGGCTGGTTGTCCAGGGTGGGGACGCGTTGAGGGTGTTCCTTCGAGACACAATCAATGCGTCCCTCAGGGAAGGCAGTGTACCATCTTGTTTAAAAGAGGTGGCAGTCAGGCCACTCTTAAAAAAGCCTTCCCTGGATCCCCTGGACAGAAACAACTATAGACCAGTCTCCTTGCTGCCATTTTTAAGCAAGGTGATGGAGAGGGCAGTTGCCTCCCAGCTCCAAGCTATCTTGGATGAAACCGATTATCTCGATCCATTTCAAACTGGCTTTAGGGTGGGATTTGGAGTTGAGACTGCCATGGTTGCTCTGACCGATGACCTCCGCTTGAGCACCAACAGGGGAAGTGTGACCCTGCTGGTGCTCTTGGACCTCTCAGCGGCCTTTGACACTATAGATCATGCCATCCTCTTAGATCGCCTGAGAGAGTTAGGAATCAGAGGCACTGCTCTGCAGTGGTTCCGTTCCTTCCTCTCGGGCAGATCCCAGAGGGTGAGGCTCGGGGACAGTTGCTCATCTAAAATCGAGCTTAATTGTGGTGTCCCTCAGGGCGCCATCCTGTCTCCGATGTTATTTAATATTTATATGAAGCCGCTGGGAGAGATCATCCGGAGGCATGGAGCGCGGTGTCTTCAGTACGCTGATGACACCCAGATTTACTTCTCCATGACCAAATCATCGTCTCAGACCTCTGATGGCATCACTCCTCTTAATGACTGCCTTAGAATGGTAATGGATTGGATGAGGAAAAACAAATTGAAACTGAATCCAGACAAAACGGAGGTGCTCACGGTTACAGGTCCGAACCCGGGTCCGGGATTACAGCCCCCAGTCCTGGATGGGATCACACTCCCCTCCAAGGACTGTGTGCGCAGTCTGGGGGTACTCCTTGACTCGTCGCTTCACATGACTAGTCAGGTGAATGCGACAGTCAGGAGTGCCTGTTATCAGCTTCGGCTGATACGCCAGCTGCGCCCATACCTGGATAAGAAAGACCTGGAAACCATTGTGCACGCACTGGTAACCTCACGCCTGGATTACTGCAACGCACTCTACATGGGGCTACCCTTGTGCCTAACCCGGAAACTTCAGTTGGTGCAAAACATGGCAGCCAGACTAATCACCGGTACATCTAAAAGGGAGCACATTACACCAGTGCTTAAATCCCTCCACTGGCTGCCAATTAGTTTCCGGGCGCAGTACAAGGTGTTGGTTTTGACCTTTAAAGCCCTACATGGCTTGGGCCCTACTTATCTCAGAGACCGCCTTTCCCCATATGAGCCCCCCCCCGTGCCCTTCGGTCAGCGGGAAAGAACCTACTTCAACAACCAAAGACAAAGTCTAAACAGACCTCGCAGAGGGCATTCTCCATCATTGCCCCTAAACTATGGAATGGCCTGCTGGATGAGATCCGTCTCATTACAACACTCACTGCTTTTAAGAAAGCAGTTAAGACAGATCTCTTCCGACAGGCCTTCCCAGAATGATCCTCCTCAGAGGAATGAACATTGAATTTCCTCCCCAAGCGCTCTGTAGCTCTGCCATTTTATATTATTATTTATTTGTTTTACTTAATTTTCTGCTTTTAAAATTTTTCAAGTTTAATTTTGTTTTAAGGGTGTGGGAGAGATATGGGTGGAGGGATTGGGATATCGGAATGCTTTTTAACTATTGTATTTTAATTGTTGTAAGCCGCCCCGATTGCTAAGCAGAGGGGCGGGTAAAAAATAAAACTTTATTATTATTATTATTATTATTATTATTATTATGGTGTCAAAGGCTGCTGAGAGGTCCAAGAGCACCAGCAAGGTCACACTACCCCTGTCAATACTCAAGCGGAGGTCATCGGTCAGAGCAACCATGGCAGTTTTCTCACACTGACCGTCTGTCTCAGGGTGAAAAGCCGTGCTACGCGCCAATTGCACCCCCAATTTGTCTTGTAGCACCTTCCAAAACTTAGAAGTGAAGGTGCTTCCTCGATCCGAGACAATTCGGTCTGGTAGTCGGTGATATTTGTAAACATGGGCAATGAGCAAATCTGCCAATTTAGGAGCCGAGGGCATCCCTTTGCAAGCCACATAATGTGCTTGTTTGGAAAACAAGTCTACTATCACCCAAATGGTGTCCCGACCCTTGCTAGGGGGCAGATCAGTTATAAAATCCATAGCAATGTGTTTCCAAGGTACTTCAGGTGTGGGCAAAGGATGAAGCAGCCCTCTAGGCTTGCCCACAACAGGCTTGGCCCTAGCACAAACTGGGCAGCTTTTTACATAAGCCTCTACCTCTGCACGCACACCATCCCACCAGTAGGTGTTGCGTATTTTGTGCCAAGTCTTTAAATATCCCCAATGGCCTGCAGCTTTAGAGTCATGGTATAACTTGAGGATATCCTCCCTCATGGAAGCAGGAACATAAATCTTTGACTTCCACACCCACAGGTCTTGAGCATTTTTAGACAACTGGTCTTTATGCTGTTGTAACTGGGCAAGTCATCTGTTTCTGCCCTCTGCTGGATCTTGAGCAGAATGTCATCCAATGGAGTTTGCATCTTGTCCTGAGGGGGCTGAGACAAGGTCTTGGCTTTGCTGCAAGTGATCACTGCCAGCCCTAACTGCTCAGGAGAAAAAATAGTCTCAAGAGGAATTGTCTCTTTCCCCATATGTTGTGGCAATCTGGACAGTGCATCAGCCAAGATGTTTTGGCGACCAGGGAAAAATCTCACTTTAAACTTATATTTGTAAAAGTCTTTGGCCCACCTCCTCTGTTTGGGGGTTAGTTTATGGGGGGTCTGCAAGGCCTCTAAATTTCTGTGATCAGTCCACACCTCGAAGGGGCGTTAAGCCCCCTCAAGGAATTGTCTCCAGTTTTCCAGGGCATGTTTAATGGCATAAGCCTCTTTCTCCCAGCAAGGCCAGGAAATTTCTGCATTCTGGAACCTTCTAGACAGGTAAGCACATGGCCTGAGTTGGTCTTTATCTCTTTGTAGCAAGACCGCCCCCATAGCAAAGTCACTAGCATCCACTTGCACTACAAAAGGTTTATCCGGGTCTGGATGAAGTAGGACAGGTTCAGTGCTGAACAATAACTTTAATTGGTCAAAAGCACGTTGGCACTTTTCAGACCAATGAATTGGGGTGGAAGGTTTGGGTGTCTTTTGTGCTCCTTCTCCCCCACCTTTGTGTGCTCCCTTGGTTCTGAACAAGTCAGTAATGGGCAAGGCAATTTTGGCAAAATCAGGAATGAACTGTCTATAAAAATTAGCAAAGCCCAGAAACTTCTGAACATCTTTGCGACTTCTAGGGGGCGCCCAATCCAACACCGTTTGTACTTTGGCAGGGTCCATTTCTATGCCCTGGTTGAAGACTCTGTAACCCAAAAAGTCCAATCTCTCTGTGTGGAAGTGACATTTTGATAATTTAACATATAGTTGGTTGTCCCATAGTCTCTGAAGAACCTCTCTTACTAATTTGATGTGACTATCCAAGTCTTTAGAGTAGATAAGCACATCATTTAAATACACTAGGACCTCTTCAAAGAGTAAATCATGTACTACCTCGTTGATGTGCCTCATAAAAATCCCAGGGGCCCCAGATAGTCCAAAAGGGAGAACAAGATATTCAAATGCCCCCAAGGGGCAATTAAAAGCAGTCTTGTATTCGTCCCCCTCCTTGATTTGAACCCAGTGGTAAGCATTCCGTAAGTCCAGTTTAGTAAACACCTTGCCCGTGACCAATCTCCCCAACATGTCCTTCATTAGGGGCAAAGGGTATTTATTGGTACTACAAATCCCATTTAAATTGCGATAGTCCACCACCAGGCGAAGAGAACCATCTTTCTTTTCTCTGAAAAACACTGGGGCAGCAAAGGTAGAAGTGGATGGCCTGATAAACCCCCGGGCCAAGTTTTTTTCAATGTAGTCTTTTAAGGTGGCTAGTTCCTTTGGGGTCATAGAGTACAACTTAGGTTTAGGTAGTGGCGCTCCTGGCAGTATTTCGATTGCACCATCTGTTTCTCGGTGTGGAGGCAACGCATCACATTCTTGCTCTTCAAAAACCCCTCTTAAATCTTGATAGCACTGGGGGATGACTCGCGTCCCTTCCCCAGCCCTGTCAATGTCCCCATCCTTGGGTCCACCTTCCAAATGGGCAGCTGCTTCTTTTGGGGTTTGCCCGGGAAGCAGCACTGTAGGGAGAAGAGGAGGGAGCACAATCCTCTGATCAAGGCGGTGTTTTCTGCAACCCGGGTCATCAAAAATCAACTGCCCCTCCCTCCACCGCAAAGTAGGATTGTGATGGTGTAACCAGTCTATGCCCAGCATCAGATAATTATAAGTATGTCCCACCACCAATTGAAGTTGTTCCCAGTGATCCTCTACCCCCAGCCACACAGGGGTGGTTTTCTTCTCTGCCGCTCGCCCCCCCATCAGAGAGCCATCCATCTGGACAAAAGGAATGGGCTTTTGCAAAGGGTGAGTGGCTATGTCCAAACAGTCTACCACCGCAGGGTTAATTAATAATAATAATAATAATAATAATAATAATAATAAATTTTATTTGTAACCCGCCCCTCTGCAGAGCAATCGGGGCGGCGTACAGCAAGATAAAATACAACAATTAAAATCCAAATTCTTATTCCCTCCACCCACTACCCTCCCCCTTAAAACAGTATTAAACCTGATAAGATTAAAATCTACGTATAACAAATATAAAATATTAAAAGAACAACAACAAGATGCCTCCCTCGGTAGAGAGACCAGGGATAAGTGGCTCCAATATACATATCCCTATAGAAAGTTATTCTGGGAAGGCCTGCCGGAAAAGCTCCGTCTTGACTGCTTTCTTAAAAGTAGTAAGTGATGTAACAAGACGTGTCTGATCCGGCAGGCCATTCCACAGTTTAGGGGCAGTAACTGAAAATGCCCTTTGGGAAGTCTGCATGAGCCTCACTTTTGGTTGTAAAAGCAGATTTTTCCCCGCTGAACGAAGGGCACGGGGGGGATCATACGGGAGGAGGCGGTCCCTAAGATAGGATGGACCCAGGCCATGTAGGGCTTTAAAGGTCAAAACCAACACCTTGTACTGTGCCCGGAAACTAATTGGCAGCCAGTGGATGGATTTCAGCACTGGAGATATGTGCTCCCTCCTAGATGTACCGGTAATTACTCTGGCTGCCATGTTTTGCACCAACTGAAGTTTCTGGGTTAGGCACAAGGGTAGCCCCATGTAGAGTGCATTGCAGTAATCTAGTCGTGAGGTTACCAGCGCGTGCACCACAGTTTCCAGGTCTTTCTTGTCCAGGTATGGGCGCAGCTGGCGTATCGGCCGAAGCTGATAACAGGCACTCCTGACTGTTGCATTCACCTGATTAGTCATGTGAAGCGACGAGTCAAGGAGTACCCCCAGACTGCGCACATGGTCCTTGGAGGAGAGTGTGACCCCATCCAGGACTGGGGGCTGTAATCCTGAACCTGGGTTCGGACCTGTAACCATGAGCACCTCCGTTTTGTCTGGATTCAACTTCAATTTGTTTTTCCTCATCCAATCTATTACCGCTCTAAGACAGTCATTGAGAGGAGAGACGCCATTAGAGGTCTGAGACGATGATTTGGTCATGGAGAAGTAAAGCTGGGTGTCGTCAGCATACTGAAGACACCGTGCTCCATGCCTCCGAATGATCTCACCCAGCGGCTTCATATAAATGTTAAATAACATCGGAGACAGGATGGCGCCCTGAGGGATGCCACAATTAAGCTCTATTTTAGAAGAGCAACTGTCCCCGAGCCTCACCCTCTGGGATCTGCCAGAGAGGAAGGAACGGAACCACTGCAAAGCAGTGCCTCCAATTCCTAACTCTCTCAGCCGATCCAAGAGAATGGCGTGATCTATGGTATCAAAGGCCGCTGAGAGGTCCAAGAGCACCAACAGGGTCACACTACCCCTGTCGATGCTCAAGCGGAGGTCATCGGTCAGAGCAACCATGGCAGTCTCAACTCCAAATCCCGCCCTAAAGCCAGTTTGAAATGGATCGAGATAATCGGTTTCATCCAAGATAGCTTGGAGTTGGGAAGCAACTGCCCTCTCGATCACCTTGCTTAATTAGGCATCTAGTACACCCACAGTCAATGGCCGCAATTAATTGCATAGCCTTTTTCTTGGATCCCACCACCAGAGTCACTGACACTGAAAATAGGGAGACACCCCCACTCACCATCCGTCCGCGGCTCTCTATTCCAATAGCCCGCCTTTCGCCGCTTTCTAAGGCAGGCTCAGGGAGTTAGGCTCCTCCTCGGTTTCGGAGCTGTCGCTGTCTGTCCAGACTTCTGGCTCCCTTTCTTCCGCTGCTTTAAGGCTGCGCTTAGTGGAGGGTTTTTTATCCGGCTTGCTTTTCTCCTTCTTTGAGGCTTTGCTGGGCGGCGGGGGCTTGAGGGGAGCTGGTCTTCCTCTCCTGATTTATGTCGGGGCAGGCTGCAATTAAGTGGCCTTTCTGGCCGCACTTCAAACACAAGCCCAGCCGGCGATGCCTCTCCCGCTCGCTCTCAGCAGAGCTGGCTTGGCTTTTGGATTTCGGTGTTTGGGCTCGGCCCCCCTTCATTTTGGTATCTTTAGCTCGCTTTTGATCTAGTATTTTAACCTCATGTAGAATAGCTTCCGCTTCTCCCACCACTCTAATCCATTCCATGGCTGTGGGGGGTTTGCCCATTGTGAGAGCCCATTTGGCTATCTCAGTACGCAGCCCCTCCTTGAAATATTGGATCTTCATTCCTTCTGTGCAATCAGGCACTTGGGCCACCAACCTTCTGAATTCTATAGCATACTCAGCCACTGTCCTGGATCCTTGATCCAGAGCCTTAAGCTCTGCTAGGGCAGTGGTGGCCCTGAAGGGGTCCTCAAATCTGGCTCTAAGGGCTCTCATAAATTCAGCTAGGTTCCCCAGCTCTGGAGCTCAGCAATTGTAGAACTGCACCAGCCAGTTCGCTGCCTCCCCCCTCAGATGCCTCGCGACACACTTCACTTTGGCTACTTCCGAGGGGAAAGTGGGGCCCCACTCTTCCATGTGATCCGCCACTTGCGATAGGAAGTAGGGCAGCATTTGGGGGTCTCCATCAAACTTGACTCCCATCTTCTTGGCCTGCGCGTTTTGCACTCTCTGTTGTGGAGGGGCACTGGTGGGGGCCCTGGGGGCAAAGCCTCTTCCCCCCTGCTCCCGCGTCTGGGAGTCATGTGCCTGGGACTGGGGCCGGGGCCTGTCCTGCTCCTGCACCCCCTACTCCATCCCCCGCGATCTGTTGAAGGACATCTAGGATCGTGGCTAACGTGCCTTGCACCCCCTCCATGTCAGTTTTCAACTGCTGTACCTGCGTTTCCAGGTCGGCTTCCCCTCCAGATGGCAGCTGTAGAGGTTGTGTGAACCCTGTGTTCCAGTCCGACCACCTCACCGCTCGCCTTCGCTCTTTCGTGCGCGGTGGCACCGCCGGAGCTCCAAACCACTGTCCAGGCACCAGGGGGAGTCTGTGGCAACTGCTGCCCCCCCCGCCTTGGGCACAGCTCCGGTTCCTCTATCCGCCGTCCGAGTTTCCTCCCCAGCCTCAGTGGTCTGGCTTTCTTTGGAGGACACGGCTTCCTCTGGCTCACCCTGGTCCATCTCGGTCTCCAGGAGAGCAGGAACAAAAGCAAAATTTGGTGTGGTGAGTCTCAGCTAACTGTCAGAGTTAGGCAGCAGCACCTTGGATAATCAACCAGTCAGTTTGATTGAAGAACCAACAGAACTTTATTGATAGATCCAAAAGTCAGACATGCCTCACCCAGCGTTTTAGCTGAGACTAACTACCCCCCTTACAGCCAAAGAAAAAGAATGTCCAAAAGCCCGTGCAGACAGCCCCTCCCATTTCCCACAAAACAGAAACTGCATTCCCAGCTCTCTGAGCTAGACACCCAAGACCACACGATAAGACACCTGCTCTACACTAAATCTCACAGCCTAATATAACAAACAATCTCCCATCATCCCCATAGTCAACTCTAAACTCTATATCTGGTAGAACACTAACAGCATTCTAACAGTATCTCTGTTTTCTACTTCTCCAAACAATCAACAATCCTGTCACTGACTTTCTATCTTGTAGCTCAGAAGCAAACGAACTGTCAACAAAACATTCAAGTCCAGCTCGACTGTTTTGCAACTTCAATTTCCTATCTATGCTACCCTTCAAATATCTTAACAAATGTTTCACTGCTGTCCAATCTTTCACTGTAGGACAATTTGCTTTTCTTCCAAGTATCCCAACGGCAAAACAAATGTCTGGCCTAGTATTGTTAGCAATAAACATCAAACTCCCAATAAAACTCCTATACATCTCTGAATTTTCAAACTCCTTAGTCCCTTCACTATTCACATAACCAACTGACCTTGGGCTCTTCACTGTTTTTGCATCCTGCAATCCACACTTCTCTATCAAACTCTGAATTTTCCTCTGCTGACTCAACAAACAACTCCCATCTTCACTCCATTCAACATCAATTCCCAGATAAGACCTTAAAACTCCAAGATCTTTGACACTAAATTTCTGTGACAATTCCTTTCTTACTGTTTGAATCTCTTGCTTTGAATTTGCTGCCACACATAAGTCATCTACATAAATCACCAAGATCACATCTCCTTTTGTGTAAACACACGCATCAGCCACACTGTGTTTGTAGCCTAGCTTTACCAGCTCATCATGTATGCAAAGATTCCAGCTTCTGGCACTCTGCTTCAAACCATACAATGCTTTCTTCAACTTGTACACCTTTCTGTCACTATCCTGCTGAAAACCCAATGGTTGCTCCATGAAAACAGTTTCCTCAAGACTTGCATTCAAGTATGCAGTCTCAAAATCAAAATGATGCACTAACTGGCCCCTCCTTGCAGCCAGAGCCAATACTAACCTCAAACTCTCAGGCTTTGCTGTTGGAGAAAAAGTTTTGTCAAAATTCTCAAACCTCTGCTGTGCAAACCCTTTAGCCACCAATCTGGCCTTGTACCTCTGACTACCATCCGGCATCAGCTTCCTCTTGTAAACCCATTTGCAACCTATCACCTTGTGATTTGCAGGTCTGTCAACAATTTCAAACACCTTTTTGTCTACCAAAGACTTGAACTCCTGCTCCATTGCAGACTCCCATTTCAACCTCTCTTCATCACAACAATCTTGTACTTCTTTGTAACTCTCAGGCTCCTCTGCCATAACTACACAAGCCTTAGCTTCCTGCACCTTAAAACGATCTGGAGGTTTCCTAACTCTAGTCGTCCTCCTCAGAACAATTGTCTTCGTTTTTCCCTCATCATCCTCAGTATCTGTGCTTGACGCCTCCCTGTCTCTGTGTCTCTTTGTTTCTGTCATTCTAGGTGCTGGTGGGCGTGTGTGTGACAACTTGTCTGATGTACTAGCCTCACCTTCTGAAGAATCTGACTCTTGCTTCACTGCCCCTCCATTTCTGGCAGTTGGTGCTGTCTGTGTTTCTAACTGACCTAGTCTGAAAAACACCTCTTTGTTTGAATGAATGTTGTCCCACCCAGAATGTTTCTCAAAGTTCGCGCTCCTTGAAAAAAGAACTTCTTGTCCACCCAGGTAAAACCTGTAACTGTTCCCTGTGTAACCAACAAACATCAAACGTCTCCATTTGGGCTGACCTTTCTTTCTGAAAGCTGCAGGTACATACACATTTGCATATTGCCCAAACACTCTGAGATATTTCAAATTGGGTGATCTATTGTAAAGCATGTGGTAAGGAGTATTCTGCACAGCAGAATTCCAAGTGCGGTTGGAAATTAGCTGTGAGAATTGCCTCCCCCCAAAGGTGCTCTGGAGCATTTGCATCAAGCATCATACAATCTTTTATTTGTTTCAAAATGGCAATCTTTCTCTCAGCAAGCCCATCCTCTCCCAGGCTTGAAGGGTTCGTGGTAAAATGCCTAATGCCCCTTTTTCTTAACCAATTGGTCAAGTGGTGAGACAAGAATTCTCCTCCCCTATCTGTGACCAAGATTCCCACTTTGTAGTCAAACTGTCTCTCTATCATGTTCACCCATTCCTTGAATCTCTCTCCTGCTTCACCCTTTTCTTCAAAAGAATTACATAGGAAAATCTTGTGAAGCGATCCACAATCACCATGAAGTATTTATTTCCCCCTTGCGTCTTAGGAGAAATTGGCCCAGCTAGATCACAGTGCAAAAATTCAAATGGTCTTTTGGCTTTAAGTTTTGTTCGTTTTGCCACAGGATAAACCTTCAGCTTAATCTTGCTGCAAACTGAACACTCTAAGTGGTTTGAGCATGGTGACATCTTAAACTCAGGACAAATTTTCTCCAATTTCAAAAGATTCAGAAAACCAACATGACCCAACACTCTGTGAAAATAATGAATGCAATCTGCATGCAAAGGCTTGTTTTGTGCAACTGCACAACTCTCATCAGTGTTCAGGTAATACAATTTGTCTTTCTTAATGGCTTTAGCACAAATCTCACCATCTTTAAAAATTAAGCATTCATCCCCCTCAAAACTCAATTTGTACCCTTCTGTGGTCAAAGCTGACACACTAACTAAACAGTTTGGCAAGTTAGGTACATACAAGACATTTTCAAAATTTTTACCAAAACCAGGAATGCAAACAGTTCCCATTTCTTGAATTTTCTGGGCTGCCCCATCTGCCAAGGCAACAGTAGAAACATTTGCTGGTATTCTGCTTTGGAACAGTTCAATTTTGTTTGCCATGTGAGTCGAGGCCCCAGAGTCGAGAAGCCAGGTGCTGGGTGGCTGAACTTGGGTCACACCTTCACAGCTTTGAATTGTGGCAACAAATCCTTTGTTAGCGCTGTATCCCTTTTGGCCACCAGGGGGACGTGGCTGCTGTTGCTGCTGTCCTCTCCTGCTATCTGCAGCCAGCTTTCTACAGTCTCTTTTTAAATGTCCAAACTTTTTACAATAAAAACACATTTTGCCTTTTAAAACTGCTGCTTTTTCAGTTTGCATTTCTTTTGAAGCTCCCTCTGTGGCATTTGGAGGCCTTGCAGCTGTACACCTCTGCTTTTGCTGCTCTGCCTCAAATCTCCTTCTCTGAGCCTCTTCTAAAATTCCAGCCAAAGAGTCCCATAATTCCAGGGATTTTGCCAGCTCCATGTTTAATTATTTCCCTTTTAGTCCAGCACAAGCCTTAAAAACTGCTTGTCCCTCCCTGCTGCCTTTCCAAGACACTGTCTCTTTAAAACTGCAGCTTTAAAACCAACCGGCTAATTGCTGCTTTCTCTTGCTGCTTTAAAAGCTCCGAGACAGTCCTCTTAATTAATTGCTTCAAGCTAAGGAGGGGGTGTACTTACAAGCTTTTTGCTGGTTGCTGGCTGGCCATAATTCAGGCTTGGAATTCTGCCTTGTCCTCCTCCAGCCTCTTTTGCAGTCCGCGTCACGCTGGCAAAGTTGAGAGGAAGGGAAAATTGCTCCTGCCTTTTAAAATTCAGGCTTGGCTTCAGAGTATCCCGGTGGATCAAAAAACCATCCTCTGCTACCACTTGTTGAATTGTGTTGATGGATGTGTTGTAAAACAGTCCATAAACCAATCACCAAAAACTGGTAACTTCAGGAAGCTTCTTTTATTGTAAAAACAGCATGAGCAAAAAAACCCAAATAATAATAATAATAACAATATCTTCACTTTAGCCAGAAGGCTAAACAGGAACAAAGCCTATCTGCTACATGGTTCAAAGTTAGTTAAGCTGCAGCATCAGGAAAAATATTTTAATTAGTCCATTACAGCTTAAAGGTTAAAGAAGTGAGAAGCTTTTCTAGATTACAACTTTCAGCCCCCAATCCTCCACCCCTTTGGGTGTAGCCCTTTCAGACTGATTGGTTGATGATGTATGATGTGTGTTAGCCCAACCTTTAATTACCATACTAAATCATGTGACTGCAATTCCCATAACATTTTACATGTTTATAAATCTTTTATGTAAACAAATCCCTTTCTCACAGAACTGAAGTTTGTTAACTTCTTGTTTGGGCTAAAACACACCTGGGCTGATAATTGCGAATCTGGCCTCAGAAAAACAACTTTTCTCAGCAAGGAAAAATGCAGACACACATCTTTACATTTCAACATTTTAACATTGACTATATGTCCCATCAAATTCTAACAATTCTCTCTAATCAAAAGGCTTTTACTATAAACTTGCCACGAGGAATAGTTGTCTGATGACAATTTAGGAAATTTTGTCATCTCCATTTTTAATTTGTCCCTTTTTATTCAAGCACAAGCCTTGAAAACTGCTTGCCTCTCCCAGCTGCCTTTCCAGGACACTGTCTCTCTAAAATGCAGCCTTAAAACCAACCGGTTAATTGCTGCTTTCACTTCCCGCTTTAACAGCTCCGAGACAGTCCTTTGAAATTAATTGCTTCGAGATAAGGAGGGTTTCTACTTACAGGCTATTCGCTGCTTGCTGGCCCATAAATCAGGTTTGAAATTCCAACTGGTCTTCCTCCAGCCGTTTTGCCATCCGCTTCAAGCTAGCAAAGTTGAGAAAAAGAGAAAAATAGCTCCTGCCTTTTAAAATTCCAGGCTTGGCTTCAGAGGTCTTGATGTGTCGAAAAAAACCATCCTTGTCTGCTACCACTTGTTGAATTGTGTTGATGGATGTATAGCAAACAGTCCATGAAGCCAATCAGCTTCAGCAAGCTTCTTTTATTGTAAAATCAGCATGAGCAAAAAACAAATAAGAGTAATAATACCATCTTCACTTTAGCCAAAATGGCTAAGCAGGAACAAAGCTTATCTGCTACATGGTTCAAAGTTAGTTAAGCTGCAGCATCAGGAAAATATTTTAATTAGTCCATTTCAGCTTAAAGGTTAAAAGACAAGTGAGAGACTTTTCAGGATCACAACTTTCAGCCCCCAATTCTCCACACCCTTTGGGTGTAGCCCTTACAGACTGATTGGTTGATGATGCATGACGTGTGTTAGCCCAACCTTTAATTATCATATTAGATCATGTGACTGCATTTCCCATAACATTCCCTTGTTTATAAAACCCCTTTTTGTAAACAAAGCTCTTTCTCACAGAACTGTAGCTTGTTAACTGCTTGTTTGGGCTAAAGCACACCTGGGCTGATAATTGCAAATCTGGCCTCAGAAAACAGATTTTTCTCAGCAAGGAAAAATACAGACACACATCTTTACATTTCAACATTTTAACATTGACTATATATCCCATCAAATCCTAACAAAGGCAGAATGTATGGTTGTACAAAATGTGCCTTTGCATTCAAACTGTATTCATTATTTTCACAGAATAATGGGCCATGTTGGTTTTAGGAGTCTTGTGAAGCTGGAGGAAATTTGTCCAGATTTTAAAATGTCACCCTGTTCAAATCACCTAGAATGCTCGATTTGCAGCAGGATAAAGTTGAAAGCTTTTCCTGTGGCAAAGCGTAGCAAACTTATTGCAAAACATCCGTTTGAGGCTGTGCATTGTGACACTTCTGGCCCTATGGTTGCGACACTAGGGGACAGCAAATATTTCATGGTGATTGTGGATCGGTTCACCAGGTTTTCTTATGTGAAGCCTCTGAAAGAAAAGAGTGAAGCAGGAGACAGATTTAAAGAATGGGTGAACATGATTGAAAGGGAATTTGATTACAAAGTGGGTTCTTTGGTTACAGACTGGGGAGGCGAATTTTTATCTCACAGTTTGGGAAACTGGTTGAGAAAGAAAGGGATTAGACCAGGGGTAGGCAACCTTTCCCCTTTAAGGGCCGAGGGACTTCAGCTCCCAGAATCCCAGGAGCTATTGGCCAACATGGGACTATTGGCTAACATGGCTGAGGCTTCTGGGAGCTGAAGTCCCTCGGCCCTTAAAGGGGAAAGGTTGCCTACCCCTGGATTAGACACTACACAACCAATCCTGGGACTCCTCAAGGAGGATGGGTTGGCAGAGAGACAAATAGGAGTCCTAAAACAGTTGAAAGATTGCATGATGTTAGAAGCAAATGCACCTGAGAACCTTTGGGGTGAGACAATTCTTACAGCTAATTTTCTGGCAAATTGTACTTGGAACTCAGCTGTAAAGAACACACCTTTTCACATGTTTTACAAAAGAGCACCTAATCTGAAATACCTTAGAGTGTTTGGACAGTATGCAAATGTCTATGTGCCAGCTGCTTTAGAAAGAAAAATCAGCCCAAGTGGAGAAGGTTGATGTTTGTGGGATTCTGGGAATAGCTACAGGTTTCACCTTGGTGGTAAAGAAATTTTGTTTTCAAGAAGCGCAAACTTTGAGAAACATTTGGGTTGGGAAAAAGTGCACTCCAACTAAAAAGTTTTTCTGAAATTGGAGGGGTGGTGAAACAAGAGTCAGCTTCTTCAGACAGTGAAGCAAGCACATCAGATGAGTCAACACAAACCCAACCAACGACATCCAGGATGTCTGAGACAAAGAGACACAAAGATAGGGATCCTCACACAAGTTCTGACACTGAAGATGAGGGAGGTAGAACAAAAGTTTTCATTCCACGACGAACACAACGAGTCAGAAAACCACTAAATAGGTTTGTAGTGCAGGAAGCTAGAGCTTACACAGTTGTGGTTGATGAAAGTTACAAAGATTTGCAAAGTTGCCCTGATGAAGAAAGGTTGAAATGGTTGTCTGCTATGGAGCAGGAATACAAGTCTTTGATAGATAAAGACGTGTTTGAGATTGTTGAGAGACCTACAAATCACAAGGTTATTGGTTGTAAATGGGTTTACAAGAGAAAGTTGATGCCTGATGGTAGTCAGAGATACAAAGCTAGGTTGGTAGCAAAGGGTTTTGCACAGCAGAGGTCTCTTTGTCTAGATTTCATGAGGAAAATTTCAGACACACATCTCTACATTTCACCTTTGACTGTATATCCCATCCATATTCTATTTTTCCCCAATATTTTTATTGGTAGAATACACACATAAATATGAATACAAAACACAAAAAATAGAAGTGAAAACCTTCTACTATTGATTTGTGTGTGAATCAAAGCATTACCAGTTCAATGTTCCCTGCCCTCCCCACCCTCCTAATCCCAACAATTATGTTTCTAATTTTGGTTTGGTTTATTAAAAAAGCTTCATTTTTAACTTATTCTTCTTGAATTTATAACATTAGGATTCATAATAATAATAATAATAATAATAATTTTTATTTGATATCCCGCCCCTCTGTGGTCAATTGGGGCGGCTTACATAATAAAATCGTCATACAACAGATTAAGAACAATTACCCCCCTCCCCCCTATAAAAAGTTATTAAACCACACACAAGTTAAAACAGCATACAAAAGAGGTAAATACCTCAGTATAAAAACAAACATTAAATAACAAAAAGAAAAAAAGTGCTAGCAGCAAAGTATATACTGGCTCACAGAAAAGGCCTGGTCATAGAGGGGGGAACATCTACAAAGAAAATTCTGGAACCTGAGCCGGTAGTTATTTCGGGAAGGCCTGCCGGAAGAGATCCGTCTTGACAGCCTTTTTGAAGCTGTCAAGTGATGTCAATTGACGTCATCCACAGATCAGTACATCTAGTGAGAGTGATTATATACCATGCTGTATTGTTAATATCAGTATAATATAATAAAAATAAAGGGGTGCTCCTAATAATAATAATAATAATAATAATAATAATAATAATAATAATGTGATTTATTTATATACCGCCCCTGTGGCTAGCCAATCTAGGCAGTGAACAACAATAATAAAATACAACAAATTAAAACAATATCATTCCCTCCTCCCCGAACATCAAACAAATAATAACATTTAGATCCTATCCCTCATTCCTACCCACCCCCACCCCCAAAACAAATCAACAAACAAATTGAAAACAATTATTAAAAATATACAATATACACTATAAAAAAATACAATGTGCAATATAAGATGCATAATTGCATTGTTGCTGGGGAAGATGCTGCTAGGGAAGGATTATAAACTCTTCCCAGTCTCTCCAGCTGCACTCCAGCCACCGCTGTGTTGCTGGGGAAGGTGTTGTCCCTGGCGGTCCTAGTGCCTCCGCCTCCCGCTCGCGTCGCAGCCGCAGCTGCTCCGTTAATGGGAGGGATGACAGCCGGCAGGTTTTTAAGGTCTTCCTGGCCGCGCTCCAGCCACAGCTGTGTTGTCATAGCTCCTCCCTGGGCGCACAGCTGTTCTTCCTGGGGCTGCACGGGCCGGCAGAGTCCTCCTCCCCGCGGCTCAAAATGCCACCGCCGCTGTGTGTTGCCAGGGAAGGGATGGTAAAGGGCGGTTTTTTTATACCCTCAGCTCCTCCCTGGGTGCACAGCTGTTCTTCCTGGGGCTGCACGGGCCGGCAGAGTCCTCCTCCCCGCAGCTCAAAACGCCACCACCGCTGTGTGTTGCCTAGTCTATCGTCTCTTTTTTACTAATTCTGACTTCGGCTGCGCTATTAGGTTTAAGAACTTAGACATGCCATTTCTAGTCACAGAAATTTAACAATGAATCCCAAGTTTTATCCCAGTCTTGGTTCGGTTTATCAGATAAGAATGCTGTTAGTTTATCTAACTCTATCATGTCAAGTCATTTTGTAAGCCAGTCATCCAGAGTTGATGCTTCTTTTTCTTTCATTTTTGAGCGTAAACCATTCTAGCGGCCGATACAGAATATAAAATATATTTTAAATGCCTCCTTTCCTCCTTTCCCTCCACTATGTTTAATAAGAATTACTCAGGAGTCATTTTTATTGTAGTTTGAGTTATTTGCCATCCATATTCTAACAGTGTGTATATGTGTATGTACGTGTGTGTGTCTCTGTGTGTATATATATGTGTGGGTATATATTGGCATGTGCCTATGCGTGTGTCTGTGTGTATATATGGCTGTGTGTATACGTGTGTGTGTGTGTGTGTGTGTGTATATATATGTATATATATATATATATATATATATATATATATATATATATGTATATATATATATAAACACTTACGGACACCTGTATCTACTCCCTGTTGGCTTCCCCCTTTCCTGGCTTTTTCCTCTGTATCTGGGTCTTGGTGAGAGAGCTGTTGCTACAGCTTGGCAGTTCGTGCTGTCCGGAGGGCATTCGTGTATGCGACGAATGCTAGAAATCAAAAAGAGAGAGACATGCGGACGCTCTGGCAGACCAGGATTGAAGCTGCATCACTTGAACATGATGTGAAGTACCATGTTTTCATGAGTGGCCTTTATAAGTGTCAAGTGGAACTGAATAGGAAAGTACTGGCTGACCTGGCAATCTATGAGCCAAAGACTTTCAAGTCCTTAGCTGCATTAGCCAAAAGGAGAGGAGAAGAAGGCCTGCTTGCTGCCCAAGGAGATGGAAAGGAACCTAATGGGATATTTTCACGTCTTTTGAAATGTGCTTAAAGATACTGCATGCTCACTAAGCTATGCTGTCATTAAAAAAGGACAATTTTTAAAAGTTTGCCTCTATTTATGAACCAAGATTTATGAACCGAAATCCAAATTTAAACAGACCTCACAGAGGGCATTCTCCATCATTGCTCCTAAACTATGGAATGGCCTGCCGGACGAGATCCGTCTTATCACAACACTCACTGCTTTTAAGAAAGCAGTTAAGACGGATCTCTTCCGGCAGGCCTTCCCAGATTGATCCTCCCCAGAGGAATGAACACCGAATCTCCTCCTTATGCTCTCTGTTGTCCTGCCATCATTATCTTAAAACTTTGTTTTCATTTATTGATTTCTTGTTTTAAAATTTTGAAGTTTAATTCTGTCTTAAGGGGTGGGAGGGATGGGGGGAGGGATTGGGACATTAGAATGTATTTTAACTATTGTATTTTAATTGCTGTGAGCCGCCCCGATTGCTTTGCAGAGGGGCGGGATAGAAATAAATTTTATTTATTTATTATTATTATTATTATTATTATTATTATTATTATTATTATTATTATTATTATAAAAGATGTAGATATATACACACACAAACACACACACATGTACATACACATACATTCAGGGTCTCCCAAAAAAGTGTGTATACCCTTTAACAGCTAATAGTAGGTATGGTAATTACACATATATTGCAAAATAATTGTTATAATTATGGGTCAGAGTTACTGTAGGGCAGGGGTCAGCAAACTATGGCCCGCGGGCTGAACCCGGCCTGTTGAGGCCTTGTAACTGGCCCATTGCCGGTCCTATCGCCGCCGTTGCCGCCTTTCTCTCTAGCGCACGTGTGGCCTCCTCTTCCTCTGCCTCTGCCTCTTCCTCCACCCTCCTCCTCCTCCTCCATCCTCCACCTCTTCCTCTGCCACTTCCTCCACCCTCCTCCGCCCTCCTCCACCCTCTATCTTTTCCTCTGCCTCTCCCTCCTCCTCCACCTCTTCATCTGCCTCTTCCTCTGACCTTCTCCTCCTCCGCCCTCCGCCTCTTCCTCCGCGCTCCTCTACCCTCCTCCTCCGCCGCCCTCCTCCTCCTCCTCCTCCGCCCTCTGCCTTGCCCTCCGCCCTCCTCCTCCTCTGCCTCTTCCTCTGCCTCTTCTTCCGCCCTCCTCCTCCACCCTCTGCCTCTTCCTCTGCTCTCCTCCTCTGCCCTCCGCTTCTTCCTCTGCTTCTTCCTCTACCCTCCTCCTCCTCCTCTGTCCTCCTCCTCCTCCTCTTCCTCTCCCTCTTCCTCCGCCCTCCTCCTCCACCCTCTGCCTCTTCCTCCACCCTCCTCCTCCTCCGTCCTCCGTCTTCCTCCTCCACCCTCCTCCTCCGCCCTCCTCCTCCGCCCTCCACCTCTTCTCCCTCTTCCTCCTCCCTCCTCCTCTGCCCTCCTCTTCCTCTGCCTCTGTCCTCCTCTGCTGTCCTCCACCCTCTTCCTCTGCCCTCTGCCTCCTCCACCCTCTGCCTCTTCTGCCCTCCTCCACCCTCTGCCTCTTCCTCTGCTCTCCTCCTCCTCTGCCCTCCGCTTCTTACTCTGCTTCTTCCTCTATCCTCCTCCTCCACTCTTCCTCTGCCTCTTCCTCCGCCCTCCTTCTCCACCCTCCGCCTCTTCCTCTGCCCTCCTCCTCCTCTGCCCTCTGCCTCTTCCTCCGCCCTCCTCCTCCACCCTCTGCCTCTTCCTCCACCCTCCTCCTCCTCCGTCCTCCATCTTCCTCCTCCACCCTCCTCCTCCGCCCTCCACCTCTTCTCCCTCTTCCTCCTCCCTCCTCCTCTGCCCTCCTCTTCCTCTGTCCTCCCCTGCTGTCCTCCTCCACCCTCCGCCTCTTCCTCTGCCTCTTCCTCCACCTCTTCCTCTGCCCTCTGCCTCCTCCACCCTCTGCCTCTTCCTCTGCCCTCCTCCACCCTCCTCCTTCTCCACCCTCTGCCTCTTCCTCCACTCTCCTCCTCCTCCACCCTCCGCCTCTTCCTCTGCCTCTTCCTCTGCCTCCTCCTCCTCTGCATCGTCCTCCTCCTCCTCCACCCTCCGCCTCTTCCTCTGCTTCTTCCTCCACCCTCCTCCGCTCTCCGCCCTCAGCCCTCCTCCTCCCCTGTCCTGTGCCTCTTTCTCTGCCCTCCTCCTCTTCCTCTGCTTCTTCCTCCGCCCTCCTCCTCTGCCCTCCTCCTCTGCCTTCTGCCTCTTCCTCTGCCCTCCTCCTCCTCCGCCTCTTCCTCCTCCGCATAAGAAGAGCGGGAAGGGAGTGTGCAAGGGAGGATAGAGAGCCAGAGCCAGAGCAAGGAGGACAGAAGTTGGTTCAGGGGCGGGGTGTCCTCTATTTTAAAAATCTGTTTATGTGAGTGATTTTAGCTTTAGTTTTCTGTCCAGGAGGAATTCCAAAGTGTCCTCTATTTTAAAAGTCTGTTTATGCGAGTAATTTTAGCTTTAATTTCTGTCCAAGAGGAATTCCAAAGTGTCCTATTTTTAAAGTCTATTTATGTGAGCGATTTTAGCTTTAATTTCTGTCCAGGAGGAATTCCAAAGTGTCCTCTATTTTAAAAGTCTATTTATATGAGTAATTTTAGCTTTAATTTCTGTCCAGGAGGAATTCCAAACTGTCCTCTATTTTTAAAGTCTATTCATGTGAGTGATTTTTGCTTTTGTTTTCTGCCCAGGAGGAATTCCCAAAATGTCCTCCATTTTGAGCACCACTAAGAGGCATGATTTTATATTGATACGAGTGTTTCTGGGTTTTACTTTCTGCCCAGGAGGAATTCCAGAGTGTCCTCCATATTGAGCAAGACTGAGAAGCATGAGTTTATGTTTTTTTTTAATAAATTTTATTAAATTATAAAAAGAACATACATGACATAACAAAACAAACAATACAATACAAACAATAAAAAACTTCCTTACTGCTGCTTCTAGAGAACCTTCACAGAGACCTATATTATTAATATAACTATTTTATCTTATCTCTTTCTTATTTATATAATCTACATCCGAAACTTTCAATATTTACCAGATTATCTTACCAAGGGAGATTCTAAAGCCCCCTGCTAACTTCAACTCATATATATTTCCAAATTCACTTCATCATCTAATTAATTACTCCATGCCAAATATAAACCAGAAAAAGGAAAAGAAAAGTAGGCTTAAGCTTACAGCACATAAATCTTGTATTCGGTAAGTACACTTTTTAATATAGTCTAATCCTTCCTTCTTATATACTGATACCATAATTCCCAACTTACATTAAAATTCTTTATACTCTTATCTTTAATCATAAAGGATAATTTATCCATTTCTTGAATATCCATCACCTTTGATCTCCATTTCCAGAGAGAGGGAATATCTTTTTGTTTCCAATATCTGGCATATACCATTCTTGCTGCAACAATTAACAAAAATAAGATTTTCTTTTCCCTAACGTTCACCTCTTTCTCATCAGCAATGTTTAAAAGATACAGTTTTGGGTCCGGACGTCCTTGCAAACCAATTTTTTTTTTTAATTTCATGATGTATCATCTTCCAAAATTTCTTTGCCATTGGGCAGTTCCACCAAATATGCATATAACTACCTTGAGCCATATCACATTTCAAGCATCTGAGATTTACATCTTTAAACATTTTTGATAATCTAATTGGGGTCCAGTACCATCTGAAAATAGATTTATAACTATTTTCTCTTATATCAATATTAGGAGTGAAATTAATAATTGTTTATGTTGATATGAGTGTTTCGAGGTTTTATTTTGGGATGTCCTCCATTTTTTATTAATGTCCTATATTTTGTGGCACCTTGTCCTGCTTTGCAGTGAGGACATTTGGGCATCCTGTTCTGGTCCCTTTCCAGGCCCTTGAGGCCATTCTTTGACTCCCCAATTGCTCTCTGTTCTTTTGACAGAGGAACCTACCCAAATATTTAGAATCATCTCCTCCTTCTCCTCTTTTATCCCCCATTCATCCCCTTTTTCTTCCCCTTTTAACATTTCTCAATAGTACAGATACTGAGGAATGGCTCGGGGTTGTGTGTCTCTGTGTGTGTTGTGTGACTTCAAGTCCTTGCTCACTTAATGGCAAACCTAAGGAGAACCTGTCATGGAGTTTTCTTGGCAAAGTTTGTTCAGAGGAGGGTTGCCGTTGCCTTCTCCCTGAGGCTGAGAGAGTGTGACTTGGCCAAAGTGGGTTTGCATAGCCAAGCAGGGATTCGAGGCCAGCTCTCCAGACTCCAGCCTCAGACACGTGCTTCACTCATGCCCCCCTGCCCTTGTTTCTTTCATTTAAGGTAGCATTTTTAATTGTTGATGATGATAATGATGATGGTTATTATTATTATTTATTCCCCTTGGGGTTTTCTTGTCAAGGTTTTCATTATTAATTGTTGTTGTGTTGATACTTATTTGGTGCTGTTTTCTTGCAGTTTTCTTGGCAAACTTTCTTCAGAGAGGGTTTGCCATAGCCTTCCTCTGAGGCTGAGAGAATGTGACTTGGCCAAAGTGGGTTTTTAAATATTGTATATGTTCCCATTTTGGTTTTTTACTTCAAAATATGATGTGTGCAGTGTACGTAATAATAATAATAATAATAATAATAATGATAATAATAATAATAATAATAATAATAATAATAATAATAATAATTTAAATTATTTATTTACTTACTTACTTACTTACTTCGGCCTTCCAATAGTCTGAGGGACAGTGACCTGGCCCCCGGCTCAAAATGTTTGCCTACCCCTGCTGTAAGGCAATTCAAGTTATCTAAGGCTTCAGACTTTGTTAAGGAAACAAAAATATTTAAATATCAAAAATATCAGAGCTAAGCCTGTTGAGATCTAACTTTAAAACAGCAGAGTAGCAGAAACGTGTCCTTGTCTAACTATGCTTCTGTAAGAACTGAGACTGACTCAGAAACAACAGAAGTAGCATGCGGTTTAAACAAAAGCTTACTAATAGCTTTCATCTACCTATACATAGAGGCTATATCCTAATCTGGCTAAGGAATACGTAATTCAGGTAAAGAGGAAATCTTTATCTCAACATTTTTCCAAAAAAAGTTGAGAGAGGAGGAAGATGGAGGACCCAACAAGGCAAATGAAAAATCTTTTAAGCGACGAAGCTTCCCAAACGGGGGAGTGACCTGAATCATATAGTTAGTTTACCAATTTGTAAAGTTATTGCCCTGTGATTCAGTAGGAGCAAATGGGATATTTAAATGAGGAGGGGAGAGAGCAGAGTTTGCATGCAGGAAAACCCTATCTATCTGAGGAGGAGAAGGGAGAATGCTGAAATTTTCCAAGAGTTAGAAATTCCAACCCTAGAGCAGCAGGACAGCAAGGCTGGTACAGTGTACATTGAAGAGAGGCCACCTGGCCTCGGACTCAGGATAAAGTGACTGTTTTCTAATTGCCTTAATTGTAATTTGAACCATGGAGTGCAAAAGCAGTAATAATTAATATGGCAGAATCAGAGAGGGACAGTGTTCACCTGGGCAACATTTAGATTAGGCTTCCTTTTTCCACATTATCATTTATTTATTTATTTAAGGTATTTCTACCATGCTCTTAACCACAAAAGCTCTCAGAGTGGCTTACATCATTGTTGTTATATTTATTTATTTCCTATTCCCCCCACCCAAATTACAGAAGTCACTTAGTGGACATCTGCATCCCCATCAAAGGACCCACACAGTGGTGAAGGCACATGAATACATGGAATCTGGAAAGAGTTTCACTCAGAATGGAGATCTAAACATACATCAAAGGACTCACACAGGGAAGAAGCCATGTCAGTGCATGGAATGTGGAAAGAGCTTCAGTCGAAGTGATTATCTAATCTCACATCAAAGGACCCACACAGGAGAGAAACCATATAAATGCATGGAATGTGGAAGGAGCTTCAGTCGCAATGGAGATTTAAAATCACATCAGGGGACTTATACAGGGGAGAAGCCCTATAAATGCATGGAATGTGGAAAGAGCTTCTGTCGCAATGGAGATTTAAAATCACATCAGAGGACTCATACAGGGGAGAAGCCCTATAAATGCATGGAATGTGGAAAGAGTTTCAGTCGGAGTGGACATCTCAACTCACATCAAAGGACCCACACAGGAGAGAAGCCCTATAAATGTATGGAATGTGGAAAGAGCTTCAGTCACAGTGGAAATCTAAACTTACATCAAAGGACCCACACAGGGGAGAAGCCATATAAATGCATGGAATGTGGAAAGAGCTTCAGTGATAGTGCAAACCTAAACAAACATCAAAGGACACACACAGGGGAGAAGCCATATGAATGCATGGAATGTGGAAAGAGCTTCAGTCACAGCAGATTACTAAAGTCACATCAGAGGACTCACATGGGGGAGAAGCCATATAAATGCATGGAATGTGGAAAGAGCTTCAGTTGGATCGGACATCTGAACTCACATCAAAGGACCCACACAGGGGAGAAGCCATATAAATGCATGGAATGTGGAAAGAACTTCAGTCACAGTGGAAATCTAAACTTACATCAAAGGACCCACACAGGGGAGAAGCCATATAAATGCATGGAATGTGGAAAGAGCTTCAGTGATAGTGCAAACCTAAACAAACATCAAAGGACACACACAGGGGAGAAGCCATATGAATGCATGGAATGTGGAAAGAGCTTCAGTCACAGCAGATTACTAAAGTCACATCAGAGGACTCACACGGGGGAGAAGCCATATAAATGCATGGAATGTGGAAAGAGCTTCAGTTGGAGCGGACATCTGAACTCACATCAAAGGACCCACACAGGGGAGAAGCCATATAAATGCATGGAATGTGGAAAGAACTTCAGTCACAGTGGAAATCTAAACTTACATCAAAGGACCCACACAGGGGAGAAGCCATATAAATGCATGGAATGTGGAAAGAGCTTCAGTGATAGTGCAAACCTAAACAAACATCAAAGGGCACACACAGGGGAGAAGCCATATAAATGCATGGAATGTGGAAAGAACTTCAGTGATAGTGGAAGCCAAAACAAACATCAAAGGACACACACTGGGGAGAAGCCATATAAATGCATGGAATGTGGAAAGAACTTCAGTGATAGTGGAAGTCGAAACAAACATCAAAGGACACACACTGGGGAGAAGCCATATAAATGCATGGAATGTGGAAGGAGCTTCAGTCAGAGTGGACATCTGAACTCACATCAAAGGACACACACAGGGGAGAAGCCATATAAATGCATGGAATGTGGAAGGAGCTTCAGTCAGAGTGGACATCTGAACTCACATCAAAGGACCCACATGAGGGAGAAGCCATATAAATGCATGGAATGTGGAAAGACTTTCAGTCAAAATGGACGTCTAAACTCACATCAAAGGACCCACACAGAGGGGAAGCCATATCATCCTGGAGAGAAGTGACCAGTGGGGTGTCCAGTGGGGTTCTGTCCTGGGCACAGTGCTATTCAACATCTTTATTAATGATTTGGATGCATGCTTCTCAAATTTGCAGATGACACCAAATTAGGAAGAATAGCTAATACCCCAGAAGACAGGATGAAAATTCAAAATGACCTTAATAGATTAGAAAGCTGGGCCAAACTAACACAATAAATTTCAACACAGAGAAATGTAAGGTACTGCACTTAGAGCAAAAAAATGAAATGCATAGGTATAAGATGGGGGACCCCTGGTTTAATGAGAGTTATACTTGTGAAATGGATTTAGAAGTCTTAGTAGACCACAAAGTGAACATGAGTCAACAGTGTGGTGCTGCAGCTAAAAAGATCAATGCGATTATAGGCTGTATCAATAGAAGTATAGCATCTAGATCAAGGGAAGTAATAGTGCCACTCTCTTCTGCTTTGGTCAGCCTTCCTCACCTGGAATACTGTGTCTAGTTCTGGGCACCACAATTCAAAAAGGATGTTGAAAAACTGGAGCGTGTCCAGAGGAGGGAGACTAAAATGGGGAAGGGTCTGGAAACTATGCCCTATGAGGAATGACTTAGGGAACTGGTATGTTTAGCCTGGAGAAGAGATGGTTAAGAGGGGATATGATAGCCCTCTTTAAATATTTGAAGGGATGTCACATTGAGGAGGGAAAAACTTGTTTCTGCTGCTGCAGAGAATAGGAATCGGAACAACGGATGCAAGCTGCAGGAGAAGAGATTCCACCTCAACATTAGGAGGAACTTCCTGACAGTGAAAGCTGTTCAGTGGTGGGACACACTCCCTCAGTGGAGATTGTGGTGGAGTCTCCTTCTTTGGAGGTCTTTAAGCAGAGGCTGGATGGCCACCTGTCACAGGGGATGCTTTGATTGGGAGTTCCTGCATGGCAGAAGGGGGTTGGACTGGATGGCCCTTGTGGGCTCTTCCAAATCTATGATTCTATGATAGGAATAATGCTCTTTCTTTTATGAAATTTGCTAAAGGTGGAAAGCTATATAAATGCACGGAACTTAGAAACCGTTTCCATTTTGGTGTCAATTGTACTGAACAAAAGCACCCATGGAAGAGAAACCTTTTGTGTATATTTCAGCTGTGAAAAGCGCTTCAGTGATGGCAAAATACTGACTAAACCAGAATCCTCTCTGGGCAGTTTCACAGCCAGATGAATAGATTGGGACCGGCTGGGTGGAAAGAGGGATTTGAAGCCTCACACCAGCAGGGCCATCTTCCATCCTGTCTAAAAGAAGCTTTGGGGAGGACTTTGCTGAAAAAAAGACTCCCTGAACCCAACTACACTGGATAATTCCTGGCCAATCTCCTACATCTCTCTTTTGGGCAAGGTTTGGGAGAAGATGGTGATCCCCAGGCCCAGGGGTTCCCGGCCACGTCTCTGGGATGGGATTTGGAGGCACTGTTTTACAATGGATCCAGTCCTCCTAGGAGGGCCACCCTCAGACGATGGTGCTGGGGGATTCGGACTGTTGGCCTGTCGCGTGCCTCCCAAATTCACTTTTGTCCCTATGTTGTTTAGCATCTGAATGAAACTGCTGGGAGAGCTTTGGAGTTCAGTATGCTCATGACACCCAACTCTGTCTCTCCTTTCCATCTGAGAGAAATAAAAATGTTGCTTGCTCATTCTAATTTCACAGCTTGCCATAGGTTTTTAGGGTAGAGGATAGTTATTGAGCCTTGAATGTTTGGCTGTAGACGTCCCTTCTGGCTGGCATGCAGGAACTCCACAAGCCACAAAGCCAAGCCCAGTGGGATGGAGGAGCAGATGCCTCTCTCATGCATCCTAAGGAGGCAAAAAGCACTGCTTTGGAGGCTGGAGGACTCTCCTTCCTTCCTTCCTTCCTTGGAGATTTCTAAGCAGAGGCTCTTTGGAGGACTGTTCTTCACACTCGAGTGAAGCCATGGAAAAAGAAGGAAAAAGAAGGCCAGGTGCGGATCCAGCACAAGCTCAGATGGAGAAGTGGCCTCCAATGGACTCTGAAAGGACACAAGAGTAGTGGACTGACCTCTTTATTAATGCCAGACGCAGTTCCACCCAGACGGACTATTCATAGGGTTTCCTTCACCTCTAGACGATCCAAGAAGACCTAAATGTGAGTTAGTAAATCTGGGGGTGCAATTTTTGGGAGGAAGGGATTTTCCAGGCTTTGTTTGTACTTGTGTGTATCTCAAATGAGAGCCGTATCCAGATTTGAAGACTCTGAGATTCAACTAATGGAAATGTGGTGTGTGTTAACCTTTGTACAATTGTTGTTTTCTTCTTTTGTGTAATTGTAATCTCAGACTTCAAATTCTTGGTTTTGCATATTCACAGAGGGGCAGCCTCCATTTAAATCAATGGGGCGTGCCTATGGGGCTTGAATATTTGCAAATCTGTTTTTGCAGGGGGGGGGGGGTCCAGAATGGATTTACAAAAATGGAGGGCCAACTGTACTCTGTATTTTTGGAAAGCTGTGGGAGTAGACTGTGTTTAGTCTTTATTTTATAGGACATCCGAAAGACACAAATACAGATGTCCGAAGGCTCTCCAATTCCAGCATATAGCTGGACTGTGGGGTAGTTTAAGTTTCCTAAGGCTTTAGCCTTTGATAAGGAAATAAAAATATTTAAAAATGTCAAAGCCAAGCCTCTTAGTGTTTGGCTTTAAATTAGCAGAGTAGCAGAAATATGTCTTTCTCTAACTATGCTTCCTTAAGAACTGAGACTGACTTCAAAAACAACAAACACCTAGCTTGTAGTTTAAAACAAATATTTAATAATGGCTTTAATCTATATTTACATAGAAGCTCTATCCTAATCTAGCTAGGGAATAGTTTGGGTAGAAAAGAAATATTTATCTCACTCTCTTTCCAAAGAAGATGAAAACACGACAGCTCAGTTGAAAATCTTTTGAGATGATGTCTGTCAGTCCCTAAGGGGAAGTGACCGAAGTCCCACAGTTAGTTTGAACGAGAGAGGGAAGAGTTTGCATGCAGGAAATCCCTATCTATCCAAGGAGGGGGAAAGAGAATGCAAAGGTCTTCCAACATGCACAGAATTGTGGCAAGGGATAGGACATTTGGGTTCATTTTTTTGTTGAAACCTGGGAAGAATTTGTAGCAGGGTGGACAGGAATAGCTTTAGAACAAGCAAGATAGAGTTAGTTTGTGGAGCACAAATTCGGTTATTAACAATGGCTGGCCAAAATCCTTGTGGATATAAGCAGATATTTCTGATACTCTTGCTAATGATGATTTGGAGAGAAGCTCGACCCGTACTCCATCCAAAGGAATCAATAGATATCAAAGGAAATACCTGAATTGAAATGGTGGAAAGAGTGGCTTCAGCATATATTTGCAGTGCTGAGGTGGCTAATAAGAGCGATTGAGAAAGGTATTCCAAATATAGTGCTACCGTCTTCAATACCTGCCAATTGTAATGGCTCGAAATGTGCTTTTGCCTTTTGCCTCTAGGAGCCTTTGCCAGAGAAAGACCTCGGCTAAAATGCTGACAATGTAGAGACTCAGGGCCTTCCTGCCTTTGTGTTCAGAGACCTTGCAGAGCTTCCTTGCTTCAATGGATAGCAATGTTTCCGTTGTTGTTATAAGTTAGAGAAAGAGGGAAGGTATGAACAGACAGATAATGGATAAGTAACCATTTGTGATGTCAAAGCCTTGTTTACGCCAGTGTATAAAAGAAAGCATTCTGCCTTCATTCGGGAGGCTTGATTCTTTGGGAGAGGACTCCATCAAGCCTCACGGCGGCCATTTTTAATAAAGCCTGTTCTTTTTCATCCTACCTGGGTCCCAAGTCTCTCTTTCTTCAGGTAATCTGCTGCAGCCCTTTATAAATAAAGAATAATAATAATTGCTTGGTGTGTGAAAAACCAGACAAGTTTGAAATGTGGCCATGGGTAGATTGGATAGTCAGCAAGAAAAGTCAGGTTCGCAATCGGTCGGGTTTTGGGGAAGAATCTGTCCTGAGCTCTGGGTGCGAGTCTTGCCTGCTGCTGCTCCTGGGGAAAACAAAAGAAGTTTAGGAGGATCCATCCTCTTCCCTTATTTGCAGCAGAGGACAGGATGCCAAGTATAGACACATTTCCCAAAGGGGGACTGCAAACATTGTGTTACTCAAACAGTGGTACCTTTATTGGTCATGCAAAATGCACAATATACATGTTGCAAGCTTTTGAAGCTTCACCGGCTTCTTCATCAGGCACAGTGTTAACATTACAAACTAAGCGGGGGGGGGGGGGGGGGAATTGAAGATGTTAGTCCCAGGCCTGGCGTTTGGCTGTTTTTGTTCAGACTGGGAGATTCTCCAAGGCCAGGAATTTTAACATCCATTTGCATCACAACACAATCCAGTGTGTCCCCATCCTTTGTTAGGCAGAGGGCAATGGATTTCTTCATGCTTTTGCATCAGGAAAACTTTAGGCGGTGTTGAGGTAAAACATGCCAATCCAGTCCAAATGTAAGAAGAAAAATGTTTTGCTTTTGTTGGAGGTCAGACCCTCAAATAGGAAGGTCTGAGTCCACTGGCTGTCTCTTTAGGATTCAGTTATCTTCAAACCCAGAAAACATCCAGGGATAGCCGTGTTGGCCATAGGGCAAATCCAAATGCACAATCAAAGCACAGATGTCCTACATTTTACGGTGCCTTGTCCTCCATGGCGGTGAGTGCTAAAGGATGGAGGGTATGTGATGGGGCTTTAGCACTCTCAGGCCCACAAGGAATACAAAGGTTCGACAGGAAAAGATGGATGGACGGAAGGATGGACGGCAGAGATCCGACTGTCCCGCCAATTCCTTTGGGAGCCGGCAGGACAGTTCTTTCTCCTAACTGGGAGAGGAAAGGGGTTCTCTTCTGCCCCCCAATCTCCATCATGGCCTGGCCAAACAGTACCTTAAGCTGAGCTAAGTGACCTTAAAACCAGCGTACATTCCCAACAGGATTCCAGCCAAAGAAATGCTGGCCCCAATTCTGTTCTGTTCGAGACCTCCTAAGGTGATGGTGGTGGTGGTGGTTGTTAAGTGCCCTCATTGTCCCTCTCTCTGGCCTGAGATGTGCTTTGAGGGCTGAGAGGCAGGATCTTTGGGCCTCTGCCCCGAACAGCTCTGGGGGCACTTCATCCCCTTCTGGAGGCCAGGATGGAGGAGGACGAGGGTTCAAGGGAGGCAGAAGCACCAGAGAATGGGGACCAGGCCCCTTGCTCTCTCTCTCTGCAGCCGTAGTGGACTCCGAGGGAGCCCCAGAGGCCATCCAATCCAGCCCCATTTGGCCATGCAAGAAAAAGACACAACCCAAAGTGGCTCTGTGAAGGATGATCCCCCCCCATCCTCCAACCTCTGTTTAAAACTAGCCTCCAAAGAAAAAGACTCAGTTGGAGGCAGCAGTGTCTTTCACTGTTAAACAGCTCTTACTGTCAAGAGGTTCTTCTTAATATAAAGTTGGAATCTCTTTTCCTTCACCTTGAATCCTTTGCCCCATGTCCTATTCTCTGGAGCAGCAGAGATCAAGTTTGTTCCTTCTTCCCCAAAGAAGAGCGTACAGGGTAGATGTGTATGTATGTGGGGGGTGTTAATACCCCCCCCCCGCCATTTGAACAGAAGGCGTGGAAGCCCTAATGTCCTATGAGGAGCTGGGTATGTTTAGACTCTGCCAAGAAAAGGTTAAGGGGGGATGTGATAGTCTTGTTTCAATATTGGAAGATGGAGCAAGCTTGTTTTCTGCTGCTCCAGGGAATAGGACCCAAAGCAATGGGTTCAAACTACCAAAAAAGAGATTCCACTTAAACGTTAGGAAGAATTCCTGAGAGGAAGAGCTGTTCGACGGGGAAGAGGCTGCTAGCTGAATGGAGGCTGGCGGAGGAGTCTCCTTCTTTGGAGGTTGTTTTTCAGCAGAGGCTGGGCGACTGGCTACCTCTTGAGTTGGCCTAGCTGCTGGAACTCCTGCCCTGGCAACTGGATGGCCTTTGGGGTCTCCCGCAACACTACAATTCTAGATTCTAACCTGACCAGGGAACTGACCATGAGTGCAAAAGTAGGAGTGGGGCCCAAACACCACAAGCAGAACAAAACAGAAGGTAACCTGGCAGCGCCCAGAGCGATGGGCAGAGAGAGGCCAACTTGCAGAGAAAAGATGCCCCAATATGAAAGAAGTGGAGGATGCCTCTTAGGAGCCCTTGCCCCTGACCCCCCATAGTGCCCAGGCAGAAGACCCTCCCTTCCAGACTGCAGCCGGCACAATGCCAGACAGTGATGCTGGTGGCATTGGCCTTCTTTGGTCCTCATGGAGAGACCCATTCAACAACCCCCCCCATGCAAAGACCCCCAAGACCCACCTGTCCCCTCCTCCCATGACAAGGCCATTTAATGGCCAGTGGAGAGCATCTGGACAAAAGGGGAGCATGATGCCATCTTCCTTCTCTCAAGGAAGCCCCTCCGTCGAGGTGCCCAGGGATGGAGCCCACCCCCTCTCCCCTGAACAGCCATGCCAGGCCTCCCTCCCCCCGTCTGAAATGGGGGGGGTTCATATGGTGCCCCGTCTTGGGCTTTATTGCCCTCCATTCTGGGGGGGGGGGACACACAGGCCCCAAGAGGACGCTCTGGGTCGCTGTGGGCCTCCAGTTTTAGGGACAGAGCCAGGTGCTCCCCTTCTGGCCATTAAACAGCCTTGTCTTGGGGGGTCATGGAGATGGGGGGGCTGGGGGTTGCTTTCTCCTGTGCCAATGTCCCAGTTTTAAACAACCGCCATTTAAAAATGAAGCAACACCTTTAAGTGCCTGAGGCGGCGGAGGTTAGGGGTCACTGGAAAAACCACTCATGTCACCAAAGGAAGAGAAGGCCACAGAGCAGATGGACAGATTCAATCGGGGGGGGGGGGGGACTTTATTATGGGGAAGGCTCCTTGGAGGCTCTGGGCAAGGCTGCAGAGGAAGGAGAAGAGAGGGACTCTTCCTTCCTTCCTTCCTTCCTTCCTTCCTTCCTTCCTTCCTTCCTTCCTTCCTTCTTGGAGATAGATCTCTCATCCACGCCAGGACTCAGAACAGACTCAAGGAGGGAGGGCAGCCAGGACAACAATCTCTGTGGATGTATTTTTTTTTGGGGGGGATGCCTAATTCGGATCCTGTGGGCCTCCCGGGGGGGTGTCTCTCTCTCTCTTCCCCCCCCCAGAAGGGGCCTTGGGGGGTGTCCCTCCTCCTACTCCTCCTTCCCCTTGGCTTTGGCCTTTAGGCTCCTCCCAGGAGAAACAGCCTCCCTTTCCTTCTCCTCCTCCTCCTTTAACCTGAATTCCTTCTGAAGAAGAAGTGAAATATCTTTAATTTTAACATTTTGTAGTTTTAAAAAAATTGTTATTCTCTTTAGTATACTTTGAAGAGGCTGTGCTGAAAAGACAGTGTTCAGCTGATAGCACTTTTCTGACCAGAATGTCCTGAGAAGTCCTTCTTGGTGGGCTCTGCCCAGAACTGTTTGGGAACTGATTTCCAAAGATGTAAGCAACATGGCAGAAGTGCATCAAGGGGCGGAAGAGTGATGTTTCTGAATGTCACAAAGCCAATTGACTGTCTATAAAACTGTCCTTAACCTGTCTCTCGGGGCTCTTGGTATTTGGAACAGACACTTCCACCAGAGCCTGCGCGTTACTCAGAAATAAAGGCTCCTTTCCGAAGATCTCCGTTTTGGTCTTTTATCTGCGTTTCTGCTACGCTTCAAGGGGCTCCCAGGCTCTTTCTGAACATTCCCAGAAACAAACAAACAAACAAAAAGGGGGGTCTTTTGGGGGCCATGGCTCTCTCTGCTGGCCCTCCTCCACAGGGTTGTTGGGAAGGAAAAGGTCTGTGTGTGTGTGTGTGCGTGTGTGTGTGTATGGGGGGGCATGCCTAATTCGGATCCTGTGGGCCTTCCAATTGCCAGGGTCTTTCCCTTTCTCCCTCTTCTCCCTTTTCTAAGCCTCATCCCAGAGGTTGGCCATTCCCAATCCCCCCCAAAAAAGAAGGCTCAAAAGAAGGGCCCTCCTCCGCAGGGTTGTTGTGAAGGTTCCCAGGTAGTCTCTCTCTTTCTCTCTCTGCCCAGAAGGGCCTTTTTTGGGGGGGTCCCTTCTTCTTCTCCTCTTCCTCCTCCTCTGTGTGTCGTGTGTGTGTGTGTGTCTGGGCCTGATCCGGATTCTGTGGGCCTCTCAGCATCTCAGGGGAGGGGTCTCTCTCTCTCTCTCTCTCTGCCCCCCCAGATGGGCTTTTGTGTTTGGGGGGGGGGTCCCTCTTTCTCCTCCTCTTTCTCCTTGCCTTTGGCCTTTTAGGCTCTTTCTAGCAGAAACAGCCCCTTCCTCCTCCTCTAAGCCTCATCCCAAAAATGAAGAGGATGGCCCCCCCCAAAAAAAGAGGCCTCAGGAGGAAGGAAGGAAGGAAGGGCCTCTTTCCAAAAGGGAGGTGGCTCTGCAAGGGGAAGGAGGGGGCAGGCCTTCAAGGCAATGCAAGGCCTTCTTTGTGTCTCTGGAGGGAGGGAGGGAGGGAGGGAGGGGCTCCTCTGCATTTGGGTAAAGCCCCCCTCCCTCCCTTTCTCCCTCCCTCCCTCCCTTTTTTTGGCCCTGACCCCTTTGCCCTCCCCCTCCCCCACCAGAAGGCGTCCCTGAGGAGAAAGAGAGGGAGTGCGCATGCTCAGAGTCCTTCCTTCCTGGCAGGCAGGGAGGGCAGCGGCTTCGGGGGCTGCGACTGAGCATGCGCAGTGATAGCCAGGCCTCCCTCGCTCTTTCTTCCCGTCTTTGAGGAGAGGAGCGAAGGCGAAGGTGAAGGCAAAGCTGGGCCTCGAAGGGCCTCCTCTTCCTCCTTCCTTCCTTCTTTGAAGAGGCCTGAATGGAGCCCAAGGTGAGGAGGACTGAGGAGGGGAGGAAGGGAGGGAGGGCTCTGTTAATGGAGGGCTGTGTGTGTGTCTTATATTTACAAGATAGATAGATAGATAGATAGATATAAAGCGTTTGTGTTCTTCTGGGCAGGAATGGAGGGGGACTGAGGTCCTCCAAGCCCTTTTCCCCTTTGGATCTCTTTGGGGCCTCTCCCAAGGGCCCCCTCCCCTTTCTCCCATTATAGCCCCCCTCCCCAAAATCCCTGGGCCCCAAGGAATGTCCTGAGGGAGGGAGGGAGAAGAGGGGCCTCTAAGACCCCCCCGCCCTTTGTTTGGGGGGGAGGGGAGGGGGCTTTCTTTCATTCTGATAAATGAAGACCCTGCAGCCATGCTTCTAAAGGGAGGCTTTCTTCCCCATTTCCTTCCCCTCCTCCTCCTCCTGAGAGACTGCGCATGCTCAGAGGCAAGCCCCCTCCCTCCCTCCCTCCCTTACTTCTTGGCAAGCAGTGAGGGCAGCGGCTTCAGGAGCTAAGACTGAGCATGCGCAAGTCCCCCAGCATCCCTCTGCTGCAATGGAGCCCAAGGTAAGGAGGACTCAGGAGGAAAGCTATCTCTCTCTGAATATATGTATACAGTCGTACCTCTACTTACGAATGCTTCTTCTTACGAATTTTTCAACTTACGAAAGGCGCCTCAGGGAAAAATTTGCTTCAACTTACGAAGCATTTCGACTTACGAAAGGCTGCGGCTGGAAGGAGGCCTCCTTCCAGCCACGGCTTCGGTTGTTCATTGGTCTGGTCCTGGGATCGGAGGACTTCTCCGATCCCAGGACCAGCCCATTGAACAACCGAGGCCACGGCTGAAAGGAGGTCTCCTTTTAGACACGGCCTCGGCCCTTCCTTGTTCTGACCCTAGAATCGGAGGATGGCTCCCTTTCCAGGATCGGCCCAAGGAAAGCTGGCAGCCTCGGCCTTTCCTGTGGCCGATCCTGGAAGCGGAGCCATCCCCCGCTTCCAGGGTCGGACCAAGGAATGGCCGAAGCTGCAGAACAGATTAGGGATTTTCAATGTTAAATTTGCTTCTACTTATGAAATTTTCAACATACGAAATGGGCTGTGGAACGGATCATTTTCGTAAGTAGAGGTACCACTGTATAGGTATGTATATATGTGTGCCTCTGTTGTCCTTATGGGCGGGAATGGAGGGAAGGACTAAGAAGGGAAGAATGGGAGGGAGGGGTCTGTATATTTCCCATTTAGAGTCATAGAGTTGGAAGAGACCCAAGGGCCATCCAGTCCAACCCCCTTCTGCGATGCAGGAACTCCCAATTAGAGCATTTCCAATGACAGATTGCCCTCCAGCCTCTGCTTAAAGGCCTCCAAAGAAGGAGACTCCACCAAAATCTCCATTGAGGGAGGAGTTCCACCATTGAAATTGGAGTTCCACCATTGAAGAGCTCTTACTGTCAGCAAGTTCCTCCTAATGGAGTTGAGTCTAATCAGGGCATTTTTATATTTTTATATTTGCATGTTTGTTTTATTTGTGTTGGAATGTTTATATTCCTGTTTTAATCTTGCCATTTAATACTGTTTTAAGGGGGTGGGTTGGGTATGAATTTTGTTGAATGGGCTTTTAACTGATGTAAGCCTCTTAGATTGTCTTCATTTAAGCGGGGTATAAATTATTATTATTATTATTATTATTATTATTATTATTATTATTATTATTATTATTATGTTGAGGTGGAATCTCTTTTCTTGGAGCTTGCATCCATTGCTCCATTGTGTCTTATTCTCTGGAGCAGCAGGAAACAAGCTTCCTCCCTCCTTTAAAACAATGGAATCTATACTACTTTTGAATGTTCTCAAGATGTGTGTGTGTGTGTGTGTGTGTGTATTTGTATATTATTTTTTTTAACTAACTTTATTGTTAAAAAGACAAGAACAAACACCAAAAGATTAACTATACACCCATTCACAAAGAAAACCCGCCAGACAGGACAATAACACAATAACACAAAACTTCAACAGCTACATATTAATTACATTGATACTAAGTTACAAAAACAGATTTAGAAGAAAAATAGTAAGATAGATAAAGTAGACATTACAAAGTAGAGTGTCACTTCTGAGCGTTGAAAAGATCTCCTTTACCGCTGTTTAATCGACTCTGTGCCAACCTTAAAATAATATTAGGCTTAAACCAAAGAACCGAAAAAGAACTCCCGATTTACCCTTAAAAGATACAGCCAGACCTTATATATATTCTAACAAACGATATCTTTTAATAAATCTTTATGGCCATCCGCAATCAAAAATGTGATTAATGGCTCCCAGGCCTTCCTTTGTTTTTCCCAGCGTTCTCCTCGGAGCAGATGCATTAGTTTATCTGCACAAATACAATCTGCCAATTTAAATAACCAATCATCAATGGTAGGAACAATATTTTTTTTCCATTTCGCTGCTAAGACTATCCTGGCAGCTGATGTTATGTAGAAAATCAGTTTGTGGTATTGCTTTTCAATTTGTTTGTCGTCATATATCCCGAAAAGGTAGAATTTTGTATCCATACAGGTAATTGAGGGGATTATTTTAACCACCCTTTTATGCACCTTCTTCCAATATCTTTTAGCGAACCTACAATGCCACCACATATGGATGAAAGTACCCTGTTATGGCACCAACAAAATTTACTAGAGTTTTTCTGCATCATAGCGAGTTTCACTGGCATTAAATACCAGCGAAACTGCATTTTGTGCCAATTTTCTCTTAATTCGTAGCTCAGTGACAGTTTTAGTCTACAAGACCAAGTTTTCTCCCACTGATCGAGTGGAATTGGTTCTTTCATATCCTGAGCCCATTTAACCATGTGATCTTTAATCGTATCTTTCTCTAAATCTAGTTTTAATAAGAGCTCATAAAAATTTGAAACTCTGCAGCGTTTCCTATCGTCTAGGATCGTTTCTAGGTCCTCTTCATTTCTTCCAATTCCACTACATGCTCTGTCTTTCAAAAACCTATCTCTCAGCTGCATGTATAGAAATCACCCACACTCATAGCCTTTTTGTAATACTTCCTTGCGAGTCATAAGTTCTATACTTCCCGTAATCTCATCGACTTTAGTTATCTCACGATAAGTGGCCCACCTCAGTTTATCAAGTCTTTCCCTTCTAAAAAAGGCTTCATTTATGGAGGTCCACAGGGGTATCTTCCTACACAAAATAATTTTATATTTCATCCAAACTCTCAACAGAGCTTTCCTAATAAAATGGTTATCAAAATCTCTGTTGGCTCTGATCTTATCGTAAAATAAAAAAGCATGTAAGCCAAACCTGAGGTCTGCGCTTTCAATTGCCAAAATATCACTATTGTTTAGGAAAAAAACAATCGGTTAACCAGAGAAAGCAGCAGGCCTCAAAGTAAATTTCCAAATTTGGAAAGGCCAAACCCCCTCTCTCGATTTTATCTTGTAAGACCTTCATTCTAACACGAGGCTTCTTGCTGCTCCATAAAAATTTCGATAATTCCTGGTGCCATTTCTTGAAAGGGATTTTGTTCTTTATAACAGGTAGGTTCTGAAATAAAAAGAGCATTTTGGGCAGAACATTCATTTTTATGGTGGAAATTCTCCCTAACCAGGAGATTTTCAGCTGTGTCCATTTCTGTAAATCCTTTCTTATCTCTGCCCATTTCTTTTCGTAATTGTTCTTATAAAGATCAACATTCTTAGTTGTAATTGTGATGTCTAGATACTTTGTTGCATTCCTTATCTGGAAGCCAGTAACCTTTACGACCTCTGAGTTCTCACTGTCTGAGAGGTTCATGGTGAGTACCGCTGACTTATCTTTATTTATTTTCAGACCTGATACTTCTGTAAAAAGGTCAAGCTCTCTCATTAATTCACTCAGGCTGTCAATATTAGTGATTGTTATCAACAGATCATCTGCGTAAGCTTTTAGTTTAGTGTGGAAACCTTTTATCTTAATACCTTCAATCTTAGTATTATTTCTAACATTATTGTTCAGGAATTCCAAGACCATCAAAAAGAGAAGAGGTGAAAGAGGGCACCCCTGCCTAGTCCCTTTTGCTACATAGAATGATTTAGATTTGTCTGAGTTGACAATTACTTGAGCTTTTTGTACACAATATAAGGCCTTAATCCATTCAATGAATTTATCCCCGAGATTTAACTTAATCAGGCAATTCAGCATAAAATCCCAATTGGCGTTGTCAAATGCCTTCTCAAAGTCTATAAAAAGCATTATCAATTTGCGATTTATGTCCTTCTCATGGTATTCGACAGCGTTCAGAATGTATCTAATATTGTTTCTGATGGAACGACCAGGTAAAAAACCATTTTGGTCTGGAGGGGCCCAATTTATTAAAACTTTCCTCAGTCTATCTGCTAGAATAGATGCAAAGATCTTATAATCTGCATTAAGCAGGGAGATCAGGCGATAATTCTTAATTAGGGTATTATCGGCATTTTCCTTCGGTAATAGGACAATATTTGCATCAGTCTACGAAAGTGAGGCTTTATCCACCAATATATCATTAAATAATGCTGCCAGAGGAGATCTCAGCTCCTCTTCAAAGGTCTTATAAAATTCTGCTGGAAATCCATCCGGACCAGCGGATTTACCCTTCTTACATCTTTTAATAGCAGCTGTAACATCTTGAATTGAAATGTTTTCATTTAACACCTTCCTTTGATCTTCTGAGAACTGTGGGATATTATTGCTTTCAATAAATACCTTCATCCTTTGCCCATCTACCTCTACTTTTTTTATAAAGTTCACTATAAAATTCCCTAATGACCTGGCTTAATTTGTCGTGATCAGTTATAATTTTACCCTGCGCCTTTAACTTGTGTATTGTTCTATTTGCTCTTATCCCTCGTAAATAGTTGGATAACATCCTACCAGGTTTGTTTAGACCTTCAAACATTTTTTGTTTTAGAAATTTCATATTCTTATTGACCTCATCTGATAGAAGTAAATTCATCCGAGTTTCTAATCCTTTAATCTCTGTTTTCAAGTCTTTATTGTTTGGGCTATTTTTCAGCTGTATCTCTTTAACTTTTAATAAATCATGTAAAAGTCCAAATTTTGCCTCTCTCTCTTTTCTGGCTTCATGTCCTTTTTTCATAAATAAGCCTCTCATGACAGCCTTAGCCGTGTCCCAAATTACACTCATTCTCATACCTTCTGTCCTATTTTCTTTAAAAAAATTAGTCAGATGTAATCGAAATTCGGCCACACTTTTCTCATTTTTAAGTAAGGCCTCATTTAGTCTCCACGAAAACTCTTTTCACCCTGATCTCAAATCAATTATGATAGGATAATGGTCTGAAACAGTCCTCGGCAGGGTTTCCATTTTCTTAATCTTGGTACAAATGTTTTTAGTTGCTAGGAACATGTCTAAGCGGGCCCATGAGTTATGACAATCCAATAAGAAGGTAAAATCCCTCCTATCAGCATATTTTGTTCTCCAAATATCATACAGATGTAGGTGTTCCATCATATCAAAAAATTGTCTAGGAAGTTTACCTTGGTTATGCCTAATTGGTTTTTCAGACCTACGGTCTGCTTGTGGATCTATAACACCATTAAAGTCTCCCATAAGAATCAGGGATTCGCTTTTAACATCTTTGAGATTATTAAACAATTTTTTGTAAAATTTCTCTTTATTATTATTGGGGGTATAAATTCCAATTACAGATAATGAAATACCATTCCACGTTATTTCAACACCAATATATCTGCCTTTAGGGTCTTTGAGAATTTCAACTGGTTTATATTTTTCTTTAATATAGAGGACCACCCCTCTTTTCCTTTTATTAGCTAACGCCATAAATTCTTTTCCCAAACGAGGACATTTTAAGTACTTCTCGTCACCTACTTTAATTTTAATTTCCTGCAAACAAATCACCTCACAATTCAACTTTGATAAATATTGGAAAGATTTCTTTCGTTTTACAGGGCCATTCAGCCCCTTGATGTTCCAGGAGAGAAATTTACTGCTCATCATTGACATCCGAAAGGGCCTCCTCACCACTTTCCTGAGACCTTTCTGAATCACTTAAATCCTCTAAGTTTCCCTCTTTTCCTGATATAAATGGTACAGCCGTCTCCCCTTCTCTTATGTCATCAGTCAAACTATTATCTCCTGACGGTATTAAGTCTACCTTACTCTTATGCACTTGATCTATTTTCTTTTTCTTATGCTTTTTTCCCCTTTCCTGAAATGTAGTGCCCTCGGCTACTAAAGAGCTAGTCCTATCTGCAGTCTCACAATCTGTCTTCTTAACAATCTGTTAACAGGGGACAGAGAAAAGGCAGAATTACTCAACACCTTCTTTGCTTCAGTCTTCTCAGAAAAGGCAAAGGGTGCTCAACTTGAGGATAATGGAGCAGAGGACAGAATAGGAGAATTTCAGCACAGAATAAGTAAAGAGATAGTACAGAAACATCTGGTTAATCTAAATGAATATAAGTCTCCAGGACCAGATGAATTACATCCAAGGGTATTAAAAGAACTGGCAAATGTAATATCGGAACCATTGGCAATAATCTTTGAGAATTCCTGGAAAACAGGAGAGGTCCCAGTGGACTGGAGGAGGGCAAATGTTGTCCCCATCTTCAAAAAGGGGAAAAAAGAGGATCCCAACAATTATCGTCCAGTTAGTCTGACATCAATACCCGGAAAGATTCTGGAGCAGATCATTAAACAGAGAATCTGTGAACATCTGGAAGATAATTTCATAATCACAAAAAGTCAACATGGGTTTCAGAGAAACAGGTCATGCCAGACAAATCTGATCTCTTTTTTTGATAAAATTACCAGCTTGGTAGATGAAGGGAATGCTGTGGATATAGTATATCTTGATTTCAGTAAGGCCTTTGACAAGGTTCCCCATGACATTCTTGCAAGCAAGTTGGTAAAATGTGGGCTAGACAAAGTAACTGTTACATGGATTTGTAATTGGTTGACTGGTCGAACGCAAAGGGTGCTCAACAATGGCTCCTTTTCAACTTGGAAAGAAGTGACCAGTGGGGTGTCCAGTGGGGTTCTGTCCTGGGCCCAGTGCTATTCAATATCTTTATTAATGACTTGGATGATGGTATTGGGGGCATAGTTATCAAATTTGCAGACTGCACCAAATTAGGAGGAGTAGGTAATACCCCAGAGGACAGGATCAAAATTCAAAATGACTTGAACAGACTAGAAAGTTGGGCCAAAGCTAACAAAATGAAATTCAACACGGAGAAATGTAAGGTACTGCACTTAGGGCGGAAAAACGAAAAGTACAGATATACGATGGGGGACACCTGGCTGAATGAGACTACGTGTGAAAGGGATCTAGGAATCCAGGTGGACCACAAGTTGAACATGAGTCAACAGTGCGATGCAGCAGCTAAAAAGGCCAATGCAATTTTAGACTGCATCAGTAGAAGTATAGTGTCTAGATCAAGAGAAGAAATAGTGCCACTCTATTCTGCTTTAGTCCGGCCTCACCTGGAATACTGTGTCCAGTTCTGGGCACCACAATTCAAAAAGGATGTGGAGAAACTGGAGCGTGTCCAAAGGAGAGCAACTAAAATGGTGAAGGGTCTGGAAACCAAGCCCTATGAGGAACGACTTAGGGAGCTGGGGATGTTTAGCCTGGAGAAGAGAAGGCTGAGAGGTGATATGATAGCCATGTTTAAATATTTGAAGGGATGTCATATCGAGGAGGGAACAAGCTTGTTTTCTGCTGCTCCAGAGACTAGGACCCGAAACAATGGATGCAACCTGCAAGAAAAGATTCCACCTCAACATTAGGAGGAACTTCCTGACAGTAAGGGCGGTTCGAGAGTGGAACACACTCCCTCGGAGAGTAGTGGAGTCTGCTTCCTTGGAGGTCTTTAAGCAGAGGCTGGATGGCCATCTGTCAGAGATGCTTTGATTGGGAGTTCCTGCATGGCAGGGGGTTGGACTGGATGGCCCTTGTGGTCTCTTCCAACTCTATGATTCTATGATTCTATGATTCTATGATTCTCTCCATTTCCATTCCCATCTGTTGCTTTTGGTGATCTTGGCTTACTGTTCTTATTTTCGCTTTTCTGTTCGTCTTTAGGTCCCCTTCTCCCTTCAAACCTTTCATCCACCTTAAAATCCCTTTTATATTTCCGCCAAAATTCTTTGGCTTCTTCTAGGTTCCTAAGTTCTATCCTGGTTTTCTTGGAATCCATGTCTTACTGATCTCAGAATTAGATATCTTTAACCTTCTGGTATTAACCATCGATAAGGGATTTGGAATTTTTGGAGATGAGTCATTAAGAAAAGATATTCCCTCCTTCTCTTCATTATAACAGGTGCCACATCCTTGAAAATTTTAAGTTCCACTCCATTAACACATAAGGGGATCCTGTTTTGCTTATTTATTAACTGATCACGAGTCAGTTTACGAACAAAGTAGATGACTACATCTCTGGGAATTTTCCTTTGAAAAGCTACTCTAGAATTTAAGCGGAAGATTTTGTCGATTTCCATCTCTAGAAGATGTAAAGGTTTCCCTAGGAAGTCTGCTAGGACTGGGGCTAAAATTTCTAATAAATTTTCTCCTTCATTCTCGGGTAGACCCCTCAGCTTAATAGATTTCTCTCTATTTTTAGCTTCTCCCTTTATTCTTTCTTCATCAATTTTCTTAGCCAAAGTATAATGATCTTCCCATTTTTCCTCAAGTTTCTCCTATTTGTCCTCTATTAAATCTAGTCTCGATTTCATTTTACTCATCTCTACCGCGATATTATCAATTTTCATCTCTGCCTTAAGCTCTTGTTTGATCTCAGACTTAAAATTATTCAAATCCGTCTTTAGATCTTGAATCTCTTTCCCCAGTTCTGATCTCATTGACTTAAACTCCTCAAGCAAAACCGCATAAGGGTCCCCCACCGTAGCCTGATCTAAGGAGGGTCTCCTTTGTTGGGATGCTTGCATTTTAGCAGTTTGGCTTCTTGAGTTCATCCTTTACTTTCAAGCAAAATAAATTTCAAATTTCAGGCCAAATTAATTTTTCATATAAAACTCATATAAAGATATCTAATTCTGAGATCAGTAAGACATGGATTCCAAGAATGCTTCCTCAAGATTCAAACGGGTTGCAATCCCAGTGTCTAATGTCTAATCTTCTCCACCGCTATATTGGATTAAGTGGAGTAGACACTATATTGGAAAGATGCAAGCATATGAACATATAGATACTGCCTACTGCCTATTGTATAATAATCACAGGAATTTATAAATTCAGACTCAGAGGACCAGTCTCTTTTCGGTGCCTAAGGAACATATATGTATAAGTCAAAGTCTGTATTGTCCTATGGTTTAACAGTCAATGTCGAGTATAAAGGAGTCACAGCAGGCGTTCTATTTATAAATGGCACGAGCTGCTACAATCATCAAATGCCAGGCGCCAATAAACAGACAGTCAAGAAGCAATCTTCAACATCTTCAGGCCCATAGGACTTTAATCCTCACCTCAGGGGTCAACATTGCAAGGCAAATATAGCAAAGAGCAAATGCAAAGAGTCAGAATGATCCAATACCGTCAGTCTAGTAGGTTGCACTCCTTTTGTCTCTTATTATCCTTCAGGTGACTGCTCATTCCGGAAAGTGACTACAACTCCCAGCAATCACTGCGCTCTATAGTCTCCACTTCCTCTGCGTCGCTTCTAAGGCTCTTCCTAGCCACTAGGTTAGAGGGAGATTCTTAAAGGGGAACACACTGGCTGAGTTCAAACCAACTACTCGCGTTCATGTGTCCCCGCACCTCCAGGCGACTTCCAAACAAAAAACAAGAGACACTCAACATCTCGGTTTTTCCAGCATCTCCCTGTGTATCGACACAGCTGCCGACTATCAGCGGACCAAGGTAAGATACAACCGCTCTGTTGAGACAGCTTTCAGCTCCAAGGGCCCCTCTAACAAGGAACGCAATACCTTTGAGTCACAAATGGTCACAGATAGAAATGGGAGCAGTTGGAAAATTCAAAGATAAATCATCAAGCAGATATTAAAAAATCCATTCCGAGAGCCGCTTTATGGCTGCATTCGGGTATCGCCAGACTGCCTTATACTTTGGCTTGGGAGTTCCAAAGTTGTTAAAATAAACCCCCAAACTCTTCTCAGCTGCTCTGCTTATGAGTGTCTGATCTCCACCATCAGACCAATTTTAAATTGACAATAAGTCCAGATAAAATAAGTTGGCGGCATCCCTGACCGCTGGGCAAAGCCCTGGGCAGTAACCCCAGACAAGGTTATGGCGGCTAATACAGTGACTTGTTTTTCTTGTATTTCTTATCTTCCTGTATCTTCACCCAGTATGGAAACTCGGGTAAAACAACACATCGAATAGCCCCCTCGCATCCCCCTTACCAGGGAGAAGTTTTAGGTCTCCTATAGGATCTAAAGACCAGAAAAACCTTGCTGGGTTTGACGGAGCTCCTCTGCGTCCGTCTTTTCGGTCCACCGGAACTCCAACTTCACCGGAAGTATTTGTATATTATGACTGTATACACACACACACACAGACAGAGTTGTTGCTGCCTCCATGGAGGGCTTTGGAGTCTCCTTTGGAGGCAGTTTTTAAGCAAAGGCTGGATGGTCAAGTTTGGGGAGGGCTTGGATTGTGTCTTCCTGAATGGCAGAAAGGGGTTAGACTAGATGGCCCTTGAGGTCTCCTCCAACTCTAGGATTTTATGGTTCTATGAGGACGCTGCTGCCTCCATGGAGGGCAATGGAGTCTCCTTCTTCGGAGGCTGTCTTTCAGAGGAGGCTGGACGGCCATCTCTCCCAGGAAGGCTTTGGTTCTCTCTTCCTTCAGGGCAGAAAGGGGTTAGACTGGATGGCCCTTGGCCAGATCATGGCGTCCATCCATTCAGCCTTTCTCCTTCCAGGGGACCCAAGGTGGCTTACAAAATTCAAAATAGCACTTTGGTTTTAAAAGTGTACAGTGTAAAGGTAAAGACAATTCAGTGTAAATTCTGTTTAAAATACATAGCTAATAGCAGTTTACAAAGAGAAAAGTAGATTCAACATGTTGAGGAGAAGCAGCGTTCGCCACAGAGAAGAACAACAAATTCCCAAACCCACAAACAGGAATAGGCTTTTTGGGGGTCAACTCAGGAGCCACAAATGCCTTTCCCATCCCTTTGGGGTGTCTGCCTCTCACTCCCCCTTTCTCTCCTTCGTCCCTCCTTCTCATCCTTCCCCCTTTCCCTTCTTCCTTTACCCCACTGTTACTTTAACTTTCGAAGGGAGGGGAAGCTCATCTCTCTCACCCCCCATCCTTCCCTCCTTGCATCCCTTTTCCAGCTCCATCCCTCTCTTCTTTTGGGGAGCCCCTTTTGCCCCCTCTTGCCCCTCCTTTCTCCTCACAACAACCCTGCAGGGGAGGTCTTAGACTGAGACCAGCCCCCCTCCTCCTCTGGACTGTGCAGCCATTAGTTGGGGGGGGGGTTGTCCTTCCTCCCCATGGCCTGAACCAAAACCCCAGAGGAGCATCCTTTCAGGTCCCTCTTCTCCCTCTCCCCCCTCAATGCTCCTCCTTTACACCTCCCTCCCTCCCTCCCTCCCTCCCTCCCTCCCTCCCTCCCTCCCTCCCTCCCTTCCTTCCTTAGGACCCCCTCCCTGCCCCTTTTTCCTTTAACCCTTGAAGGCTTCCTACACTAGGTCTGATCAGAGGGCAAAGGTTTGCAGCCATTAATTGAGGCGGGGTCTTCCTTCCTTGCCCCCGTGGTCTGAATCAAGACCCCAAGAAGATCTCTTTCTCCCTCCCCCAGAAATACATCCTCTGTGGTCCCTCTTCCCTCTGGCTATGGGGCCTGTGAAGGGAGGGGGGCCTCCTTTCCTGGGGGAAGGCATGAACTAGATATTCCCTCTGACTATGGGGCCTGCAAAGGGACGGGGGGCTCCTTTCCTGGGGGAAGGCATTAACTAGATCTTCCCTCTGACTATGGGGCCTGCAAAGGGAAGGGGGGCTCCTTTCCTGGGGGAAGGCATTAACTAGATCTTCCCTCTGACTATGGGGCCTGCAAAGGGAAGGGGGCCTCCTTTCCTGGGGGAAGGCATGAACTAGACCTTCCTTCTGGCTATGGGGCCTGCAAAGGGAGGTTGGGGGTCTCTCCCATCATCCCTCTCTTTCCCCCTCTTTTAATATCCTTGGATATGGTTCAACTGGTCCTGAAGACTTAACTTCATTTAGATTAACAAGGCATTCCTGTAGTTCATCTTTACTTATTCTGTGCTGCATTTCTCCTTTTGTGTCCTCTGCTTCATTTTCCTCAGGTTGAGAAGCCATATAAATGCATGGAATGTGGAAAGAGCTTCAGTCACAGCGGAATACTAAACTCACATCAAAGGACACACACGGGGGAGAAGCCGTATAAATGCATGGAATGTGAAAAGAGCTTCAGTCAGAGTGGAAATCTTAGCTTACATAAAAGGATTCACATAGGGGAGAAGCCATTCAAATGCATGGAATGTGGAAAGAGCTTCAGTGATAGTGGAAGCCTAAACAAACATCAAAGGACACACACAGGAGAGAAGCCATACAAATACATGGAATGTGAAAGGAGCTTCAGTCAAAGTGGAGATTTAAACTCACATCAAAGGATCCACACAGGAGAGAAGCCATATAAATGTATGGATTGTGGAAAGAGCTTCAGTGAGAGTGGAAATCTTAACTTACATAAAAGGATTCACATGGGGGAGAAGCCATATAAATGCATTGAATGTGGAAAGAGCTTCATTCACAGTGGAGCTCTACACTCACATCAAAGGACCCACACAGGGGAGAAGCCACATAAATGCATGGAATGTGGAAAGAGCTTTAGTCAGAGTGGACATCTAAACTCACACCAAAGGACTCACATGGGGGAGAAGCCCTATAAATGCATGGAATGTGGAAAGAGCTTCAGTCATAGTGGAAATCTAAACTCCCATAAAAGGACTCACACGGGGGAGAAGCCCTATAAATGTATAGACTGTGGAAAGAGCTTCAGTCAGAGTGGAAATCTAAACTCACATCAAAGGACTCGTACGGGGGAGAAGCCATATAAATGCATGGAATGTGGAAAGAGCTTCAGTCACAATGGAGATTTAGAATCACATCAAAGAACCCACACAGGTGAGGAGCCCTATAAATGTATGGAATGTGGAAAGGGCTTCAGTCACAATGGAGATCTAAACTGACATGAATGGACCCACATGGGGGAGAAGCCCTATAAATGTATTGAATGGGTAGGGCACTTCAGTCAGAGTGGAGATCTAAACTCACATCAAAGGACTCACACAGGAGAGAAGCCATTTAAAGCCAGTACAGCTCTAGATGTAAGCTCTGAAGTTCTTTCGACCGTCTCTTTTTGCTATACATACATAAAACTTCGTAGAAGTCTTTTGCAACAAAGGGAAATGTTTACAATGGTGGGAACCATCCTGACAGCTTCACAAAATTGCTCATCGGCTTGCATATTGATGGTTTCCAAGCATCCCTTCACTGCCATCCCAAGGTCCTTTCCTGGGATCCACATTAAGGGGCAAAGGGAGACAGATTGAAGCTTTGCAGGCAAGATTTGAATGTGGGGAATCAAAGATGCAGCCATCCCCTCAGTCCTCAAAGGGTGAAAGAGGCCAGTGGTCAGTTTCCTATAGAGGCAGGGATGTTAATGAGGGAGGACACCCCCTCTCTTCACACTTTTGCTGTAGGGATTGAAAGGGATGACAAGGTGAGAGGGCGCAACATTTGGACTCTCGGGTTCATCGAGGCAGACTACAGTACCTGATCCGTTGGAAACACTTCCCTGTTGACCATTCTGAATGGGTGTCTGCTGTTCATGTCAATGCTCCTGATCTGATTGCTCATTTTCATGAACGCTATCCAGACAAGCCTTCCTTGTCTTCAGTTGTTTGATGTTTCTTTCATTTTGTGGGGGGGGTTTCTGTTTTCTGGGGGGCAGCCTGTTAGAATCCTGTTAGTATTCTATCAGATATGTAGTATAGTGTGGGGATGATGGGAAGGTGGGTTAGTTATGTTAGAGTGCAGGTGCTTTATCAAGTGACCTTGGGTGGCTGGCTCAGCTAGCTGGGAACGGACGAGATGTTTGGGAAAAGGAAGGAGGGGTTGAGAGCGCGGGCTTTTTGCACATTCTTTTCACTAACTGTAGGGGGGGGTTTCAGTCTCAGCTAAAACGTCTGATAGCCAGGACTGACCTATGGATCTTCCAATAAAGTTCTGTTAATTCTTTAATTAAACTGACTGGTTGGTTGTCTAAAGGTGCTGCTGTCTATTTCATGACAGGGAGCAATCCTCTGAGTTTCACAATATTGTTCATCAGGTTACATATTAAGCAAAGAAGACAGGGATGATGGGGAGAGAAAAGGATCATTTCCAAGCATCCCTTCATTGCTGTCCCAAGGTCTTTTCCTGGAATCCTATTTAAGGTGCAAAGGGGGACAGATTAAAGCTTTGCAGGGAAGACAGACATGGGGATAGGGAGATATAAAGATGCACCCCTCCTCGCAGTCCTCAAAGGGTGAAAGAGGTCAGCGGTCAGCTTCCTTGATAGGCAGGAATGTTAATGAGAGAGGACATTCCTTCCCTTCACACTTCTGCTATAGGGACCAAAAGGGCAAAGAGGTAAGAGGGTACAACATGTGGGGAGATGATGGGGGAGGAGTGAGACACCACATGTGATAGCATGCGGGGAAGAGCCCTTCAGTTGGTGTCATGGCAGGGAAGGACTTGTCCTGATTCATGCTGCCCCCATTAGAAATACCCCTCCCCTTCACTGACTCTGGAAGGGGATGAGGCAGCAGGTGAAGGAAGTAAAGCTGCAGCATTGTGGATAGGGGAGTTTTTGTGGAAGGTAGTACATGGGGGGCTTGGTGCTGGTGTGGGGCTGGTGCATGCAACCCTCCATTGGAAGGGGTTTATGGGAAACTAGCTGGGATCTTGTCTGATGTGAGGTAAAAGGGGATAGGCAGGGGAGGATCCAGGAGGTTAGTCAGCCTCAACCAGAGTAGACCCACTAAACCTGTGGTGAATGGTTGGGTGACTTGGGTAACTCCCATTGACTCCAGTCACACTTAATTTCTGTGTTCTGCTCCCACAAAAGAGACCTTTCCACCTTCCCTTTTTCTTGGAGAGGCTGCAAAAATTCTAGAATGTTTTCATCATCTCTTTGTAGCTCTGGAGGAAAGGAGCTCAGTTTTTCTCCAGGCTAAATAATATTACTTACCAACTCTTTGTCAGAATTCTAGAATTGCCCATGTTCTTTCATTTTGTCCCAGAGAGCTCTTGCAAAAAGTGCCTCCTAAAAGGGAGTCACTTTTGAAATGCCAGGGATTTCTTAGAGCCACATTTAAAGTAAACTGAAATCAATATTTCTCTTTAATCAAAGTAGTAGCCATCAAGACATATACCATATTTTCTGGCATATAAGACGACCCCCAATTTTTCCAGTTAAAACATAGAGTTTGGGATATACTCACTGTATAAGACCCCCTCTTCCAACACACACCAAATAAAATGTAAAAAAAACCCCCAAACCCATGAAATTTGATTTCAATCTGGTAATTTTAATTTGAATGCTCATGGCATGCAGGTACTTAGCAGGAAAACTGTCACTTATAAATGCAACGAACTACAGCTCCCATGTTCCCTAGCATTTATTTCTGTAGTGTGTTTTGGACCTTACTTTTTAAAAAATATTCCAGATTTAAATGCTGCTTTAAAAATTATTTCCATCTCCCAGCTATGAGATGGTTGGGGGGAAATGAGAAAGTGTTGCGGGAAAGGACTGCCAATATACTAGGTGATGCATTCTGGGATATGTACAATCTGTAGCTTTCTGAACGAACTTTGCCAAGGAAACCCCAGGATAGGTTTGCCTTTGAGTTGCCAGAAGTTAGAAACGACTGGAAGGCACACAACAGCCACCACCACAAGTGCATTTTTGGAAATCACACTCTCTCAGCCTTGGGAAAAGCAATGACAAATGCTTTCTGAACAAACCTATCCTGGAGTTTCCTTGGCAAAGTTTGTTCCCTCTTCACCTCCTCCTCCTCCTTCTCCCATGGGGGGGGCTTTTTCTAAGGGGAAAGGAGGGAGGGAGGAACAGAGGAAAGAAAGGAGAAAGGAAGGAAGGAAGGAAGGGAAGGAAGGAAGGGAGGGGGGAAAGAAGGGAGGGAAGGAAGCTGAGGCCTTTCCCTGAGGCTGAGAGAGTGTGACTGGCCCAAGGCCACCCAGTGGGTTTTAACAGGGCAAAGAAGGGCAGCCCAGCCCAGCGAGGGAGGAAGGGAGAAACACCTCACCTCGTCCTGCTTCCTCCTCCTCTTCTTCTCGGAGGCCATGCCAGCACTACCTCCGCCTCCTGCTCCTCCCTGATTTTCCTGAGGACGTGGCCAAGCCTGGTGAGTTGAGAGGGAGGAGGAGGAAGACAAAATGGCTGTCGCACTGAGAAGGGAGACAAAATAGCCGCTAGGCGAGCAGAATTTTTTTCTCTTACCGGTGTATAAGACGACCCGCAACTCTTGGGAAGCTTTTCTGGGGTTAAAAAGTCATCTTATACGCCGGAAAATATGGTAGGTTTGAGTGTTGACCCACAACTCTGGAAACCAGGGTTGCATTCCCACTGGGTGATCTTAGGTAAGTCACATGCTCTCAGCCTCAGGGAAAAGCAATGGCAAACCTCCTCTAAAATCTTCCCAAGAAAACCCCACGATTGGGTTGCCTTAGGGTTGGCATAAGTCAGAAATGACTTAAAAGAATAAAACAGCAAACTGAAGTCCTATTTTTCACTCTCATATCAAGGAGCAACCTGGTTTTCTCTTGAGCTTCTGGTGCTGCTATGAAATCTCCACACAGATTATGATTTGAAATTTTCTTTACTGGAGTTCATCTCTTGTTTTAAGTGGTCAAATTTATATAGTTTAAATTGTTTAACTGATTATGTTTTATGTCCCACTAATATCCTATAACACAGGTTGGGATATAAATATAGCAACATAACAATTAATAAAAAACATTCAGGGGTAGCTGTATTGGCCATATTGGATTGCAAAAGCGGGGTCCCTCTTGAAATGCCAATGGATTTTAAATTTCCTGGACTTGCAAATCTCCCTATAGCCTCAGGGCCAGAAGGAGTAGGATCCTGCCTGCAAAAGATATCCTCCCTACCATATACCATCTTAGCTAAAGACTTAAACAACATGTAGGCATCTGACTAACATCTCCCATTGTTTTTCTCCTGTTTGGTTTGTTACATCTTGCCTGATGAAGAAGCCCATGGAGCTTCGAAAACTTACACGTATATTGTGCATTTTGGTTGGGCAATAAAGGTATGAATTAATGGATATTGAATTCCTGCCCCAGGAAGGAGAAGGAAAGCAATTTCTGGGCAGCCGTTGTTGTTGTTGTTGTTGTTGTTGTTATTTTTTGCTCAGAGGAAGAGAGTCAGAGACTTGCCTCCAGAATAAGGTAGCATCCAGGAGCTCTCTGTAGAGTTAGAAACCCATTTGATTGAGATCGCTGACAGAGCCTGGTGAAAAGGCCAAGAGAACAGGGGCCCTTTACGTGGATCTTTACCAGGGGACTTTTTGAGGGAGAAGCCCACAGTCCTCTCATCCAGTGCTTACTTAAGATTTCTCAATATGGACACTGAGGGAGTTGCTGCAGTTACCTGCAACACTTGTGGGATGTTTATCTTCTTGCCAAGAGATGTGGGGAACTTCACCTGCATCAAGTGCAAGTTGATAGCTCTCCTGGAAGAGAAAGTACAGCCTCTGGGGGCCAGGTAGCTACACTTCAGCATATTAGAGAGCAAGAGGTGTTCCTTGACAGAGTGGAAAGAATGGTCTTGGATGGGAACCACACAGAGGAAGTTGTTGAGGAGGTCACTTCATGCACACAGGAAATAGATAGCTGGAGGAACATCACACACAGAAGTAGAGAAACCAGGGATCTTTCTGGGAGCTTGCAGCTACAGAATCGAGTTGAAGCTCTTTCCCTTATCAAGGATGAAGAGGAAGAGCAGCAGGCTCAGGGACAGTGAAGGGGACCCTGAGAGTACCACTGCAGGGAACAGCAACTGCTAAGCCTCCAAGGTGTGTGGTGGTGGTGGTGGACTCATTGTTGAGGGATACAGAAGCAGTGGTTTGTGATCTTGACAAGATGTCCCGAAGGTGTGTTGTCACTCTGGGGCAAAAATCCATGATGTGACAGCAAGGCTGACAAGACTTGTCAAGCCTACTGACTGCTACCCCTTCCTCCTGGTCCATGTGGGAACCAGTAATAATAATAAATAATAATAATAAAATTTACTTAATACCCCGCCTATTGGAAAACCAATCCAGGTGGCTTAAAAATTAAAATCAAATACAAACCCCAGACAATCCCTCCCCCCCCCCTTAAAACAGTATTAAATCACAATAGCATAAAAACAATATAACAATTAAAACTAAACTTAAAGTGACACAATAGACACTCCACTATGGCCTTTAGCAGTGTACCTATCCATCCAAGATGGGGCCACGTAAGTAACAGTGCTAGTTAGGCCGGGGAAAATTAATCAGGAAAGGCCTGCCGGAAGAGATCCGTCTTAACAGCTTTTTTAAAGCTGACTAGTGATGTTAACTGATGGATCTCGTCCGGCAGGCCATTCCAGAGTTTGGGGGCAACAACAGAGAAAGCCCTCTGAGAGGTTGCCGCAAGCCTTGATTTTTGGGGCTGCAGCAGGTTCCTCCCAGAGGACCGGAGAGCACGGGGAGGATTGTATGGAAGGAGGCGGTCCCTAAGATAACTTGGACCCAAGCCATTTAGGGCTTTAAAGGTAATAACCAACACCTTGTACTGGGCCCAGAAGCTGACTGGCAGCCAATGGAGGGATCTCAAAACCGGAGTGATGTGGTCCCTTCCTAGATGTTCCAGAAATAAGCCTGGCTGCCATGTTTTGAACCAACTGAAGCTTCCGAACCAAGCACATGGGTAGCCCCATGTAGAGTGCATTACAGAAGTCAAGGCGTGAGGTTACCAATGCGTGCACAACAGTCTCAAGATCCCTTACTTCCAGAAAAGGGCGCAGCTGGCGCATCAGCCGAAGCTGATAAAAGGCACTCCTGACCGTCGCATTTACCTGATTTGTCATCAGGAGCGATGGGTCCAGGAGCACCCCCAGACTGCAAACACAGTCACTGGAGGAGAGCATGACCCCATCCAGGACTGGAGGTTGCAACCCAATTCTTGGTTTCGGGGCCGCTACCATGAGCACCTCCGTCTTGTCCGGATTCAGTCTCAATCTGTTTTTCCTCATCCAGCCCATTACCGCTCGCAGACATTCATTGAGAGAAGAGATGCCATTAGAATTCGAGGCCGACGAACGAGACATGGAGAAATAGATTTGGGTGTCATCAGCGTACTGATAACACCCAGCACCATAACTCCATATAATCTCCCCCAGCGGCTTCATATAGATGTTAAATAACATCGGGGACAAAATAGCTCCCTGAGGGACCCCACAAGTGAGCTCCCTCTTCCTGGAGCTACTGTCCCCGAGCCGCACCCTCTGGGACCTACCTGAGAGGAAGGACCGGAAGCACTGCAAAGCAGTTCCCCTGATACCTAACCCCCTCAGGGGGCCCAAGAGGATGCCGTGATCTATTGTGTCAAAAGCTGCTGAGAGGTTAGCAAAAATAAATAAACAAGGAAGTAGTGATTGTTGGAATTGTAGGGAAGGGCCAGGAACAACTTTTCATATGTGGTGGAAGTGTAAGAAAAATAAGATCTATTGGGAAGAAATACATAAGAAAATGTGCGAGATTATCCAAAAAAATATTCCTCTAAAACCAGAATTGTATTTGTTAAATATAATAGATGTAATAGATAGTAAACTAACTCAAGACGAAAAGAGTGCAATATTATACATGGTAACAGCCGCACGCCTAACTTTGGCAAAATATTGGAGATCTGAAACAACCCCAACGATAACTGAATGGCAAACCAAACTTTATGAATTAATAACAATGGACAAACTATCAATGTTTATAGCTGGGAGAACTTTTCAACAATATGATAAAAAATGGAAAGAGATACTGCACAAACTAGAAATGAAGTAAGGTAATCAAGACAATACAATATATATATATAGATTTTTTTTTCTTCTTTTCTCCGTTTAGTAAGAAGTAAATGAACAGTTAATAGTTAAAAATGATGGTGTAAAATGATGGTGTAAAATAAGGTCACTGATATTCTTAGATACATGTAAGCTGTAACAAAAAAAAAGAAGAAGAAATTCTTTCTTTTTTGTGGAAAAAACAAATAAAAATAATAATTAAAAAAAAAAAAAGCTGCTGAGAGGTCTAAGAGCACCAATAGGGTCACGATACTGCAAGGCATAGTCTTCAAGATATCAGAAGGAATTATGAGACTTTGGGTAGGAAGATGAAAAAGCTAGATGCACAGGTTGTTATCTCATCTCTTCTCCCAGTTGAAGAGCATGATCCAGGAAGAGAGAAGAAGATAGCAGATGTGAATAACTGGCTCCGTAGATGATGGTGCCAAGAAAGATTTGGATCCTTGGATTGTGGGCTGCGGTTCCATGCGGGTGGACTTTTAGCAAGAGATGGGCTGCATCTCACACCAGTTAGCCGAAACATTTTTGTCAATAGTCTTAAACATTTGATCAGGAGGGCTTTAAACTGAGTCATGTGGGGGAGGGAGACAGCAAGGTATCTTGGAAGGAAGGAGTACATCATGGGATGGATTTAATAATCAAAGGGAACAAGGCAAATGATGCAAGGGCCTAACAATGGGAGAGGAAAAACCTCATGCTTTTAGATATCTCTACACCAGGAGTAGGCAATCTTTTTGAGCTGGGGGCTGGGTTGCTGTCCCTCAGACAATTGGGGGGCAGAAGCACCATAAATAAATAAAAAATTTAAAAAATTGCATGCACACTCTCTCAGCCCCAGAAAAAGCCATGGCAAAACCCCTGTGGAGATTTTGCCAAGAAACCCCCAAGAACAAGTAATAACAACAATAATATCATCATGGAGGGCGGTGGCAGGGGGCGGCGGCGGCAGTGGTAGGACCAGCCTGGGGCCAGTCCAAAAGCCTCGGGGGGGGGGCGCTTCCGGCTCCCGGGCCTTAGGTTGCCTACCCCTGCTCTATACTAATGCACAGAGCATGGGAAATAAAGGAGATGAACTTGAGCTCCTAGCACAGCAAAGCAAATACGGTATAATAGGCATCACTGAAACCTGGTGGGATGAGTCTCATGATCGGAATGTAGGAATAGAGAGCTATAACCTTTTAAAGAGAAATAGGCCAAACAGGAAAGAAGGAGGAACAGCATTATATGTCAGGGATGTTTACACCTGCAAAGAGATCCAGGACTTAAATCCTGGAAATCAGGTGGAGAGCATCTGGATAAAAATTAAAGGGGAGGGAAACAACAGAGATGTTATAGTGGGAGTCTACTACAGACCCCAAGTTAGACTGAGGGGTTGGATGCCTTTTTAGAACAGATGGCCACACACTTGGAAAGGAGAGATGTAGTAGTGATGGGTGACTTCAACTATCCTGATATTTGTTGGAAGTCAAACTTACCCAATACTTCAAGGTCTAGCAAATTCCTCACTTGCCTTGAAAACAATTTCTTTGTCCAAAAGGTGGACGAGGCTACAAGGGAATCAGCTATTTTAGATCTGATCCTAACCAACAGGGATGACCTGGTAAATGGGATGCAAGTGGTGAGATCCTTAGGTGGGAGTGATCATGTTCTCCTGGAGTTTCTTATACAGTGGAAAGGAGAAGCTAGGCATAGTTAGACACAGAGGACGTTATCACACTGGCCCTAAAGCAGAAAGAATCCTGCATCATTCCTGCACCCTTCCGGTTCTTTTTTCCATGTGTTCACACGACGTCGCACATAGCCCCGCCCTTCCCTGCATCATCCCTGCATCCTTCCAGCATCAATTCAGTTCTTTTGAATTCCAGGCATCTTGAGGAATTACGATTCCGCGGCCGGAAGGATGCCGGAATGATGCAGCTTTCCCCGTATGTATGAACCCGTATCGTGGAATGAGGCTGGGGCCAGCCTCGCTGCTCTATGGGCATGGTCGCCGAAGTAACCGCTTCGGAGGCCAAGCCCAGGCCGGAGTTAAAGGGACAGCGCGTCCCTTTAACCCTGGCCTCACTCTTCTATGGGCTTGGTCGCCAAAGGGGCGACCGAGCCCATAGAAGAGCAGAGGCCTGGGCTAAAGGGACGCGCGGCGACCGAGCCCATAGAAAAGCAAAGAGGCCTGGGCAAAAGGGACGCGCTGTCCCTTTAACCCCAGGCCTCGCTCTTCTATGGGCTCGGTCGCCAAAGCGGCAACCGAGCCCATAGAAAAGCAAAGAGGCCTGGGCAAAAGGGACGCGCTGTCCCTTTAACCCCAGGCCTCGCTCTTCTATGGGCTCGGTCGCCAAAGCGGCAACCGAGCCCATAGAAAAGCAAAGAGGCCTGGGCAAAAGGGACTCGCTGTCCCTTTAACCCAGGCCTCACTCTTCTATAGGCTTGGTCGCCAAAGCAGCGACCGAGCCCATAGAAAAGCAAAGAGGCCTGGGCAAAAGGGACAACGCGTTCCTTTAGCCCAGGCCTCTTTGCTCTATGGGCTCGGTCGCCGCTTTGGCGACCAGGCCCATAGAAGAGCGAGGCTGGGGTTAAAGGGATGGCGCGCACGTCCCTTTAACTCCGGCCTCGCTCTCCTATGGGCTTGGCCTCCGAAGCGGTCACTTCGGAAGCCAAGCCCATAGAAGAGCGAGGCCAGGGTTAAAGGGACGCGCTGTCCCTTTAACTCTGGCCTGGGCTTGGCCTCCGAAGCGGTCGCTTCGGAGCCCAAGCCCATAGAAGACCGAGGGTTGTGGAAGGGATCTTTCCACTTGTGTGTGAACAGGAGATACGGGTCCCTGGAGCGGAACCATCGCGGCATCGTCAATTCCGCAATGATTCCAGTTGCGTCTGATAACGATTTCCATCTTGCCGGGTCCATTCCGGTATGGTTCTGGATTGATTCCATTCCACTTTCTTGCCGCTTTCTTGCTGCTTTGAGACCCCAGTGTGATAACGTCCTTATTCTAGACATTAGGAGAGCTGATTTCAACAAACTTAGGGAAATACTGGGAGTGATCTCGAATACTAAAGGAGAAGGGAGTTCAGGATGGATGGGAGTTTCTCAAAAGGGAGATACTGAAGGCACAATCTCAAACTGTTCCAATAAGAAGGAAAAATGGGAGGTGCCTCAAGAAACTGGGTTAGATGACTAAAGAACTTTCAACTGAACTAAGTTTTAAATGAGAAATGTATAAGAAATGGAAAAGGGGCAAAATCACTAAAGAGAAATTCAAACAAATAGCTAGCACATTTTGGTAAAGTTAGGAAAGCCAAAGCACAGAATGAGCTCAGGCTTGCTAGAGGGTTAAGGACAATAAAAAGGGCTTTTGGGGGTATGTCTGTAGCAAAAGAAAGACGAACAAAATGGTAGGACCACTGTGCAGAGAACATGGAGAAATTCTAATGGGGCAGAGAAAAGGCAGAACTACTCAACACCTAATCTGCCACAGTCTTCTCACAAAAGGAGAAGGGTGTTCAACCTGAGGAAAATGGAGCAGAGGACAAAATAGGGGAAATGCAGCACAGAATAAGTAAAGAGAAATACCTAGTTAATCTAAATGAATTTAGGTCTCCAGGATCAGATGAACTACATCAAAGGATATTAAAAGAAGTGGCAAATGTAATCTCAGAGCCTCTGACAATAATCTTTGAGAACTCCTGAAGAACAGGAGAAGTCCCAGCAGACTGGAGGAGGGCAAACATTGTCCCCATCTTCAAAAAGGGGGAAAAAGAGGATCCCAACAACTATTGCCCAGTTAGTCTGACATCAATACCGGGAAAGATTCTGGAGCAGATCATTAAACAGAGAGTCTGTGAATATTTAGAAGGGAATGCCATAATCACTAAAAGTCAACATGGGTTTCTCAAAAACAAATCATGCCAGACTAATCTGATCTCTCTTTTTTTAAAAATAAAATTACCAGCTTGGTAGATGAAGGGAATGCGGTAGATGTAGCATATCTTGATTTCAGTAAGGCTTTTAACAAGGTCCCCCGTGATATTCATGCAAACAGGATAATAAAATATGGGCTAGACAATACAACTGTTAGGTGGATTAGTAACTGGTTGACTGACCGAACCCAAAGGGTGCTCAGCAATGGCTCCTCTTCTTCATCCTGGAGAGAAGTGACCAGTGGGGTGTCCAGTGGGGTTCTGTCCTGGGCCCAGTGCTATTCAACATCTTTATCAATGATTTGGATAGAGAGTATTGGGGGCATAGCTATCAAATTTGCAGACGACACCAAATTAGGAGGAGTAGCTAATACCCCAAAAGACAGGATCAAAATTCAAAATGACCTTAATAGATTAGAAAGCTGGGCCAAAGCTAACAAAATGAATTTCAACATAGAGAAATGTAAGGTACTGCACTTAGGGCAAAAAAATGAAATGCATAGATATAAGATGGGGGACACCTGCCTTAATGGATGTCCATCTGTTGGGGATGCTTTGATTTTGAGTTCCTGCATGGCAGGGGGTTGGACTGGATGGCCCTTGTGGTCTCTTCCAACCCTATCATTCTATATATTGATATATTTATATCCCAACCTGTGTTACAGGATATCAGGGAGGCATACAACACAGTCAGTCAAACAGTTTAAACTATATAAATTTGGCCATTTCAATTTGGCCATCAGTTCCTGTAAAGAAAATTTAAAACCATAATCTGTGTGGAGATTTCATAACAGCCCCAGAAACTAAAGAGAATACCATGTTTCTTCTTGATGTGAGAATGAAAAATGGGACTTGAGTTTGTTGTTGTGCGCTTTTTTGTCATTTCTGGCAACCCTAAGACGAACCTACAATGGTGTTTTCTTGGCAAGATATCAGAGGTTTCCCATTGCCTTTCCCTAAGGGTGAGATTATGTGACTTGCCCAAGGTCACCCAGCGGGTTTTATGATTGAGCTGGGAATCCAGTCGTGGCCTCCAGACTTGTAGTTCAACACTCAAACCAATATGCCATGATGGCTCAAAGCTTGGATTAAAGGGAAATATTGATTTCTGTTTCCTTCAACTTGGCTCTACAAAATCATTAGCATTTCAAAAGTGACCTCCTTTTATGAGGCACTTTTTGCAAGAGCTCTATGGGACAAAAAGAAAGAACCCAGGCAATTCCAGAATCTTGGCAAAGTTGGTAAGTAATATTATTTAGCCTGGAGAAAAACTGATCTCCTTTCCTCCACAGCTACAAAAAGAGAGTGAAAAGAGCCTGGAATTTTTGCAGCCTCTCCAAGAAAAAGGGAAGGAGGGAAGGTCTCTCTTGTGGGAGCAGAAGACACAAATTAAGTGTGACTGGAGTCAATGGGATTTACCCAAGTCACCCAACCATTCAGCCACTGGTTTAGTGGGTCTACTCTGGTTGAGGTTGACTAACCACCTGGACGCTCCCCTGCCTGTTCCCTTTTAACTCACATCAGACAAGATCCCAGCTAGTTTCTCATAAACCTCTTCCAATGGAGAGTTGCATGCACCAACCCCACACCAGCACCAAGCCCCCCCATCTTCTACCTTCCACAAATGTCAGTGTGTGGATGATGGGTGTTGCAGTGATGTTCTTTGACACCCAGCAGAATCTCCAGGACAAGCTGGCTGCTGTGATCCACAGCCACTTTGTATCTCTTACCATCAACTGGCTCAGCTTCTCTTCTTCAGGATCCTGTCTTCCTCAGTCAAGAAGACACATTGTAAAGTCCAAAAGCATAGTTTATTAATGCATATAAGATAAAAATAAGATAGCTAAGTAAAATCCATTGTGATGAACTAATCCAGTTCAGCCATGAGCGGTTACATCTTTAACAATGCCAAAAGCATAGGATCCCAACTTGTTGAAGTTGAAAGTTAAAAAGAAGGAACAGATCCATGTTTTCAGATCCAGGAGTTACATTATAAAAGCAATATAAACATCCTAAAAAACTACAAGCTAACACTTAGCTCCATGGTTAATAACCACTGCCAGAAACACGCACGCACTCACATCTTGAATTATAAACATTCTTAAACAAAGGATTTTCTAGGCCCTTCCCATACTCCACCTTCTAGGTGTTAACCTTATGTTGATTGGATAATGCTTGTATGATGTGTATTAACCCAGCCTCTTGCTGTCCATCATCCCCCATGTGACTGTTTTTCCAAGACCTAATGATGTTGATGTATTGTTATCTTGCTTTTCTCATAACAAAATCTGTGTCTATGAGTTGTACCTTTGGGAAAGTTTATGTTGATGTCTGTGTACATCTGGTGCCGAGTTCTCTTTGTTTCTCTAGATGTTGTTCTCATGAGGAAAATTCCACACACACATCTCTACATTTCACCTTTGACTGTATAACCCATCCATATTCTGACAACAAAAACTCCCCTATCCACAACGTTGTAGCTTTATCTCCTTCATCTGCTGCCTCATCCCCTTCCAGAGTCAGTGAAGAGGAGGGGTATTTCTAGTGGGGGCTGCATGAATCAGGACAAGTCCTTCCCTGCCATGACACCAACTGAAGGGCTCTTCCCCGCATGCTATCACATGTGGTGTCTCACTCCTCCCCCATCATCTCCCCACATGTTGTACCCTCTTACCTCTTTGCCCTTTTGGTCCCTATAGCAGAAGTGTGAAGGGAAGGAATGTCCTCTCTCATTAACATTCCTGCCTATCAAGGAAGCTGACCACTGACCTCTTTCACCCTTTGAGGACTGCGAGGAGGGGTGCATCTTTATATCTCCCTATCCCCATGTCTGTCTTCCCTGCAAAGCTTTAATCTGTCCCCCTTTGCACCTTAAATAGGATTCCAGGAAAAGACCTTGGGACAGCAATGAAGGGATGCTTGGAAATGATCCTTTTCTCTCCCCATCATCCCTGTCTTCTTTGCTTAATATGTAACCTGATGAACAATATTGTGAAACTCAGAGGATTGCTCCCTGTCATGAAATAGACAGCAGCACCTTTAGACAACCAACCAGTCAGTTTAATTAAAGAATTAACAGAACTTTATTGGAAGATCCATAGGTCAGTCCTGGCTATCAGACGTTTTAGCTGAGACTGAAACCCCCCCCTACAGTTAGTGAAAAGAATGTGCAAAAAGCCCGCGCTCTCAACCCCTCCTTCCTTTTCCCAAACATCTCGTCCGTTCCCAGCTAGCTGAGCCAGCCACCCAAGGTCACTTGATAAAGCACCTGCACTCTAACATAACTAACCCACCTTCCCATCATCCCCACACTATACTACATATCTGATAGAATACTAACAGGATTCTAACAGGCTGCCCCCCAGAAAACAGAACCCCCCCCCACAAAATGAAAGAAACATCAAACAACTGAAGACAAGGAAGGCTTGTCTGGATAGCGTTCATGAAAATGAGCAATCAGATCAGGAGCATTGACATGAACAGCAGACACCCATTCAGAATGGTCAACAGGGAAGTGTTTCCAACGGATCAGGTACTGTAGTCTGCCTCGATGAACCCGAGAGTCCAGAATCTTCGAAACTTCAAAGTGTTGATGTCCATCAACCATCAAAGGAAGGGGTGGTGACTCAACGGGTTTCCAGGGGTCAACAGCACAATCAGGTTTCAACAAACTGAAATGAAAAACTGGATGAAGATGACGATAGGTCTTAGGAAGAATCAATTCAGCAGTAACATCATTAACAAGTCTTTTAACTGGAAAAGGACCCACAAACTTTGGGCCTAGCTTTTTGGAAGGAAACTTAGACCTCAAGTTCTTGGTGGAAAGGTAAACCATATCACCAGGCTTAATATCCCAACCTTTTGCCCTTTTTTTGTCAGCCTGATTTTTATACTGTTTTTTAGCTTCGTGCAAAGCTTTGACAATGGTGGGCCAAGCCCCTCTGACTTTATCAGCCCACTGGGTCACCTGAACCGGGTCAGTTTTATTTACAGGCAGGGCAGGGAGGAGCTTAGGTTCAAAACCATAGTTAATCGAAAAGGGAGAGCTCCCAGTGCTGCTGTGCACTGCGCTATTGAAAGCAACCTCGGCATGTGGAAGTAGATCAAACCAATCATCTTGCAGATAATTAGTATAAGAACACAGGTATCTCTGGAGACTTTGGTTAGTCTTCTCACTCTGACCGTCAGTCTCCGGGTGAAAAGCCGTGCTAAGGGCCAATTGAACCCCCAATTTGTCTTGTAGCACCCTCCAAAATTTAGAAGTAAACGAACTGCCTCTATCGGAGATTATTCGGTCTGGGAGGCCATGGAGTCTATATATGTGTGCTATGAACAGATCAGCTAATTTGGGGGCCGAAGGCATCCCCTTGCAGGCCACATAATGTACTTGTTTGGAAAACAAATCTACCACCACCTAAATAGTGTCTCGGCCCTTACTAGGAGGCAGGTCTGTTATAAAATCCATAGCAATGTGTTTCCAAGGTCCTTCTGGTGTAGGCAGAGGTTGAAGTAGTCCTCTAGGCTTGCCCACTCTTGGTTTGGCTCTAGCGCAAACCGGGCAACTTTTAACATAAGCCTCTACATCTGCACGAATTCCATCCCACCAGTAGGTGCTGCGGATCTTGTGCCAAGTTTTTAAATATCCCCAATGCCCTGCTGCCTTAGAGTCATGGTATATCTGAAGGATGTCTTTTCTTAAGGAAGCAGGAACATAGATCTTTGAATTCCACACCCATAAGTCTTGTGCATTTTTAGACAGTTGATTTTTATGCTGTTGTAGCCACTCATCTGTTTCTGCCCCCTGCTGGATTTTTAGCAACAGGTCGTCTAATGGCGGTGGTGAGTCACCCTGTGAAGGGGGTTGAACTAAAGCCTTGGCTCTACTGCGTGTGATTACCGCCAAACCCAACTGTTCCCGGGAAAAGATGGTCTCAAGAGGAACCGCCTCCTTTCCCCCATGCTGTGGCAATCTGGATAATGCACCTGCTAAAATATTTTGGCGGCCCGGGAAAAACTTTAACTTGAAGTTATATTTATAAAAGTCTTTAGCCCATCTCCTTTGTTTGGGGCTCAGTTTGCGGGGAGTCTGTAACGCTTCTAGGTTCCTGTGATCAGTCCATACCTCAAAAGGGTGTGCCGCCCCCTCAAGGAATTGCCTCCAGCTTTCTAGGGCATGTTTAATTGCATAAGCTTCTTTTTCCCAGCACGGCCAAGATAATTGGGGCCCCTGGAACTTCTTGGACAGGTAGGCACAAGGTCTAAGCTTATCTTTATCATCTTTTTGTAGCAGGACAGCCCCCATAGCAAAGTCACTGGCATCAACTTGAACCACAAAGGGTTTGGCTGGGTCTGGGTGAATTAAAATAGGTTCAGAGCTAAACAACAGTTTTAGTTGTTCAAAAGCCCTCTGGCATTTTTCAGACCATTGAATCGGAGTGGAGGGCTTGGGAGGCTTGGATGAACCCCCTCCCCACTTTTGGGCGTATCTTTAGTCTTGAGTAAGTCTGTAATGGGCAATGCAATCTTAGCAAAGTCAGGAATGAACTCTCTGTAGAAATTTACAAAGCCCAGGAACTTTTGTACATCTTTCCTATTTCTCGGGGGTGCCCAGTCCAACACTGTTTGTACTTTAGCTGGATCCATTTCTAAGCCCTGGTTAGACACTCGGTACCCCAAAAAATCTAGTCTCTCGGTGTGAAAGTGACATTTGGACAGTTTCACATACAGTTGGTTATCCTACAGTCTTTTGAGTACCTCTCGCACCAGTTTGACATGACTGTCTAAGTCCTTAGAATAGATGAGCACATCGTCCAAATATACCAGAACACCTTCAAAAAGCAAATCATGCAGTACTTCATTTATATGCCTCATAAAAATCCCGGGAGCCCCCGACAGTCCAAAAGGAAGAACCAAGTACTCAAATGCCCCCAAAGGGCAGTTGAAAGCAGTCTTATATTCATCTCCCTCCTTAATCCTAACTCGATGATAAGCATCCCTTAAGTCCAATTTTGTAAATATTTTGCCCATGCCCAGTCTCCCCAACATGTCTTTCATTAGGGGCAAAGGGTACTTGTTGGTGCTGCAAATCCCATTTAGGTTGCGATAGTCTACCACCAGCCGCAAAGAACCATCTTTTTTTTCCCTAAAAAATACTGGAGCAGCAAATGTAGAAGTGGAGGGTCGAATGAACCCTCGAGCCAAGTTCTTTTCTATATAGTCTTTCAAGGTGGCCAGCTCTTTTGGGGTCATTGAATACAGTTTGGGTTTAGGAAGGGGTGCCCCTGGCAATATTTCAATAGCACAGTCTGTTTCTCGGTGTGGAGGCAACACATCACACTCTCTCTCTTCAAACACCCCTTTTAAATCTCGGTAAACCAGAGGGATGACTGGCGACCCCTCCCCGCCGTGCCCAATGTCTCTGTCTCTGGGCAGCCCTTCCAAGTGAGCAGCTCCGTCTTTCTCTATTTGTCTGGGAAGCGCCACCGTGGGGAGAAGAGGGGGGAGCACCATCGATCATTGAAAATTAACTGTCTCTCCCTCCAGCGCAACTCAGGGTTGTGATGGTGTAGCCAGTCTATGCCCAACATTAGGTGGTAATTATAAGTATTTCCCACCACCAACTGGAGCTGTTCCCAATGGTCTGCTATCCCTAGCCACACAGGAGCAGTTTTTCTTTCTGCAGCACGGCCCCCCATCAGAGATCCATCCATCTGAACAAAGGGAATGGGCTCTCTCAGAGGGTGGGTGGCTATGTTCAAACTGTCTACTACTGCAGGGTTTATCAAGCACCTTGTACACCCACAGTCAATGGCTGCAATTAATTGCATAGCTTTTTTCTTGGGCCCCACCATCAAAGTCACTGATACAGACAACAGGGGAATGCCCCCACTCACCATCTTTTTGTGGCTCTCTGCTCCCACAGCCCGCCTTTCGCCGCTTCCTAAGGCAGGCTCTGGAAGTTTAAAGGCTCCCCTCCTGAGCTTGTAAAACTGTCTGAGTCGTCTGAGTCTGTCCAGACCTCCTGTTCTTTGGGCTCTTCTACTTTCAGGCTGTGCTCAGTAGAAGATTTTCTTTTCGGCTGACTCTTTTCCTTCTTGGAGCCTCTGCCGGGGGGGGGGGCCTGAGAGGAGCCGGTCTTTCCCTCCTGGGCCATGTCCGGGCAAGCAGCAATTAAGTGCCCCTTTTGGCCGCATTTTAAGCATAGACCTAACCGGCGCCGTCTCTCCCTCTCAGTCTCTGTAGTGCCGGTAGGAAGTTTTCCCTTGTGGGCTTGGCTTCGGCCCCCCTTCGCTTTGGTCTCTTGGGTTTGTCTTTGATCTAACATCTTTACTTCATGTAAGATGGCTTCCGCTTCTCCCGCCACTCTGATCCATTCCATAGCTGTGAGGGGTTTTCTCATCATCAACACCCATTTGGCTATCTCTGGGCGCAGTCCATCTTTAAAATATTGGATCTGCATTCCCTCAGGGCAGTCAGGCACTTGGGCCACCAGCCTTCTGAACTCTGCCGCATATGCAGCCACTGTCATGGAACCTTGTTTTAAAACTTTTAGTTCAGCCAGGGCAGTGGTGGCCTGGAAAGGGTCTTCAAATCTAGTCCTAAGGGCCCTCATAAATTCGTCTAGGTCCCCCAGCTCCGGCGCTCGTCGATCGTAGAGCTGCACCAGCCAGCGGGCCGCCTCCCCCCGCAGATGCCTTGCCACACACTTTACCTTGGCTGATTCCGAAGGGAAAACAGGGCCCCACTCTTCCATATGATCTGCCACTTGCAATAAGAAATAAGGCAGCGTTTGGGAATCCCCATCTTACTTGACCCCCATCTTCTTAGCCTGTGCATCTGGAGCCCTCGGCTGCGGGAGGACTGCTGGTGGGGGCCCTGGGGCAAGGCTTCCTCTCCCCCTGCTCCCATCTCTTGGGGTTGCCCACCTGGGGCTGGGGCCCGGGCAGCTCCTGCTCCTGCTCCTGCACCCCCTACTCTATCTCCAGCAATCTGTTGGAGGATCTCTAGCATCATGGTCATGGTACCTCGCATCCCCTCCACCTCAGATTTCAGCTGCTGTACCTGCATCTCCACGTCGGTCCCCTCTCCCGAGGACAGCTGCAGCGGTTGCGTGAACCCGGTGTTCCAATCCGACCACCTCGCCGCCCGCCGGCGTTCTTTTGTGCTCACTGGGGCCACCGGAGCACCGAACCATCTCCCAGACACTAGTGGGGTCTGTGGCAATTGTGGCCCTCCGGTCTTTGGCACCGCTCCGGTTCCTCTGTCCTCCGGCCGAGGTTCCCCTCCATCCTCTGGGGTTTGACCGACTTTGGAGGACATCTCCGCTCCTGCCTCCATCTCTCCAGGAGCAGGAACAAAATACCAAAAATAAAGTTGAACTTGGTGTGAGTCTCAGCTAACTGTCATGAAATAGACAGCAGCACCTTTAGACAACCAACCAGTCAGTTTAATTAAAGAATTAACAGAACTTTATTGGAAGATCCATAGGTCAGTCCTGGCTACCAGACGTTTTAGCTGAGACTGAAAAAATCCCCCCCTACAGTTAGTGAAAAGAATGTGCAAAAAGCCCGCGCTCTCAACCCCTCCTTCCTTTTCCCAAACATCTCGTCCGTTCCCAGCTAGCCGAGCCAGCCACCCAAGGTCACTTGATAAAGCACCTGCACTCTAACATAACTAACCCACCTTCCCATCATCCCCACACTATACTACATATCTGATAGAATACTAACAGGATTCTAACACTCCCATCATTGTAAACTTCCCCTTCTTCCCAATAGACTTCTAGAAAGTTTTAAGTTTGTTGAGCTAGGAGAAGAGATGATCGACAGACCTTAAGAGCTGACATCTAGGGCCCTGCTGGCTGTAAATGGCTTCTCTCCTGTGTGGGTTCTTTGATGTCTATTTAGAGTTCTTCTCCTACTAAAGCTTTTTCCACATTACATACATTTATAGGGCTTCTCCTATGGGTCCTATGATGTGATTTTAAATTTCCACTGTGACTGAAGCTCTTTCCACATCCCATGCATTTATATGGCTTCTCCCCTGTGTGGGTCCTATGATGTGAGTTTAAATCTCCACTGTGACTGAAGCTCTTTCCACATTCCATGCATTTATATGGTTTCTCCCCTGTGTGGGTCCTTTGATGTCTGTTTAGATGTCCACTCTGACTGAAGCTCCTTCCACATTCCATGCATTTATATGGCTTCTCTCTTGTGTGTGTCCTTTGATGTGAGTTTAGATCTCCACTCTGACTGAAGCTCTTTCCACATTCTATGCATTGCCATGGCTTCTCCCCTGTGTGGGTCCTATGATGTTTGTTTAGGCTTCCACTATCACTGAAGCTCTTTCCACATTCCATGCATTTATAGGGCTTCTCCCCCGTGTGCATCCTTTGATGTGATTTTAAATCTCCACTCTCACTGAAGCTCTTTCCACATTCCATGCATTTATATGGCTTCTCCCCCGTATGAGTCCTTTGATGTGAGCATAGACTTCCACTCTGACTGAAGCTCTTTCCACATTCCATGCATTTATAGGGCTTCTCCCCCATGTGGGTCCTTTGATGTGAGCATAGACTTCCACTCTGACTGAAGCTCTTTCCACATTCCATGCATTTATACGGCTTCTCCCCCGTGTGGGTCCTCTGATGTGAGTTTAGAGCTCCACTGTGAATGAAGCACTTTCCACATTCCATGCATTTATATGGCTTCTCCCCTGTGTGGATCCTTTGATGTATGTTTAGATGTCCACTCTCACTGAAGCTCTTTCCACATTCCATGCATTTATATGGCTTCTCCCCTGTGTGGGTCCTTTGATGTGAGTTTAGATGTCCACTCTGACTGAAGCTCTTTCCACATTCCATACATTTATAGGGCTTCTCCCCTGTATGAGTCCTTTGATGTGAGTTTAGACTTCCACTGTGACTGAAGCTCTTTCCACATTCCATGCATTTATAGGGCTTCTCCACTGTGTGTGTTCTTTGGTGTATATTGCAGACATCACTATCTCTGAAGCTTTTTCCAGATTCCATGTATTCATGTACCTTCACCACTGTGTGGGTCCTTTGATGGGGATGCAGATGTCCACTAAGTGACTTCTGTAATTTGGGTGGGGGGGAATAGGAAATAAATAAATATAACAACAATGATGTAAACCACTCTGAGAGCTTTTGTGGTTAAGAGCATGGTAGAAATACCTTAAAAAATAAATAATTGATAATGTGGAAAAAGGAAGCCTAATCTAAATGTTGCCCAGGTGAACACTGTCCCTCTCTGATTCTGCCATATTAATTATTACTGCTTTTGCACTTCATGGTTCAAATTACAATTAAGGCAATTAGAAAACAGTCACTTTATCCTGAGTCCCAGGCAAGGTGGCCTCTCTTCAAAGTACACTGTACCAGCCTTGCTGTCCTGCTGCTCTAGGGTTGGAATTTCTAACTCTTGGAAGATTTTAGCATTCTCTCTTCCTCTCCTCAGATAGGGTTTTCCTACATGCAAACTCTGCTCTCTCCCCTCCTCATTTAAACATCCCATTTGCTCCTACTGAATCACAGGGCAATAACTTTACAAAAAACTAACTATATGATTCAGGTCACTGCCCCTTGTGGGAAGCTCCGTCGCTTAAAAGATTTTTCACTTGCCCTGTTGGATCCTCCATCTTCCTCCTCTCTCAACTATTTTTGGGAAAATGGTGAGATAAAGGCTTCCTCTTTACCTGAATTATTCATTATCTAGATTAAGATATAGCCTCTAGGAATAGAGGTAGATGAATAAGCTTTTGTTTAAAGTGCAATCTACCTGTGTTGTTTCTGAGTCAGTCTCTGTTCTTACAGAAGCATAGTTAGACAAGGACACATTTCTGCTACTCTGCTGTTTTAAAGTTAGATCTCAACAGGCTTAGCTCTGATATTTTTGATATTTAAATATTTTTGTTTCCTTAACAAAGTCTGAAGCCTTAGATATCTTGAATTACCCTACAGTAACTCTGATTCATAATTATAACAATTATATCCAGCAGAAGGGTGGGATAAATAAAATTATTATTATTATTATTATTATTATTATTATTATTATTATTTTGCAATATATGTGTAATTACCATACCTACTATTAGCTGTTAAAGGGTGTACACACTTTTTTGGGGAGACCCTGAATGTATGTGTATGTACAGGTGTGTGTGTTTGTGTGTGTATATATCTACATCTTTTATCTCTCTCACCAAGACCCAGATACAGAAGAAAAAGCCAGGAAAGGGGGAAGCCAACAGGGAGTAGATACAGGTATCCGTAAGTGTTTATATATATTTACATATACACACAGACACAAACACGTATACACACACCCATACATACACACAGACACACGCATAAGCACATGCCCATATATACCCACACATATATATATATACACACAGAGATACACATATGTACACACACATAAACACACAGACACAGACACTCATGCATACAGACACACACACACACACACACACACACATATATATATATATATATATATATATATATGAGAGAGAAGCTTTATGCCCAGGAAAGTACAGCCTTCCTTCTCCTTCCCTCCCCATTCTTTCCTTCCTCCACACCTTGGACTCCATTCCCAGCGAGTCTCCTTGACGGACGGAAGGAAGGAAGGGGTTTTGACAAGAGGAGGGAAGAATCCGTTGGATGGGGTTGGATTGGATGGCCCTTGGGGTCTCTTCCAACTGTATGATTCTATGATTAGTCTTGCTTAGTCATACAGCAGCAAGACCATGACTGCATGCAGAGCTCCATATGGAATGAACTATCGTCCATTGGTTGAAAAGGCATTGGAGATGGAATCCATCAGACGAGTTACATCAAATGTTGAGGACTGATTGTACATCCTTTTACTCCCATGTAGACAAAACCCAACAATCTTATCTGCAGGAGAAGATTCAAGCTCAAGCTCATATGCCTCGCCAGTTATTTGGTACCTTTAACATTTGATTGAGTCCAGTGGTGTCAGGAATAAATCAGTGATATTTACCTGTCATATTTTTGCCATGTTTTGGGCTTGAAAAATCCTGGTAAAGTTTAGATTTATTTAGTTAAAGTTATGTTACACTGTGAATGTAGTGATGGACACTGCAACTAAAGGCTGAGTTGTGGATTTAAGATGAATGCTGGAGATGTTTGGCCTTAGGACATCTCTGGGATAGCTAGCCTGGTTGGGACTGTTTTGTGCCCAACCATGAGTGATGGGTATTAAAATAGTTCATTATTAGTTAAGATTTATAGAGGGAGTGTTCTAATATATACATAGTTGTTAAGATAAATTGTTATGCTTGTTTGTTGAGTATTTGTCATCTAGACTCAGTGAGAAGGGGAACATGGAAACAACAAGACTCTCCTGTGTGGAGAATTTGGTATTTTAGACACAGTCAGCCCTCTGCATCCACTGATATTTTATCCACAGATTCAAGCATCCATGGTTTGAAAATATTTTAAAAATATATATAAATTTCAAAAGGCAAACCTTGGTTTTCCATTTTACACAAGGGAACTATCTTACTCTGCCATTGCATCCAATGAAAGTTGAATATTCATGGATTTTGGTATCCACCCGGGGGGGAGGGGGGAATCCCCAGCAAATGTTAAATCATATTTGTTTTGGAGGGATCTCCTCCGCCATTGCCATCAGCTGATTTACCGCTCTATTTGGCTCACACTATGTTTTTATGGCCATGGGCAGAATTCCAGTTTCCCCTTTACAAAAGCATATTATAATAGAGATTCAGCCTGTGTTCGATGGGGTTACATTCCCCCTGAAAACTCAGATTCGTAGTTTGGGGGTACTTCAGGATTCGGCTTGTTGCAACAGCTCCATTGGCTGCCAGTCCATTTCTGGGCACAATTCAAAGTGCTGGTTTTGAGCTATAAAGCTCTCTACGGCATGGGTCCAGGTCTATTTGAAGGACCGTATCCCCCTATTTGAGAAGACAGAGTATTGGGAGGCCCTTCTTCTCTCTGTCGTTTGGTGGGAAGAAGAGAGAGAGAGAGAGAGAGGGCCGTCTCTGTGGCTGCTCCCAAGCTCTGGGACTCCCTCCTTAGAGAGGCCAGGAGGGCTCCATCTTTGCTTTCTTTTTGACGGCAGAGAAAGACATTCTTGTGCTGCCAGCCCTTCGCAAAGTGACATGGATGTTGTTTTGGTTTTGCTTTAAAGAGTTTTAAAGTTTAATAACGTAATGATTTTATTGTTTTTAAACTTTGCATTTTTAATATTTTATACTGTTTTAATTTAGACTCTTTTAGATTTGTTAGTCGCCTTTAATCCCTGTACTTGGAGGAAGGTGGGATATGAATAAACAGAATAAGAAGAATAAGAATAAGAATAATAGTAATTGTGGGTTTGGGATTTCGTTCCCTTTTGCTCCTTGGCCAACACTGTTTCTCCCGAACGTATTGAATCTATTCTTGTCCTTGTATTTTAAAACTGCTTTTAGCTATGCATTTTAAACAGAATTGACACTGAATTGTCTTTACCTTTGCATTGTACACTTTTAAACCGAATTTCTGTTTTTAATTTTGTAAGCCCCCTTGGGTCCCTGGCAGGAGAAAGGTGGGAAATACACTGAATGCATGAATGGATGGATGGATGCCATGATCTGGCACTCTCCGTCTTGTGTAACCTTTGGGTTCTTTAGAGTCCTAGGGTTGGAAGAGACTCCAAGGGCCATTTAGTCCAATCCATTTCTGCCATTCAGGAAGACAGAATCAAAGCCCTCCCAAAAGTTGGCTATCCAACCTCTCTTTGAAAACAGCCTCCGAAGAAGGAGATTCGACTGCCCTCCATGGAGGCAGTAGCAGCAGCAAGCAGTGTGTCTGTCTGTCTGTCTATCTATCTATCTATGTGTGTTATATAAACACACACACACACACACACTTATATATACTGTGTGTGTGTGTGTGTGTGTACACACACACACACATACATATATTCAAAATGTTCAAAAGTAGTATACACTGAGGACTTCCGGTTAGGATGGCGTTGGCTTGAGTGGGATTTCAGGACGTCTCCTGAAGCCCCATTTGCAAATCGCAGCAGGGGTGCTATTTCTGTTTTAGAAATAGCGCTAAAGTGTTCCCTAAGTATAGGGGACCCGGATGCCATTCTACTAAGACCTGGATCCCACCTGGGACAATGAAAGAAAGAACATCAATAGTTGTCCGGTAAGGAGCGGAGGGAGTCGAAGAACAAGCCACAGCCGCTTTTGTGCCGCCATCTTCGATGGCTCACAGACTCCACCAGCTAATTTGAAGATTGCAACATTGTTTTGTGACAATAGTAAAAACCTTTACTTGGATACAAATTAAGACTCTTTACAAATAAACTCATCTGACAAGAATATATATATTTGGAAAGGTCTAGATACTGGCCATTTGGAAGGATGTTGTTTTAATTGAGCTATAAAAAATAAAGAACAGTCCCCGGGAAGCTGCCATGACAGGAGAAAATACAGACGGGAGAAGAGAGATCTTAGGAAACTGGTATAGGAGATTGTGACTGTGATCGAGATCGGGAGAAAGTTAAAGGAAAGACTGAAAGACTGAAAAGAGTGGGGAGGTGGCAGAGAAAAATGACTTTGGAAAGTGAATAAAAATTGGATACTAAATTTAAGTGAATGAGTGACAGAGTTTAAGGAGTTTAAGGAGGAAGGAGACTGGAAGAAGAGAGAGAGAAGAGAAACAGGACCAACAAAGGATTTGGGAGGGGAAAAAACGTGAATGGGCTGGGCAGAGAGACTTGGAGGAGAAAGAAGCTGCGATCGGGCTGGGCAGAGAGAAGTGGAGGAGAAAGTGGCTGCGATCGAGCTGGGCAAAGAAAAGTGGAAGTGAAAGAGGCTGCAATCGGGTTGGCCAGAGAGAAGTGGAGGAGAAAGAGTCTGTGATCGGGCCAGGTAGAAAGACTTGGAGGAGAAAGAAGCTGCGATCGGGCTGGGCAGTGAGAAGTTGAGGAGAAAGAGGCTGCAATCGAGCTGGGCAAAGAAAAGTGGAAGTGAAAGAGGCTGCAATCGGGTTGGCCAGAGAGAAGTGGAGGAGAAAGAGTCTGTGATCGGGCCAGGTAGAAAGACTTGGAGGAGAAAGAAGCTGCGATCGGGCTGGGCAGTGAGAAGTTGAGGAGAAAGAGGCTGCAATCGAGCTGGGCAGAGAGAAATGGAGGAGAAAGAGGCTACGATCGAGCTGGGCAGAGAGAAGTGGAAGAGAAAGAGGCTGTGACCTGACCAGGCAGAGAGACTTGGAGGAGAAAGAAGCTGCGATCGGGCTGGGCAGTGAGAAGTTGAGGAGAAAGAGGCTGCAATCGAGCTGGGCAGAGAGAAGTGGAAGAGAAAGAGGCTGTGACCGGACCAGGCAGAGAGACTTGGAGGAGAAAGAAGCTGCGATTGGGCTGGGCAGAGAGAAGTGGAGGAGAAAGTGGCTGCGATCGAGTTGGGCAGAGAGACTTGGAGGAGAAAGAAGCTGCGATCGGGCTGGGCAGAGAGAAGTTGAGAAGAAAGAAGCTGCGATCGGGCTGGGCAGTGATAAGTGGAGGAGAAAGAGGCTGCAATCAAGCTGGGCATAGAGAAGTGGAGGAGAAAGAGGCTGTGACCGGACCGGGCAGAGAGACTTGGAGGAGAAAGAAGCTGCGATCGGGCTGGGCAGAGAGAAGTGGAGGAGAAAGTGGCTGCGATCGAGCTGGGCAGAGAGAAGTGGAGGAGAAAGAGGCTGTGACCGGACCGGGCAGAGAGACTTGGAGGAGAAAGAAGCTGCGATCGGGCTGGGCAGAGAGAAGTGGAGGAGAAAGTGGCTGCGATCGAGCTGGGCATAGAGAAGTGGAGGAGAAAGAGGCTGCAATCGAGCTGGGCATAGAGAAGTGGAGGAGAAAGAGGCTGTGACCGGACCAGGCAGAGAGACTTGGAGGAGAAAGAAGCTGCGATCGGGCTGTGCAGAGAGAAGTGGAGGAGAAAGTGGCTGCGATCGAGCTGGGCAGAGAGAAGTGGAAGAGAAAGAGGCTGTGATTGGACCGGGCATAGAGACTTGGAGGAGAAAGAAACTGTGATCGGGCTGGGCAGAGAGAAGTGGAGGAGAAAGTGGCTGCGATCGAATTGGGCAGAGAAGTGGAAGAGAAAGGGGCTGCGATTGGGCTGGGCAGAGAGAAGTGGAGGAGAAAGAGGCTACGATCGAGCTGGGCAGAGAGAAGTGGAGGAGAAAGAGGCTGTGACTGGACCGGGCAGAGAGACTTGGAGGAGAAGGAAGCTGCGATCAGGCTGGCCAGAGAGAAATGGAGGAGAAAGAGGCTGTGACCGGGCCGGGCAGAGAGACTTGGAGGAGAAAGAAGCTGCGATCAGGCTGGGCAGAGAGAAGTGGAGGAGAAAGTGGCTGCGATCGAGCTGGCCAGAGAGAAGTGGAGGAGAAAGAGGCTGTGATCGGGCCAGGTAGAGAGAAATCATCAACTTTATTTTATCGTGGAGAATTACAGTATACATTATATCTAGAATCTCATCTCCCTCCCTTAAGGTGATTCAACTACGAAATTTACGGGATCTTCTTTCTTTCTTTTTCATTTTTAAAAGCACTTGGGGGTGGGTTTTTGGGGCCGGAAGAAGAAGTAAACGAGAAGTCACTGCTGCTGTTCTTTTTTTCTGTTTTTATGATCCCTGAAGAAAGAAGGAAAAGACTAGGAGATTGGACTATGTGAAAGCCTGACATCTGCTGGAGGGAAGGGATAAAAGCAAGCAAATATTTTAGAATAATTGGGATTAACTGGGTAATTTTTTTTCCTTTTTTTTATTTAATAAAATTAATTGGAACCTAGCTTAAAGATTGAAATTTGTATTTGGATTGTTACACTGAAATTGAAGTATTTATAAGTTTAACTTTGATATTATTTTTAAATTAATTTAAAGAGGTAATTTTAGATATCACATACTTTAGATAGATATAATAAGAAAACTCTTTTTTGGTTATAGTTCATTATTGATTATAGACAAAAGTGTATAAGTATTTTATAGAAATATTATATAAGATTGTATAAGTTAGTATTATATTGATTAGAGATTAAAGTATTAGTATTTCATAGATATATTATATAAGATTGAATAAGTTTGTATTGTAGGCAGTATTACAAATTATATTAAGTGAATTATATAGTATTGAGATGATTTAAATATATATATATACATTTATATATTCAAAAAAGAAAAAGAGAAGGGGAAAAAAGGGGAAAAAAGAGATATCAATGCAGAGTAGACAACAATCAATGAAAATGCAGCAACAACAACATACACAGAGAAGGGGATCGACTGATCAAAGTCACAAAATTTCAACTCAATAATTTTGGATGAACTGCAACAAATCCGACAAGAGATGAAAAAAGACAAGGATGAACCGAGACAAGATATGGAAAACATGAAAGGAGAGTTGAGGCAACTGGGTCAAGAGATGAAGAGAGACAAAGATGAACTTTGACAAAATATGGAAAGTTTGAAAGGAGAAATAAAAAGAGAAATGAGACTGGACTTTAATGAAATTAAAGAATCAGTTAAATCAATATCTACGGAGGTAAAAGTTATGAACTCTAAAATCAATGAGTTAGAGAAGAAAAACAGAATTTGAAGACAAGTTAAATACAGAAATGGCAAAGAGGAAGGACATACAGGATGAGAAATTAATGTGGGAGTGTAAAATGAGAGAGAGGTGCCTGAAGATCAGAGGAGTTCCAGATTCAGATGATGAAAATCTGATGGAGATACTGATTACAGCATTTTCAGAATTCACAGGAAAGGACAGACAAACCACAGAAATGGAAATCGATAAGGCCTTCCAGATTAGCTCAAGAATTGCGACGCAGAAAAAACTCCCCAGATATAGTCGTGTATTTTGTTCGCACTCAGATGAAAGAAACAATTTTACAATTGCATTTTCAAACACAGTTATCTGTTGTGGGAGTGGAGGTACAGCTGATGAAGGACATACCTGGGCCTATATTGAGGAAAAGGAAGGATTATAGTTTCCTAACTGCGAAATTACGCAAACATGGAATTAATTACAGACGGGAGACTCCGGAGGGTCTCTCTTTTAGATACAAGCAAAAAAGGACTAAAATCAATTCATTGAGTGCTGCTCAAGAATTCTTAGAAATATTGAAAAATGACATGGAACAAGAGCAAGAAGATGAACAAGGAATGAACCTACCTGGAGGATATCGAAATGGAAAGTCGGATAAAACTTTGGAAGGAGAAGAAGATAATGGACAAATATAATTAATACTATAATCATGGAGTTGCTGAATACGATAAAATGCCTATCCTGGAACGTAAAAGTACTTAATAGTCCACAGAAAAATCATCTTACTGGGTGACTGGAATGGGGTCATAGATCCCGCAATGGACAGAAAATTGGCAAAACAAATTTTAAAAAAAGAGAATAGAAATTACCAAAATCATTTTTTGAAATGACAAAAGTATTGTCATTGATGGATGTTTGGAGAGTTAAATATGGCAATATAAAGGACTATACTTTTTACTCCGATACAAAAATCATGGTCTAGGATCGATATGTTTTTTGTATCAACTTCACTTGTCCCTAAAATTTATAAAATGGACATTAAGCCTAGAGTTTCCTCCGACCACAATCCTATAACTATGGAAATCAAAATCAGGAAAAAAGAATATAATTGGAGATTAAATGAATCGCTTTTAAGAGATGAAGAAATTAGAAAAGAAGCGGGGGGAAATTTGAACCACTTTTTTCAAGAGAATTTAAATAAAGAGGTAAAAATACAAACGGTATGGGATGCCTCCAAGGCAGTAATGAGAGGCTTCTTCATTCAAAAAGGAGCACAAAAGAAGAAAAAGAAGGTTTACAAAATGGAACAAATATTGAATGAAATCAAGAATAAAGAACAACGGTTAAAACAGACACCAGAAGAAAGATATTTGAAAGCTGAAATTCAAATGTTACAAAAACAGATTTCTATATTGATGGTTGAAGAACTGGAAAAGAAAATTAAATTTACTAGACAGAGATTTTTTGAGTTTGCTAATAAACCTGGAAAGTGGTTGGCGTGGAAGCTGAGGAAAAATTGACAAAGAAAGATGATATGGAAAATTAAAGAGGGATCAGAGATAATTTCTGAACAAACACAACTGAAAAAAGTATTTCACAGATATTTTAAAGATTTGTTCACAAGAGGTAATATGAATAGAGAAGAAAGAGAAAAATATATGGAAACACTTACAATTAAAAAGATGACAGAAAAATAAAGATCAGATCTGAATAAGAAAATTACAACAATGGAGGTTGTAAATGCAATAAAGAGACTGAAAAATGGTAAAGCTCCTGGACCTGATGGTTACACGGCTCTATATTATAAGACTTTCCTAAATCAGCTTGCTAACTCATTACAGATGACAATGAATGCTATACTTGATGGTGAGATACCAGAAACATGGCGATTATCATATATTTCTCTGATTCCAAAAGAAGAAGAAGAAGTCCAAGAGGTAAAGAATTATAGGCCAATTGCATTGCTCAATACGGATTATAAAATATTTACAATGATATTAGCTGACAGATTGAAAAGGACTGGATACTTGGATAGACAAAGATCAAGCAGGCTTTCTACCTAATAGATTGACATCATTGAATTGCATAATAAAAGTCCAGATAAAAAAGCGGCCTTGATATTTTTGGATGCCGAAAAGGCTTTTGATAATGTTAACTGGGACTTTTTGATGGATATCTTGAAGAAATCAGAAGTTGGAGAAAATATGATAAGATGGATTGGAGAAATATATAAAAAATAAGAAACTAGAATATTGGTGAATGGAGAACAGACTGTTAAATGTCAGATAGAGAAAGGAACATGACAAGGATGTCCACTTTTGCCCTTACTCTTTATTATGACTTTAGAACCACTGTTAGAGAATATAAGAAAAATGAATTAATAAGTGGAATAAAGACAGTCAAGTTTGAACATAAAGTAAGGGCATATGAGGACGATTTGGTAATAACAATATCGAATCCGGTTGAAAGTATACATCCGTTAATTGAAACAATAGAAGAGTATGGAAAGCACGCTGGTTTTAAAATTAATGTTAATAAAACTAGTATGTTGTTATTGAATTTGAACAAAACTGAAACGGAAATGCTTCAACAAATATCAAAGTTTGAAGAACAGAAAAAAAATAAAATATTTAAGAATATATTTGACCACAAAGAATTCAGACTTATTTTAAAATAATTATGAAAAAGTTTGGCAGGAAATAAGAACTGATCTCCAAAGATGGTTAAAAATGAATCTATCTTGGTCTGGAATCAGCTGCAATCAGCTAACAGTTGTAAACCGCTTAGACATCCCATAGCGTGATATGAAGCAGTATATAAATGAAGCTGCTTTGCTTTGGAAGGATTTCTTCAATTAAGATGAACATAACTTCAAAAATGATGTTCCTTTTTCAAATGCTCCCTATTATAATGAATGATAAGCCATTTAAAGAATGGGATAAAGACTTAACTAAATTTATCTGGAATAATAAAAAACCAAGAATAAAGTTGAAGATTCTCCAAGATGATAAGGAAAGGGGAGGTATGAATATTCCAAATTGAAAATTATATCATCATGCCACCTGTTTAGTATGGATAAAGGAATGGGTGAACATTAAAGATGAAAAAACGTTACAACTGGAAGGTCCAGACTTACCATTTGGTTGGCACACATATCTGATTTATGATAAGGAAAAGGTGAATAGAGATTTTAATAATCATATTATTAGAAAACCTTTGTTGAAAGTTTGGCAAAAATATAAACAGATATTTCTGAAGAAAATCCCTGGATGGACATCAGTTAATAAGGCTTTCTATAGAAGGGAGAGAATGAAAGATGATAAATGGATAACCTATAATGACTTATTGACCTGGGAAGCAGAGAAACCAAAGATGAAAATGATGGAAGAACTAATCAAGGAAGGTTATAAGTGTAATTGGTTTTTATAGACAAATTAATGAAAGATTTAAAATGGACGAAAGAAATGTACAAATACAAAAAGAGGAGCTGGACTTTGAAAAACTTTTAACACAAGAATCCCAACATGTTATCTCAAAATTATATAAGTTAATACTGAAAATAGAGATGGAGACAGAGGCAGTTAAACAATATATGATAAGTTGGGCACAAGATGTGAAAAGGCCAATTATGATGGAGGAATGGGAGAAGAATTGGAGGAAAAGAGTGAAATATACCCTAAGTTATGAGGTAAAAGAAAATTATTATAAAATCACAATATAGATGGTATTTAAAACCTGAAAAAATTTCAATATATCAAAAAAGTAACAGTGATTGTTGGACATGCTCTAAATCTAAAGGTACTTATATACACATGTGGTGGGAATGTGAGAGAGTAGACAAATTTTGGTCTCAAATACACGAAGAAATAGAGAAAATCTTAAATGTTACAATTAATAGACAACCGACAACTTTTCTACTGGGAATAATAGAAGAAGACTTGGAAAGAAGATTTGGGAAAGTTATATTTTATATGTTATATGCTGCAAGAAATGTTCTCGCTAAAAAATGGAAATGTAAAGAACCCCCCACTTTGAGAGAATGGCAATACAAATTATATGATGTAATGGAATCAGATAAATTAACATGTTTTCTGAAAGGTCAAACAAAGAATAAATTTGAAAGAGATTGGGCCCCGATTACAAACTATTTGAAAACAATATGGGGTGAAAGTGGTGTGATTGCTCTGAAAGATTGAATAAATATTTTCGGATTCGTTATAATTGTTAATATGATATTATATTGATATTATATTACATATAAATATTAGCTCTGGTCAACAGAGACAGGTATAGAAAACATTTATTAGGATGAGTAACGAAATTTAATATTATAATAGAATGATTAAAACAAGTTAAATGGATAAATTTAAGAGTTGGTTATATAAATAACAAATATTCTGAGTAAAGGAGGGAAGCCATTTTCTGTAAGTCTGAGTTAGATGTTAGTGTTAGTGTTAGTAAATGTTATGTGTGTTTGTAAAATAGATTATGTTTATATTTATGTATTTGTTGATGTTATATGTTATATGTTGTCTTAATAAAATAAAATTAAAAAAAAGTAGTATACACTGAATGTAGGGGGAACCGGAGAGGCATAAATGTGAGGTAAAGATGGAGAAGGAGAGAACTGATTGTAGTTGAAGGTGATAAAGAGAAAGAGATAATAATAATAATAATAATAATAATAATAATAATAATAATAATAATAATAATAATAAATTTTTATTTGTAGCCCGCCCCTCTGCAAAGCAATCGGAGCGGGGGACAACAGCATTTAAAACAAACAGCGTTAAAACATTCCCTCTCCCCATAATCCCTTCCTCCCCCCGCCCCATCCCCTTAAAATAAGATTAAACCATATACTAATTAAAATACTATATTAATTAAATTAATAAATTAAAACAAATTTAACAAAGAAGTCAGACAAATGGGGCCCCTATGGGCCGACAGTTATTCCGGGAAGGCCTGCCGAAAGAGATCCGTCTTTACTGCTTTTTTGAAAGCAGCAAGAGTGGTGATAAGACGGATCTCGTCCGGCAGGCCATTCCAGAGTCTGGGAGCGGTTGCAGAGAAGGCCCTCTGGGAGGTCTGAGACAGCCTAGTTTTTATTGGCTGTAACAAATTCCTCCCAGAGGACCGCAGGGCGCGGGGGGGATCATATGGGGAGAGGCAGTCCCTAAGATAAGATGGACCCAAGCCATGTAGGGCTTTAAAGGTCAAAAACAACACCTTGTACTGCGCCCGGAAACTAATTGGCAGCCAGTGGAGGGATTTGAGCACAGGTGTTATGTGCTCCCTCCTTGATGTTCCAGTAATTAACCTGGCTGCCATATTCTGTACCAGTTGAAGTTTCCGGGTTAGGCACAAGGGTAGCCCCATGTAGAGTGCATTGTGGTAATCCAGACGTGAGGTTACCAGGGCATGTACCACAGCTTCCAGATCCCTTCTATCCAGATAAGGGCGCAGCTGGCGTATCAGCCGAAGCTGATAGCAGGTGCTCCTGACCACCGCATTCACCTGACTAGTCATGTGAAGCGATGAATCTAGAAGCACCCCCAGACTGCGAACACAGTCCTTAGAGGAGAGTGTGACCCCATCCAGGACTGGAGACTGTATTCCCAAATCTGGTTTCGGGCCTGTGACTGCAAGTACCTCCGTTTTGTCTGGATTCAACTTCAATCTGTTTTTCCTCATCCAACCCATTACTGCTCTAAGACAGTCATCAAGAGGAGAGACGCCATCTGAAGTCTGAGTCGATGATCTGGTCATGGAGAGGTATATCTGGGTGTCATCAGCGTACTGAAGACACCGAGCTCCATGCCTCCGAATGATCTCCCCCAGCGGCTTCATGTAGATATTAAACAGCATCGGGGACAGGATGGCGCCCTGTGGGACGCCACAATTAAGCTCAATTGAGATGAAGGAGGTATAGAAGAGGTGAAAACCTAGACATAAAAATAGGAATAAGGAGAGATGTATAATGGGTAAAAAGAGAAGGAAGAATTAGGATTGGGTTAAGATGAAGCTAAAAATAGGAGGTAGGATAGTATACTAGACGAGAAGATCGAATGTTGTTTCAATTTAGTTTTTATTGTAAGCAGGCTTTAGTAATTAGATTTATGAATGATATATATTGCATATATGTTTACAATATGAATGGAACGTATGATGCAATGTGCATTTTAGATATGTTTAAGCTTTAATAAATATAAAAAAGTAGTATAAATCCCAGCTAGCAATCCTTGGCTTTGCCATTGTTTAAAATGAGACACACACACACACACACACACACACACATATATATACCAAATATAAAAAAAATGAGCATAAATTCCACTATTTTAAATCACACACACACACACACACATATATATTCTGTAGCAGAAATAAGCTACTGAGGATCTTTTTTAGGGTAGCACATATCCAAACTTGATTAGAAACCTCTCTTGGTTAACTCTGGCGGTTGAAGAGGGCCCCCTCCGGAGGCTACTTAAGCCCATTCCTCTGCCTGTGTTTCTACCTGCAGCAGCGGTTGAAGAAGGCTCCCTATGGAAGCTACTTAAGCCCATTCCTCTGCCAGTGATGCAGCCGGGGAGGGAGTAGGCAAGAAGAATATCTAGTTGACCCCAACACTATTATCAACTCTAGTGGGGCCCCAGTAGTGGCTGGGAATGATCTGGGAGTTGAGACTGCCATGGTTGCCTTGGCTGATGACCTTCATCTGGGCATCGATAGGGATAGTGTCACCCTGTTGGTGCTCCTAGACCTCTCAGCTGCTTTTGATACAATCGATCATAACATCCTCTTGGATCGCCTGAGGGGGTTAGGAATCGGAGGTACTGCCTTGCAGTGGTTCCGATCCTTCCTTTCGGGTCGATCCCAGAGGTTGCTGCTCGGGGACAGTCGCTCCAGTAAAAAGGAGCTTACTTGTGGCATCCCTCAAGGCGCCATTCTGTCCCCGATGTTATTCAATATCTATATGAAGCTACTGGGGGAGATCATCCAAAGACATGGGGCCAAGACAGTCGTCGGCCTCGGCTCCTGATGGTGTCTCTCCTCTCAATGAGGAAAAACAGATTGAGATTGAATCCAGACAAAATGGAGGTGCTCACAGTAGTGGCCCAGAAACCAGGAATTGAGATACAACCTCCAGTTCTGGACGGGGTCACGCTTTCCTCTAAGGACTGTGTTCGCAGTCTGGGGGTGCTCCTGGACCCATCGCTCCAGATGACTAATCAGGTGAATGCAACGGCCAGGAGCACGTTATCAGTTTCGGCTGATACGCCAGCTGCGCCCTTTCCTGGAAGTAAGGGACCTTGAGACTGTGGTGCATGCACTGGTAACCTCCCATCTTGATTTCTGTAATGCACTCTACATGGGGCCACTCTCGTGCTTGGTCCGGAAACTTCAGTTAGTTCAGAACATGGCAGCCAGAGTGGTCTCAGGTACATCAAGGAGGGACCATATTTTGACAGAAAGAAAGGACGAGGTGTCCAGCGACTCCGTTAATGAAATTATCCTGGATCAGTTTCAATCTGTGAGTACCGATGACGTGGACGAGCTCCTTGGTAGAGTGAAGAAAACAACCTGCCCTCTCAACCCTTGCCCATCATGGCTGGCCATCCGGGGGGGGGGGGGTGTAGTGAGGATGTTCCTGCTTCAGGAAAGGTTACATTCCATCTTGTTTGAAGGAAGCGGCTGTTAGGATGCTTCTGAAAAAAACTTCCCTGGCCTCCCTGGATATGAATAACTATAGGCCAGTCTCTTTGTTACCATTTTTGAGCAAGGTAATAGAGAGGGCGGTTGCTCTTCAACTCCAAGCTGCCTTGGATGAAACCGTTATCTAGACCAGGGGTAGGCAACCTAAGGCCCGGGGGCCAGATGCGGCCCCCCCGAGGCCTTTAGACCAGCCCCAGGCTGGTCCTGCTGCCGCCGCCGCCCGCCACACCCCTGCCCGCCATGATGATATTGATTATTGTTGTTATGGGCTGAGAGAGTGTGCAGGTATTTTTTTTAATTTTTAATTTTTTTAAATATTTATTTATTTATTTATTTTTGGTGCTTCGGCCCCCAATTGTCGGAGGGACAGCAACCCGGCCCCTGGCTAAAAAAGGTTGCCTACTCCTGATCTAGACCCATTTCAAACTGGCTTTAGGACAGGATTTTGAGTGGAGACTGCCATGGTTATCTGCACATACACACACACAGTATATATACACACATACATACATACACAAAAACACGCATAGATACAGACACACACACACATATATATAAACACACACACACACACACACACACACACACACACACATTTCCCAGTGAGAGCCACCCCTCCCACTCTCCCTTTCTTTTTCTCTTTCTTTCTTTCTTTCTTTCTTTCCTTCCTTCCTTCCTTCCTTCCTTTTGGAAGGAGGGGAGTGAGAGAGCAGGAGAGATAGATAGATGATAAATAGATATATGATAGATAGATAGAAAGAAAGAAGCAGGCAACCAAAGGAGAGGGTACCAGCCAAGGAGAGGGCACCCAACTATAGATCCACTAGGTGACCTTGGGCAAGTCCCACTCTCTCAGCCCCAGAGGATGGCCAGGGCAAACCAAACCTTTTTGCAAGAAACTTCCCAACAAAGGAAGCCATATATATATATATATATATATATATATATATATACACACACATACACACACACACACACACACACCCATTTTCCAGAGAGAGACACCCCTCCCAATCTCCCTTTCTTTCTTTCTTTCCTTCCTTCCTTTTGAAAGGAGGGGAGAGAGAGAACGAAACAAAGAAGAGAGAGAGAGAGAGAGAGAGGCAGGCGACCCAAGGAGAGAGCACCCAGCCATGGAGACTCACTGGGTGACCTTGGGCAAGTCCCACTCTCTCAGCCTCAGAGGATGGCTAGGGCAAACCAAGAAACACGCACACACACACACACCCATTTCCCAGCGATAGCCACCTCTCCCGATCTCCTTTTTCTTTCTCTTGGAAGGAGGGGACAGAGAGAGAGAGAGGGAGAGAGAAAGAAAGAAAGAAAGAAAGAAGGAAAGAAAGAGGAAGGCGACCCAAGGAGAGGGCATCCAGCCATGGGGACTCACTGGGTGACCTTGGGCAAGTCCCACTCTCTCAGCCTCAGACGAATACAGTTCCCAGATGAATTCTGGGAACTGTAGTTTTGTCCTTCCAGGGCAAACCAAATCTCTTCTTCCTCCTCCTCCGGTCCTTGCTGCCAAGGAAGAGGAGGAGGAGGAGGAGATGGGTTGCTCTTGCAGTTCATGCGCCCCAGGTCCCCCCATGCAAGGAGGAAACCCCACTCCCTCCTCCTCCTCCTCCTCCGTGAGGGTCCTCCTGGGGAATGGAAGGGCTAAAGTAGCCCAGGAGGAGGAGGAAAAAGTAAGGGGCTGCGGGCATTGCCTCCTCCTCCTCCTCCTCCTCTTCTTCATCCCTCCACCCAGAGGACCCTTCCTCCCATCTCCTCCTTCTTCCTCCTCCTCCTTGTCCTCCGGAGGCATCGGCAAGCTAGGAGGGATGGTGTCGGCAGCGCGGGGCTTCTTTCTGTGCTGCAGTAGCCCTGCCTGTTTGCCGGTGGGTGCCAGCTCCTTGGCTTTCTTTGTTGGGAAGGTTTGGTTTGCCCTGGCCATCCTTTGAGGCTGAGAGAGTGGGACTTGCCCAAGATCACCCAGTGGGTCTCCATGGCTGAGAGTCAGACCCTGATTCTCCTCTCCCTCCTCCTTATACCCAGTATATAAGACGACCCCCGACTTTAACCCAGACTTTCCTGGGTTAAAAGGTTGTCTTATACGCTGGAAAATACGGTATATAGATATAGATATAGACATAATAGAGCCTTCCCTCCTCACCTTGGCCTCCATTGCGGCCTCTTCAAAGAAGGAAGGAAGGAAGGAAGGAATGGGGGAAGAGGAGGCCCGCCTTGCAGCCCCAGCGCCGCCTTCCCTTCCTTTTCCCTTTTCTCCTCAGGGTTCTCCTGAAAGGCCGCTGGCGGAGGAAGACGAAGAAACCGCCATGGCAACACTGCGCATGCTCAGCAGAAGCAGCCGCCGACGCCATTGTTTCCTGAGGGCTGTTTTAGGTGGAGGGAGAGGGAAAGGTCAGCAGAGGGGGGCTTTGTCTCCATGCAGGAGGACCCCTCTCTCCCTCCCCCCCTCCTTGGGAATCCTAGAGTTTTGGAAGACAGCAACTCAAGGGCCCTGATCCAGCCCAGCCCGCTCCTTCTGCCATGCAGGAACTCACCGTCAAGCCACCCCCTGAGAGAGACAGAGGGCCTTCCCTCCAGCCTCTGCTTAAAAGCCTCCTTTCAAGGGGCCTCTGCTGCTGCTGCCTCTTTTGGGGGAGACCTTGGCCTCCCAGGAGAAGGGGGCCCCTCTTCATCCCTGGGGGAGGGCTGGGATGAGGGCTAAAAGAGGGGAGCCCCCCCCCAAAAGTCAAAAGAGATTTGTCCCAAATAAAGAGCATCCCTCAGAGGAGAGGCTTCAAGAGTGGAGGGGTTTTCCCTGGGGGAAGGGGCAGGAAAGGGCCCCAATGGAGGCCAAAGAGGAGGAGGGGGGACCCCCTCAAAGGCCCTTCCGGAGAGAGAGAGACAGAGACTCCCCCTTAGAGACAAAGGCCCATAGGATCCGGATTAGGGCCCCCTCTTTTCCTTCACAAAAGGGGCTTCCCAGAGGGAGAAAAAGAGGGGTGAAGGGAGAGAACCCCCCCCCACCATCCCTTTGTAGACCCCATAGCTCAAGGGAAGATCTAGTTCATGCCTATCCCAAGGAAAGGAGACCTCCCTTCCCTTTGCAGGCCCCATAGTCAGAGGGAAGGATGACAGAGGATGTATTGGGAGGGGCTGGTCTCAGACTGTCCTCATCTGCAGGGTTGTTGTGAGGAGAAAGGAGGGGCCAGGAGGGGGAGGAGAGGCTCCCCCAAAGAAGAGAGGGATGGAGCTGGAAAAGGGGCGCAAGGAGGGAAGGATGGGGGGGGGAGATGAGCTTCCCCTCCCTTCGAAGGTTAAAGTAACAGTGGGGTAAAGGAAGAAGGGAAAGGGGGAAGGATGAGAAGGAGGGACGAAGGAGAGAAAGGGGGAGTGAAAGGCAGGCACCCCAAAGGGATGGGAAAGGCATTGGGGGCTTCTCAGTCTTCCCCCAAAAAGCCTATTCCTGTTTGTAGGTTTGGGAATTTGTTGTTCTTCTCTGTGGAGAACGCTGCTTCTCCTCAACATGTTGAAGCAATTTTTCTCTTTGTAAACTGCTATTAGCTATGTATTTTAAACAGAACTTACACTGAATTGTCTTTACCTTTGCACTGTACACTTTTTAAACCAAATTGGTATTTTGAATTTTGTAAGCCACCTTGGGTTTTCTGGGAAGAAGAAAGGCTGAAAGGATGGATGGATGGATGGATGCCATGATCTGGCACTCTCCATCTTGTGTAACCTTTGGGTTCATAAGAGTCCTAGATTTGGAAGAGACCCCCAAGGGCCATCCAGTCTAACCCCTTTCTGCCCTGAAGGAAGAGAGAACCAAAGCCTTCCTGGGAGAGATGGCCGTCCAGCCTCCTCTGAAAGACAGCCTCCGAAGAAGGAGACTCCATTGCCCTCCATGGAGGCAGCAGCAGCGTCTTCATAGAACCATAAAATCCTAGAGTTGGAAGAGATCCCCAAGGGCCATCTAGTCTGACCCCTTTCTGCCATTCAGGAAGACAGAATCAAAGCCCTCCCAAAACTTGACCATCCAGCCTTTGCTTAAAAACTGCCTCCAAAGGAGACTCCAAAGCCCTCCATGGAGGCAGCAACAGCTCTGTCTCTTTGCGTGTGTGTTTATACAGTCATAATATACAAACACACATACATATATATTGAGAACATTCAAAAGTAGCATAGATTCCATTGTTTTAAAGGAGGGAGCAAGCTTGTTTTCTGCTGCTCCAGAGAATAGGACACAATGGAGCAATGGATGCAAGCTCCAAGAAAAGAGATCCCACCTCAACATAAATAATAAATAATAATAATAATAAATAAATTTTATTTATACCTCTCTTAAATGAAGACAATCTAAGAGGCTTACATCAGTTAAACCCCATTCAACAAAATTCATACCCCTTAAAACAGTATTAAATGGCAAGATAATTAAAACAGGAATATAAACATTCCAACACAAATAAAACAAACATGGAAATATAAAAATGCCCTGATTAGACTCAACTCCATTAGGAGGAACTTCCTGACAGTAAGAGCTCTTCAATGGTGGAAGACACCCCTCCCTCAATGGAGATTTTGGTGGAGCCTCCTTCCTTGGAGGTCTTTAAGCAGAGGCTGGAGGGCCATCTGTCATTGGAGATGCTCTGATTGGGAGTTCCTGCATGGCAGAAGGGGGTTGGACTGGATGGCCCTTGGGGTCTCTTCCAACTCTAGGATTCTATGTCACTTAGAATCATAGATTTGGAAGAGACTCCCAAGGGCCATGCGGTCTAACCCTTTGGCATTCAGAAACATACAATCAAGGCACCCCCAACAGAAGGCCATCCAGCCTCTCTTTAAAAACCTCCCTCCTCCGCCTGCCCTCCCTCCCTTCCTTCCCTCCTCTATTCCTCCCCAGAAGGACACAAACGCTTTATATCTCTATCTATTGTAAATATAAGAGACACAGACACACAGAGCCCTCCATTAACAGAGCCCTCCCTCCCTTCCCTTCCCTTCCCTTCCTCCCCTCCTCAGTCCTCCTCACCTCGGGCTCCATTCAGGCCTCTTCAAGGAAGGAAGGAAGGAAGGAAGAGGAGGCCTGCCTTGAACCCTCTTCTTCCCTCCTGAAGGATGGCTCCCTCTAAGATTGACAGCCAAAGGAGGAGGAGGGACAGCCCTGGGGAGCACTGCGCATGCTCAGTCTGCCCTCACTTCTTGTCAGGAAGGAAAAGAGGGAGGGAGGGAGGGAGGGAGGGGGAGGAGGTCTGCCCTGTCTGCCTCTGAGCATGCGCACTCCCTCAGGATCTGGCCCTCCCTCCCTCCCTTCCCTCCTCCATTCCTGGCCAGAAGGACACAAACGCTTTATATCTATATATATATATATTGTAAATATAAGACACAGAGCCCTCCCTCCCTTCCCTTCCCTCCCCTTCCTCCCCTCCTCAGTCCTCCTCACCTCGGGCTCCATTCAGGCCTCTTCAAAGAAGGAAGGAAGGAAGGAGGAAGAGGAGGCCCTTCGAGGCCCAGCTTCGCCTTCGCCTTCGCCTTCGCTCCTCTCCTCAAAGACTGGAAGGAAGAGCGAGGGAGGCCTGGCGGTCACTGCGCATGCTCAGTCGCAGCCCCCCCCCCCAAGCCGCTGCCCTCCCCGCCTGCCAGGAAGGACTCTGAGCATGCGCACTCCCTCTCTTTCTCCTCAGGGACGCCTTCTGGTGGGGGAGGGGGAGGGCAAAGGGGTCAGGGCCAAAAAAAAGAGAGGGGGGGTTATCCAAAGGCAGAGGGATAAAAGACACAAACAAGGCCTTGCATTGCCTTGAAGGCCTGCCCCCCTCCTTCCCCTTGCAGAGCCCCCTCCCTTTTGGAAAGAGGGCCCTCCCTTCCTTCCTTCCTTCCTCCTGAGGCCTCTTTTTTGGGGGGGGGAGGGCATTGGGAATGGCCAGGAAAACCCTCTTCCTCTCTGTTTCGCTAGAAAGAGCCTAAAAGGCCAAAGCCAAGGGGAAAGAGGAGGACAAAGAGGGACCCCCCCAAATACAAAGGCCATTCTGGGGGGGGGGCAGAGAGAGAGAGAGAGGCCCACAGGATCCGGATCAGGCCCAGACACACACACACACCCCGACACACAGACCTTTTCCTTCCTTCCTTCCCTCCTTTCCCTCCTTCCCTCCTTCTGTCCTTCTGATGCTTTATGGGGGGGGGGGGAATTGGGACTGTCTAGACCCCCCCCCCTTTGGCCTTCCAGGAAGAGGAGGGGCTGGGTTTAGAGGAGGTTCAAGGGAGGAGGGGGGCTGTTTCCTCTGGGAGGAGCCTAAAAGGCCAAAGGCAAGGGGAGGGGGGAGGAGGAGAAGGGACCTCCCCAAAAAAGGCCCTTCTGGGCAGAGAGAGAGAGAGACTCCCTGGGAACCTTCACAACAGCCCTGCGGAGGAGGGCCAGCAGAGAAAGCAACCAAAGTCCTGGTTCTGAGAAGATGGAGAAAGGGCACTTTGGGAATCTGAGTCCCTTCTGGAGCCTCTGCTCACCTGGAAATCCCTTCTCCATCCACATCCAGGTTTCCGTAGGGCGACACTGAGCTTTCTTCCTCCATGGAACTGGCCTTGAGCACCAGGAACCCCCTTCCCTCCCTCTGAGGATTTCCTTCCCTTCGAGGAAACAGAGGCTGGGTGGCTATCAGTCCCAGGGGAGGCTTAGATTTTGAGTTCCTGCATGGCAGAAAGGGCTTGGACTGGGTGGCCCTTTGGGGTCTCTTCCAACTCTAGGATTTCCCAATCGGCAAAGGGGTCGGACAAGGCTGCATCCTTTCACCCGATCCGTTCAACTTGTATGCAGAACATATTATAGGAAAAACAGGCTTCGACACGGAAGAAGGAGGAGTGAAAATAGGAGGAAGAAATATCAACAATCTGAGATATGCAGATGACCCCATAATTGTCAGAGAATAGATGGGCTATGCAGTCAAAGGTGAAATGTAAAGATGTGTGTGTGTCTGTATTTTTCCACTTGAGAAAGCTCAGTCCAGGTGGCTAGAAAGACAAAACAATACAGAAACCACTAGATGGGAAAGCAACCTTGTTTACATAAGGAAACAATAATAAAAGTTGTTATGGGAAAGTAGGTCACATGGTGGAAGGTGAACAACAAGAGGTTGGGTTAGCATTCGTCACGTACAGATCATCCAATCAACCTGAAGGTTAATACCCAAAAGGCGGAGTATGGGAAGGGCCTAGAGCAGGGGTAGGCAACCTTTTTGAGCCGGGGGCCGGGTCGCAGACCCTCAGACTATTGGAGGGCCAAAGTAAATAAATAAATAAATATTTAAAAAAATTAAAAATAATTCCTGCATACACTGCACACATGATATTTTGAAGTAAAAAAACAAAACAGGAACATATACAATATTTAAAATGAAGAACCAATAAAGTTAAATCAACAAACTTACCGGTATTTCAATGGGAACTATGGGCCTGCTTCTGGCTAAGGAGATGGTCAATGAATCCCTGCTCAACCAGGGAAACCCACTGCCTGACCTTGAGCAAGTCACACCCTCTCAGCCTCAGAGAGTGGAAATGGCAAACCTCCTCCTCTGAAGAAACCTGCCAAGAAAACCCCCATGGTAGGGTCAAAATAAGCCAGAAATGACTCCAAGGCACTGGATTACCCTGGCCAAGTCACACTCTCTCAGCCTCAGAGGGTGGAAATGGCAAACCCCCTCCTCTGAAGAAATCTGCCAAGAAAATCTCATGATAGCTTCGCCTGAAAGTCGCCATGAGGCAAAACAACTTGAAGGCATGCATACAACAACAACGTTAAATTTTAAGGCTTACCTGTGCCCAGAGCCATCGGTGGCACCATGTCTTGGAGCAGAGCCCAGTGAAGGGGCCTCAGGAAGGCCCAGAACAGCCCCGCGCGCCCCAAGGAAGGCTGGGCAAAGCCCTGGCTTCGGTTTGAAGCCGGTTTTTCCACCCCCAAAAGGAGGGAGCCTTGCATCCTCTGCTTTGGGGATGGAAAAGCCGAGGATCGATCCCCCTTAAACCGAAGGCAAACAGTACAGGGCAAACAGTACAGGGACAAGGCAAACAGTACAGGGACCCAACAGTGGGAAACAAGGCAAACAGTAAAGGGACCCAACAGTGGGAGGCAAAAAAATGTGCACAGGCAGCAAGTAAAGGGGACAAATGGTCTTAGATGTCTCTACACTATTGCACAGAGCATGGAAAATAAGCAAGATGAACTTGAACTCCTAGCACAACAAAGCAAATATGATATAATAGGCATCACTGAAACCTGGTGGGATGAGTCTCATGACTGGAATGTAGAAATAAAGGGGTATAACCTTTTCAAGAGAAACAGGACAAACAGGAAAGGAGGAGGAATAGCATTATATGTCAGGGATATTTACACCAGTGAAGAAATCCAGGACATCAATCCTGGAAGCCAAGTGGAGAGCATCTGGATAAAAATGAAAGGGGAAGGAAACAACAGGGATGTTAGTGTGGGAGTCTACTACAGACCCCCAACTCAAGCAGAAGAATTGGATGAAGCCTTTCTAGAAGAGATGACCACACACTCAGAAAGGAGAAATATAGTAGTGATGGGTGACTTCAACTATCCTGATATTTGCTGGAAGTCAAACTCGGCAAAATCTTCAAGGTCTAGCAAATTCCTCACTTGCCTCGAAGACAATTTCATTGTCCAAAAGGTGGAAGAGGCAACGAGGGAGTCAGCTATTTTGGATCTGATCCTAACTAACAGGGAAGACCTAGTTAATGGGGTGCAAGTGGTTGGATCCTTAGGCGGGAGTGATCATGTCCTCCTCGAGTTTATTATACAGTGGAAAGGAGAAGCCAGGCATAGTCAACACGCATTCTAGACTTTAGGAAAGCTGATTTTACTAAACTTAGAGAAATACTGAGGGTGATCCCATGGACAGGAATACTAAAAGAAAAGGGAGTTCAAGACGGATGGGAGTTTCTCAAAAGGGAGATACTGAAGGCACAATTTCAAACCGTGCCAACGAGGAGGAAGAATGGGAGGTGTCTCAAAAAACCAGGATGGATGACTAAGGAACTTGCAACTGAACTATGTTTTATACGGAACATGTATAAGAAATGGAAAAATGGTGAAATCACCAAAGAGGAATTCAAACAAATAGCTAGCATGTGTAGGGGTAAAGTCAGAAAAGCTAAAGCACAGAATGAAATCAGGCTTGCTAGAGAGGTTAATAATAATAATAATAATAAATTTTTATTTATAACCCGCCCCTCTGTGCGGCAATCGGGGCGGGGTACAACAATATTAAAATAGAACAAAGTTAAAAACATTCCATCATCCCATAGTCCCACCCTCCCATCCCCTTAAAACAGAATTAAACAAATGACCAATTACAATACAATATTAAAAACATAATGACAATAATATAAGGAGTCAGATTTACAAGTCAGGGACCTTGACCTTAAGAACAATAAAAAGGGTTTTTGGGGGTATGTCAGTAGCAAAAGGAAAAAGAAGGAAATGGTAGGGCCACTATGTGGAGAAGATGGCAAAAAGTTAACTGGGGACAGAGAAAAGGCAGAATTACTCAACACCTTCTTTGCTTCAGTCTTCTCAGAAAAGGCAAAGGGTGCTCAACTTGAGGATAATGGAGCAGAGGACAGAATAGGAGAATTTCAGCACAGAATAAGTAAAGAGATAGTACAGAAACATCTGGTTAATCTAAATCAGGGGTAGGCAACCTTTCCCCTTTAAGGGCTGAGGGATTTCAACTCCCAGAATCCCAAGAGCTATTGGCCAACATGGGACTACTGGCCAACATGGCTGAGGCTTCTGGGAGCTGAAGTCCCTCGGCCCTTAAAGGGGAAAGGTTGCCTACTCCTGATCTAAATTAATATAAGTCTCCAGGATCAGATGAATTACATCCAAGGGTATTAAAAGAACTGGCAAATGCAATATCGGAACCATTGGCAATAATCTTTGAGAATTCCTGGAAAACAGGAGAAGTCCCAGTGGACTGGAGGAGGGCAAATGTTGTCCCCATCTTCAAAAAGGGGGAAAAAGAGGATCCCAACAATTATCCTCCAGTTAGTCTGACATCAATACGCGGAAAGATTCTGGAGCAGATCATTAAACAGAGAGTCTGTGAACATCTGGAAGATAATTTCAGAATCACAAAAAGTCAACATGGGTTTCAGAGAAACAGGTCATGCCAGACAAATCTGATCTCTTTTTTTGATAAAATTACCAGCTTGGTAGATGAAGGGAATGCAGTGGATATAGTATATCTTGATTTCAGTAAGGCCTTTGACAAGGTTCCCCATGACATTCTTGCAAACAAGCTGGTAAAATGTGGGCTGGACAAAGTAACTGTTACATGGATTTGTAATTGGTTGACTGGTCGAACGCAAAGGGTGCTCAACAATGGCTCCTTTTCAACTTGGAAAGAAGTGACCAGTGGGGTGCCACAGGGCTCTGTCCTAGGCCCAGTGCTATTCAATATCTTTATTAATGACTTGGATGACAGTATTGGGGGCATAGTTATCAAATTTGCGGATGACACCAAATGAGGAGGAGTAGCTAATACCCCAGAGGACAGGATCAAAATTCAAAATGACTTGAACAGACTAGAAAGTTGGGCCAAAGCTAACAAAATGAAATTCAACACGGAGAAATGTAAGGTACTGCACTTAGGGGGGAAAAACGAAAAGTACAGATATACGATGGGGGACACCTGGCTGAATGAAGACTACGTGTGAAAGGGATCTAGGAATCCAGGTGGACCACAAGTTGAACATGAGTCAACAGTGCGATGCAGCAGCTAAAAAGGCCAATGCAATTTTAGGCTGCATCAGTAGAAGTATAGTGTCTAGATCAAGAGAAGTAATAGTGCCACTCTATTCTGCTTTGGTCAGGCCTCACCTGGAATACTGTGTCCAGTTCTGGGCACCACAATTCAAAAAGGATGTGGAGAAACTGGAGCGTGTCCAAAGGAGGGCAACTAAAATGGTGAAGGGTCTGGAAACCAAGCCCTATGAGGAACGACTTGGGGAGCTGGGGATGTTTAGCCTGGAGAAGAGAAGGCTGAGAGGTGATATGATAGCCGTGTTTAAATATTTGAAGGGATGTCATATCGAGGAGGGAACAAGCTTGTTTTCTGCTGCTCCAGAGACTAGGACCCGAAACAATGGATGCAAGCTGCAAGAAAAGAGATTCCACCTCAACATTAGGAGGAACTTCCTGACAGTAAGGGCGGTTCGACAGTGGAACACACTCCCTCGGAGAGTAGTGGAGTCTCCTTCCTTGGAGGTCTTTAAGCAGAGGTTGGATGGCCATCTGTCAGGGATGCTTTGATTGGGAGTTCCTGCATGGCAGGGGGTTGGACTGGATGGCCCTTGTGGTCTCTTCCAACTCTATGATTCTATGATTCTATGAAGTCAAAGCTCTCTTCTGGGTTGCGATTTCAATGGGGCAGCCCAGGAAAGAGCCCTGGCTTCGGTTTAAAGAGCGCTGCCATGGCGGCGGAGGGGAGGGAGGCAGGCAGGCAGCAGAGGAGCTCGCTGGCCTTCTGCGGAGGATGGAGGGCGGACGGCGTGGTGGAGGAGGCAGAGCTTGATGCACGCAACCTGGCCGCCATTTGTGTTGGAACACAAAATGGCGCCCGGAGAAGCCCGGGGGGAAAAAAGCTACGGCGGTGGCATCGGCGGCAGGACCGGCCAGGGACCGGTAACAAGGCCTCAGCGGGCCGGGTCCGGCCCACAGGCCATAGGTTGCTGACCCCTGGCCTAGAGAATCCTTTGTCTAGAATGTTATTGTTCAATATGTGAGTGCGTGAGAGTGTGTGCCTGGAAGCAGTGGTTTTAACTGCAACAAGTTGGATACTAAGCTTTTGGGATTGTTAAAGATGTAATCTTGCATGGCTGAACTGGACAAGTTCATCACAATGGATTTTACTTAGTTATATCTTATTTTTACTTTTATATGCATTAATAAAACTATGCTTTTGGACTTTACAATGTGTCTTCTTGACTGAGGAAGACAGGATCCTGAAGAAGGGAAGCTGAGCCAGTTGATGGTAAGAGTTACAAAGAGGTTGTGGATCACAGCAGCCAGCTTGCTCTGCAGATTCTGCTGAGCGTCTAAGAGCATCACTGCAACACCCATCATCCACACACTGACAATAATACTAGCAGAAAACCTCACAGATCTGGAACACCTACTAAGGAAGAGCCAAGAAGAAAGTGCTAAACATAAAAGGAAACAAAAATAATGACCACCGAGGAGGACCTTCACAAGTTGGCTACGCTTGGCTTCCTCTGCTCAGGATATTCCCCATCAGACAAAAAAGTCCTGGCCTTTCTGGAGTGGATGAAGGTGAGGCTGGCCTTGCAACTGGTCCTTGTCCTCCAGCAGTCGGAAGGGATCCTTGCAGTAAGGGCTGCAACCACCAGGGGGCAGCAGGAGAAATGCCAGGGGACCAGTCCTCCCTCATTTTCTTTCTTTCTTTCATGCATTCATTCATTCCATTTATTACAGCAAATAGCCAGCATAGTTACTTTCAGCTGACAATAACTAGGCCATCTCTCATTAACAACCAGAACAGCCCCCGCCCCATCTTCCCTCCATAAAGCAGGGTGACCAGACGTCCTCCTTTTTCTGGGAAACATACGTATTTCAGCCTTCTGTCTAGGAGGGATTCCAAAAGGTCAGAGGACGTGGTTAAGAAGCATGAATTTATATTAATAGGAGTATCTTTAGCTTTTATTTTGTAGTCCTACATTTTGTGGTGCCTTGTCCTCCTTGGTGGCTATGGCTTCTGGTCACCCTGCCCACAAGGGAAAGGGAAGTCCAGTCACACGGAGGAGGTGGTTGGCAAGCGGCAGCGGAGCCAGGCAGGTCTCCCTTGGGTGAGATTGTGTCAGATACAGTGCCACCCAAGGCCAACAGGAAAAAGGCCGGTGCTGTGAGGTATCATGGAATCATAGAGTTGGAAGAGACCCCAAGGGCCATCCAGTCCAACCCCTTCTGCCATGCAGGAACTCTCAATCAAAACATACCACCCAGCCTCTGTTTAAAGACCTCCAAAGATGCTAAACATCGCCAGTTCCCCAAGTCTCTCCTCAGAGGGATTCATGATTTCCAGACCCTTCACCATTTTAGTTGCCCTCCTCTGCACATGCTCCGGATGCTCCACATCCTTTTTGAATTGTGGTGCCCAGAACTGGACACAGTATTGTTCCAGGTGAGGCCTGACCAAAGCAGAAGAGAGTGGCACTGTTACTTCTCTTGATCTAGACACTATACTTCTATTAATGCAGCCTAAAATTGCATTGGCCTTTTTAGCTGCTGCATCACACTGTTGACTCATGTTCAACTTGTGGCCTACCTGGACTCCTAGATCTCTTTCACACGTAGTCTCATTCAGCCAGGTGTCCCCTATCGTATATCTGTGCTTTTCATTTTTCCGCCAGAGTGTCCAGAGGAGGGCAACTAAAATGGTGAAGGGTCTGGAAACCATGAATCCCTATGAGGAACAACTTAGGGAACTGGGTATGTTTAGCCTGGAGAAGAGAAGGCTGAGAAGTGAAATGATAGCCATGTTTAAATACTTGAAGGGATGTCATATTAGGATGGAGCAAGCTTGTTTTCTGCTGCTCCAGAGAATAGGACACAATGGAGCAATGGGTGCAAGCTCCAGGAAAAGAAATTCCACCTCAACATTAGGAGGAACTATTGGCAGTAAGGGCTGTTTGACAGTGGAACACACTCCCTCAATGGAGATTCTGGTGAAGTCTCCTTCCTTGGAGGTCTTTAAGCAGAGGCTGGATGGCCATCTGTCATTGGGGATGCTCTGATTGGGAGTTCCTGCATGGCAGAAGGGGGTTGGGCTGGATGGCCCTTCTGGTCTCTTCCAACTCTGATTCTACGAAATAAAAACTGTTTTATGACTTCCGGCGGGGACGGCATGGTGACCGGTCCTGTGTGAAAGCTCTCCACAGGTTCGCCATTGTAGGGAAGAAGGGATTAAATAAATTCCTTTTTATCTGTGCTTTGGGAAAAGTGCAGAAGTATTGGGGCTCATCAGGATTGAGTCAGCCTCTTTTCTGATCTCCGTTGTTGGATATTGGAGAGATAGACTCGATCACAGAGCAGCCAGCCCCACTCTGGTTGCTATAATTAGCTATTAGCCTTGCCTTCCGTTTTTTAAAGTGAATGAGAGAAAGTGAAACTGGACTTTACATTGAAGATAGTAAGTACACTCAGGGATTTCTATCCAATTAAAACTTTTACTACTGAGGAAAACTACTTTGCAATAAGATAAAAAGACAATTTTTTTTAATAAGAATCACAGCCAGCTCATTATAAAATAACATCTAGATCGGGCTGGCGAGGCGAGCGGAGCCATCGGAAACAAGTTTAAAAAATCTTAACAATTTCAATAACAGTGGAGATAAAACTTGTTAAAGGGCAAAAGCAGAAAAGAAAAAAGACAGTCTGATGTTGGGAGACTGAATAAACAGTATCAACAAAACTAAATTGATAATTTCCTCCCTTGGATTAATCTTGTTAATTAAAGTAATAGAACAAAGGAAAGATGGCGATTTTCCTATGACAGAGAGAGGGGGTAATAGAAGTCAATAGGAAAGATCAGAAGAGGAAGCCTTTGGAGAGAAACTTACTCAAAGCAAAGCAAGATAGCCCCCATGGGAGGATCGGAAAGAAAAGGCTTAATTTTAATAAGCCAGGACTAAATATATTAAAAGTGGAAATAAGTATATATAAAAGAAAGAAACATTGCAAGGAGGACAGGGGGAGGAGACGACGGAGCAGAGAAAGAGATGACGGAAGGAGGACGGGAGAAGGAGACGGCACCCCTTTTGTAAAAGGGTAGGAATAAAATAAAATATTAAAGAGAAAATTAAAAGAAAGGCTTCGTCGGAAGGAGGACGGGAGGACGAGACAACAGAAAGATAAGGAAAAATAGATCAAAGAACGAAGCAAGAAAGGTGCATCGGAAGGAGGATGGGAGGAGGAGACAGCTGGAATTTACAATTTACAAGAGAGATCCAAGTTGTAAAATCAATTAAACATTTGATTTTGTTTACTTTGGCTTTTGTGGTTGGGAGTAATAAGCTTAAACTTTAATAACTTTAATAATTTAATAATAATTTTTACCAATTTTTATTTTCTGTTTTTTAATCAATTTATCTTTTTTACCTTTAAACTATATATATTCCAATATTCATTTTAGGGAGGACATAGTACCAAATTAATAACAAACTGAGATAACTATTGTGGATCACTATAGAATAATTTTAAAAAATTACTTAAGAAGACTTCTTAAGAATATATTAATTTCACTTTATAAAATTAATTTGTTTTAACTGACTTTTGAATGATTTTTGAATGGAATGGACTCATGTTGAATTAGCATAGTTGTATAGATAGTAGATATTCTGGTTTAATTATAAGATTTACTTATTTGTCTAACGATTTTCCTCTACCTCTTCTTCAATTTGTATTTTATACTGTGGGAAGTCTCTTATCCTAAATAATCTACTCTATATATTTTTTATACAACGAGGTATTATAAGGGATAGTTTGGGGGTAGATTATATGTTGAAAAGTGTTAGTGTTGTATAGTGTTACATTTTAAAGGAAATATATACTATAGTATCTTTTTTAGTTCATTTGAACTAGTGAAACTCATTATAAGAAATTAGAACAAAGGAATAATGGCAACAGGAGGCAAAAAACCAATCCCAATGCCTAGCGCTGCTCGTAGAGCATCTACTGATACAACTGGTAAAACTGATCCAATACAGAATCTGCTGAAGGAATTTCAGAAAATGAGATTGGAAATAGCTGAGATGAAGTCAGAATTAAAACAATCAAGGAAAGAGACTAAAGAGGAGATACATAAAGAACTAGCAATGTTTGGATCAAAGTTAGAAAAAATTACAGGAGAAATAGAAGGGATAAGAGGAGAAATGGAAGAAATAAAGGAAACAACCAGAGAATTAAAAATTACCACTGCATTATTGACAGACCAACAGAAGAAAGAAAGCAATATTGAGAGGGTCAGTCTAACTGATCCAGAGAGGTCCCTGGAATAGAACAGCATCCCACTTAGCACTTAGCTCAGGGCAGTGGAAAGTTACAGGGAAGCAGCCTGAGTGGAAAGTGTATGTGTTTGAATAACAGGATATGTTTGTAAGTTATGAACAAGGCCAGGGCATGGTGACATTAACAGATGCTTCTGCAACGGCTGATAAGGAAATATGTCTACGCAAATAGGGAACAGAAAACAGAATAACAGGAAAAAGGGGCTGAACTGCTAGAATTGTTGTGCTGGCTAAAAAAAATAGTATAAATGTATGCTGAAAATATCTGAGGGTGTGACAGTTTCTTGCCGTGAGGCACCTGTCATCCCAGCTGGTTAATAAACCTACTTGGTTGGAATCAACTGTTGGTCGTCCTCCTTGTGTCCTCCAATCCCCGGGATATGTTTGGGAAATTCCCTTACATTTCTTGGTGCATTGGCCGGGAAGAATTGGAGGGCTAGTGGAGGACTTGATGTGCCATTGACCACGCCAGAGGATCACCGCGGTCGGAGAACAACAACAGCGAGTTCGGTGAGAGGGGCCCCGCCAAAAAGAACCATCGGCTTTCCCTTGCTGTGTCCGGCGACGGTCGTTCCTGGTGCCAACGGCGTTTGATCCAACCAACGGGGTGGAGGACGTCCTGGGAGTGTGTGTGAGGCAAGTATAAGGGGTTGTGTGTGTGTTATAGAGGGAGGTGTGTGAAGTTTGTATGTGCCGCATCTCGTGTTTGCTGACCATTGTTTTAGCAAGCGAGTCGGGGGTGTGTAGGCTTTGCCGCAGTTTTCGTATTTGACCATTTGTGCATCTGGGGAATACGAGTCGGCAAACCCAATGTGTCAAGTGATCATCATCCGCTCCTAAGGTGATCACGAATCCCTGTCTATCCTGATTGAATGGTGTGTGACTTTAGTGGGGAAGGGTTTAGATAAAAATAAGTTGTAAAAAGGGACCTAGGTGAAAGGCTAGTGAGGTGCCCAAGATCTAGCCAACAGGAGTTAGGAACCTAGGTAGGAGGCTGGTGAGGTGCCCAAGATTCCAGCCTAAAGGAGGAATGGGAGGAAACAGTGGATCCAAGAGGGTGACTCCCTTGGACTGTATGTTAAATAATTGGTCAGAATTTAAGAAACACATTTCTTCAGGTTCCCGCAGGCCGGGAAAGCTGAAAACTTATTGTGAACTAGAATGGCCAACTTTTCCAATAGATCCACAGTGGCCAGCTATAGGAACCTTAAACAAGAAGATAGTAAATCAGGTAGTAAATTTTTGTGCAAACCATCATCCAGATCAGTTTTATTACATTTCTGCATGGCAGACGGTGATAAGCATGTCCCCACCACCCAAATGGCTACAGGACTGTAAATGCATGCCTGTCCGGCCGGCCCCAACGGCCCCAATTCCGTTGCCGCCCTCGGGAACCCCCGAGGAAGATGAAGTCAGACCACCACCCTATCGACCCATATACCCACCGATTTTGCCCAAGATAAAAATGAAACACCAGGATCATTTATGGATGAGGCTGGGGAGGAAGCCTCAGGCACACAATCCCTTAAGAACGCTTTCATCAGTCAGTGTGCCCCAGATATCAGAAGGAAGATACAAAAAGGAACCAGGCATAGGACACATGTCCTTAGGAAGATTGTTGGAAATAGCTGCCAAAGCTTATGCAGCCAGAGAAGATGAAGAAGGGAAGTTCAAGAGGTGCACCCAAATACTGGCTACCGCCATGGGTGTAGGACCTGAGAGAGGACGAGGAAGAAGAAGAGAAGGAAGAGGTAGAGGAAGGTGAGACAGAGAAAGTTTAACAAAGGATCAGTGTGCCAGATGCAAGCAAACTGGACACTGGAAGAACGAATGTCCCAATAAACAGGGAGAAGGAAGAGGTCAAGGACTAAGTTGAGAAGGTCTGAGAGGAGAAGGTCCGAGAGGAAAAAGAAGTAGGAAGAAAAGGAGGAGGTCGTGGCTGGATGTCTACAGCCGCAACAGAGGTGTTGAGAAAAGATGGAGAAGGAGTAATGGTAATAGAGACTTACAAATAATAATAATAATAATAATAACAACAATAATAATAATATTCACTACCTTTGATAGAGCCCACCCTTCCTCATAAGGGAGGATGAAGCAAGGAGGAGTGAATTAGAAAAATAAATAAATAAAGCAGAGCTGGCTTCAACTGCTGTTATCAGAGAAAAAGAATTTGCAAGCCAGAAGGAGAAGGAGGGGCAACAGTGCCCAGAGAAAAAGAAAGGAGAGCTTTGGAACTCATGAAAGCATCTTGGTGGACAACCCTAATGTAAAGATATCAACATGTACCACCCTAAATCCAGCAACTTTGTTACCAGTAGAAGAGGGAACTTTGATGCAACATGACTGTTTGCAAGTGATGGGTGAGGTATATTCAAGCAGACCAGATTTGAAAGATCAGCCCCTCACCAAACCTGAGATTACTTTGTTCACAGATGGGAGTAGCATTGTACACAATGGACAGAGAAAATCAGGCTATGCAGTAGTCACAGAACAAGGAGAGGTGTTAGAGAAACAATCCCTAGGATCAAATACGTCTGCCCAAAGAGCTGAACTCATTGCACTAGATAGGGCTTTGAGATTAGCAGAAGGAAAGAAAGTAAACATTTATACAGACTCTAAATATGCCTTTTTAACTGTTCAAGCCCATGGAGCAATGTATAAGGAGAGAGGATTGCTAAATGCAGGAGGAAAGTTACTCAGGAATGTTGAGGAGATTAAAAATTTACTTGATAGTGTATGGAAACCAGAAAAGGTAGCTGTGATGCACTGCAAAGGACACCAAACGGGAGAAGACAATGTAGCAAGAGGAAATAGGCTAGCAGATCAAATGGCTAGACAAGCCGCAGAGGAAGGAGGTGACAATGAGGTGTTACAAATGGCTTTACAGTTGGCTGATTACATCCCTAAACAGATACAATACACTAGGGAAGAGGTACAGTGGGCACAAGGAGAAGGAGCTGAATGGGTGAAGGGATTATTGATGTTTCCAAATGAGAAAGTGTATATTCCGAAGGTATTGGCATGGCATTTGGTGCAAGAGTTGCACAAACAGTACCATCAGGGGGGAACAGCCATGCAACAATTGTTAGAAAGACAAGTATATTTTGAAGGGTTAACAGCTATCATCAGACAGGTAGCCAGGAGGTGTGAAATATGTGCAAAATCTAACCCTAGGGTGGGCCCCTTGCAACCTCCGGGGGTTCAGAGGGTTGGGTTTTCCCCATGGGAAACAATGGTTGTGGACTTTACTGAAATGCCAAAGTGCAAGAAGTTTCAATATTTGCTTGTATTTGTATGTACCTTTTCGGGATGGGTTGATGCTTTTCCTACAACTAATGAAAAAGCAGAACAAGTGATAAAACCCTTGATGAGAAGTATGGTATCCTTAGACTCATGGGATTGGCAGTGAAACATCCTTTGTACAAACTTTGTCAAAAACTTTGGGAATTATTTAAAAAGTACATTGTGTATATCATCCCCAAACTTCTGGAAAGGTTGGAAGAATGAATAGAACTCTTAAAGGGACAATTTCTAAAATGTGCCAAGAGACTGGACTTGATTGGGTGACTGTGTTGCCTATGGCACTTTTTAAAGTTCGCTGTACACCAACAAGATTTTTGGGACTTTCTCCTTATGAAGTTGTTTTTGGAAGACCACCACTGAATATACATAGAGTTGAGGGAGATGTAGAGCAGATAGGGAAAGTGCAGTTAGTAAAAGAAATACAACTATTGGGCAAGACTGTGGCAAAACTACAACAATATGTGCAGACTATCGGGTATCCTTTCCCCGTTACTGCTCTCCACCCTTTCTCTCCAGGTGATCGAGTGTGGCTGAAGGATTGGAAGAGTAATCCCTTGGGACCAAAATATAAAGGGCCCTATGACGTGCTGTTGACTACGCCTATCGCAGCCAAACTGAGGGGAGTGAGACCCTGGATTCACTATACCAGGCTAAAGAAGGACCAGACCAGAGAGTGGCGAGCTGAGAGTGATCCAAACAACCCATTGAGTCTTCGGATCAAGCGGTCCAGGGAAGACAGGGCAGCGTCGCAACGTGAGCCCCCTGTCTGAGGTCAGGTGAACCAAGCACCGCCTCGAAGTTAAGGAGCCTGGCTGCCGGAGAGCCATGGCCAAAGAAAAGAAGGGACAGTTGTTAAAATCAGATACAAAAGTACACCTTGAATCACATGATCCAGCCCCCATGTGCCCCCCAAGTGCCAATTTACCATGTCTTAGACCCCATCATTTGGTAATAATGCTCCTGCTGGGAATTATAGTAATGTTGTTCTTATATCCCCCAAACTGTGAAGGGAATTCATTCCTAAAGTTATATGATTTGACCCACGGGAAGCCCATAGATGGAAAACAGGTGGCGTGCTTCCCTTGGGGAGCAAAGTTAAGTGTGCGAAGTCTGTGGCAAGCGGTCCCCACGTCACTGATGAATTATACAATCCTAAATCAGACAGAGTGGGACAAGGAGAGGCCAGTGACGGGATGGTATGGGTATGGATATCCAGGATCATGTATAGGAAATGAGCCTGGATATGAAGGGTGTCCCCGATACACCGGTTGGGGATTTATAGTTAAAACTGAAGGGAGGCCCTCCTGTTGTCCAAACACCACATTTTGCCAACAGTGGGGAACCAGACTAGTCCACAGAAGGAGTCATCCTGAATGGGGATATAAAGAAGTATGGTGTAAACATGAGAGTGAGGTTATAAATCTTTGTGATGAATTTCCAGAGTTAGAATATACTGTGAGTTCTCAGACTTGGAGCTATGCAATTATAAACATGAGTGGATACCCGTGGGAAGACCCTTATGGCCTCACCCAACCCCAGGAATGGGTACAATATAGGAGCCAAGCTCATATATGCCCCTGTAAGATAGGGTGCAGGGCACATAAAGGGTTTTTCTTTTTGAAAAAGGATGGCAAGTTCTCCAATGTGCATAAGGGATGCAAGGAGGTTGGTTTGGGACAGATAAGGTTGGGATCTGTTCCTTGTACTGAAACATATGCTAAGCCCAGTCAAAGAAGATATGCACGTAACATCCCACAGGTATCTAAAGAGTTCTGTGAAGATAAGTCAATTGTGGTCCCAACAATGGGAGAATCGGTAGGCTGGGGAATAATTTCTTTTGGCATATATAATCATGTGCAAGATGGACATTTTCAAGCAGGAGTGGCATGCGCTCTGGCTTATTTATCAAATGCTACCATACATGCCTTACATAAGTTAAATGTAGAAATGGAGAGCATGCGCCTTTTCACTCAACAAAATCGTGTAGCACTCGATTATATATTAGCTGCAAAAGGGGGAGCCTGTGCTGTAATTGGAGACAAGTGTATGACTGGAATAAATGCTAGTAGTTTAGAGGAAGACATTGATGAAATAAGAGGGGTTTTGGATCATATCAAAATAAGTGATGGATCATCTCTAGATTGGCTAACCTCATGGTTGCCCAACCTAAGAGGTATAAAAGAAATATTCTTGATGATAATATTAATCTTGCTTATTGGAATTATTATATGTACTTGTTTACCCTGTTTGCTTAAGTTTTTGCAAAATAGAGTTAGAGCTATGCTTCATGTAGAAAGAAAAATAATGTTGGCTTATAGAACTTGTTCAGCCTTACCAAAAGGGAACAACATCTATGCCTCGTATCATAACTTACAAGAAAAAGGGAGAAATGAGAGGGTCAGTCTAACTGATCCAGAGAGGTCCCTGGAATAGAACAGCATCCCACTTAGCACTTAGCTCAGGGCAGTGGAAAGTTACAGGGAAGCAGCCTGAGTGGAAAGTGTATGTGTTTGAATAACAGGATATGTTTGTAAGTTATGAACAAGGCCAGGGCATGGTGACATTAACAGATGCTTCTGCAACGGCTGATAAGGAAATATGTCTACGCAAATAGGGAACAGAAAACAGAATAACAGGAAAAAGGGGCTGAACTGCTAGAATTGTTGTGCTGGCTAAAAAAAATAGTATAAATGTATGCTGAAAATATCTGAGGGTGTGACAGTTTCTTGCCGTGAGGCACCTGTCATCCCAGCTGGTTAATAAACCTACTTGGTTGGAATCAACTGTTGGTCGTCCTCCTTGTGTCCTCCAATCCCCGGGATATGTTTGGGAAATTCCCTTACAATATTAACTTGGTGCAAGAGGTCCGTCACAGGGAAAGGAGTTTGAAGTTAAGAGGGGTACCAGAAACTCCTAATCAAGACCTGTTTGAGTTAATAACATCTACCTTGGCAGAATTTGTTGAAATATCTCAAGAGGAAATATCGAGAGATACGGATACTATATTCAGGATAAACTCAAAGATTGCCAAAGAAAAGAACATGCCTAGAGATGTGGTAATCTCTTTTACAAGGATAAGAACTAAGGAGCTGATTTTGCAAAGAAGCTATCAAAAAGAATACTTGATTGAAGGCAAAACTGTGAGAATCTATAAGGATGTCCCAATGGCAATCCTTAGGAAGCATCAGGAATATAAATTCCTCACTCAAGAGCTTGTGAAAAGAAGAATAAGATTTGCATGGGACAGAACTGAAGGTCTCTCATTGACATACAAACAAAGACGTTATAGAATCAATTCTGTAATGAAGGCAAAAGAGTTTCTGAAGAAATTGCAAACAAGAAAGCAGGAAGAAGAACAAGGAGAAACAATACAAGAAGAAAGGATGAAGACGAGAGCCAGAACTAAAATGGAAAGTCAACAGGAACAGCAGGAACAACAACATGAAGAAGGAGAGGGTGCATTATCACCAGAAGAAGAAGATCCTTATCAAGACACTGACACCGAGTTAAGTGAGGAGGAGAATGGAATACAAAAACAAACACGAGTAGAAGAAGAAGATTTAGTAGCAGAATTGAATTAAACAATAAAAATAATAAACAACTAATATAAAAAAAACAAAGATGGCAATGAAAATTATTTCATGGAACATAAAAGGTTTGAATTCAAAGTACAAGAGAAGTAAAACGTTTCATCTTTTACAAAAAAAAGAAGCCACAAGTAGTCTGCCTACAAGAGATTAAAATTAGAAAGAATGAAGTAAAATATTTAGAAAATCATAAGTTAGGTCAAATGATTGTATCTGCAAATGAAAAAAGAAAAAGTGGAGTGGCCCTATACGTGCAAAAACATTATAAAGCAACAGAAGTTTTGAATGATTCAGAAGGACATTATATAGGGGTAAAGCTACAAAACCAAGATGAGAAATACTTACTAGTAGGAATATATAGCCCCAAGGAAAAACAAGTAGAATTTTACAATAAATTAAAAGAGGCAATATCAACTCTGCATAAAGATGATTATAAGTTATTAGGAGATTGGAACGGAGTCATAAACCCTCAAAAAGATAGAACTTCAAAAAAGAAGATTAAGAAAAATCAAGGAAAACTCCCAACATCCTTTTTTGACCTTAAAGAGCAGTTAGTTTTAACGGATGTCTGGACAGACCTCTATCCTAAAACAGAAGGATATACCTTTTTCTCAGAATCTCATAAATCATTCTCGCGAATTGATATGTTTTTAATTTCAGCGGATCTGAAAACAAAAATTAAAGAAATGGAAATATTACCTAGGACAATCTCTGATCATAATCCAATCTTGTTAGTAATGAACAAACCGATGAGGAAGCTATACATGGAAGCTAAATGATTATCTGTTAAAAGATAAAAAATTTGTGTCAAAATTGAAAGCGTCACTGAAAGAATACTTTGAAATAAACAAGAAGATGCCAACAAAACCTAAGACGATATGGGATGCCAGCAAGGCAGTAATAAGAGGAATACTGATTCAGAGAGCTTCCGAAGTTAAAAAACAGAGGGATTTGGAATTTAAAAAATTGGAATCGGAGAGTAAAAAGGTAGAAGAAGAATTGATAAAAGATCCCACAAATGATAAAAGAGACAAACAATTGAAATGGTTACGAAACCAATTAGATAAAAATTTAACAGAAGAAGTAGCCAAAAAAATGAAATTTATAAAACAAATCCACTTTGAATTCGCAAACAAATCAGGAAAGTGGCTAACATATAGACTCAAAAAAGAAAAGGATAAGAGACTGATTACAAAGCTAAAGGATGGTGAGAAATTAGTCCACACACAAGAAGAAATCCAGAAAGTATTTAAATTTTTTTTTGCAAATCTATATAAAAAAGAGGGATTAGATTGCAAGGAAATTGAGAAATATTTAGATAAACAAGAAATCCCAGAAATTACACAAGAACAAAAAAACATGTTAAATAATGATTTTACTGAAGAAGAGATAACGCAAGCAATAAATAAATTAAGGAATGATAAAGCACCAGGACCTGATGGTTTTACCGCTGCCTATTATAAAACATTTTCAGAAGAGTTGAAAACTCCCTTATGGGAAACTTTAAATCAGATAAATAATCATGGGCTGCCAGATACTTGGAAAACTGCTAATATAATTGTAATACCCAAAGAAGGTAGAGATGAAAAAGAAACAAAAAATTATAGACCAATATCACTGTTAAACACAGATTATAAAATTTTTGCTTTAATACTTGCAGAACGTTTAAAACAGATACTAAATTCAATAATTCAAGATGATCAAACAGGATTTCTTCCAAGAAGGCAATTAAAAGATAATATTAGAATGATAATTAATACAATTGAATACTATGAGAAAAACAATGATAAAAAGTTGGCCTTAATGTTTCTGGATGCGGAAAAAGCTTTTGACAACATAAATTGGACGTTTATGATAAAAATTCTTGAGAAAATGAATATGGGGACACAATTTTGTAATTGGGTAAAAGAAATTTATAAAGATCAGACAGCATATATATTAATTAACGGTAACAAGACAGATAAAATAAATATTTCAAAGGGAACAAGACAAGGATGCCCTTTATCGCTACTTCTCTTCATTGCAACCCTTGATATATTACTAAACCAGATAAGGAAAAATCCAAATATAAAAGGCATGAGAATAAAAGGGAGAGATTATAAATTACGGGCCTTTGCAGATGATATTGCTTTGATTTTAGAAGACCCTATAGGGCAGATGGAAGAATTGTTTCAAATACTAGAAGATTTTGGGCGTGTGGCTGGTTTTAAAATAAATTATGATAAAACAGTGATTATAACCAAGAACATGACTAAAAAAGAGGAAATGGAGATGGGAAAAATAACGCATTGTGAGGTTAAAAATAAGGTTAAATATCTTGGAATATGGATTTCGAAGAGGAATATTGATCTTTTTGAAAATAACTATAAAATGAAATGGAAGGAAATTAAAAAAGATTTAATGGAATGGAGAAAGATAAAGCTCTCAATTTCTGGCAGAATTGAAACAATAAAAATGATGATCCTTCCCAAGATGATTTTTTTTATTTCAAAGCATCCCAATCATTCATAATAAAAAAATATTCCAAGAATGGCATAAAGACGTGAGAGATTTTATATGGAATGGTAAAAAATCAAGAGTGGATTGGAAAACAATGGTAAGAGAAAAAAAAGATGGAGGTAGAAATCTACCAGACCTAGAATTATATCATAAGGCAAATGTTCTAGATTGGCTATCTGAATGGGTGACTTTGGAAAAAACCAAACTTTTAAACTTAGAAGGCTTCAACAACAGATTTGGATGGCATTCTTATCTTTGGTATGAAAAAGATCAAATCCACAAAGACTTTCGACATCATGTGATAAGAAGAGCTTTATTAAAAACATGGAAGGAAATTAAAAAAGAAACATATAGGAAAATTCCCTTGTGGATATCTCCCCATGAAGCCTTCTTTGGAAGATGTACGGCTGTCAAAACATTGCTAAAATACAACCAAATATTAAAGAAAAACAGACAACAATATGAACTCAAATCTATGGCCGAACTTGGACAACTTGACTCAAAAATGCACTGGTTATTATACACTCAACTCAATGAAAGATTTAAAATGGATAATAAATTACAAGGATTTGAAGAGAAGCTTACAGATTTAGATAAAGTTTTTTTAGAAGCACTTTAAGTAAACTCTATAAAATACTAATGCAGCAGAAACAGGAAATGGAAATAGTATCCAATAACATGATTAAATGGGCAACGGATATAGGAAGAACGATAAAATTGGAACTTTGGGAAAGAAAAAGGAAAAGAACAGAAAAATTCACACGTTCACAAGATCTAAAAGAAATTTTTTGGAAGATGGAACAACGATGGTTCCTTACCCCAGCTAGAATAGCAAAAATCTATAATGAAAAGTCTAACGAATGCTGGAAGTGTAAGCAGAACATGGGCTCTTGGTATCATATATGGTGGAGATGTCCAAAAATAAAAACCTACTGGAAAAATATACACACCAGAATTGAAAATATATTGAAGTTTAAGTTTGAATTATACCCAGAGTTTTATTTACTAAATATGACGAATAAAATAGATCCAATGACAGAAAGGAAATACTGGAGGATACTTCTTTACATGGTATCGGCTGCGAGAATACAGATCACCTCAAAGTGGAAATTAGAAGAGATCCCAACAATTGACGATTGGCTTTCAAAATTAATTGAAATGAAAGAGATGGATAGATTAACAAGACTACTAAGTGGAAAAGATCCAGAATTGATGGAGGAAGAATGGACTCCTATAGAAAAATACTTAAAGTCAAGATGGGAATAAACGGGCAAAGTAAAAAAGTTATAAACAAATCAGGTATATAGAAAAATAATTGTGTAAAGAAATGTTATTTGGCTGTTGTAAGTAAAGGGTGTTATAAGTAAAGGTGCAATTAATAGATAAGAAATATAGAAAGGATAAATTTCAAGGGGTGAAAAATGTGTACTTAATATTGAAGAACTAAGGAGAAGTGTATAGAAATGCGTATAAGTATTAGATGAATATTTGTTATAAATAAGGTATATTTTATGTATCTTTATAAACTAATAAAAATATTAAAAAAAAGAAATAAAAACTGTTTTATATTATTATTAGGCCTGCCAGGGGAATAAGCAGCATCCCTGACAAGCACTGAGCATACTTGGGGGAGGGGGAGCATTGGGGGGGCAGAGAAGGAGAAACATAGAGGATGCCTTGGTCGGGGGGGGGGGGGAGAAAGAGCTCCTAAAGAGCTCCTCCTGGGGGTCTTAATTCAGGCCATGGGCCAAGGAAGCAAGGAAAAAAGAAAGGGGGAGGGTCCTTGGATTTTCCTTTGGGAGGAAGGGAAGGAGGGAGTGGAGGAGGGAGGAAGGAAGGAAGAATAAAGGTGGAGCTCTGATGGGGAGGAGAAAGAAGAGGGACCTCAATGGATGCTCCTCTGGGGTCTAGGTTCAGGCCAAAGGGAGGAAGGACAACTCCACACACCCCCAAATAATGGCTACTAAAGGCAGAGTGGTGGTGGTGGTCTCAGTCTGACCTCCCCTGCAGGGTTGTTGTGAGGAGAAAGGAGAGGCAAAAGGGGGCAAAAGGGGCTCCCCAAAAGAAGAGAGGGATGGAGCTGGAAAAGGGGCGCAAGGAGGGAAGGATGGGGGGGAGAGAGATGAGCTTCCCCTCCCTTCGAAGGTTAAAGTAACAGTGGGGTAAAGGAAGAAGGGAAAGGGGGAAGGATGAGAAGGAGGGACGAAGGAGAGAAAGGGGGAGTGAGAGGCAGACACCCCAAAGGGATGGGAAAGGCATTTCGGGATTCTCAGTTGGCCCCCAAAAAGCTTATTGCTCTTTTGTGGGTTTGGGAATTTGTTGTTCTTTTCCGTGGTGAACTCTGCTTCTCCTCAACATGTTGAATCTATTTTTCTCTTTGTAAACTGCTATTAGCTATGTATTTTAAACAGAATTTACACTGAATTGTCTTTACCTTTGCACTGTACGCTTTTAAAACCAAATTGCTATTTTGAATTTTGTAAGCCACCTTGGGTTCTCTGGAAGGAGAAAGGCTGAAAGGATGGATGGATGGACGCCATGATCTGGCACTCTCCATCTTGTGTAATCTTTGGGTTCATAAGAGTCCTAGATTTGGAAGAGACCCCCAAGGGCCATCCAGTCTAACCCCTTTCTGCCCTGAAGGAAGAGAGAACCAAAGCCTTCCTGGGAGAGATGGCCGTCCAGCCTCCTCTGAAAGACAGCCTCCGAAGAAGGAGACTCCATTGCCCTCCATGGAGGCAGCAGCAGCGTCTTCATAGAACCATAAAATCCTAGAGTTGGAAGGAAACCCAAAAGGGCCATCCAGTCCAGTCCAATCCATTTCTGCCATTCAGGAAGACAGAATCAAAGCCCTCCCCAAAGTTAGCCATCCAGCCTCTCTTTGAAAACAACCTCCAAATTTAAAACTAAACTATCACACCTCTGTGTTAGAATGGTTGAAAGAATGGATAAGACTTAAGGATAGATGATTACTTTATTTAGGGCTTTTGCAGACTGCCAGAAATAGTGCAAATTGAGTCCACTTTTAGGGTTAGGGTTAGTGCTAGGGAATCATGGGAATTGGTGTTTTTTTTCCTGAGACATTGAGCCTTCTCTGTCAGAGAGCTCTGGTGCCACAATAAACTACAGTTCCCATGACTCCCTATCTCTAACCCTAACCCTTAAAGTGGACTCAATTTCGCACTATTTCTGGCAGTCTGCAACCCCCCTTAGAAGGGGCAGATAATGTGTTTGGCTTTCATGCTTATTTGTTTAATGGTAAGGTAAAAAATCCAATAAGGAATTCAAAAACCATAGGAATTCACTATGGAAAATTTGGGAAAATATAAGGATAGCATAAACAGAGCCATTCCAGTGAACAAATGAAATGGTAGAAAACAAATGGTTAACATACAAGGAATTATTAATTAAAAAACTAGGAAATGGAGACTAAAAACTATGGAAGAATTTAAGAGAGAAGGAATCAAAATAAATTGGTTTTTACACAGACAACTTTATGAAAGATTTACAACTGATTTAAAATTTAATGAACTAACATCTGCTGACAGTGATATAGAAAAAATATTATTAAAAGAAACTGACCATCTAATATCAAAATTATATAAGATCTTATTCAAATGGGAAACTGAGGATGAACAAGTGAAGGAGTACATGATTCGATGGGTGCAAGATCTCGGTACACCACTATACATGGAAGAATGGGAAAAAATCTGGAAACCTAAAGTAAAACATGTTCCAATATGGATGGGATATACAGTCAAGGTAGAAATGTAGAGATGTGTGTGTGGAAATTTCCTATGGGAACAGTGTCTACTAAAAACAAAGAGGACTCGACAAGCAGGTGGTTTAGAAGTCAAAACATGTGCTCACAGGGCAGAATAACAAAAACACGTTTGAGCCTGGGAACAGATAGGTAACACATAAATATATGAGCTCATGGGAAGGAAGTCCCATGGGGGATGATAGATAGCTAGAGGCTGGGTTTAAGCACATCATCCAGGCATCATCCAATCAGCATAAGGTTAACACCCAGAAGGTGGAGTATGGGAAGGGCCAAGGGTTTCCTTGTTCTCTTTCTTTATATATGCATACAATGTGTTCGTGTGTAACTTTAACTCCAAGTACTACACTTGGATCTGTAAACATGGATCTGTAACTTTTTTTTATTGCTGTGGTTCTAGAACAACATCGGCAAGATGTGATCCTATAGTGTTTTGCCATCAGCAGGATGGATTGTATATTTTCTTTTCTTGTTTACTTTATGGAACAATAAAGTTCTACTTTAGATCTACAAGATGTGTCTGCATGCTTGTAGCATGGAGAGGGCTGATGAAGGAAGCTGGTTCCTGAGCTCTGCTGTATTTCTCATCAAATCTAAATTTCCACAAAACATACATTGAATTATAACATGAAAGAAAGATTTTATAAATTACAATTTAGACGGTACCTTACACCAGTAAAACTATCAAAATTTAAAGAAGATAACAAAGACAAATGTTGGAAGTGTCAAAAATATAAGGGTACTTTCTACCATATGTAGTGGCTACCCTGGTGGCGCAGTGGTTCAATGCCTGTCCTGCAGCCACTCACTCATAGACCACAAGGTTGCAAGTTCAATACCAGCCAGGGCTCAGGCTAGACTCAGGCCTGCATCCTTCCGAGGTCCCTAAAATGAGTACCCAGCTGTTGGGGGGCAAGGAGCTTACAGTTGTAAACCACTTAGACACCCCATAGCGTGGTATGAAGTGGTATATAAATGAAGCTGCTTTGCTTTGCTATGTCCACTATCGAAAAGATACTGGAAGGAAATCCATAAAGAAATTCAGGATATTCTTCAAATAAATTTTGATAAAAATCCAAAGTTGTATCTATTAGGCATAACTGATGATGAAATGGAAAAAATATGGGAAGGAAATCTTCTTTATGTTGAGAGCAGCTAAAGTAACTTATGCTACTACTTGGAAACAAAACAAGTCACTGAAGATTATAGAATGGTACTGGAGACTTTTAGAAAATATACAAATGGACAAATTAACAAAAAAATGGGCAACTGTAATAAACAAAATTCATATTAACATTTTCCGGCGTATAAGACGACTTTTTGACCCTGGAAAAGGGTCTCAGAAGTCGGGGGTCGTCTTATACGCCGGGTAGAGAAGGAGGAGGATGAGAACGGGGAGTGGGGAGAGAAGGAGGAGGTAGCCAGGGACAGAAAGAGGGGTTTGAAAACGGAGAGAGAAGGGAGAAAGAGTCCAAGGAAGAAAGATGGGTCTGAAAACGAAGGGAGAAGAAAGGAAGAGTCCAAGGAAAAGGGGTCTGAAAACGGAGGAGGAAGAGTCCAAGGAAAAGGGGTCTGAAAATGAAGGGAGAAGAGAGAAAGAGTCCAAGGAAAAGGGGTCTGAAAACAAAGGGAGAAGAGAGAAAGAGTCCAAGGAAAAGGGGTCTGAAAATGAAGGGAGAAGAGAGAAAGAGTCCAAGGAAAAGGGGTCTGAAAACGGAGGAGGAAGAGTCCAAGGAAAAGGGGTCTGAAAACGAAGGGAGAAGAGAGAAAGAGTCCAAGGAAAAGGGGTCTGAAAATGGAGGGAGAAAGGGGCCAAGGAAAAAAGAGACATCTGAAAACAAAGGGAGAAAGGGTTCAAGGAAGAGAGGTCTGCAAATGAAGAGAGAAGGAAAAAGGGGCCAAGGACAGAAAGAGGGGGATGAGGATGAAGGGAGAAAGAGAAGGAAGCCAGTTCTGTTGTATGGATGCAGCCTGTGTCTGCATTGAAGAAATAATGCAGTTTGACACCACTCTAACTGCCATGGCTCCGTCCTATGGACTTCTAGGATCTGCAGTTTTCTTTGTGGTACCAGAGCTCTCTGACAGAAAAGGCTAAGTATCTCACAAAACTGTACATCCCAGAATTCTATAGCCTTGAGCCAGGGCATTTAAAGCGGTGTAAAACTGCTTTAATAAATTTCTGCAATGCAGATACAGCCAAAGTTAATGTGTTGCTTGGGCATAGATTCTTTAACAAATAATTCTGCACAATGAGAGAGAGTACCCTTGAAGATTTATCTAAAGAAGACCCAAGTTCCTTAACTTGGAGGTTATATGTGTATGTTGTGTGCCTTCAAATTGTTCCTGACTTATGGTGATCATAGGGTTTTCTTGGCAAGATCCGCTCAGAGGCAGTTTGTCATTGCCTTCCCCTAAGGCTGAGAGTGTGTGACTTGTCCAAGTTCACCCAGTGGGTTTCATGGCAGAGTGGGGAATCAAACCCAGGTCTCCAGAGTGGTAGTCCAACACTCAAACCACTACACCACGCTGATTCCTATTCCCATCTACTACCTATGAAACAATTGCAGGCTTTTTTGTTGTTCTTGTGTGCCTTCAAGTCCTTTCTGACTTATGGCAACCCTAAGGCAATCTTATCATGGGATTTTCTTGGCATGTTTCTTCAAATGGGGGTTGCCAATACCATCCTCTGAGGCTGAGAGTGTGTGACATGCCCAGGGTCACTTACTTGGCTGCACATTGTACATACCCCAGATGGCATCACCTAGTAGTATACTGGCAGTCATTCCCTCCCAACAGTTCCTCATTTCCCCCCAAACATCTCATAGCTGGGAGATGGAAATAATTTTTAAATCAGCATTTAAATCTGGACTATTTTTAAAAAAGCAAGGTCCAAAACACACTGCAGAAATAAATGCTAGGGAACATGGGATCTGTAGTTTGTTGTGTTTATAAGTGACAGTTTTCCTGCTAAGTACCTGCATGTCATAAGCATTTGAATTAACATTACCATATTGAAATCAAATCTAATTTTTTAAAATGTTTATTTGGTGTGTGTTGGAAAGGGGGGGGGGTCGTCTTATACGACGAGTATATCCCAAACTCTGTATTTTAGCTGGAAAAGTTGGGGGTCGTCTTATACGCCCAGTCATCTTATACGCTGGAAAATACGGTAGGTTAGCTAATTCTTAATAGAGAAGAGGTTACTTCAGATAAAGAAATTATAAGAATAGCGAAAAAAAACTGCCTCTTCAAGGAAGGAAGGAAGAGGAGGCCTTGCCTTGCCTTTTCCCTTGGCTCTCCTTCTTCTTCTTCCCTCCTCAGAGATTCCCTCAAAGGCAAGGAAAGAAGGAAGAGAGGCAACAGCCCTGGCAAGCGCTGCGCATGCTCGGGCGACGGGTCTGCGCATGCCCAGATGAGGCCCCTGAAGCCGCTGCCTTCCCTTCCTGCCCTCAAGCCTTCCTCTCTGCCTTCCTCTGAGCATGCGCACTCCCTCCCTCCCTCCCTCTGCTTAATTTGGGGGAGGATTGGGATTGCCCCCCCCTTTGGCCCTCCAAGAAAAAGGATCTCTGGGGGGGTCTGGGATGAGGGTTAAAAGAGGGGAGCCCCCCTCCCTCCCCCGAGTGAAAAGACTTTTCTCCCAAATAAAATTTAGGGATGTCATATTGAGGAGGGAACAAGCTTGTTTTCTGCTGCTCCAGAGACTAGGACCTGAAACAATGGATGCAAGCTGCAAGAAAAGAGATTCCACCTCAACATCAGGAGGAACTTCCTGACAGTAAGGGTGGTTCGACAGTGGAACACACTCCCTCGGAAAGTAGTGGAGTCTCCTTCCTTGGAGGTCTTTAAGCAGAGGCTGGATGGCCATCTGTCAGGGATGCTTTGATTGGGAGTTCCTGCATGGCAGGGGGGTTGGACTGGATGGCCCTTGTGGTCTCTTCCAACTCTATGATTCTATGATTCTATGAAAAGGCATCTCCCAGGAGAGGCTTCAGAGGCACCTGAAACAACATTTTGGGAGGGGGGGGGCAGGAGTTTTCCTTAGGGTCCTGGAAGGGAGGGGCTCTGTCTCGGGGGGGAGGGGGGGAGGGAGGGGAGAGCCCAAATTTAGGCCAAAGCCAAGAGGAGGAGGAAGAGGAGGAGGAGGAGGGACCCCAAAGCCCCTTCTGGGGGGGGGGGAGAGAGAGAGACAGACACCCCCCCCCCCCCGCAATGCCAGAGGCCACTGGATCTGGAATAGCCCCCCCCAACACACACACACACACACACACACAGAAATACACCTGTTCCTTCCCAACAACAACCCTGCAGAGGAGGGCCAGCAGAGAGAGCCAGGTTCCTGGTTCTGGGAAGATGGAGAAAGGGCATGGAAGCCATTGTGAGTGCTTTGCCTGGGAGCCCCTTGAAGGGAGGGAGCTTCAAGGAAGGGAAGTGCCAAGGGAAGAAGAGAGGGGCCTCCCTCCTCGGCAGCCATCTTGGGAAAGGAAGGGAAGTGCCAAGGGAAGAAGAGAGGGGCATCCCTCCTCAGCAGCCATTTTGGGAAAGGGGCCTCTGCCTCTGGACAGAGAGCTGGGCCTCTCCTCCTTTGGAAAGAGGTCAGGGGGCCTCTCTTGGGCCACTGGGCCTTCCTTCCTCTCTGGACCCTCTGGAATGGTCAAGGGATGCTGGAAGAAGGGACCAAGGAAGACAAGAAGACAGGCCCTGGAGGGGAAGAGGAAGAGGAAGAGGAAGGGGGCTTCTGCCTTTCCTCCTCCCTCCCTTCAAGGGTTCAAAGCACAGAGAAACCTCTCTTGGATTTTGGGGGGAGGGCAGAGAGGAGCCTCCTTCCCACCAGAACAAGGAGCAGAAAGGCCCCCCGAGGGAAAGGGGCAACTTTGGGGGAGTGGGAGAGACCCCCAATCTCCATGGCCTTTGCAGAGGGGGAAAGAGGGGGGTGGCAGACTCAGTCTCCTTTTGCAGGCCCCATAGCTGGAGGGAAGATCTAGTTCATGCCCCCCTCAGGAAAGGAAGCCACCTTTCCCTTCTCAGGCCCCATTGCCAGAGGGAAGATCTAGTTCATGCCCCCCTCAGGAAAGGAAGCCACCCTTCTCAGGCCCCATAGCTGGAAGGAAGATCTACTTCTTCCATCCCCAGGAAAGGAAGCCACCCTTCCCTTCTCAGGCCCCATTGCCAGAGGGAAGATCTAGTTCTTGCCCTCCCCAGGAAAGGGAGTCCCCCTCCCTGCAAGGCCATGACTGGAGACACTCCTCCTCCTCCTCCTCCTCCTCTGTTTCCTTCCTTCCCTCCTTCTCTCCCTTTTCAGGATTTAGGGATGCAGAGGGGAAACCCTTGCTGATGAGGAGGGGAGGCAGTGGGGCTCAGTGGGGAGAGCAAGGCTGCTTCTGTGGGGTGAAAAGGAGCAGAAGAGAGGCCCACTGGCCCTAGATCCCTTTGGAAGGAAGAGGTAGGGATGAAGTGGGCCAGACTTGAACTCTTAACAGTCAAGGATGTAGGGATGAAGTGGGCCAGACTTGAACGCTTAACAGCCAAGGATGGAGGGAAGGAATAGATAAAGACATGCCCCCTGCCTTTAGTTGGCCTTTGGGGGGGAAAGAGAGAAAGGGAGAATACACCGTTTGAGGATTCCTAGGAGCCGCATGTAAAGAGAGAAGCCACAAGGTGGGAATGAAAAATGATGTTTCCTTCTGAGACATGGAGGAGGTCTTGTCTAAAACCCCCATTTCTGACTTGTGGTGACCCTAAGGCGGACCTTGGCAAGATTGGCTCGGACTGGGTTTGCCATGGCCATCCTCTGAGGCTGAGACAGTGTGACTTGGGTCAGAATAAGCCAGAAATAACTCCAAGGCACTGGATTACCCTGGCCAAGTCACACTCTCTCAGCTTCAGAGGGTGGAAATGGCAAGCCCCCTCCTCTGAAGAAATCTGCCAAGAAAACCTCATGATAGCTTCGCCTGAAGATCGCCATGAGGTGAAACAACTTGAAGGCATGCATACAACAACAAGACGTTAAATTTTAAGGCTTACCTGTGCCCAGAGCCAGCGGTGGCACCATGTCTTGGAGCAGAGCCCAGTGAAGGGGCCTCAGGAAGGCCCAGAACAGCCCCGCGTGCCCCAAGGAGGGCTGGGGCAAAGCCCTGGCTTCGGTTTGAAGCCGGTTTTTCCACCCCCAAAAGGAGGGACCCTTGCATCCTCTGCTTTGGGGATGGAAAAGCCGAGGATTGATCCCCCTTAAACCGAAGTCAAAGCTCTCTTCTGGGTTGCTACTTCAATGGGGCAGCCCAGGAAAGAGCCCTGGCTTCGGTTTAAAGAGCGCTGCCATGGCGGCGGAGTGGAGGGAGGCAGGCAGGCAGAGAGGAGCTCGCTGGCCTTCTACGGAGGGCAGACGGCGAGGCAGAGGAGGCAGAGCTTGCTGCACGCAACCTGGCTGCCATTTGTGTCGGAACACAAAATGGCGGCCGGAGAAGCCCGGTGGAAAAAAAGGCTACGGCGGCGGCATCGGCGGCAGGACCGGCCAGGGGCCGGTAACAAGGCCTCAGTGGGCTGGGTCCAGCCCGCAGGCCGTAGGTTGCTGACCCCTGGCCTAGAGAATCCTTTGTCTAGAATGTTATTGTTCAAGATGTGAGTGCGTGAGAGTGTGTGCCTGGAAGCAGTGGTTTTAACTGCAACAAGTTGGATACTAAGCTTTTGGGATTGTTAAAGATGTAATCTTGCATGGCTGAACTGGACAAGATCATCACAATGGATTTTACTTAGCTATCTTATTTTTCTTTTATATGCATTAATAAAACTATGCTTTTGGACTTTACAATGTGTCTTCTTGACTGAGGAAGACAGGATCCTGAAGAAGGGAAGCTGAGCCAGTTGATGGTAAGAGTTACAAAGAGGTTGTGGATCACAGCAGCCAGCTTGCTCTGCAGATTCTGCTGAGTGTCTAAGAGCATCACTGCAACACCCATCATCCACACACTGACAATAATACTAGCAGAAAACCTCACAGACCTGGAACAACTACTAAGGAAGGTCCAAGAAGAAAGTGCTAAACATAGAGGAAACAAAAATAATGACCACCGAGGAGGACCTTCACAAGTTCAACCTAGACAATGAAGAAATAGAAATAGTAAAAGACTTCCCATACCTGGGATCAAACATGGATAGAAATGGGGACTGCACTCAGGAAATCAGAAGAAGACTAAGAATGGGGAGAGCAACTATGAAAGAACTGGAAAAGAGCCTAAAATGCAAAGACATACAACTCAGCACAAAAGTCAGAATTATACAAGCCACCGTATTCCCTATTATTCCCATGGATGGATGTGAGATATGGACAGTCAAGAAAGATGGTAGGAGTAAAACCAATGCATTTGAGATAATGTGGGGCTGGAGAAGAGCGCTGAGGATCCCATGGAGAGCCAAAAGGATGAACAAAAGGGTCCTAGAGCAGATCAAGCCAGAGATATCCCTAGAAGCCAAGAAGACAAGACTTAGACTGTTGTACTTTGGACACTTCAGGAGAAGGCATGAATCAACAGTACAGGGACCCAACAGTGGGAGGCAAAAAAACATGCATAGGCAGCAAGTAAAGGAGACGTATGGTCTTAGATGTCTCTACACTAATGCACAGAGCATGGGAAATAAGCAAGATGAACTTGAACTCCTAGCACAACAAAGCAAATATGATATAATAGGCATCACTGAAACCTGGTGGGATGAATCTCATGACTGGAATGTAGAAATACAGGGGTATAACCTCTTCAAGAGAAACAGGCCAAACAGGAAAGGAGGAGGAATAGCATTATATGTCAGGGATATTTACACCAGTGAAGAAATCCAGGACATCAGTCATGGAAGCCAGGTGGAGAGCATCTGGATGAAAATTAAAGGGGAGGGAAACAACAGGGATGTTAGTGTGGGAGTCTACTACAGACCCCAGACTCAGGCAGAGGAATTGGATGATGCCTTTCTAGAACAGATGACCACACACTCAGAAAGGAGAAATATAGTAGTGATGGGTGACTTTAACTATCCTGATATTTGCTGGAAGTCAAACTCAGCAAAATCCTCAAGGTCTAGCAAGTTCCTCACTTGCCTCGAAGACAATTTCATTGTCCAAAAGGTGGAAGAGGCAACAAGAGAGTCAGCTATTTTGGATCTGATCCTAACTAACAGGGAAGACCTAGTTAATGGGGTGCAAGTAGTTGGATCCTTAGGCGGGAGTGATCATGTCCTCCTGGAGTTTATTATACAGTGGAAAGGAGAAGCCAGGCATAGTCAGACACACATTCTAGACTTTAGGAAAGCTTATTTTAGTAAACTGAGGGCCTCGGCAGACGGCTTATTGAGCTGTCTTGGAGGCAAGGAAGAGGAGGGGCAGCCGCATGAGCGGCGCCCCTTTCTCTTCCTGAGGTTGCCCTCGGAGTTGCCAGCCCTCCACACGGCCGGCGCGCTGAGGGCAACCTCCCGCCGCAGCGTCCTCACACACTGTGGCGGAAAAGACAGGGAAAGTGTGCCCTACGCGTTTAGGGTGCACTTTCCCTGTCTTCTAAAAGGAGCGCCAATTTGGAGCTCCTATTAGGGTCGCCGCAGGAGCACCGTGGTGCGGAGGCTGCAGTCCCGTGGCGCTCCGAACCAGGGCGTCCCCGACGCCCTGGTCTGCATCCCCCCTTAGAGAAATACTGGAGGTCATCCCATGGTCAGGAATACTAAAAGAGAAAGGAGTTCAAGACGAATGGGAGTTTCTGAAAAGGGAGATAATGAAGGCACAATTTCAAACCGTTAAAGGAAAAAAGCTAGAAGGTGATACCCTAAACAAACACAAGCAGGTGAATGAGCAAAAAGTTTAGGGAAAATGAATCTACGGCAACTTTATTTAGACAGTGTATTACAGTCAAATGTAATAAATGTATTAAAAAAATTTTTTAAATACAAAGCATGCGATTTATAAAAAGTAATTCACGCCTGTGGGCCACGCCCAAACAGACATAAACATAAAATGAGCAATCAGTGCTGGGCCAAAAAACTGCAAATCCCATGGAAACTTATGCTGTACATGAAATATCAGTTCATTTGTGCCTCACAATGGTATGCAACAGATTAGAGAGTGCACAATAACAAACAAATTAAAAGGGATAATACAGTATGCCCATTACGAAATAATAAATGTTGACCAAACGCGTTTCGACATGTGTGTCTTCCTCAGTGGTCATATACAACTGTAAAAATAAAATGAGAATGGATCACATATATTGCCATATAGGTAATAGCGAATACCATATAACTAAAAGAGCAGAAATCATAAATACCTAATGAAACAATCTTGAAAAGGTAATCATAAGATGTATGGGGACATCCCGTCTCTATGGGTAAGTTGTAGCTCCTGATGGACCAAATATCCTGCCTAAAAGAATATACATATAGGCAACTTTTAAATATATGAAGTATAGTCCTTAAAGAAAGAATATATAGATATGTAAAGTCCTAAAATATTATCCAGACTTACCAAGGACTGGGATGTCCCACACACAACAGCAAGCTCTAGTGAAGTTTAACAAAATGGGAACTTTATATCCCTACACAATCAAACAAACTAATTCACCTGTAGAGCCCCACCTGAAACTATTCTGAAGCAAGCAGGATCCTGTAGGTAATAGTAACTACTTCCATTATATTCTGTAAAATATGTCACTACAGGCAATCAAACAATATACATGGTGAACAAACATAGACATAGGTACGGAGGAACAGGTAAATAATTACAGAATTTCAGACCAATTGCCATTCTCATTCACTCCATGTGGTTTCTGTGTTTGAAGAGTGAAGATCCAGAATAGTTCTCTTTGTCGGAGTTTTCTCTCCAGATGCGTCCCAGTTCCAGAGATTCTTTCTATCGTACAAAATCTAATGTCCGTGTCCGAATGTTTGCATTGAATAAAATGTTGGACCATAGGTGCCTTTATTCTTCTATTTCTAATGCAACTCCTATGTTCTGATATTATCATTTTTATTCTTCGTGTGGTGATACCAATATACAAAAGATCACATGGACATTGAAAGACGTAGATTGAATGGGATCTAGGAGTCCAGGTAGACCACAAGTTGAACATGAGTCAACAGTGTGATGCAGCAGCTAAAAAGGCCAATGCAATTTTATGCTGCATCAGTAGAAATATAGTGTCTAGATCAAGAGATGTAATAGTGCCACTCTATTCTGCTTCGGTCAGGCCTCACCTGGAATAATCCTGTGTCCAGTTCTGGGCACCACAATTCAAAAAGAATGTGGAGAAGCGAGCGTGTCCAAAGGAGGGCAACTAGGATGGTGAAGGGTCTGGAAACCAAGCCCTATGAGTAACGAGTTAGGGAGCTGGGGATGTTTAGCCTGGAGAAGAGAAGGTTAAGAGGTGATATGATAGCTGTGTTTAAATATTTGAAGGATGTCATATTGAGGAGGGAACAAGGACAAATAAAATGGTGAAGGGTCTGGAAACCAAGCCCTATGAACTTGGACAAGTCACACACTCTCCAGGTCTCCAGAGTGGTAGTCCAACACTCAAACCACTACACCATGCTGCCTCCTATTCCATGTAACACCTATGAAACAATTGCAGGCTTTTATGTTGTTCCTGTGTGTCTTTAAGTCCTTTCCGACTTATGGCGACCCTAAGGCAACCTTATCCTGGGGTTTTCTTGGCATGTTTCTTCAAATGGGGGTTGCTATTACCATCCTCTGAGGGTGAGAGTGTGTGACATGCCCAGGGTCACTTGGCTGCAAATTGTACATACCCCAGAATGCATCATCTATATTGGCAGTCCTTCTCCCCAACACTTTCTCATTTCTCCCCAACCATCTCATAGCTGGGAGATGGAAATAATTTTTAAAGCAGCATTTAAATCTGGACTATTTTTTAATAAGTAAGGCCCAAAACACATTGTAGAAATAAATGCTATGAACATGGGAGCTGTAGTTTGTTGTGTTTATAAGTGACAGTTTTCCTGCTAAGTACCTGCATGTCATAAGCATTTGAATTAAAATTACCAGATTGAAATCCAATCTCGGGTTTTTTAAAATTTTTATTTGGTGTGCGTTGGAAGAAAGGTTGTCTTATATGGCGAGTATATCCCAAACACTAGAATCATAGAATCATAGAATCATAGAGTTGGAAGAGACCACAAGGGCCATCCAGTCCAACCCCCTGCCATGCAGGAACTCCCAATCAAAGCATCTCTGACAGATGGCCATCCAGCCTCTGCTTAAAGACCTCCAAGGAAAGAGACTCCACTACTCTCTGAGGGAGTGTGTTCCACTCTCAAACCGCCCTTACTGTCAGGAAGTTCCTCCTAATGTTGAGGTGGAATCTCTTTTCTTGCAGCTTGCATCCATTGTTTCGGGTCCTAGTCTCTGGAGCAGCAGAAAACAAGCTTGTTCCCTCCTCAATATGACATCCCTTCAAATATTTAAACATGGCTATCATATCACCTCTCAGCCTTCTCTTCTCCAGGCTAAACATCCCCAGCTCCCTAAGTCTCTCCTCATAGGGATTCATAGTTTCCAGACCCTTCACCATTTTAGTTGCCCTCCTTTGGACACGCTCCAGTTTCTCCACATCCTTTTTGAATTGTGGTGCCCAGAACACAGTATTCCAGGTGAGGCCTGACCAAAGCAGAATAGAGTGGCACAATTAATTCTCTTGATCTAGACACTATACTTCTACTGATGCAGCCTAAAATTGCATTGGCCTTTTTAGCTGCTGCTTTGCACTGTTGACTCATGTTCAACTTGTGGTCCACCTGGATTCCTAGATCCCTTTCACACGTAGTCTTCATTCAGCCAGGTGTCCCCCATCGTATATCTGTACTTTTCGTTTTTCCCCCCTAAGTGCAGTACCTTACATTTCTCCGTGTTGAATTTCATTTTGTTAGCTTTGGCCCAACTTTCTAGTCTGTTCAAGTCATTTTGAATTTTGATCCTGTCCTCTGGGGTATTAGCTACTCCTGCTAATTTGGTGTCGTCTGCAAATTTGATAACTATGCCCCCAATACTGTCATCCAAGTCATTAATAAAGATATTGAATAGCACTGGGCCCAGGACAGAGCCCTGTGGCACCCCACTGGTCACTTCTTTCCAAGTTGAAAAGGAGCCATTGTTGAGCACCCTTTGCATTCGATCAGTCAACCAATTACAAATCCATGTAACAGTTACTTTGTCTAGCCCACATTTTACCAACTTGCTTGCAAGAATGTCATGGGGAACCTTGTCAAAGGCCTTACTGAAATCAAGATATACTATATCCACAGCATTCCCTTCATCTACCAAGCTGATAATTTTATCAAAAAAAGAGATCAGATTTGTCTGGCATGACCTGTTTCTCTGAAACCCATGTTGACTTTTTGTGATTCTGAAATTATCTTCCAGATGTTCACAGACTCTCTGTTTAATGATCTGTTCCAGAATCTTTCCGGGTATCGATGTCAGACTAACTGGAGGATAATTGTTGGGATCCTCTTTTTTCCCCTTTTTGAAGATGGGGACAACATTTGCCCTCCTCCAGTCCGCTGGGACCTCTCCTGTTTTCCAGGAATTCTCAAAGATTATTGCCAATGGTTCCGATATTACATTTGCCAGTTCTTTTAATACCCTTGGATGTAATTCATCTGGTCCTGGAGACTTATATTCATTTAGATTAACTAGATGTTTCTGTACTATCTCTTTACTTAAACTGTGCTGAAATTCTCCTATTCTGTCCTCTGCTCCATTATCCTCAAGTTGAGCAGCCTTTGCCTTTTCTGAGAAGACTGAAGCAAAGAAGGTGTTGAGTAATTCTGCCTTTTCTCTGTCCCGTTAACTTTTTGCCATCTTCTCCACACAGTAGCCCTACCATTTCCTTCTTTTTCCTTTTGCTGCTGACATACCCCCAAAAGCCCTTTTTATTGTTCTTAACCTCTCTAGCAAGCCTGATTTCATTCTGCGCTTTAGCTTTTCTGACTTTGCCCCTACACGTGCTAGCTATTTGTTTGAATTCCTCTTTGGTGATTTCCCCATTTTTCCATTTCTTATACATGTTCCGTTTAAAGCATAGTTCAGTTGCAAGTTCCTTAGTCATCCATCCTGGTTTCTTGAGACACCTCCCATTTTTCCTCCTCGTTGGCACGGTTTGAAATTGTGCCTTCAGTATCTCCCTTTTGAGAAACTCCCATCCATCTTGAACTCCCTTCTCTTTTAGTATTCCTGTCCATGGGATCACCCTCAGTATTTCTCTAAGTTTAGTAAAATCAGCTTTCCTAAAGTCTAGAATGCGTGTCTGACTATGCCTGGCTTCTCCTTTCCACTGTATAATAAACTCCAGGAGGACATGATCACTCCCGCCTAAGGATCCAACCACTTGCACCCCATTAACTAGGTCTTCCCTGTTAGTTAGGATCAGATCCAAAATAGCTGACTCCCTCGTTGCCTCTTCCACCTTTTGAACAATGAAATTGTCTTCGAGGCAAGTGAGGAATTTGCTAGACCTTGAAGATTTTGCCGAGTTTGACTTCCAGCAAATATCCGGATATATTTTATATTTTAACTGGAAAAGTTGGGGGTCGTCTTATACCGGAAAATACGGCATTTATGCAACAGAGGTGAAATAAGGCTGAGGCGGATGTTCCTGAAGTTTGAGCATTTGGGAAGTGCTCTGTTGTCTCTAATTGGCCAGAGCCACAGGGGCATAGACTATCTGAGAAGGGGATCTTCTTATATCGGCCTTCAAGAGATTTACTAAGTATGCTATCTACTGGAGTCACTAGTAATAAAATTTGGGGCGCTATCTAGGTCTTGCTGTTGCTCTGTATCTACCACCTGTTGTTTCATGGTTGCTTTAGCCTTATTATATGCCATACTGAACAGAAGATCTGGAGAGAAGCCCAGTGAAGAAATTGTAGTCATTACTATTTGTTTCCACTTACACTGGAATCCATCAATCAGGATTAATAGAGCAAGGTCGGCGGGAAAGCAGATGTCAATTTTTAGGGAAGCTCCTTCCACATTCCATACATCGATATGGCTTCTCTTCAGTGTGGGTTTTTTGATGTGAATGTAGATGTCTATCTACTGCATGAGATCCATCTGTATGGTTTCTCCCTTGTATGCGTTCAAAGATTTATTTATTTTAATTGATTTTATTATTAAATACAGAACTTACATACCCAAACAGATATCACATATACATCACATAACATAACAACAAACAAACCTAATAAACAGTTGCCCACATACATCTCATCATTCTTTTTTCTTCTAATGCTTTGTTATAGCTCAACTAAATGATAACATGACTTCCTTAGTGATTATTTACCTTTTCTTTTGACTTTGTAAATATATCTAAAAATGTTACCCTTCTTAATAGTATACTCCTATCTGTAAACATAATTTACTTAGTATTTTAGTTTGAACTGATCTTAAGACATAGATCGCTCCTATGTAACTTAATATTTCTATTTCTAACATATTAGACTATTTAAATTTGTTTCCTGCCTCTATTGTTTTTCTGTTTTCTAATTCCCAAAACTGTTTGAAGCATATCCAGTCATCTTCCACTTTTTCTTCTGTTTTCCCTTTTATCAATGCTGTTAATGTATCCTTTTCTATTGCCTCCCACATTTTTTCTTTCCATTCTATGCTTGGTATTCTCATTTGTTTCCAGTCTCTAGCATACACAATTCTAGCTATAGAGACCATATATAGAATAATACATTTATGTTTTTTCTCAGTTTTCCCACTGAGACCGTTAATCATATTCAGTAAGAATAATGTTGGCTCATATTTGATGTTCAAATTTAGAATGTCAGAGATAAGTTTATGTATCCTCTTCCAGTATTTCTGTGCTTCTTTACACATACATATGGCTTGGATGTATTCCTGGATGCTTCAGGTGGCACCTGAAATACCTCTTTCTCCTTGAGAAGGTGAAACATTGCCTGCTCATGAAAAAAAGATCTCATTAGGAGGTAAGCAAAAAAATCCACTGCCTAATAATTCACAGTAATTTATAATTCACAATTCACTTATGCACTAGACCAGGGGTAGGCAACCTAAGGCCCGGGGGCCGGATGCAACCCCCCGAGGCCTTTGGACTGGCCCCAGGCCGGTCCTGCCGTCGCCACTGCCGCCCGCCATGATGATATTGATTATTGTTGTTATTACTTGTTCTTGGGGTTTTCTTGGCAAAATCTCCACAGGGGTTTTGCCATGGCTTTTCTGGGGCTGAGAGAGTGTGCATGCATATTTTTTAATTTTTTTTTAAAATATATTTTTATATTTATTTATTTTTGGTGCTTCAGCCCCCCCAATTGTCTGAGGGACAGCAACCTAGAGCCCGGCTCAAAAAGGTTGCCTACCCCTGCACTAGACTGTCCTCAAACACACGTGAAACTTTCACAAGACAAGCACTCTGCACCCTGGCTGTCAGTCACCAAGCAAGAAACATCCTGCCACACATCTATAAATAATAATAATAATACAAGTCTGATCCCACTAATAAAAGCTCATTGCTCTGTCAGATTCTTCTTCATCTGTTCGCAGCCTGTCTCTGCTGCACTGGAGTGTATTTAAATTCACAGTCAAATCAGATAAAGAATCCCATCTCTGGCAAAGTATGCACATATGGATTTAATTGAGGTCTATGCCCAAGAGAGAAAATATATGAATACAAGTATGGACATCTCTGTTCCTAGCCAGGAATTTACCTGGGAGAAACTATATGAAAGCATGGGACCTGGAGTGAATTTGCATGAGTATGGACAACTCTGTTCACGCCCATGAATTTACCTTGGGTCAGAAGCCACCAGGTATTTATCTGGTCCACCATAATAGTTCACTTCTGACTTATGGGTCAGACTGGCCTCCAACCAAGCTGGAACCTTAACGAAGGACATCCCCCCAAGCAAACCCTCACTCCCAGGACCAGATCTCCCACCACACATCTAGGCAGGTACCTGCAGGTCTCTCCCCTTTCAGAAAGCTCTGGTCGAAGGGATCTTCTTTTTCCAGATGAGAGATGAGATCTGGTTTGGGACATTCTTCCAAGGAAACTGAGAAAGGCTGGTCAGTGCTCTGTCTATTTCAGTTACTTAAGACTGAATTTGGACAATTGGATGGAAATTCCCAACAAAACCGAAGGAAGTGTATGCAGTCATACTTCAAAATCAATGGCTTGCAAGGAGGGGAGAAATCTAAATGCAAAGTCTGAGGGAGGGAGAGGCTCAAATCTTGACACAGGTGAAGCCTGTCTCATTTCAGATGGCGGCAGGGGCCAGCATAAGGACTGCGGCATGTGGTTCTGCAGAAATTAAGTGTGACTGGAGTCAGTGGGATTTACCCAAGTCACCCAACCATTCAGCCACTGGTTTAGTGGGTCTTCTCTGGCAGAGGTTGACTAATCTCCTATATCCTCCCCTGCCTGTCCCCTTTTAGCTCATATCCGGAAAAGCCCCAGCTGGTTTCCCACAAACCCTTTCCAATTTGTGGGGGGGGGGGAATAGCATGCACCAGCCCCACACCAGAACCAAGCCCCCCATCTATTACCTCTCCACCAAAACTCTCCTGTACACAACACTGCAGCTTTACCTCCTTCGCCTGCTGCCTCAGACCCATCCAGAGTCACTAAAGGGGAGGGTATTCCTAATGGAGGTGCATGAATCAGGACCAGTCCTTCCCAGCCATGACACCAACTGGAGGGCTCTTCCTCACATGCTGTCACATGTGGTGTCTCCCTCTCTCCCTCATCAGCTCCCCAAATGTTGCATCCACACATCTCTTTGCAACTTTTGTTCCCTAAAGCAGAAGTGTGAAGGCAGTGGGTGTCCTCCCTCATTAACATCCCTGCTTCTCTAGGAAGCTGACCAGCAGCCTCCTTCACCCTTCCAGGACTGAAAGGAGGGACGCATCTTTGTCTCTCCCCCACAACTGTTTTGCCTGCAAAGTTTTACTCTGTCCTCTTTTGTAACTTAAAGAGGATCCCAGGAAAAGACCTTGGGTGGCAGTAAAGGGTTGCTTGAAAACCATCCCTTTCTCTCCCCATGCACTCGTGTTTTGCCTAATATGCAGCCTGATGAGCAATTTTGTGAAAATCTCAGGATTGCTCTCACCATTGTAAACATGACCACTGGTCCCAATACAGACATTTAAAGTTTTAAGTTTGTTCAGCAAAGAAAAGAGATGATCAACAGACCTTCAGAGCTGACATCTAGGCCCTTGTGGGCTTTAAATGGCTTCTCTCCTGTGTAGGTCCTTCGATGTGAATTTAGAGTTCCACTGGGAATGAAGCTCTTTCCACTTTCCATGCATTTATAGGACTTCTCCCCTGTAGGGGTGCTTTCATGTGAGTTTTGACTTTGGCTGTGACTGAAGCTCTTTCCATATTCCATGCATTTATATGGCTTCTCCCCTGTGTGGACCCCTTGATGTGAGTTTAGAGTTCCCCAATTACTGAAGCTCTGCCCACATTCCACACGTATATATACCTTCTCCCCTGTATGGGTTCTTTGATGTGAGTTTAGATATCCACTCTGACTGAAGCTCGCTCCATATTCCATGTATTTATAGGGCTTCCCCCCCATGTGGGTTGTTTGATGCAAGTTTAGCTTTGCAATCTGACTGAAGCTCATTCCACATTCCATGCATTTATATGGCTTCTCCCCCATGTGGGCCCTTTGATGTGAGATTAGATTTCCACTCTGACTGAAGCTCTTCCCACATTCCATACATTTATAGGGCTTCTCCCCCGTGTGAGTCCTTTGATGTGACTTTAGATGTGCACTCCGACTGAAGCTCTTTCCACATTCCATGCATTTATATGGCTTCTCACCCGTGTGGATCTTTTGGTGTGAGTTCAGATGTCCACTCTGACTAAAGCTCATTCCACATTCCATGCATTTATAGGGCGTCTCCCCTGTGTGGGTCCTTTGATGTACGTTTAGCTTTCCATTCTGACTGAAGCTCATTCCACATTCTATGCATTTATAGGGATTCTCCCCCGTGTGGGTCCTTCGATGTGCGTTTAGCTTTCCACTCTGACTGAAGCTCATTCCACATTCCATGCATTTATATGGCTTCTCCCCCATGTGGGTCATTTGATGTGAGTTTAGATCACCACTGTGACTGAAGCGCTTTCCACATTCCATGCATTTATATGGCTTCTCCCCTGTGTGGGTCCTTTGATGTGAGATTAGATTTCCACTCTGACTGAAGCTCTTTCCACATTCCATGCATTTATACGGCTTCTCCCCTGTATGAGTCCTTTGATGTGAGTTCAGATGTCCACTCTGACTGAAGCTCTTTCCACATTCCATGCATGTATAGGGCTTCTCCCCTGTGTGGGTCCTTTCATGTGAGTTTAGCTTTCCGCTCTGACTGAAACTCTTTCCACATTCTATACATTCATATGGTTTCTCCCCCGTGTGGGTCCTTTGATGTGAGCTTAGATGTGTATTGTGACTGAAGCTCTTTCCACATTCCATGCATTTATAGGGCTTCTCCCCCGTGTGGGTCCTTTGATGTGAGTTTAGATCTCCACTGTGACTGAAGCTCTTTCCACATTCCATACATTCATAGGGCTTCTCTCCTGTGTGGGTCCTACGATGTATTTTTAGAGTTCCTCTGCTACTGAAGTTCTTTCTACATTCCATGCATTTATACGGCTTCTCCCCCGTGTGGATCCTTTGATGTGAGTTTAGATGTCCACTCTGACTGAAGCTTTTTTCACATTCCATGCATTTATAGGGCTTCGCCCCTGTGTGAGTCCTTTGATGTATTTTTAAATTTCCACTCTGACTGAAGCTCTTTCCACATTCCATGCATTGATATGGCTTCTCCCCTGTGTGGGTCCTATGATGTGAGCTCAGATGTTCACTCTGACTGAAGCTCTGCCCACATTCCACACATTTATACGGCTTCTCCCCTGTATGGGTCCTTTGATGTGCGGTTAGATGTCCACTCTGACTGAAGCTCTTTCCACATTCCATGCATTTATATGGTTTCTCCCCTGTATGGATCCTTTGATGTGAGTTTAGATTTCCACTGTGACTGAAGCTCTTTCCACATTCCATGCACTGACATGGCTTCTCCCCTGTGTGGGTCCTTTGATGTGAGTTTAGATGTGTATTCTGACCGAAGCTCTTTCCAGATTCAATGCATTCATGTGTCTGGTCCCCTGTGTTGGTCCTTGGATGGGAATGCAGATGTCCACTATGTGAGTTCTGTAACTTTTTTGAGGGGTGGGAGGGAGCAGGAGATAAATAAATATAATTATGATGATGTAAGCCACTCTCTGAGCTTTTGTGGCTAAAAAGCAGGGTAGAAATAATTTAAATATATTAATTCATTAATGATGATGCAGAAAAAATAAGAAGGCAATCTTGGCCAGGCTGCATGGAAGCTTGCATGATCCAAATGTTGCCCAGGTGACCACCATCCCTCTCTATATCTGCCATATTATTTATTTGTGCTTATGCTCTTCATGGTTCAAATTACAATTAAGGCAAATAGAAACCAGTCACTTCATGCTGAGTCCCAAGCCAGATGGCCTCTGTTGTTACCAAAGCAACACACATTGTACTAACCTTGCTGTCCTGCTGGCCTAAGTTTGGAATTTGTAACTCTTCAAAATTTTAGGATTCTCTCTTCCGCTCCTCTGACAGATAGGATTTACTGCATACAAACTCTGCTCTTCCCCTCCCCCCATTCAAACATCAGATTTGCTCTTACTGAATCACAGGGCAATAACTTAGCAAATTGGTAAACTAACCATGCGATTCGCATCAGTCCCCCTTTTGGGAAGCTCTCTCACTTAAAAGATTTTTTTCCTGCCCTATTGGGTCTTTCATCTTCCTCCTCTCTCATCTTTCTTTGGAAAGATTGTGAGAAACAGATTTCATCTTTACCTGACCTATTTATTAGCTAGATTAGGATATAGCCTCTATGTACAGATCAAAGCCATTAGTAAACTTTTGTTTAAACCGCAAGCTGCTTCTGTTGCTTCTGAGTCAGTTGTTAGCCAAAGTTCATTTTTCTGAATTTTGGAGTGTGTGTGTGTGATATTCCACATGACCCCAGATGTATCCTGCAGTTGACCCCAACTGCTGCTTGGGCAATGACAGGCAGGTTATACCAAGGTCACTTGGAAGAACAACAGAAACCATCTCAAAGATAGGCAGATAGTGTGGTAGTTGCAAAATAGACCATCATCACCTCCACAATCAGAAAGAATGGGTGATAATTCCCTAGATGTCTCATCTGATGGGCCAGGTAGTGACTTAATGCTTTTCCCATTCACCTTTTGCCAGACCGGATTGCCTCACCCATAAAATCTCACACGTTTGTCCTTTAGCTAGTTTTAGCCCTTAAAAACCCCTGGATGTTCCTCCTCAGTCTTGCTAGTTTGGAGTTCATGAGGACACTACATCACTGTGATCTCTAATCTAGTTACCGGCACCTCTGTTCAAACCAATGCTCTCGGGACGGTTGTGTCCCACACCACTTCACCCTATTGGATCCTGGAAAAAACTTCATCTGTAGTAAGTATCACCCGTCATTTTGCCCCAACATCTTTTCCAAGGTAACCCCTGAATTTCTGAGCCTTGAATGAGTGAGTGTAGAATCACATAATCATAAAGTTGGAAGAGACCACAAGGGCCATCCAGTCCAACCTCCTGCTATGCAGGAACTCAAAATCAAAGCAGCCCTGACAGATCCGTGTGTAGGTGTGTAAATTGTGGATTGCTATGATTTTCCCCTTTAATAAAATAATATTTTAATTGGAGAATTCTGTCTCTGCATCAATTCTTAGATCCAGCAGCCTTGGTATACAAGTGGGAGATGATTTTGCAGGGTCCTGGTAGCTGACCCCCTCTCAGTTTGAGCTAAATAAAATTCCCCACACTAGATATTTGGTTATAATTTGGTGGAGAAAGTGAGGGCATTGAATTGGTTCTGTCTCCCAAAATACAAATTAATAATAATAATTATTATTATTATTATTATTATTATTATTATTATTATTATTATTATTTATATCCCACCTCTCTGTAAAATACAACCAGGGCGGCTTATACAATTAAACAAACAATCCTGTCTCCCAATAGCCCCCCCTAAAATACAATTAAACAATTGAAATTTAAAAACACACTTAAAATAACAGACTACAATAACTTACAATAAATGACAAATAAATTAAATAGCTGTAGTGGAAATCAGGGTCAGGCATAACTATTTTCGGTGGGCAGTTATCTACTTAGGAAAGGCCTGCTGGAAGAGATCCATCTTAACAGTTTTTTTAAATGCTGTTTAAAGTAGTCAAGTGATGGATCTCATCCAGCAGGCCGTTCCATAGTCTGGAAACGATAGCTGAAAAGGTCCTCTGGGCAGTTGCAGATAATCTGGCTTTTGCAGGTAGCAATAAATTCTTCCCAGAGGACTTTAGTGTGAGGGGTGGATTATACGGAAGGAGGCGGTCGCAAAGATAGGTTGAACCCAAGCCATTTAGGGCTTTAAAGGTGATAATCAACACCTTGTACTGCACCCGAAAACTGATAAGCGGCCTGTGGAGCAATCTTAGAATAGTTGTTATGTGGTCTCTTCTGGTTTTACCTGAGGCCAGCCTGGCTGCCATATTCTGTAGCAATTGAAGTTTCCAAACTAGGCACAAGGGTAGCCCCATGTAGAGTGTCTTGCAGAAATCGAGATAAGAAGTTACCATCGCATGTACCACGGTTTCAAGGTCCCTAACCTCCAGGAAAAGGCGCTGTTGGCGTATCAGCTCAAGCTGATAACAGGTGCTCCTGACCACCGCATTTACCTGATTTGTCATCTGAAGTGACAGATCTAGGAGTCCTTTGAGGAGACTGTGACCCCCACCTAGGACTGGAAATTGTATCCCAATACCTGGGTTCACAGCTGTTACTGTTAGTACCTCCGTTTTGTCTGGATTCAGTTTCAATCTGTTTTTCATCATCCAGTCCATTACTGCTTTAAGACATTCATTGAGAGGGAAGACACCATCTGAAGTCAAAATTGTAGACCGAGACATGGAGAAATATATCTGGATGTCATCAGTGTACTGATAACACCCCGCCCCGTGTCTCCGGATGATCTCTCCCAGCGGCTTCATATATCTGTTAAATAGCATCGGGGACAGGATGGCACCCTGAGGGACGCCTCAATCAAGCTCCTTTTTTGCTGAGCAACTGTCCCCAAGCATCACCCTCTGGAATCTGCCCGAGAGAAAGGAACGGAACCATTGTTCGCAGTCTGGGGGTGCTCCTTGATTCGTCGCTCCTGATGACAAATCAGGTAAATGCGATGGTCAGGAGCGCCTGTTATCAGCTGATACGCCAGCTGCGCCCTTTTCTGGAAGTAAGGGATCTCGAGACCGTTGTGCACGCACTGGTAACCTCACGCCTCGACTTCTGTAATGCGCTCTACATAGGGCTACCCTCGTGCTTGGTTTGGAAGCTTCAGTTGGTTCAAAACATGGCAGCCAGGCTTATTTCTGGAACATCTAGGAGGGACCACATTACTCCGGTTTTGAAGTCCCTCCACTGGCTGCCTATTAGCTTCCAGGCCCAGTATCAGGTGTTGGTTATGACCTTTAAAGCCCTAAATGGCTTGAGTCCAAGCTATCTCAGGGACCGCCTCCTTCCATATAATCCTCTCCGTGCTCTCCGGTCCTCTGGGAGGAACTTGCTGCAGCCTCAAAAATCTAGGCTTGCAGCGACCTCCCAGAGGGCTTTTTCAGTTGTCACCCCCAAACTCTGGAACGACCTGCCGGACGAGATCTGTCAGTTGACATCACTAGACAGCTTCAAGAAAGCTGTCAAGACGGATCTCTTCCGGCAGGCCTTTCCAGACTAACTATCCTGGCCTAGGGCTTTTTGAGGGCTTTTCACTCCTGCGTCCCTATCGTGGCTCCATCATTGTTGATGGATGGGGGACGCAGTAGAGGCTGACCAGGGCACCGTAACCTGTTTAAGTATGTTTGTTTTATATTGTTTTTGTTTTTATTTTTATGCTTATTGTTATTTTAATCATGTGCTATTTAATGCTGTTTTAAGGGGGATGGGTTGGTTGGGATGTAATGATGTTGTTGTTTTTTTACTGTAAGCCGCTTGGATTGTCGCCATTAAGTGGGATATAAATAATAATAATAATAATAATAATAATAATAATAATTATTGCCAAAATGGCAAAGAAAGGGTTAAAGAGCATTTCCAAGGCAAAAAAGGATAGGTAGGCATCATGGGGCATTTGGATATTAGCCCATGAAGCCACGGAGTATAAGAAATTAAGATCAGATTCGGATGTATTGAAAAGGCAAATTGGAGACCTGGTCACACAAGTAAGAGAAAAGGTGACCAAAAACACTCTATTGGCATGCACCGCCAACTATGCCAACCAGAGGGTGGAGAGACCAGAAAAAGAGAATGTGAAATTAAGGGAACAAGTGAAAGAATAAGAGGCTAAATTGAGTCAAGCCAAACAAGCCGTGGACTTTCTTCTGTCCAAGAAGACAGTAGGGGCAGTGTTGGCTGATCACACTGCCTTCAAGTACCGCATTAGGGAATTAAAAGTCAAATTAAATCTAAGGTGTGCAATAGTGGTGACTGTATATCCAAAAATCCTAGAATCCGCCATGCAAGCAAACATCCTTCAGGACAATTCCATGCCTGAAGAGTCCAAGATGCCCCCTCCCTACAACCCCCAATGGAATCACCCCAAAGGGAATGAGCCCAACTAGGAATTAAGTATTCCAGGAATTCCATTAGATCCAGTGAAAACCCAGAGCACAGTAGAAACTAAAAAGACTGCAGAAGACGGTATCATTACCAAAACCCTAGTGGAGACCATATACTGGATGCTGTTTGAAATTAAAGCCATAATGGATCAATTAGGCATATTGAACCCCCAGACTAGAGTCAAGTGGATGTCCACCATAATTCTCTCACACTCCAAAGCCAAGGGACAGGACTTAACTCAGGTTGCTAGAATGTGCATTGATCCCAGCTATTCAGGACCCTTAGAGGCAGCAGCATTGAATTACGATTTGGCTAATTTAGAGCTGCACAAATGCGTAGCTAAGATGGTGCAGATCCTATAGCCTGGAACCATCTTACGGGCGAGATACCAAAACAAAATACAGCACTCTGACGAAGCACTAGACACATATGTATCCCAGAAAAAGATGCTAGGCATCTTATCCAGATCTATAGGACTAAACAAAGATGAACAGCTACTCCTAAACGATATCGAGGTCATTAGGGAAGCCTATCAAGGATTACACGAATCAGCTAAAAATTACCTAGGATCAGTGACCCTACGATTCCAAAACATAGACTGGCAGGGATTTATGCAACACATCCAGGAGGCATCTCAAGTATATTGGATTAGGGAGGCACAGAGGAAGCTGGCCAGAGAAATGTTAGCCGCAACCACTGGGAAAAGTTCCAAAGCAGGAGGCAGATGGAGACCCATTCCACATGGTTACATACCGTAACACAGGCCCCCACTCCAAACCTGTACCAAAAGAATCAGGGAGATTCAGGATCAATAACCCTTTTCGGAAGGGACCTAAGAGTAACCCCGAGACCATCCAGAAAACCCAGAACCCCTTAGGCAATCACTACAGGAAATTAGAAATAACATCTGGAGACAGCTCCAAGAGTTGGGATTCAGCAGGGAGCAGTTAGATGGGAAGCCCAACGCGGAGTTGATGGACCTTTTATAACTTCCCCAAAAGCCTTTTATAACTTCCCCAACCCTGAGCATTCCGGCTAGGGACACCTGGGATCCCTTCGCTCTCACAGAGGATGGGCAGACCCTAGGATTGCGTGGGCTAAAACACCCACTGCTCAACAGAAAAGCACTCCTTGTAGAACAGGACCCATCAAAGTTCCTCTAAATCTGGTTAACATAGCAACCCCACAACAGAAGGCCATAGATACCATTCCCATCACAGCCCCTAAGTCAGAGCCACCATGCCAGCAGATAGTAACCGCGTTAGTACCAAATTTGTGGAGACACCCCACTGTGCATGCAAAAGTTGGATCAAAACCCAAACAAAAACCAGCACAGTTAACACCCTTAACCCCAAATTGGCCACGTCAGGAAGCAAAACGATACATCACATGGAGCTGGTGGGGTACAGGAAAGGGAGACACTAGGCGGCTATATGAAAGGAGATTCCATTACAGCTTAGCCCTATCTAGACCTCATGGGAAAATCAGGGTGAAGATGACGGAATCCTAAGAGTAGGATACCTAAGAAAACACAGGCTGACCTTGGATTTGGCTAAACGCCCTCCTTTGGCAACTGGAAGAAGGCCCCCTACAAATTTCAGCCATCCACAGATGCGCTGCCTAACCCTAACCCATAACCACAGACCTCTGGGTAGCAGCTTTTTCTCAAGGTATGGATAAAGGACAAAATAGAGTGTGGGACTGTTAAGTGAGCTTCTGTATTCATAGAAGGAAAAGATCCCCCACCACAGAAACAATACAGATATCCCCGAGAGGCAGAAGAAGGAATTGCAAAAACAATTGAGGGATTGTTAAAATGGGACATTATTTTTTCAATGCAGTCTATCTGCAATTCACCACTGTGGCCCGTACTAAAAGTGGATGGGGTCACGTGGAGGATGATGGTAGACATCAGGGCACTTAACGCAGTCATACCTCCAGTAGCTCCTGTGGTAGCAAAATATAATGAAATCTTGGAGGCTATAGCAGCTGGGAACAAGTTCTACAGAGTTATAGACCTAGCCAATGCTTTCCATTCTATTCTGCTGCATGAGAGCTGCTACTACAAATTCGTCTTCGAATTTCACAGGATCCAACATTTATTTATTTATTTATTTATATCCCGCCCCTCTGCAGAGCAATCGGGGCAGCTTACAACATTAAAATCTCCATACATATACATACACTGTAAACAAAATCTAAAAATTCCGAAACCCACCCACCCCTTAAAAACTGAGGGTTCTTCTTCTCAGGCTAGGCCCAATGGAGATGGGCCTGCATCTCTCCCCCAGATGACGTCGGATGGAGTGGAGGGAGGGCTCTTCTTCTTAGGCTACGCCGATGGAGATGGGCCTGCATCTCTCCCCCAGATGACGTCGGATGGAGTGGAGGGAGGGCTCTTCTACTTAGGCTAGGGCAGATGGAGATGGGCCTGCATCTCTCCCCAGATGACGTTGGATGGAGTGGAGGGAGGGCTCTTCTACTTAGGCTAGGCCTGATGGAGATGGGCCTGCATCTCTCCCCCAGATGACGTCGGATGGAGTGGAGGGAGGGCTCTTCTTCTTAGGCTACGCCGATGGAGATGGGCCTGCATCTCTCCCCCAGATGACGTTGGATGGAGTGAGGGATAGATTACCACCGGCAAGCCAGTGAGCCTTCAGCTCCCTATGGACTGGTAATCATGGGAGCGATTCATGAGTGTCCCTTGCCCTGTCACTAAAACCAATTGTCCAATGAAAGCAGGAAAGTTACTTCAGGAAACATTACAGGCAGGCTTTAGGTGCTGGTTTTGCGATGGTTCATCATACTGCCCAGAGGGAACTTGATTAATGGGATTTGGCGTGATGCGTGTGAACGATGGACACACATTGCGAGGGTCCACATTTTGACCATGTGTGCAAGCATCTCTTCTGGCAGGCCTTTCCAGATTAGACTTCCCAGCCTCAGGAACCCCCTTATTCTGCTCTCTCCTAATTTGGATGCTGCCGTTCCTCTGCTTGTTCTATCTATTTTGTTGTCACGGGTCCGATTTTATTCTATGTTATTTTAATCTAATACGTTTTAACTAGTGTTTGGTTTAATACTTTTTTAAGGGGGGGTGGATATTGGGTCTTTTTGGAAGAAAAAATGGCGGTCAACGTCGCGCGTGCATGCGCACTACTCTGGTGCCATTTTGGATGAAAAATGGGTAAAGAAGTCACAACAATGTTGTGCGCATGCTTGTGTGCGCCTCCAGCCCCCCAGAGATCTGAGGACTAGCGAACTGGCCCCCAGATCGAAAAGTTTGGGGACCCCTGCGATACAGGGTTCCCAGGTGCAAAGTAGTTTGATATCATTCACTTCCCAATTAATCCAAGCCTCCCTAATGAGGCTGATACATCTGGAAGTCATGGCATTACTCAAGGCCAGATGCCCTGATTCCCTCCAGTATCTGGCAGATTTAATGAAGGTGGCCGGGGCCCAATGGGCCAACATGATTCTGAAAATAGGATTATGCCATGAGAAAATTTGGGACCCTCAAATCATACACCCCACATCTCACCTTGGGCTCCCCCTTGCTGAGAGTAACACTGTATAATAAGTGCACTGTATAGTTTTAAAACTGAATTGCTATTTTGAATTTTGTAAGCCACCTTGGGTCCCCTGGCAGGAGAAAGGCGGGACATACACTGAAAGAATGAATGCCATGATCTGGCACTCTCCATCTTGTGCAACCTTGGGGTTCATTAGAGTCACAGAGTTGGAAGAGGCTCCAAGGGCCATCCAGTCCAATGCATTTCTGCTACAGAATAAAGCCATACCTGAGAGAGAAGGCTGTCCAGCCTCTGCCTAAAGACAGCCTCCAAAGAAGGAGACTCCATTGTTCTCCATGGAGGCAGCAGCGTCTTCATAGAACCATAGGATCCTAGGGTTGGAAGGAAACGCAAAAGGGCCATCCAGCCTAACCCCTGATGATGCCATGCAAGAATACATAATCCAAGCCCTCCTCAAAGTTGGCCATTCAGCCTCTCTTTGAAAACAGCCTCCAAAGAAGGAGACTTCACCGCCATTTACGGAGGCAGCAGCAGCAGCAGGACCAGTGTGTGTATATACACACACAGTGTATGTATGTATGTGTGTAGCTAGACAGATAGATAGACAGAGACACACACATACGTACATAAATACACACACACATATTTACACAATAACTATAATACACACACATATATCTCACAGAGAGAGAGAGATTCAAAATATTTGCGGTATGAAGCGGTATATAAATGAAGCTGCTTTGCTTTATTCAAAAGTAACATAAATCCCAGCTAGCGACCCTTGGCTTTGCTCTTTTGTATAATAAGGGGAGCCATCTGACTCTGCCATTGTTTTAAATGAGACACAAAGAGACACATATACATATTTCAAATATCTAAAAAGTACAAAAATGAGAGACACACAGATGCCCCCTTCTCCTTCCCTTCCTTTTCTTTCTTTCTTTCCTCCTCAGTCCTCTGCTCCATTGCAGCCCATAAGGACACAGAGGCACACACACACACACACACACATATATATATATATATATATATATATATATATATTTCCAGAGCAGAGCCTTCCCTCCTGAGTCCTCCTCACCTTGGGCTCCATTGCGGCCTCTTCGAAGCCTCCTCAAAAGAAAGAAGGAAGGAAGGAAGGAGGAAGAGGAGGCCCAGCGCCGCCTTCCCTTTTCCCTTTTCTAGGAAGACCTAGAAGGAGAGGAAAGAGGCGTGGCCAGAGCAACCCTCAGCCACAGGAAAAAGGAGGAACAGCCCTAGAGACCACTGCGCAGGCTCAAAGGACCGATCTGCGCATGCCCAGTCGCACCCGCTGAAGCCGCTGCCCTCACATCTTGCCAGGAACAAAGAAGGAGGAGGAGGACGTTTCCCTTTGGTCTGCCTCTGAGCATGCGCACTCCCTCCTGGTCCCCTCAAGCCATGGGGGGCGGGGGGAGAAGAGGCGGTTTCTCCAAAAGCAGAGGCGCCCCTCCCTCAAGACCCCCAAAAAGAATGCCTTGCCTTGAAGAGCATCGCCCCCAGCCCCTCCCTCCTGGAAAGAGAGAGAGAGAGAGACTCCATTCCTTTCTTCTTTTCCTCCCTTCTGCTGCCTCTTTTGGGGGAGACTGGGGGGGTGTTGCAGACTGCCAGAAATAGTGCAAATTGAGTCCACTTTTAGTGTTAGTGTTAGTGTTAGGGAGTCATGGGAATTGTTTTTTTTCTGAGACATTGAGCCTTCTCTGTCAGAGAGCTCTGGTGCCACAATAAAATACAGTTCCCACAATTCCCTAACCCTAACCCTAAAAGTGGACTCAATTTGCACTATTTCTGGCAGTCTGCAACCCCCCTGGGACTGCCCAGCCCCCCCCCCCTTTGGCCTTCCAGGAAAACGGGGGGAGGGTTCTTAATCTCAGTGGTTTAGAGGAGGAGGAGGGGTCTGTTTCTCCTTTGAAGAGCCTAAAAGGCCAAAGCCAAGGGGAGGGGGAGGAGAGAGAGAGAGAGAGACTCCCTGGGAACCTTCACAACAGCCCTGCGGAGGAGGGCCAGCAGAGAAAGCAACCAAAGTCCTGGTTCTGAGAAGATGGAGAAAGGGCACTTTGGGCATCTGAGTCCCTTCTGGAGCCTCTGCTCACCTGGAAATCCCTTCTCCATCCACATCCAGGTTTCCGTAGGGCGGCACTGAGCTTTCTTCCTCCATGGAACTGGCCTTGAGCCCCAGGAACCCCCTTCCTTCCCTCTGAGGATTTCCTTCCCTTCAAGGAAACAGAGGCTGGGTGGCCATCAGTCCCAGGGGAGGCTTAGATGTTGAGTTCCTGCATGGCAGAAAGGACTTGGACTGGGTGGCCCTGGGGGGGGTCTCTTCCAACTCTAGGATTTCCAATCGGCAAAGGGCTCGGACAAGGCTGCGTCCTTTCACCCGATACGTTCAACTTGTATGCAGAACATATTATAGGAAAAGCAGGCTTCGACACAGAAGGAAGAGGAATAAAAACAGGAGGAAGGATTATCAACAATCTGAGATATGCAGATGACCCCATAATACTAGCAGAAAACCTCACAGACCTGGGACTAAGGAAGATCAAAGAAGAAAGTACAAAGGCAGACTTAATGCTGAACATAAAGGGAACAAAAATAATGACCTCTGAGGACCTTCACAACTTCAACCTAGACAATGAAGAAACAGAAATCGTAAAAGAATTCCCATTCCTGGGATCATACATTGATAGAAATGGGGACTACAGTCAGGAAATCACAAGAAGAGTAGAATCATAGAATCCTAGAGTTGGAAGAGACCCAAGAGCCATCCAGTCCAACCCCCTTCTGCCATGCAGGAACTCCCAATTAAAGCATCCCCAACAGATGGCCATCCAGTCTCTGCTTAAAGACCTCCAAGGAAGGAGACTCCACCAAAATCTCCATTGAGAGAGTGTATTTCACTGTCGAACCGCCCTTACTGTTAAGAAGTTCCTCCTAATGTTGAGGTGGAATCTCTTTTCCTGGAGCTTGCATCCGTTGCTCTATTGTGTCCTATTTTCTGGAGCAGCAGAAAACAAGCTTGTTCCCTCCTCAATATGACATCCCTTCAAATATTTAAACAGGGCTATCATATCACCACTTAACCGTCTCTTCTCCAAGCTAAATATACCCAGTTCCATAAGTCATTCCGCATAACACTGTTGACTCGTGTCCAACTTGTGGTCCACTAGGTCTCCTAGATCCCTTTCACATGTACAAGTCTCCTTAAGTGTCCCCCATCTTATATCTATGCATTTCATTTTTTTTGCCCTAAGTGCAATATCTTACATTTCTCCGTGTTGAAATTCATTTTGTTCGCTTTGTCCCAGCTTTCTAATCTATTAAGGTCATTTTGAATGTCCATCCTGTCCTCTGGGGTATTAGCTAATCCTCCTAATTTGGTGTCATCTGCAAATTTGAGAAGCATGCCACTTATTCTTTCATCCAAATCATTTGATAAAGATGTTGAATAGCCCTGGGCCCAGGACAGAACCCCACTGGATACCCCACTGGTCACTTCTCTCCAGGATGAAGAAGAGGAGCCATTGCTGAGCACCCTTTGGTTTGGTCAGTCAACCAATTACAAATCCATGTTTGTAATCCATAGTAATGTTCCTGGACTTTGCAAATCTCCCAATAGCCACATGGCCAGAAGTAGAAGCGGCTAACCTGCAAACGATGCCCTCCACTTACCATCTTAACTAAGGACAGAAACATCAAACTGCAGGCATCTGACTAACACCTACAATTGCTTTTATTCCTGTTTGGTTTGTAACATCTTGCCTGATGAAGAAGCCAGTGGAGCTTCAAAAACTTGCAACAAGTATATTGTGCATGTTGGTTGGCCAATAAAGGTATCAGTTTGGTGGATACCTGAAAGGATCTCCCTCCCTTTGTGCTGCAGCTTTAATGCTTTTGCTGACTGCAAGTGGAGTGGTCTCTGCTGCCTCTCTCCTCTCTCCTCCACACACAGAAAGAGGGCAGATGGGTCTCCTCGGGAGGAAGAGCAGGCATGGAGAGCTGGGTGTGAAAGGTGTACGGAGGGGATCCTGAAAGTGTACATTCTTCGCCCGCCCGCCCATTACTTAATACACACACACACACACACAACACTTGCTCCATCCTCCTCCCAAAGTCTCTCAGGCACGAGGACTCAGTGACTGTGCCACAAGCACTGTTTTGCTTTTTGCTTTGTTTTTAATGATGCCAAGTTAACAAAGTCTCACTTGCCAAGCTTCCTATTATTTTAAAAATTAAGGGGACACATCCGTCAAATTCCCTGAAGCAGCCCCAGCTCTTTTGCAGAGAGACGCACTTCCCTTCCCCTCTCCAGGATCAGATGCAGTCCGGAAGGCCTTCTTGGCCATTGCCAGCCCTCCTGGACTGGTCAGTCTGTAGTTCTTCCATGACCTTGCAGGGCAGGCCTTCTGGTCCCTTCCCCTTCTGTTGCTCTTCCCTGGACGCCTCCCAATTTATTAATGTCCTTCTACAAGTGTGCTGCCCAGAACTGGACAAAGGATTCCAGTTGACGGCTGACCAAAGCGGAGCAGAGTGGTACTATTCTCCCCCCCCCCCCAAAAAAATCTAGACACTATACTCTGACTGATGCAGAGTAGAAATCCTTTGGCTGACCCAGTATGGCGCAGTGGTTTGAGTGTTAGACTACGACTCTGGAGACCAGGGTTCGATTCCCCACTTGGCCATGAAACTCACTGGGATGATTTTGGGCACATCACATTCTCTCAGCCTCAGGGGAAGGTAATGCCAAACCTCCTCTGAACAGATCTTGGCAAGAAAACCCCATGAAAGGGTCAGAAACAACTTGAAAGCACACAGCAACAAGCAACAAAAGAAACGTATTGGCTTTTTTAGCTGCCCCATCCCACAGTTGGCTCACGTTCCGCTTGTGGTCTCCTCCTGACGCCCTCGGATCCTTTTCACACATCCTGCTCTCAGGCCAGCTCTTCTGTATTTGTGCATTTCCATTCTCCTGCCTAGGTGTGGTGCCTTACTTTTATCCCTGGTGGATTTATTCTGTTTGCTAGAGAATGGAAGCATCCCTCCACACTCAGCTGCCTTGCAAACAAAGGTTCCCTCGGGGGACCTGAAATTGAGGTCTAGCGGCTAACACAACGGCTAACTCCGCCAGGCCTATTCCTGTAGGATTCCCATTGGGGTGCAAGCCCCAGCTAGAAGAGAGTTGTTGAATTAATTGTGGAGTGGTGAGTCAGCAGGTGGGTAAATCCCATCGATTGAATGGGTCTATTTGGTCTATTTGGGTTGGGGCTCCATGCCAATGGAATTCAATAGAATCCTTTGTGTTTTAATCAAATAGAAGTATGAATGTGTATGTGTAGAAGGTGTTCTGGTTTGTGCATGCCCCTGAGAGTCAAGGGAAAGGGAGAGGGAGAGGGAAGCAGATCCTGGGGGAGGGGGAACCCCCTCATTATTCTGGTGGTGGTGGAGACTGGATCCTAAGCAAGTTGGGGGCGGGGGGGGGGCTTCCTGCCTGTTGCCAAGTGAACAACCCAGCCCATCATCCCCCTTAGTCCCCCCTCCTGATCCAGGGTCCTCCAGTCCTACTCCCAGGGCCCACCCCCATAAGCTAGGATGCAGCCCTGCAGTGCAGGCCAGGGACCAAAGCAAGGGGCTCTCTGGCTGGATGTGGCTCCTCAAAAGAGGGGCCATGCTACCCTTGCAGTGATGTGGGTGAGCCCCCATGGGACTAGCTTCCCTTGGCCCCCTTACCAAGGGGGTGGAGTGGGGAGAGTTCTTGTTGGTGGGTGTTTTGTGTTGTATGGAAGACTGCAAGGGAAGCCCCCTTTCCCATTCAGAGCCAGCCAGACTGCCCCCCCCCCCAGTGATCCAGAACCAGGAGACGCTCCCTGGCCAGAAGACCGGGGGGGGGGGGGGTTGAGGCAACACTTTTGGCCCCAAGGGAGCAGAGGGTTTTGGGGGGCTGCACCCCTCACTTCTCAGCACACAAGGCTGACCGCAACTGGGGAAGGAAGGAGACTTCCCAATGAGATAGTGCCTCTTTCGGAGTAGGGCTCTGCCTCCTAAGCCATCTCACAGTCACCATTCCCACCCGAAATCCCAACAGTGATGCTTGCCTGGCGCTGCCAAAGAGTGGATCTCCTCCTTTAGCCCCAGGCAGCCCCTGGCATCCTGCTTAGTGGCAGGGGGAAGGGTTGGGGGTCCTGAAGGCCATGCCAGCCCCCCAAGGCCTGTGTGGAGACAGCCAGGCCCTGGCCATGCACCCCTTGCATGGGGGCCACTCTTGCCTTGAGAAGGTGGGGGTCCTGGGGCCAGAAGGACGGGAAGCGGCAGAAGCCCACGAGCCTTGGATGTCACCCCTGCGGCCTAAACGGTGTTCTCGTCGGTGGAGGCGGCTGGCGTGTAAATGGCACCGGACTTCCCAGGTGGAGCAGACAGCCTGCAGCAGGGAAAGTGGGGGGGGGGGGAGTTAGAAGGCGGGGGTCCACCGCTCTGTCACATATGGTGAGGGCTTGCTAAACTGTGGTGAGATCAGCCCTGCCCCAAGGTGAGCCTTCTCACAGCTCTGGAGACGGAGGGACCTCTGTCAGTTCTCCTTGAGCTTTTGGATAAAGCGCAGGAGGGGGGATGAGGCCCCTCCTGTGGACCCTGACAGGATGCCCCCCACCATTGCACAAGGGGGGGATTGCCAGCTCTCCCTCCCAAGCAAAGGAACAGGAAGGGGGTGTGCATGCGCATCCTCCCTCGCGTGCCCCTACCTTTGCTTCTTCTGGTTCCGGTGCTTGCGGACATAGCAGAGGAAGGCAAGCGCTGTGAGGCCAAACAGGCATCCGAAGAGGATGGCTAGGATGTCTCCTTGGGAGAAAGCCACACAGTGGGAAAGGGAGGCCCTGGGAGTCCTTGGGATGGGATTGGGGTGGTGGCTGGCGGGCGGGCGGGCAGCTGGGACCCTCAGGCCTTTCCTCCTCCCTTCCCTCTGCTGCCCATGAAGGGGATGGGGAATGCAGATGGAGCAGCAGTGATCCATCTGGAGCCAGCCCCTTGGCATTGCTCCCTGGCCAGGAGGACCACCAGGCTCTTGGCCTGAAGGAGGAGGAGGAGAAGGGGTGGCCTGGCTGACCAGTGGCAAAAGTGGCATCTGGTCTAGCCACACCATGCTCCCATCAAGGCATGTACCAGCCAGGCACTGGGGACTGGCCTTGCCAAAGGAATTGGGGCTGCGGGGAGGCCACTTACCTCTCTGAAGCGAGGACCTTGTCTGCTCAGCAGCCCCTGGAAGCGAAGGAGAGTGGGAATGGGGCAAGGGGAGGGGGTTAATCGCCAGGATTGGCACAGTTGGGGGATGTAAATAAATATCTAGAAGAACGGGAAATGGTAATAGCATCTCTCTCTCAAGAATGGGGAGAAATAGCAACCTTAAGATTCAAGAGAAAATAAAGCTGAGAATGGAAATAGATAAGACAGAAGAATGAGAAGGGAAAGGAGCGAGAATGAAAAGGAGAAAAGGGTAGTTAGAAGAGTTTAGAACAGGGGTCAGCAACTTCTGATGCCGGAGAGGGGGAATGGTGCGGGGGCCGGCCAGGTGCGTGTGCGCAGCCATTTTGGAAGGCCCAACTGTGCATGCGCACGGCCTTCCAAAATGGCGCCTGAGCTCGTGTGCGCATGCGCACAGCAGCAGGCACCATTTTGGAAGGCCCCACCATGCCTGTGCCATGCGAATGTGCAAGGCGCAGCTGCCATGGGGCCTTCCAAAATGGTGTCTGTTCTTGTGTGTATATGCGTGCGTGAGCGCGATTTTGGACGCCAACATGGCGTGCGCGTTCATGTGCGGGGCAGCAGCGGCGGTGAGACCGGCCATGGGCCGGTCCCAAGGCCTCCGTGGGCCGCACCCAGCGCACAGGCCGTAGGTTGCTGACCCCTGGTTTAGAGGGATAGAAGGGGAAGAAAGGAAGATATAAGGTAGGAGGGTATAAGGGAAAGAGAGTAGTTGCTGGGAGACATCCCTCCCCCCTCCCACTGGTGCTTACCAGCAACACCTGAGTCCAAGGCTGCAGAGGACTGGGCTGGGGATAAAAACCCTGCCCAGGCACCATCTCCTCAGTGGGGAAGTGGGCGGTGCTTAGCAGGCCCAAGACTCTTTCCCCAACACAGCAGCATTCCTGGCTCTGGATTGCGGACTGCTCGCCTCCCTCCTAAGGCCACATATTAGTGGGCTCTTCCCTGGTTGTTTGGGTTTGACTTTAAGCTGGGGGGGGACATCCAGGTGGTATGGGGGCGGGGAAGATATGGCGGCAACAGTCTCAACAAATGTTGCAAAAGAAGAAGGGATCGATGTTTATTATCTATCCCTCCTTCAGTTGATTCTGTTTCCCAATGTAAGTTGGAGAGCAAACTCACCATTCCACTAACCCTCAACCTGCTCCTCTGCAATGCCAGGTCGGTCAAAAACAAAACACACATCATCCACGATCTTCTGGTGGATGAGAAGGCCGACCTGGCTTGTTTCACTGAGACCTGGCTGGGGGATGCCAGCTCCGCGACTTGGGCGCAGGCTCTCCCAGCTGGGTACTCAGTTAGTGAGCAGGTAAGGGAAAGTGGGCGGGGGGGCGGCATAGCCTTGGTCCATAAAAACACCTTATCCTTGATCAGAAAGCCTATCCGGAAGACGACACACATCGAGTGTATGTACCTTAGCCTGAAGACCAGGGATAGTTTGGGGATTCTGTTGGTATACCGGCCACCCCGTTGCTTAACAGACTCCCTAACCGAGCTGATGGCCCTGGTTTCTGAGTTGCTGTTGGAGTCGCCCAGACTCTTAGTTCTGGGCGACTTCAACATTCCACTCGAAACCAGTTTACAAGATCTAACTGGCGCAGCTCGGGAGTTCATGGATACCATGACAAACATGGGCCTATCCCAGTTGGTCAACGGGCCCACACATTGTGCTGGTCATACCCTCGATGCGGTCTTTAGTACGGAGCAGGAATATCCGTGGGCGGAGGTCACAAAAACCTCCGCATTGTCATGGACGGATCATTTTCTGATCAAGGTGGAACTAAAGGCTATTGTTCACCCTCCCGGGGGTGGTGGACCTATTAGAATGGTCCGCCCTCAAAGGCTAATGGAACCTATTGGTTTCCAGAAAGCCTTAGAGGGTTTAATGGTGAGTAATGCCGGCGATTCTGTCGAAGCTTTGGTTAACATATGGAACACCGATCTTACCAAGGCTATCGACACAATCGCTCCCAAGCGTCCTTTCCAACCCGCTCCGAATCGTAAACCATGGTATACAGAAGAGCTCAGAAAGATGAAGCGGGTTGGACAACGACTGGAGTGCGAATGGCGAAAGACTCGTCTCTTATCCGACAGAACTCGCCTTAGGAAGCACCTTGATTCCTACAGGGAGGCTTTACGTACAGCGCAGAAATCTTTCTGTTCTGCACGTATCGCGTCTGCAGAGTCTCGCCCGGCAGCGTTGTTTAGGGTGGTGGGGGATTTGACGCAGATTTCTCCTGCACCGAATCCTCTACTTAACCCGACGACAGCCTGCTGTGAGGCATTTAATATCTACTTTGCAGATAAAATCTCTCGGATAAGAGCCGACTTGGACACCAGTATTCCGGCAGAATCTGTAGACGAGGCATCCAGTAACTCCGTTGATGGCACTTTACTGGATCAATTTCAATTTGTGAGTACCGAGGACGTGGACAAGATGCTTGGAAGGATGAGGAAGACAACTTGCCCTCTCGATCCTTGTCCATCATGGCTGGTCGTCCAGGGTGGGGACGCGTTGAGGGTGTTTCTCCGAGACACGATCAATGCGTCCCTCAGGGAAGGCAGTATACCATCTTGCTTAAAAGAGGCGGCAGTTAGGCCACTCTTAAAAAAGCCTTCCCTGGATCCCCTGGACAGAAACAACTATAGACCAGTCTCCTTGCTGCCATTTTTAAGCAAGGTAATCGAGAGGGCAGTTGCCTCCCAGCTCCAAGCTATCTTGGATGAAACCGATTATCTCGATCCATTTCAAACTGGCTTTAGGACAGGATTTGGGGTTGAGACTGCCATGGTTGCTCTGACCGATGACCTCCGCTTGAGCATCGACGGGGGAAGTGTGACCCTGCTGGTGCTCTTGGACCTCTCAGCGGCCTTTGATACTATAGATCATGCCATTCTTTTGGATCGGCTGAGAGAGTTAGGAATTGGAGGCACTGCTTTGCGGTGGTTCCATTCCTTCCTCTCTGGCAGATCCCAGAGGGTGAGGCTCGGGGACAGTTGCTCTTCTAAAATAGAGCTTAATTGTGGCGTCCCTCAGGGCGCCATCCTGTCTCCGATGTTATTTAACATTTATATGAAGCCGCTGGGGGAGATCATTCGGAGGCATGGAGCACGGTGTCTTCAGTACGCTGACGACACCCAGATTTATTTCTCCATGACCAGATCATCGTCTCAGACCTCTGATGGCGTCTCTCCTCTCAATGACTGTCTTAGAGCGGTAATGGATTGGATGAGGAAAAACAAATTGAAGCTGAATCCAGACAAAACGGAGGTGCTCACAGTTACAGGTCCGAATCCAGGTTCGGGATTACAGCCCCCAGTCCTGGATGGGGTCACACTCTCCTCCAAGGACCATGTGCGCAGTCTGGGGGTACTCCTTGACTCGTCGCTTCACATGACCAATCAGGTGAGTGCGACAGTCAGGAGCGCCTGTTATCAGCTTCGGCTGATACGCCAGCTGCGCCCATACCTGGACAGGAAGGACCTGGAAACTGTGGTGCACGCACTGGTAACCTCACGATTAGATTACTGCAATGCACTCTACATGGGGCTACCCTTGTGCCTAACTCGGAAACTTCAGTTGGTTCAAAATATGGCAGCCAGGTTAATCACTGGAACATCCAGGAGGGAGCACATAACACCAGTGCTTAAATCCCTCCACTGGCTGCCAATCAGTTTCCGGGCACAGTACAAGGTGTTGGTTTTGACCTTTAAAGCCCTACATGGCTTGGGTCCATCTTACCTTAGGGACCGCCTCTCCCTGTATGAGCCCCCCCGTGCCCTTCGTTCAGCGGGGAAAAATCTGCTCTCACAACCTAAAACGAAATTCAAGCAGACTTCCCTAAGGGCATTTTCAGTCGTTGCCCCTAAACTGTGGAATGGCCTGCCGGATCAGATACGCCTTATTACGTCTCTTACCACTTTTAAGAAAGCAATTAAGACGGAGCTCTTCCGGCAGGCCTTCCCAGAATAACTCTGTACAGGGATATGCACAGCTGAGCCACTTATCTGGTCTCTCTACCGAGAGTGGCATTTTGTTTTATCTTTTATTACTTATTTTAGTTATATGTCTGTTTTTAACTCTATTATGTTTAATACTGTTTTAAGGGGGGAGGGTAGTGGGTGAAGGGCAAGAATGTGGATTTTAACTGTAATATTTTAATTGATGTACGCCGCCCCGATTGCTGAGCAGAGGGGCGGGTTACAAATAAAATTTATTATTATATTATTATAGTTGGAAGACCATTATTACCAGAATGATAACAAAATGTCAAAGAAGATAAATAACACGTATAATTGTAAGTTTGCATATTTGGATGTTGTATGTTATGTTTTTAAAATTGTATATTTGTGTTTTAAAATGTTTAATAAAAATTGTTTAAACAAAAAAGAAAAGAAAGTTGAGTAAGAGAAAATAGCAACTTTGAATTAGTGTAAGTAAATACAAGGTTAATATAGTTGTTATTAGTGGTGACTGCCCTGGGCAAACAACCCTATTGCAGTGTCCCAGTTGTCCCACCCTGGGCATGCCTGGCACAGCCCTGACCGTGTGGGAGGCAAGCTGGCCCCGGGAGGGGTGGCCCTTTCCCATGACACAGCCCTACTCACAGTGGGGCAGGGAGGGAAGGAAAGAAAAATAGAAAGCAAAGGGCAACAAATGAAAGAAAGACAGGAAGAAAGGCAAGAAAAGCAGGGAGGGAGGGAAGAAAGAAAGAAAGAAAGAAAGAAAGAAAGAAAGGAATGGAGGAAACTAGAAAGAGAGAGAGAGAAGGTGAAGGAAGGAAGGAGGGAGGAAGGGAAGGGAAGGGAAGGGAAGGAAAAAGGGGAAGGGGAAGGGGAAGGGGAGGGGGAGGGGAGGGGAGGGGAGGGGGAGGGGAAGGAAAGGAGTGAAGGAAGGACTGAGAAACAGTCCTGATCCCATTTTCTGACTGCTTCTGCCCTGGGGGTGGGTGGGCCATGTGTGCTTTCTTGGGGAGGGACAGAAGGGTCAGGAGGGAGGGAGGGGGGGATCCCTCAGCCCTTTTCAGGGAAGGCTGCAACAGGACCCACCGCCATGCCTCCGAAGGGCTTGGCTAGCTGTCCTCCTCCCCCAGTCTCCTTCCTATGACTCTGCTATGACTCTGGGGTGTAAGTGTGGCCATGGGGTGGCCGGCCTCCCCACATCGCTGCTTCAAAGGATCATCACATTAGCCCAAGGCAGTGAAAGCCCCTCTGGGCAAAGATGGGGGTGCACCACCCCCTCTTTCTGGGCACACCCCAAAGAGATGGGGAACCCACTCAGAACGGGGCAGGAGCCGAGCAACGCAAGAGGCAGCCATGCCACTCCTCTGAGGGCATTTCAGTGGTCAGTGTGGGCCCCTGGGATGGGGTCTCCCCCTCGGCCCCTGGCAGTTTTCACCCTCTTGCCCAAGGATGGTTGCCAGCCAGCTGTGGGTCCCAGCTACACCATGGACAGCACATTCCCTGTCCTTGCAGGAAGCCTAGAGCAGAAGGGAGCCCTGACCCCTGACTGCTCCCTCGGCTGCTGCTCATCCTTCTGGACTCTTTCTGGGATCGGTTTGTCCATCTGCCCCTTTGGATCTGACCTGGTTCCTCCTCCTCCTCAACACTGTGGGGGTGCCTTCTCCAGCCCCAGGCACAGAGGGGGGGCATGGGGGAGCCTGTGGCCCCCAACCAGCCATCCTGGCCCTTTCTGTCCTTCCCCCTTTCTTGGGTGCTTTTGGGGGCAAGGGGGAGACTCTTCACCCCACAGCAAGGCAGTTTGCTGTGGGTGACCCAAGCTCTACCAAGATTAATGAGGCCCATTGGCCTGCCCCCCCCCCACCATGGCCAGGCTCAACAATAACTGAGGGAGGGGGCAAGAAGACCCAGGGACAACAAGATGGGAAGCTTTCTGGGAAAGGAGGAGGTAGTGGTCTCAGAGCCAAGGAGGCCTAGGGTTTGGCGGAGGGGAGGGGAAGGGTAGGCGGTGGGGAGGGGGCTCAGAGGGAAACGAGCAAAGGCCAAAGCTGAGGGCACGATCCCTTCTGCCATGGATGGGGTGCTGCCAATGCCCAGGGACACCGGGAACAGGAATGGCACTCACCGGGCAGTGGGGCCCTTCTTGCAGTCGGGGACATAGGGAAGCTGGCCAGGACAGTCCGGCCATTGAGACTTTGTGGGAGGCGGAAGTTGCCCTGGAGGGGCTGGTCGTCATCTCCTCGGATCGTGTCTTCCAGCACCGAGATCTGAGGGGAAAAGGGGCAGAAGAGGTCATCTGGACAGGCCCCCAAGAGGTTCCCAGAAGGAGGAATTGGCAAAGCAGGACAAATGCAGAATCCCTGGTGTGGGAAAAGGCTGGTCCACGTGCTACCCAGGGGTACAAGCCTCCCCAGTGGGCAGGGAACCTCCTCCCTCCCACAGACCCCCCCCAAGCAAGCCCACCCCACGAGGAGACCTGCTCTGGGGAGAGTTGGAGGGTCTGGTTAAAGATGGTCCAGTTGACGGTCTGGAAGCAAGGCGGAGTGGTCAGGGAGCCATTGTAGCAGAAGAAGCGCCCGAGGTCCTGGGGGAGCAGCTGAGCGATGTCAAATCCATCGATGAACGTTTCCTCTCCTGGGAAGAGATGAATGAGAGGAGGACGCCTCACGCAGAGGGACCCTGAGGGGAAGATTCAAGTTGCCCCACTCCCACCAGAGATGAAAAGGGAGAGAGGGGACCCCGTCCACACACTGGACAAAGACAAGGCACAGTGGTGGGTCCCAAAGACCCAGAAGGAAAGCTTTAATCAAAGTCTCCCCGAGACTCAGAACTTAGAGCAACAGTGTGGATTGGGGCTGGGCAGAGATGCCACTGGATTATAAGTTCCATCAGCCCTGGCCAGTGACGGAGGGGGGGGAACTGTGGTCCAATGGCTACTCTTTGTCCACTTCAGGGCTGGAGGGCTGCTTTGCCAAATGACCAAGAAGACAGAGAAGCACATTTCTGCATCCACCCAGCTGCAAGCCCATGGCAGGAATAAGGCAGAAACTGTGGTCTCCTCTGTGAGCACGGAGTCGGATCCAGAGGAGAGGGATCTGTGGCTTGTGGTTGGGTTGGTGGGGGTCAGGCAGACCCCCCCTCCAGGGCAAAGACCTTCCTGCTGGCCCCATACCCAGTGGCCTATGACCCCTGGGGCAGCCATCTGTGTGCGCCTCCTCGCTCTCGTTACCTTCATCACGGATGTCCTCCAGATGCTCCAGGATGTGCTGGAAGGGCTCATTGTCCTCCGACCCAACCTGGAACCATAATTGGAAGAGCCGGTGAACCCATGGGGAGCCCATGCCAGTGGCCTCACGCTGCCTCATCTGAAGACAGCCTGCCCCAGTTGCCCTGGTGCCAAAATGCCACCCTCAGACCCCTTCACCTGAAGAAATGCCGCCAGCACCGCCAAGCCTCCGGGCTCCTGGGCAGCCTCCTTGATGCTTCCAAAGCGGGTGTTGTAGTGGACTACATGGAGCTGGATCCAGAGATGGGTCGAGAAGAGAGTGTGAGCACATCCTCCCTTGTGTGTATATGTGGGGGAGGGGGAATCCTGCCAACCCCTCTGGTCCTTGGACACTTCTCCAAGGAAGCCAGCCCAGCCGGGGCAAGGACACAGAGGATGACCGATGGACAAAAGGACCAGGTACCCCTTTTGCCTGGCCAGCAGAGGGGGATGCTGGATTCTGGGCAAGGGAGGGGGACAGCCATTCTGAAGCAAAGCAGAGAAAAGTCCCTCCAGCCCATGTGTGTCTTTCGTGGGCAAGGGAACGGTTGCTTAAACCCCCTCCAACACACTCCGGAGCATCCATCCGTTTGCCTGCCTGACCATCCACCGTACCCTCTTGTCCACTGGACAAGACCTTTTTGTCCTACATCCACAAAAGCTGACCAAAGAACCTCAGAGTGATCTGTGGAGGGTTGGACTAGATGCCCTCAGGATCCTTCCAACTCTGAGATTCAATGCAAGCAGCAGGGTCTGTCTGTCTGTCTGTATGTGGGCATGCATGTGGATCTGCAAGGAGTGGCACCAATAGACTTCTCTGCCTCCTGGTCAGAAGGTTTGGGTCTGGCTCAGGCCAATGTTATTTACCTCTTTAAAGAGTCATATCCCACTTTTCCATCATGAAAACACTCAATACAGCCCATGCAAATCTCAAATATAAAAAAAATCAAAACATTTAATTGTCTGAGTGAGGATTTGAACCTCAGTCTCCCAGTGTCCTACTCCACTAGACCACAATCCTGGCAAAACTGACCCAGAGAAGGATTGCCATTGCCTTCCTTTAAAGCTGAGAGAGTGGGACTTGCCCAGGGTCACCCTGGGGGTTTCCCTAGCAGAGCAGGGATTTGAACCCAGAGTCAGCACATAATTTTATTCTGGCAAGAAAGAAGATGTTTGAGTCTGGAGAAAGAGAGAACAAGAGAAGGACTGACCTCTCCGGCATAGCGATGCCCGTCCACCGTGTGCTCAGACCCCTCCAGGTCATGCTGGGACCCCCAGTGCAGGTGCAGCTGGGACGCCTGGTACGAATACGGGAAGCTCCCGCCGGCCACCGACATGTTCCTGGGAAGATCTAGAACAACTGGGGCATGAGGGGCAAAGAGAGAGAGAGGGAAAGATGTGGGTTGGGGGGTCTCACTTGAGCTTCTTGTCAGAATCCATGGGCATGGCTCTGCCATGATTGGCGTGGTTTATTGGAAAGGATGTGTGCATTGAATATTGAAGGGTACTGAATAGTGAAATGTATGCATGAATCATGTTTGGGCTCAGTGTACGAGAAATAGGAGGAGTGAGCAAATGGCAGGAGGGCAAATAGCAGGGGGTTTATGGTTTTATGACTCTGTCCTTCCTGCAGGGTTCCAGGGATGTAGAGGAAGAAAGGATAACAGTGGGCCCTTGATATACGTGGGGATCCGTTCTGGATTCCCCCTCCCCCACATATACACACACAAAAAAACCCACAGGACCTTAAGTCCCATTGATTTCTACAGTGGCACACTTCTGCGCACGTGCCACTTTGGCCCCCCAGGCTTACCATCAGTGTAAGCTCAAATCCACATATGGCACAGGCGCGCTGTATTAGAATTTGCTTTGATTGGGATCAAAGGCTGGGTGCCAACAGCCAGAAAATTGGGGGGGGGGGCACCTGGATAGTCTGAACTCTAATACTATGGTAGTGAAAAAGAGACCCCCAGTTTTGGTAAGTTACACCTGACTTGTGATTTCTGTCTTGATTTTCGGAATAGAAGTCTTTAATTTTCTATCACACTAAGATGTTTTCCTGGTTATTGGGAACTGGGTCCACTGGTTCTGACAGTTCTGTTCCTTCTGCAGAAGTGGTCCCATACCCTTTGCTGGCAAGAGCTTTCCTCCACAGCGGAGGAAACTCCCCACACCGGCCGGCCGGTCATCCTGCCATGGGTCTGCAGCCCAGGGTTCCCCCACCCTCCCAGCCCCACTGCCCCCAGGCCTCCCTGCCTGCCTGCCCACCTCTCTGTCGTCCACTCAGTCTCTGCTTGCTGTGGGTCAGCAGTGGTCTGCCCAGGCCTGGCATGTGCCAAGTCAGCCAGAGGACTTTTCCTTCAGCCGCCCCCAAATTGTGGAATGACCTGCCAGAAGAGATTCTGGATTTAAAAGAGCATTGAAGCCCCATCTCTTCCGGCAGGCTTATTCGGATGATCTTTAAATGGTGAATTTTAGAAGTGGGTTGTTTTAATATGTGTACGTAGCAATAGCAACAGCATTTACATTTCTATACCGCTTCATATTGAACTAAGAAGTATCTCGGCAGTTAACAACATATTATTACCTCTTATTTGTCCTTTTAAATTGGTGTGTTTTAATTGATGTTGTTTATTGATGTTGTCCCCTGACTTGATCCATGGAGAGAGGTGGGTAAGAAATAATAAATAATACAGTACGCCCACTCCTTACGTGGGCTTGCCATCCACGGACTCGAGCTCACGCAGATGGCAAGCCCTCCGCCATTAAAATGGCGCATGCTCCCAGGACGCATGCGCAGGAGTGCAGCCATAGAGAACAACGGAATTAGAGGTCCCGTGTTTTTTCTCATAACTGGGGGAGAGTCTGGAATGGAACCCCTGCGTATACAAAGGGACCACTGTATATATGTCTGCTCTGTTGCTTGTTAATACATAATGTATGCAATAATGTGGGGCTTTCCTTGTCACTGCCTTAAGTGCTCTTCTATGTTTCGTGTGCTCTGGTTAATTGGTTCCTTGGAAGGATGCTTTGCATGGTTCAAGTTACTGGCTTGCAGGCAGCCGCCTGGGCTGTGTCTCCTGTCAACATTTGGTCCCCCATTAATTTCAGAGGTGTTTTTGCCTGTTCCTTCCACTGCAATAGACCCTACAGCACCTGGTGTTCCTTGGTGGTCTCCCATCCAAGTCCACACCAGGGCTGACCCTGCTTGGTTTCCACATCAGGCCAGATCTGGTGCATTTAGGGTATCTGGGCCCTAAGCCACCTGTTGTTGTTGTTGTTGTTGTTGTTGACTGCCCTGGTGACCCAGTGGATGAGATCCTCCACTGCTCTCCCTTAAGTCCTGTTGATGCCTGTCTGTGACCTCCTTGACCGAGGCTCTCTATCAGGCGTGTGGTGTCTGTTGTTGTTAACTGCCCTCCAGTCTATCTCGACTCATGGCATCCCTATGGATGAGACCTCTCCAAGAAGACCCTCTTGTTCTCCCCTGCTGTGCTTAATTCCAGCAACCCCTTAATTAATCTCCATAGGGACCTCCTTAATAGTAGAGGCCTTCCATCTGTCCTGTGGCCTTCCTCTCTTCCTCCTTCCCTCCACCTTTCCTAGCATTATTGTCTCTTCCAACAATTCATGCCTTCTCACGATGTGTCCAAAGTACAACAGTCTAAGTCTTCTCATCTTGGCTTCTAGGCATATCTCTGGCTTGATCTGTTCTAGGACCCATTTCTTTGTCCTTTTGGCTATCCATGGGATCCTCAGCATCTTCTCCAGCCCCACATTCTCTCAAATGCATTGGTTTTCCTCCTATCTTCTTTCTTGACTGTCCATCTCTCACATCCATCCATGGGAATAATAGGGAATACAATGGCTTGTATGATTCTGACTTTTGTGCTGAGTTGTATGTCTTTGCATTTTAGGTTCTTTTCTAGTTCTTTCATAGCCTCCCTCCCCATTCATTGTGTAAGCCCTTCTTTATACATTGTTGTGTATAGAAGCCCTCAAAGGAAAGGGGGGTGAATGCTGTAATGTCAACTATAAACAACAGTCCCCCCCAACCCAGAGGAATCTTTGTGAGTGTTGAGACATTTGCATTCCCCGTGAAGCCCTTCCCTTTCTTCTCCCCATCTGCATTTTCATCTGGGAGGGGGACTTGCATCCAGCCAGCCGGAGCCCAACGGGGCTGTCTTTCCCTTGAATTTACACAAGTGGCTCTCCCATCTGCAACCCCCTTTTTAAGGACAAAGAGCCAGCACAGTGTTGCTCCCCCCCCCCAAAAAAAAATTGCAGGAAACTAAAGCCAAGAGACAGGCATCATCTCCAGAAAACAAACACCTGCAGATTCCCTGTTTAAAGCCAGGAGGAGGAGGAGGAACCCCTAAGCAACAAATCCAGCCCTGAAAGTGGTCATTGCGCCCAGTCCAGGTCAATCCCTCTGGAAAAGTTGCTCCATCCATCCATCCGCCTGGGCTCCTTTCGGGAGATGTTCCCAGTCAGTCGGTCAGAGGGCCCCCGGTTGCACTGGCAAGATCCTTGCAGGCACACAACGTTCCTGCAAGGCAGCCGTGCGTGGGCATGCAAGAGGCCAATTTCTGGTCAAGGCAGGATCTCTTTGGAGAAGGGAGGCTGGTGCAGAGCCCCAGCTCTTGGAAAGCAACTGGAAAAGCCTTCTCTGTGTGTGTATATATGTGTGTGTGTGTGTGTGTGTGTTTGCGTGTGTGCACAATGGGGGCTTGAGAGAAAGGAAGAGGTTGGTAGCACACGCTTTCATAACTTGAATCTTTCCTCAGATGCGTTTGACATGTGAGAGGAAGAGAGTCCATGATGCCCACAAAGGAAGGAAAGTCGAACTACAACTCCCTCCCCAAAGAGACGCAACTGGAAGAGGAACCCTGTCCCCAGTGAGTCCATAAGAGGCAAGCAGGGCCTCCAAGAAAGCCCTCTTGGCCAGAATGACCTCTTGCCTTCAGGAGGGCGAGGGAGAAGGTCACTTGGGCCCCCTCCCTTTTCTTGGTCAGACACTGCATTGGGACGGCCATAATGTCCCCCCTCCTCCTCCAAACCAGCAGCCAGCTTTCTGTCCTTTGGGTAGCAGCGGAAGGGGGAGGGAAGGGGCTCCTGATGTTTTCCCACCCAAAAGCCACACAAAAGACTGGAACCCAGAGCTCAGCTTTCAGGGGAAGGTAATCTGCTTGAAGCCCTCCTTTATGCAAAAGGAAGGGCATCAGGACTGAGGCCCCAATCCACAGAATCTGGCCCATCTGTTCCCTGCCCTCTTTGGAGGACATGAAGGGCTGCAGGGGAAGGAAAGGACACTGACCTATCTTCCCCCCACTTTTTTGGGGGGGGGGCTTCTTCCTCCCTCTTTCCTCCACCCAGAAAACTCAGGAGCCCAAACAGTGGGGCCCCCGCATCCCCTTGAGCGCTAAGACTTGCAGGAGCACTCTCTTCCCCCCCAGTGGCAGATCAAGGGGGCATTCCCACTGTCCAGCCCATCATCCCCTCCCCTCCGCCTGCCCTGGGCAATGGGGCCCTTGGTGGATTCACTCTGGGGAGGCATGACTCACTTGTGTGGCCGTTGTTCTTCAGGCGCAGCCTTTCTGCGGGGGGCAGGTCATAGCCGGACAGCTGGATGGCGGTCAGGTGGGGGCTGTAGAGGGTGGCCCCCGTCTCAATGTCGATGGGGGACTGCATGCGCCCCCCACAGATGGGGAACCCGGAGCTCCATTGGGCCTTGTCTGGAAGCAGAAAGTGGCCTCAAATGGGGGGGGGGGCTGAAGGAGGGGCCCCTGGGATGCAGGTGGGGGGCAGGAGGCAATCCCTGGGCAAAAGGCCCCCAAGGAAGGGCCACAGGCGGTGCACAGGCACTTTCCCATTGGGCAAGGTTGGGGCCCAGCTCCTGACCAGCACCTTCCACCCCCCCCCCCTGGATGAACCCCCCCCCCCCAGGTAACTGTCTGGCTCTTGGAGGAAGCTGGCTCCCAGAAGGGCAGAGGGCCACCCAGCCGCCTCCAGAAAGCAATAGGGAAGGGGGGGAGAGTGGCCAGGAATGCCCCCCTCCTTTGGGCATCTGCCTGAGGATGCCTTCACTCGGCCATGCCTGCAGAAGGGGCCCAGGGCAAGGACCCCCCCTCCTTTGGTCATCTGCCTGAGGAGACAGAGTTGGGGGGAAGCCTGCCCTGAAGGTTGGGTGTCCCTAGGGGCAGGAAAAGGGCAAGGAGGGCACCCAGGGCAGGCATGGGGGGGGCACCCAGGGATGTCCCTGGAGGATAGAGGCCTGTGGGGTGGGAGGGGGGCTGGCCATGCCTTACCTGTGGGGCTGCCCCCTGCATGGATAAGGTCCAGAGAGAGGGGGGGGCTGAGGGGGGGCCTTACCTGCGTAGCTCCAGTGATGGGGGTCTCCATGGCGGAGGGAACCTGGGAAATGGAAGAGCAGGCCATGAGCAGGACCCCTCCATCTCTCTGTGTCTATATTGGGGGGGGGGAGGGAATACAAGGCCATCCCAGTCAGCCCCCTCCCCTCCCCACACCCAGCCAGGCCCCCCAACAACCCCCCTCCCTGGGAGCCTGGGTCACTAGAAGGGGAGGGGAGGGCAGGGTCCCCCCATTCCCGCCCCCCAACTCTGTGCTTTGTGAAGGATGGAGTTGGGCCCCCTCCCCAGGCAATGCCTTGTGTGACAGTGAGGTTGGCTCAGGGGCCTTGGGGCATGTGCAAAGTGCTTTTCCCTCCCCCCCCAGAAGGAGGGAGCCCCTCCCAAAGGCCAGGAGGGGTTCCCTGGCCCTCCTTCTTCCCTCCTTCCCTCCCTCTGCCTGCCTGCCCTATGGCACTCCTGCTCCATGCCTCACCTGCCAAGGTGAAGCCAAGGTGGGGCTGCCCCTCCCTTCCCTCCCATACCTGGCTAGGCCCAGCGGTTGCCATGGGGACGGAGGGAGGGGGGCATTCCCAGGGCCAGGAGGGCAGGAAGGGCAGCAGCAGGGGAGGGGAGGGGAGGGGAGGGTGCCAGCCCTGCTCCTGAGAGGAAGAGGAAGAGGAAGCTTCCCAAGAGCCCTGCAAGGGGGGGAGGGGGGCACTGCATTGCCCCATCCCTGACCCCCAGACTTTGAGGGAGGCCAGGAGGACCTTCAGCCCCCCAACAGCTTCTTCACACACTCCTGCCCCACACCCTCCCTCTCTTTCCCCCCTCAGGAGGGAGACCCTCTCTCGGCCTGGCAAATGGGGGCTACCTCCTCTCTCTGCCCTTTGAGGGACCCCCAGGGGCAAGAGGGACCCCCCCTCCATATCCCCTGAACGAAGAATAAAGAACAGCCAAAGGCAGGCCCAGGACCAGCCTCTTTCTTTCTCCTATGGCTTGGAAGCCCTTTCCCGACGAAGAGCCCCGTGGAGCTTCGAAAGCTTGCCAAGAAAGGGCATATTGTGCGCGTTGCGTGGCCCCATAAAGGCATCCCTTTTCGGTGGGTTTTGGATCTTACTGGATTTCCCCCATCAGACCTCCATGCCCCTTTCTTCATCCCTCCCCAGAGGTAACTCCAGGCCTCAAGGCCCAGCCCCCCCCCATGGCACCACTAGAGATTGGGGGGCAGTGTTTTCTGTTGGGGGGTGTCTTGCCCCCAGGACCCCCCTTGAGGCTCCAGCTCAGGCAAGGCATTCTTTTTTTGGGGGGGGGGGTGTCCTCCTGCCCAGCCCTCTGCCCCCCATTGCCCTGGCCTTCAGGCCTCAGGAAGTCGGACTGGGATGGACCCCCCCCCCAAAAAAAAAAAAGACAGGGAACCAGTTCCAGGGAGAAGGGGCCCTTTCTGGACAGAGTCAGGGGGGGGGGTCCCTGCAGAGGTGGATTAGGAACCATTAGGTAAAAGAAACCCAGGAAAAGAAAGGGAAGGAAAGGAAAAAGGAAAGGAAAGGGATGGAAAGGGATGGAAAGGGAAGGGAAGGGAGAGTGAGCAAAGGTGATACAGACAATGGCTCTGAGGGGAAAGAAAAGGAAAAAGAGAAGGGAAAGGAAGGGAAGGGAAGGGGGCAAGAGAGGGATTTCCCCATGGAGCAGGGGGGGCAAAGGGGCAAACAGTCAGCCCCCCCCCCTTTGCCCCATGGCTCTCTGCCATGATGTTTGGGGGGACTGGAGCGTCCAGGGATTTTGGGATCCATGGGGGGGGGGGCAGGGGGTGTCCTGGAATCCAAACCTCAATGGACACCACTGTATATATCTTCCATCTTGAAACATACAATTTTGAGGGTTTATTCTTTTGAATTGTATATCTATGGGGCACCGAAATCTTTGAAATGCTCCTCAGGGCCTGGAAAGGTCTTAGCCCAGCCCTGGTTTCCTGAAGAGAAGGAAGGAAGAAAAGAGAAGGAAGGAAGGAAGCAGAGAAGGAAGGAAGGAAGGAAGGAAGGAAGGAAGGAAGGAAGGAAGGAAGGAAGGAAGGAGAAGGAAGGAAGGAAGGAAGGAAGGAAGGAAGGAAGGAAGGAAAGAAAGAGAAGGAAGGAAGGAAGGAAGGAAGGAAGGAAGGAAGGAAGGAAGGAAGGAAAGAGAAGGAAGGAAAGAGAAGGAAGGAAGGAAGGAAAGAGAAGGAAAGAAAGAAGGAAAGAAAAGAAAGAGAGGAAGGAAAGGAAGGAAGGAAGGGAAGAAAGAAAGAGAAGGAAGGAAGGGGACTACTCTCTGCCCCCCCCCAGATCCCAGGGGTCCCTAATGCCCCCTTTCTCTTTCCCATCCAAGGCCTCTTCCCCAGACCCCTGGCCTCTCCCTCCCTCCGGACCAAGGCCAGACTGACCAGTCCTGGGCCCCCTTTCTGCCCCCTCCCTCCCTCCCCTCCCCCCCTCCCTTGTCCCTCTCTCTCTCTGGGGCCTCAGGTGGGCTTTGGGGGCTGGCAGGAGGGCAGAGAGAGAAAGAAAGAAAGAAAGGAAGGAAGAAAGGAAGGAAGGAAGGAAGGAAGGAAGGAAGGAAGGAAGGAAGGAAGGAAAGAAAGAGAAGGAAGGAAGGAGAAGCAAGGAAGGGAGGAAGGAAGGAAAGAAAGAAAGAAGGGAGGAAGGAGAAGGAAGGAAGGAAGGGGACTACTCTCTGCCCCCCCCAGATCCCAGGGGTCCCTAATGCCCCCCTTTTCCTTTCCCATCCAAGGCCTCTTCCCCAGACCCCTGGCCTCTCCCTCCCTCCGGACCATGGCCAGACTGACCAGTCCTGGGCCCCCTTTCTGCCCCCTCCCTCCCTCCCCTCCCCCCCTCCCTTGTCCCTCTCTCTCTCTGGGGCCTCAGGTGGGCTTTGGGGGCTGGCAGGAGGGCAGAGAGAGAAAGAAAGAAAGAAAGGAAGGAAGAAAGGAAGGAAGGAAGGAAGGAAGGAAGGAAGGAAGGAAGGAAGGAAGGAAGGAAGCCAAAGCCAGGGGCAGGACTATTGCCCCCCCCCCCCCCCCGCCAAGAAGAAGAAGGCCCAGGGCCCTCTCTGGCAGGAGGACCCTCATCCTCAACTGGAAGGAAGGCCGGCCTGGCTGGGCTCTTGGAAGGCCTTGGCAGCCTCTGCCCCGAACAGCCCTGGGGGCCCTTCATTCCCTTCTGGAGGCCAAGAAGAAGGGTTCAAGGGAGACAGAAGCACCTGAGGCCACCCTTTCCCTCTCTCTCCGAGGGAGCCCCAGAGGCCATCCAGTCCAGCCCCCTTTGGCCAGGCAAGAAGGCGGCCCAACCCAAGGGGGCTCTGTGCCAGGGGGCCACCCAGCCTCAGTTGAAAGACAAGACAAGTCTTCAGGCATGGAGGACCCCCCCCCCTCCAGCCTCTGTTGAAAAGCAGCCTCCAAGGCAGGATCTCTCTCCATTGAGGGAGCAGCGCCTTCCACTCTCAGAGAGCTCTTCTTCCTCTCAGGAAGTTCCTCCTAAAGTTTGGCTGGACTCTTTTCCTCCTCCTCCTCCTCCTCCTCCTCCTCCTCCTCCTCCTTCCCTATGGCCCCCTTCCAAAGAGGAGAAGTAACTTCCCCAAGAAGCAGAGCACAAGGCAGATGATGGGAAGAAGGCCTGGCAGTCCTCCTGTCCTCCGAGGAGCCTCTGGGGAAGAAAAGAGAAGGTCAAGAGGGGATGATGGGACATCATCTGAAGGAGTGTCATTTGAAGGGATGGGACTCTAAGCTTCTTTTCTGCTGCTGCTCCAGAGAAGAGGAGAGAAGGGAGCCTCCATGGACCAGGCTTCAGAAAGAGAGATGAGGAGGAGAAGAGGCGGCTGCCTCAAGGGAGGCTGGGGGGGGGGGGGTCGTCTCCTCCTTTGGAGGCTGTTTTTCAGCAGCACTTACCTGGGGGGGGGGCATCGCTTGGGCCGGTCTGGCTGTGGATGCAGCAGAAGCAGGGGGGGGGGGGTTGGACTGGATGGCCTTTGGGTTCCCCTCAGCTCTACAAGGCTAGGAGTCCAACTGGACCAAGGCACAGAATATCCGGCGGAGATGGGGCTGGGTCTCCAAAGTCAAGAAGGCACAAGGAAGTGCAACAAAAGAGAAAGTCTCCCAGAGAGCAAGCTGGCAAGGTCCAGAGGGAAAATGCCCCAAACTGGAAGAAATGGAGGATGACCCCCCCCTCAGCCCCCCATTCCAGCAAAAGACACCCCCCAAACACACACAGAGAGAGAGAGAGAGAGAGAGAGAGAGAGTGACCCTGGCCTCCTCAGCCTTCCTTGGTCCTCCTGGAGGGAGGCCTTCAACAGCCCCCCCCCTGCAAGGACCCCCCCCAAGAGCCCTTTCCCCCCCCCCCCCCGTTTGAGAGGGCCCTTGAGTGGAGAGAGGAGAGCGGCTGGAGAGAAGGGGGCAGCCAGAGCCCTCGGCCTTCAGGGAGGGTCCAGGGAAGGGCCCTGGGGGGCAGAGGAGGGCAGGGAAGGAAGGAAGGAAAGAAAGAAAGAGAAGGAAGGAAGGAAGGAAGGAAGGAAGGAAGGAAGGAAAGGAAGGAAGGAAAGAAGGAAGGAAGGAAAGGAAGGAAGGAAGGAGGGAGGGAGGGAGACTCATGCTGGGGAAGGTGGAGGGAAGTAGGAAGCGAGGGAGGAGGAGGAGGTCACTTGGGGAATGGAGGGAAGGAGGGATGGAGAGAGGGATGGAGGGATGGCTGCAGGAAGGAAGCAGCGCAGCCGAGGAGGAGACAGGCTCTTCTTCTTGGAGACCAGCTCTCAGCCCTCCATCTCTCCATCCCTCCATCCAGAGGGTCACTACCATGGCTCCAGATAGACTCTGGGGCAGTTAATGACAAAGGAAGGAAGGAAAGAAAGAAACAAAGAAAGGGAAGAAGGAAGGAAGGAAAGAAAGAAAGAAAGAAAGAAAGAAAGGAAGGAAGGAAGGAAGGAAGGAAGGAAGCCCCCTCTCCGCCTGCCTCTCCCCGGCCAAAGACCTACCTTGTGGGCTCCCCTCCGTCGCCGCCTGCGAAGCCTCCCCTCCGAGGAAGAGGAAGAGGAAGGGAAAGGGGAAGAGGAAGGGGAAGAAGGCGGGGGGCTGGGGCCGGAGGGACCCCCAAAAACGGAGGAGGAGGAGGAAGAGGGGCATCTCTCTCCCTGGCCGCCTTCTCTGCTCCGGAGGAAGGGAGCCCCGAAGAAGGAGAGAAGGAAGGAAAGAAAGAAAGAAAGAAGGAGGGAAAAGAGGTGTGAGCCAGGGAGGGAGGCGCTTGGAGGCCATTCAGCCCCGCCTCTTTCTGGGAGGGGGCGCTGCTGGGGGACCCCAAAAGACCCACCCCCCAATTCTCCCTGCCTGAGTCCAGGAGCCCCTCTCTCTCTCTTCCTCCTGGAGGACTGTTGGGGGTCTCTCTCTGGCCAAGGCCTCCCCCATAGCCCCCCCCCCAAAAAGCAGAGCTCTTCCATCCTCATCCCCCCCCCCCCGGAGCCTCAATAAACTACAAATTCCAAGAACTCCACAGGATATTGCTACGAGACAATTAGACTGCAGAGGAAAGAGATCTAGGAGTCCTAGAAGACCACAAGTTGAACATGAGTCAACAGTGTGATGCAGCAGCTAGAAAGACCAATGCGATTTTAGGTTGCATCAATACAACTATAGTGTCTAGAAATGATTCCCAAACTCTGGTCACCCAGATGTTTTGGACTTCAGCTCCCAGAATTCCTGACAGTTGGTCAAGCTGGCTGAGGCTTCTGGGAGCTGAAGTCCCAAAGATTTGGAGGCCCTAAGTTTGGGAACCACTAGTCTAGATCAAGGGAAGTCATAGTGCCACTCTGTTCTGCTTTGGTCAGGCCCCACCTGAAATAATCCTGTGTCCAGTTCTGGGCCCCACAATTCAAAAAGGGTGTTTATTGACAAGCTAGAGCGTTTCCAAAGGAGGGCAACTAAAATGGTGAAGGGGCTGGAAACCATGAATCCCTATGAGGAACGACTTAGGGAGCTGGGGATGTTTAGCCTGGAGAAGAGAAGGCTGAGAGGGGATATGATAGCCGTGTTTAAATATTTGAAGGGATGTCTTCATATCGAGGAGGGAAGAAGCTTGTTTTCTGCTGCTCTAGAGAACAGGATCCAGATCAATGGATATAAGCTCCAGGAAAAGAGATTCCAGCTCAACATTAGGAGGCACTTCCTGACAGAGAGCTGTTCAATGGTGGGACACACTCCTCCCTTAATGGAGATTTTGGTGGAGTCTCCTTCTTTGGAGGTCTTTAAACAGAGGAAGGATGGTCTTTGATTGAGAGTTCCTGCATGGCAGAAGAGGGATAATGAGGAATACAGTGGCTTGGGTGGTTCTTCCCTTTCCTCCGCAGTCCTCGATCTGTACCTGCCTACCCCTTTTCCTTTTCCTTTTTTTTCCTGTCTGTTTTGGGAGGGTCTGGAGGGGGCCCTTGAGCTGTGGGGTTGGAGGAGGAGAGGGCACGGGTCCCACCATGCTTTGGGGAGGCTTTGATTGAGAGTTTCTGCATGGCAGCAAGGGGTTGGACTGGATGGCCTCTTGGGATCTCTTCCAACTCTGGGATTCTATGATCCTCATCTCCCTGGGAAAGAAGAGGAGGAGGATGGGGGCAAAGAGACAGGGAAGGGGAAAGAGGGAAGGCCCCAGGGACCCCCCCCCCACTGCCAGGTGGATCATGGACTCCCTTTAGGCCTGGGGGGGTCTCCCTCCCTCCCTCCCTCCCTCCCTCCGAGGTCTTTCTTTGGCCCCATCCTGGGAAGACCCTGGAAAAGAGAAAGAAAGAGAAAGAGGGAGGCTGGTCAGGTAAGAGGGGAGGGTCTTTGGGGGTCCCTCCCTTCTTCACTGGGGGGAGGTTGGAAGCCACCTGGGGGGCCTTTGGGGGAAGGAGAAGGGGCTCAGGAAGGGAGGGAGGGAGCCTTTGGGGGGGCTGTGTGTATATATGGGAGGGGACCCTGGCCTCCTTGGAGGGGCTCCCACTCTTGGACTTTGCAGCAGGGGCTTGGGACTCCCAGGAGGAGGAGGAGGAGGAGGAGGAGGAGGCTCCTTGGCTTTTGGGGAGGATTGGGGCTTCTGGCTGGGAAGAGATGGAGGAGGAGGAGGAGGAGGACCAAGGTTTGGGGACCTCTGCGTGGGGGGGGGGGGGCTGAGTCTGACCTGGCCCCTCCCTGGAAGCCAAGCCCTGGAAGCCTTCCCTGCCATTTCTGGACCCGATCCCACAATGTTCTGGGGCAGGGGAGCCCCAAAGGGCATCCAGACCCTCCTTCCCCCCTCCAGGGAAGAAAAGGCTTTTGGAAAAGATCCCATAAACAGCCCCTCTTTGGCCTCTCTAAACAGGAACGGGGGGGGGGAGGGAATCCAGGGATTGTTGGCTGGGAGGGGCAGAGAGCCAGCCTGGCCAAGGGGTTTGAGTCACACTCTCTCAGCCTCCTCGGGGGAAGAAGGCCATGGCAAGCCTCTTCTGAACAAGTCTTGCCAGGAAAGCCTCAGGACAGCTTTGCCTTAGGGTCGCCATAGGACTTGAAGGCCCACAACCAACACAAACAGAGGCCCACGCTGCCCATCATTATTATTATTATTATTAATGAAGTATTTATACCCTGCTCTTCAGCCAAAGGCTATCGGAGTGGCTTACAAGTGGATTAATTAGACCAGTGGTTGGCAACCTTTGTTGCTGGGAGGGGGCGGGGGGAAGTGGCACGGGGGTTGGGAGGGCGAATTCCATTTTGGAAGGTCCCACTGCACCTGCGCAGGGCGAACTCGCACGGCGCATGCGCACTGGGTCCTTCCCAAGGCCCAGGGAAGGCCCCACGGTGGCTGCGCCATGCAAATTCGCACAGTGCAGCCACTGTGGGGCCTTCCAAAATGGCACACACGCCCACACGCAGGCATGTGCAAGCGCGGGCACCATTTTGGATGCCTCCACAGGCCGCACCCAGCCTGCGGGCCGTAGGTTGCCGACCCCTGAATTAGACGGTTCCCTGCCCTCAGGCTTACAATCTAAAAAGACAAGCCACAAAAGGAGAAGGGAATGGAAGTGGGGAAGGGGAATAAGTCCATCAGATCTTCTCTCCCTCAAAAGCCTGGAGCAAAGCAGATGGACTGGAGGGAGAGCCTTCTTCTTGTTCAGGCCAGGCCCCATGGAGATGGCCTGCCTCCTCTCCCTCCAGAGAGAACGACCCAAAGGCCAGACCCCAGGGACTAAGAGGGCAGATTGGGCAAGCAAGACACACACAGAGAGGCCCCAGGAGGCACCTCTGCTGGTCATGGAGCCAAAGGCACCCAAATCCAATATGGGGAGGGATGACCCAAAGGCCAGAAATCCTCTCTGCTGACCAGGAGGAGAGGAGCCCTCCTGCTGGAAAGTCCCGAAAGGCCACCCGCTAACTGTGCACGAAATCCCAGCTGAGAGAAAGGGGGGAGGGAGGCCCCCCACCTCTGTTTAAGCCCCCCAATTCCCATTCCCATTCCCATTCCCATGAAGGCAACCCCCCCCCAGCCCAGTCTGCCTGCCAATGGCTTTGGGGGAGGCTTCCTTCTCCTGAGCTTGGACCCATTGCCTTGGGTTCCACCTTCCAGGGCAATGGAAAACCAGTTGGCTCCATCCCTCCGGTGCCGCCGTGATTTTGGGACTTGTTCCCAAAGAGCACAAACACAGAGGAAGAGTCCTGCTCTGGAAGCACCCAAAACCAGAACCTTCTCCTTTCCAGAAGGCCAACCAGGGGCTGATGGGAAAAGAGGTCTGGGGCCCTTCTCTGGCCGCTCTGAAGGACAGCAAAAAGGAGGCTTTGGTCCAAGGCCTGGACTTCCCAGAAGCCCCCGACTTTGGTGCCTGAACCCCAGGAAGGATCTTAGGGCTGTAGAGGATGCAAGCAGAGGCCAGAAGGAAGCTTCCAGGCACAAAATGCCCACTGACTGACAGTGGAAGATATTGCTCCTGCCTCAATGGAGAATGGAGGGGTCTCCTTCTTTGGAGACACTATTTTTAAAGAGAGGATGGATGGATGGCCCTCTGTCCCAGGGAAGGCTTGGCCTTTGTCTTCCTGCATGGCCCTGCATGGCTGGACTGGATGGCCCCTGGGGGTTTCTTCCAGCCCTAATAGGATTCTATGAATTCCCAGGGCTGAGTGGGGACTCGAACCCTGGTCTTCAGTCCAAGCACTGAAACTGCTACAGCCGGCTGGGTCCCCAGAGACTCACACTGTCACACAAGGTGGGTGACAGATTGAGAGCAACATGCTGGTTACTGAGATTATCTCTTTGGGTACAAGTATTTATGACTTCCAAAGTCCTGATAAATGGGATTCTCAGATGGGGAAATAAATCTCTGTCTCTGTCCTCTTTCAGGCTCTTTCTGTACTTTTTCAGAAGAATGACATAAATTCTCACCATCCCGGGAATCTCAGTTTGCATTCATGCTTCTCAAAAGCTTTTCTTTGCCTGAAGGGAATCCTACATTTTGCCTCATATGGGACACTGTGTTCATCCCAAGAAACATAATTCAAAGGCAACCTTCTATAGACTGACGTTGATGAGGATTTACACAGCGCTCAGACCTCCTCCTGAGCCTTAATGAGAGGGAGCCCAAAGCCTTGGACTGAAGCCAGGGACAAGGCCAGTCAAGAAGAAGGAGGAGGAGGAGAAGAAGGGGGAAAGGCGCTCGCTCTCTGCAGCCAAAAGGGAAGAAAAGCCTCATTGGAAGCTCTGCAAGCGGTTCAGGACAGGCAAGAAACAAAAGGAAAAGAGGGCAAGAACAGGGAAAGAATCCCAAAAGCCTCTGTCCATTCTTAGAATGATCCATGCAAAGAAATGGGCAAAAACAACACAAAGTTAGCGCAGGAGACCTCTTCCACAGGATCCGGGAAATTAAAGGGAGACTTGAAGAATGGGGATGTTATAATAATAATAATAATAATAATAATAATAATAAATTTTATTTATAGCCCACCCCTCTGCTCAGCAATCGAGGCGGGTTACAGCAATTATAAAACATACAAATTTAAAACATTCCTTATCCCGTATCCAACCCTCCCACCCCTTAAAACTGAATTAAACTATTGAAAGATTAAAACAAAATACAATATAATAACACACAACAAATAATAGCAGCCACAAGGAGGGACAAGTAAAATCATCCCTTCGAGCCAGAGGTGTTATTCTGGGAAGGCCTGCGGAAGAGATCCGTCTTTACTGCTTTTTTAAAAGCAGCAAGGGTAGTAATGAGACGGATCTCGTCCGGCAGGCCATTCCATAGTCTGGGAGCGGTTGCAGAAAAAGCCCTCTGGGAGGTCTGAGACAGCCGGGTTTTTATTGGCTGTAGCAGGTTCCTCCCAGAGAACCGGAGGATGCGGGGGGGGGGATCATATGGGGAGAGGCGGTCCCTAAGATAAGATGGACCCAAGCCATGTAGGGCTTTAAAGGTTAAAACCAACACCTTATACTGCGCCCGGAAACTAATTGGCAGCCAGTGGAGGGATTTAAGCACAGGTGTTATGTGCTCCCACCTAGATGTTCCTGTAATTAACCTGGCTGCCATGTTTTGCACCAGTTGTAGTTTCCAGGTTAGGCACAAGGGTAGCCCTGTAGAATGCGTTGCAGTAATCCAGACGTGAGGTTACCAGAGCATGTACCACAGTTTCCAGGTCCCTCATGTCCAGATAAGGGCGCAGTTGGCGTATCAGCCAAAGCTAATAACAGGCACTCCTGACCGCCGCATTCACCTGACTAGTCATGTGAAGCGACGAATCGAGGAGCACCCCCAAGCTGCAAACACAGTCCTTTAGAGGAGAGTGTGGAGACTGTATTCCCAAATCTGGTTTCAGGCCTGTGACCGTGAGTACCTCCGTTTTATCTGGATTCAACTTCAATCTGTTTTTCCTCATCCAATCCATTACCGCTCTGAGACAGTCATTGAGAGGAGAGACGCCATCTGAAGTCTGAGTCGATGATCTGGTCATGGAGAGATATATCTGGGTGTCGTCAGCATACTGAAGACACCGCGCTCCATGCCTCCGAATGATCTCACCCAGCGGCTTCATGTAGATATTAAATAGCATCGGGGACAGGATGGCGCCCTGAGGGACGCCACAATTAAGCTCGATTTTCAATGAGCAACTGTCCCCGAGCCTCACCCTCTGGGATCTACCCGAGAGGAAGGAACGGAACCACTGCAGAGCAGTGCCTCCAATTCCTAACTCTCTCAGGCGATCCAAGAGGATGGCATGATCGATTGTGTCAAAGGCCGCTGAGAGATCCAAGAGCACCGACAGGGTCACACTACCCCTGTCGATGCCCAAGCGGAGGTCATTGGTCAGAGCAACCATGGCAGTCTCCACTCCATATCCTGTCCTGAAGCCGGTTTGAAATGGATCAAGATAATCGGTTTCATCCAAGACTGCTTGGAGTTGGGAAGCAACTGCCCTCTCGATCACCTTGCTTAAAAAAGGTAGCAAGGAGACTGGTCTATAATTATTTCTGTCCAGAGGGTCTAGGGAAGTTTTTTTCAGGAGCGGTCCAACTGCTGCCTCCTTCAAACAAGATGGTAACAAACCATCCCTAAAAGTTGCGTTGATCACTCTCAACGTGCCCCCCCGGACGACCAGCCATGATGGACATGGATCGAGGGGGCAAGTCATCTTCCTTATCCTTCCAAGTAACTTGTCCACGTCATCGGTACTCACAGATTGTAGTTGATCCAGTAAATTACCTTCAACGGAGTTGCTGGATACCTCATCTATGGATTCTGCCAAAATACTGGTGTCCAAGTCGGCTCTTATCCGAGAGATTTTATCTGCAAAGTGGATATTAAATGCCTCGCAGCAGGTTGTCGTTGGGTTAGTCAGGGGATTTGGCACAGGTGAGACCCTCGTCAGCTCCCCCACCACCCTAAACAGTTCTGCTGGGCAAGATTCTGCAGACGCAATATGTGCAGAACAGAAAGATTTCTGCGCTGCACGTAAAGCCTCCCTATAGGAATCAAGATGTTTCCTAAGGCAAGTTCTGTCGGATGAGAGACGAGTTTTTCACCATTCGCGCTCTAGTCATTGTACGACCCGTTTCATCCTCCTGAGATCCTCTGTATACCAGGGTCTACGATTTGAAACGGGCTGGAAAGGACGCTTGGGAGCGATTGTGTCTATAGCCTTGGTGAGATCGGTATTCCAGGTATTCACCAAGGCTTCAACAGAATCACTGGCGTTACCAACCATTAAACCCTCTAAGGCTTTCTGAAAACCAATGGGTTCCATTAGCCTTCGAGGGCGGACCATTCTAATGGGTCCGCCACCCCCAGGAGGGCGGACAGTAGCTCTTAGTTCCGCCTTGATCAGGAAATGATCCGTCCATGACAAAACGGAGCTCTTAGTTCCAAAAGGGGAACACACTGTGTGATTGGGAGCAAATAAAAAATAAATGAATGGAGAATGAATGTTATAGGAATGCCCTTAAAGACACGATGGGAGTGCCAACACATCTGATAGTCCTGATGAGGAATCTGTACTTAGGGCAAGAGGCTGCTCTCAGAAGAGAAGAAGGAGAAACAGAATGGTTCCAAATTGGCAAAGGGGTCAGACAAGGCTGCATCCTTTCACCCGATCTGTTCAACTTGTATGCAGAACATATTATAAGAAAAACAGGCTTGGATACAGAAGATGGAAGAGTGAAAATAGGAGGAAGGAATATCAACAATCTAAGATATGCAGATGACACCATAATTGTTAGAATATAGATGGGTTATACAGTCAAAGGTGAAATGTAGAGAGGTGTGTGTGGAATTTTCCTCATGAGAACAACATCTAGAGAAACAAAGTTAATCTAACACCAGATGGCTACACAGACATAAACATATACTTTCCCAAAGGTACAACTCATAGACACAGATTTTGTTATGAAAAACAAGAGATATCAAAAAGGTAAATATCGTTAGGCTTGGGAAAATAGTCACGTGGTGGATGATGGACAGCAAGAGGCTGGGTTAATATACATCATACAGGCATTATCCAATCAACATAAGATTAACACCTAGAAGGTGGAGTATGGGAAGGGCCTAGAGAAGTCTTTGTCTAGATTAGAATGTTATTGTTCAAGATGTGAATGCGTGAGAGTGTGTGCCTGGCAGCAGTGGTTTCAACTGCAATTAAGTTGAGATCCTAAGCTTTTGGAATTGTTAAAGATGTAATCTTTCATGGCTGAACTGGACAAGTTCATCACAATGGATTTTACTTAGTTATCTTGTTTTGCTTTTATAAGCATAAATAAACTATGCTTTTGGACTTTACAATGTGTCTTCTTGCCTGAGGAAGACAGGATTCTGAAGAAGGGAAGCTGAGCCAGTTGATGGTAAGAGTTACAAAGTGGCTGTGGATCACAGCAGCCAGCTTGTCCTGCAGATTCTGCTGGGTGCCAGAGAGCATCACTGCAACACCCATCATCCACACACTGACAATAATACTTGCAGAAAAGCTCACAGACCTGGAACTAAGTAAGATCAAAGAAGAAAGTGCACAGGCAGGCTTAATGCTGAACATAAAGAAAACAAAAATAATGACCACTAAGGATCTTCACAAGTTCAGCCTAGACCAGGGGTAGGCAACCTTTCCCTTTAAGGGCCGAGGGACTTCAGCTCCCAGAAGCCTCAGCCATGTTGGCTAATAGGCTCATGTTGGCCAATAGCTCCTGGGATTCTGGGAGCTGAAGTCCCTCGGCCCTTAAAGGGGAAAAGTTGCCTACCCCTGGCCTAGACAATGAAGAAATAGATATAGTAAAAGGGTTCTCATATCTGGGATCAAACATTGATAGGAGTGGAGACTGCAGTCAGGAAATCAGAAGAAGACTAGGAATGAAGAGGGTGGCTATGAGAGACCTAGGAAAGATCCTAAAATGCAAAGACATACAACTCAGCACAAAAGTCAGAATCATACAAGACATTGTATTCCCTATTATTCCCATGGATGGATGTGAGAGCTGGACAGTCAAGAAAGATAATAGGGAAGAAAACCAATGCCTTTGAGAGAATGTGTTTCTGGAGAAGAGTGCCAAGGATCCCATGGAGAGTCAAAAGGACAAAGAAAGGGGTCCTAGAGCAGATCAAGCTGGAAACCTCCCTGGAAGTAGCCAAGGTGACCCAACTGAGGCTGTTGTACTTCGGACACATCATGAGACCCATAGAAGGGCCCTCCCTCCTCCATCATTCAGTGGGAGAGATAGGCAGGCCAGCTCCATTGGGCCTAGGCTGAAAAAGAAGAAGCCCCCCTCTCTATCCACCATCATTCAGAGGGAGAGAAGAGCAGGCCAGCTCCATTGAGCCTTGCCACAAGAAGAAGAAGGGCCCTCCCTCCAAGATCTGCTTGGCTTTATTCCCCTTCCCTTCCCTTCCCCATCGCCATTCCTTTTTCCTTTTGTGTCTGGTCTTTTTAGAATTAGATAGTAAGCCTGAGAGAAGGGAAATGTCCAGAAACACATTCTCTCAAATGCATTGTTTTTCTTCCCTTAACCATTTGTAAGCTGCTCTGAGAGCCTTTTGGCTGAAGAGCAGGGGATAAATACCTAATAATAATAATAATAATAATAATAATGGGAAGGGAGGACTCTTTGGAAAAGGCAATAAGAATGCTGGGGAAGGTGGAGGGAATCAGGAAGAGAGGAAGGCCCCAGGCCAGATGGAGGGACTCTATTAATAAGGAAGCCATCGGTATTTATTAAGGGCTTGCAGGGATTAAGCAGAGCAATGGAGGGCAATGGAGGGTCTTCTTGGAGATGTGTGTGTGTGTGTATGTGTGTGTGTGTATATATATATATATATATACACACACACACACACATCCCTCCTCAGTCCTCCACTCCATGCCCTCCCATAAGCATACAAAGGGAAACAAACACGCATACACAGAGAGAAGGAGAGAGAAGGACATCTATATTTGCAAAGCGGAGCCTTCCTTCCCTCAGTTCTCCTCACTTTGGGCTCCATTCCAGCCTCGCCTCAAAGGCCACCGGCGAAGGACGAGGAGGAAACTGCCCTGGAGAGCACTGCGCATGCGCAGCCTGAGCCCCTGAAGCCGCTGCCCTCCCTGCATGCCAGGAAGGAATGTGAGCATGCGCACTGCCGCCTGGTCTCCTCACGGCTGTCTTTTGGAGGGAAGGGGGAAATGGGACTAGGCCAGGAAGGGAGGGAGGTCTTTATCTCTATGCAGAATGGCCCCTCCCTCCAGACACCCAAATGACGCCTTGCTTTGAAGACCATTCCGCCCCCCTCCCCGGAAAGAGGACCAGAGGAGAGACCCTTCCTTCCTTTCTTTTGAGGCCTCATGGGGGGGGGGGGGAGATTGGGACTGACTAGGCCCCATTTTGCCTCCCAGGAAGGGGGGGCCTCCCTCTTTCTCTCTGGGATGAGGCTTAGAGGAGGAAGGGGGGCTGTTTCTCCTGGGAAGAGCATAAAAGGCCAAAGGGAGGGGGTAGGAGGAGGAGGGACCCCCCCAAAGGCCCATCTGGGGTAAGAGACACACACACCCAGCAACCTGGGGGGCTGAGAGGCCCACAGGATCCAGATTAGGTGCCCCCCCCCACCCATACATACACACAGACCTTTTCCTTCACAACAACCTTGCGGAGGAGGGCCAGCAGACAGAGCCATGGCCCCCAAAAGGTTCCCTTTGGTCTTCCAGGAAAAGGGGGGCTGGGTTTAGAGGAGGTTTAGGGAGGAGGAGGGGCTGTTTCCTCTGGGAAGAGCCTAAAAGGCCAAAGCCAAGGGGAGGGAGGGGGGAGGAGGAGGGACCCCCCCAAAAAAAGGCCCTTCTGTGGAGAAAGACACCCCCCTGGCAGCTGAGAGGTCCACAGGATCCGAATTAGGCATGCCCCCCCATGCACATACACATACACACCTTTTCCTTCACAACAACCCTGCATAGGAGGGCAGCAGAGACAGCCATGGCCCCCAAAAGATTTCACACACACACCCTTTGTTTTGGGGAATATTCAGAAAGAGCCTGAGAGACCCTTGAAGGAATGCAGGTTAAAGGAAGAGGAGAAGGAAGGAAGGAAGGAAGGAAAGTGCCAAGGGAAGAGGAGGCATAAAGAGCTGATGAAGGATGGGGGCATCTTGTACTAGGTCTCCCTGACCCTCCCTGGACTATGATGGAGAGGAAGGCCCCACAGGTGTGTGTGTGGGGGAGGAGGTTGCCCTTTTAAAATCATGGAAACGCCTGGAAGGCACACAACAAGAACAACATTGGGAAAGAGGTACAAGTCTTGCCCTGGGCAAATCACACTCTCTCAGCCACAGAGGAGGGCTGATCAGAGAGGGGTTCCCCCAGCCTTATCTCCTGCATCCATGGAGCAGTTGATGTTGAAAAGGTTGAAGGTGCCGCCATCCACTGCTTTCTCAGCTGAGACGAAGATTGGGCAGAGGCTCAAGCCCATGGTGGCTTCCCTGATCCCAGCCGTTAAGCCCCAAAGCTGACAGGAAGGCTAGGATTCATTTCCTTCCTGGAGAAATCACACTCTCTCAGCCTCAGAAGGCAGTGACAAATCTCCCAACTAAATCTTGGAATTTAGGAATCAGTCCAAGGACAGGATGGCCAGGTGAGTCATGTGCATGCACACGTGATGCCGGACGGATGCGCACTACTCGGGCACCATGTTGTGTTCCAAAATGGCGTCCAGAGTCGTGTGCATGCATCCAGCCTCCGCCCCCCCGAAAATCTGGGGGCCAGCGAACCAGCCCCCGGATCAAAAAGTGTGGGGACTCCTGGGGTTAGGGTTACCTTATGACTCAACATACAGTGTGGCTCATATTGTATACTCTGTGGCTTATGCCGTTGAACCTGTGCAGGGACACCTGGTAGGTCATGACTCCACATACAGTGTGGCTCCTACCATATCCTGCGCAGGTTTGCCTAAAACATCATGAGTCAACATACAGTGTGGCTCCTACTGTATGGATTCGGCTGCTAGGGCCATTGAACCTGCGCAGCTACGCGGAAAATGTCATCAGTTGGCAAATGCCATGACTGTTTATCATTCATCCTCCGCTTCTCCCCCTTCTTTTCACCCACAGATAATGCAAGAATTTGCTGACCTCGACTTCCCCCAAGTAGTGGGTGCCGTAGAGCAGTGGTCCCCAACCTTTTTATTGCCGTGGACCGGTCAACGTTTGATCATTTTTCCGCGGCCCACTGGGGGGGGGGTGCGGCATCGCATTGATTATTAAATCAAAACAATCTCAAATATAAACAATTTAAATTTAATTGTATTTAAACATGGCATCAAAATAAAATACAGTTACAACAAAATTAATTTAACATTTTAACTCTCTGGATTCTAGTGACTAGAACGCTAAATCAATGAGAACCCTGAGCTTGTTTCTCTGCAATGAGACAGTTCCATCTGGGGATAATAGGAGACAATGACACCCGAAGTGTCTTGCTTATGTCCAGTTTATTCCTTTGTTTTGTTTTGGTTGCAGTGACTGCAGAAAACCCCGCTTCACAAAGATAGGAAGTGGGAAATGGCAATAGGGATTTAAGTGCTATGGTGGCAATCTCAGGGTATTCTGCCATGACTTTAATCCAGAACACCAGCAGAGTTGTATTCTCAAACATAGTTTTAAGGCCACTGTCATTTGCAATCTCCAGCAGTTGATGTTCTTCTTGTACAGACATGCTAGATTCACCTGGTTTGTTGACAAATGGGTCGCAGATCCATTCCTTACCAGTTCGTGGGTCTTTTGTGGTTGGGAAGTAGCGCTCAAACTCTTTTGAAAACAAAGACAGGTGATCCTGCACCAACTGGGAGAATGAAGGCTCAGGCTCAGTCTCGCCTAAAATCCCCGCTAATATCTGAAACATGTCCAAAATGCCTCTGTTCACGCGCTGTCCCCACAACTCCAGTTTGGCTTTAAATGCAGCTACTTTGTCTGCCAACTTGAAAACAGTTGTCATTTTCCCCTGAAGGGACAGATTGAGTTCATTGAGCAGGCTGAATATGTCACACGGGTAAGCCAGTTTTGCCACCCATACTTTGTCACTGAAATGTGCTGCCAGCGGTGAATTCTTTTCTGAGAAAAATCTTTGCAATGGCTCTCGTAATTCAAAAACTCTGTTTAGCGATTTACCTCTGGATAACCATCTTATTTCTGTGTGTAAGAGAAGGCATCTGTGCTCTGCTTCCATCTCCTCACAAAGCTGCTCAAACAGGCATGAGTTAAGGGCATACGCTTTGATGTGGTTAATAACTTTAACAACATCAAGCAATACACTGTTCAATTCCAGCGACATTTTTCGGCTTGCCAGCATTTCCCTGTGAATGATACAATGCGTAGATTCACTCTCAGGTGCAAACTCCTTAATCCAAGCAGTTAAACCAGACAGTCGTCCGGTCATGGCAGCAGCTCCGTCTGTGCATATGTTAAAGATCAGCAGCCCGGCCGCGGCCACTTTAAATCAGTGACCAGCGGGTGCTGCTGCAGGCCAACACTCCCCTGCCCATCGCCCCCTGCCCATCATCCCCTGCCCACCATCCCCTGCTGGCTCCTCTGAATAGCGTCAGGGATGTCACTCATCATTCACTAAAGCCGCGCACAGAAGCCCCGCCCCCACGCTGATCAGCTGGGCCGGGGCACGTCAGCAGATGCAGGAGTCCCGTCCCTGCGCTTATTATCGGGACTCACAGGACTCGCAAAAGTCGCAGGACCCACCGCCGCCACTGCACAGAAGACGGAGTAGCAGGGTGGCCCGGTACCATTTGTTCTGCGGACCGGTACCGGGCCGCGGACCGGGGGTTAGGGACCACTGCCGTAGAGGACTGCCACTGTCTGATTGTGCCACCAGAATTCCATCATCTGTCAAGCCATGGAGGCCAGCAAGGGAACCCCACCATCACCCTGAGGGGCCAGCAGATAGGACTCCTCCTGCTCGCCGACAGCGCCTACAGCAGGGATAGGCAACCTTTTTGAGCCGGGGGCCTCAGACAATTGGGGGGCTGAAGCACCAAAAATAAATAAATAAATAAATAAATAAAATAAAAATTTATATATATATATATATATATATATATATATATATATATATATATATATATGCATGCACACTCTCTCAGTCCCAGAAAAGCCATGGCAAAGCCCCTGTGGAGATTTTGCCAAGAAAACCCCAAGAACAAGTAATAACAACAATAATCAATATCATCATGGTGGTGGGTGGTGGTGGTGGCAGCTGCGGCGGCGGCTGTAGCGGCAGGACTGGCCTGGGGCCGGTCCAAAGGCTTCAGGGGTTCGCATCTGGCCCCCAGGCCTTAGGTTGCCTACCCCTGGCCTACACCATTCGGAAGTGGCTCATGAAGCCCTACCAGGGCACCACCAATGCCAGCCAGAAAGGATTCAACAGGAGGCTGAATCACGCCAGGAATGTGGTGGAAAGGGCCTTCGGGTGGCTGAAGGTTCGGTGGAGGTGCCTCACTGCCCCACTCCTTGTGGCAGAGGAGTATCTCGTCCGCATCATCGCCTCCTGTGTCATCCTCCACATCTGCGAGACCAAGGTAAGGGTACTGGATGAGGGAGGGCGCTACAGGCAGCGCTTTGTGCTGCCCACCCTGGGGGCACCCATGGAGGACAATGACCTTGTGAGGCAGAGAGAAGGGGAGGCTGTGAGGGAGGCCCTGGCAGAGTTCTGTGAGGCCAGGAGGATCTGAAGTATCACCTCTTTTCCATCTGTAATCCTAGGTCATCACTGTACTATGCCGTGAGCATAAGCACCTAAACACATTTCCTATTATCCCCACTCTGCATATGGCTAGCATTTATGTAGGACATAATAATAATATTATGTAGGACATAATAATAATAATAATAATAATAATAATAATAATAATAATAAATTTTATTTATAGCCCGCCCCTCTGCATAGCAATCAAGGCGAGGTACAACAATAATAAAACATAAAAATTTAAAACATTCCTTATCCCATATCCAACCCTCCCACCCCTTAAAACTGAATTAAACTATTGAAGAATTAAAACAAGAAACAATATAATAACAAACAACAAATAATAGCAGCTACAGGGAGGGGCAAGTAGAATCATAGAATCATAGAGTTGGAAGAGACCACAAGGGCCATCCAGTCCAACCCCCTGCCATGCAGGAACTCCCAATCAAAGCATCCCCGACAGATGGCCATCCAGCCTCTGCTTAAAGACCTCCAAGGAAGGAGACTCCACTACTCTCCGAGGGAGTGTGTTCCACTGTCGAACCGCCCTTACTGTCAGGAAGTTCCTCCTGATGTTGAGGTGGAATCTCTTTTCTTGCAGCTTGCATCCATTGTTTCGGGTCCTAGTCTCTGGAGCAGCAGAAAACAAGCTTGTTCCCTCCTCAATATGACATCCCTTCAAATATTTAAACACGGTTATCATATCACCTCTCAGCCTTCTCTTCTCCAGGCTAAACCTGATTTGTCATCGGGAGCGACGGATCAAGGAGCACCCCCAGACTGCGAACACAGTCACTGGAGGAGAGTGCGACCCCATCTAGGACTGGAGGTTGCAACCCAATTCTTGGTTTCGGGGCCGATACCGTGAGTACCTCCGTCTTGTCTGGATTCAATTTCAATCTGTTTTTCCTCATCCAGCCCATTACCGCCCGAAGACATTCATTGAGAGGAGAGATGCCATTGGAATTCAAGGCCGACGAACAAGACACAGAGAAATAGAATTGGGTGTCATCAGCGTACTGATAACACCCAGCACCATAACTCCGTATAATCTCACCCAGCGGCTTCATGTAAATATTGAATAATATCGGGGACAAAATAGCTCCTTGAGGGCCCCCACAAGTGAAGTCTCTCTTACCGGAGCTACAGTCCCCAATCAGCACCCTCTGGGACCTACCCGAGAGAATGGACCGGAACCACTGCAAAGCAGTGCCCCCGATACCTAACCCCTTCAGGCGGTCCAAGAGGATGCTATGATCTATTGTATCGAAAGCCGCTGAGAGGTCTAAGAGCACCAACAGGGTCACACTACCCCTGTCGATGCTTAGACGCAGATCGTCGGTCAAGGCAACCATGGCAGTCTCAACCCCAAGGCCTGTCCTGAAGCCGGTTTGAAATGGGTCTAGATAATCGGCTTCCTCCAAGACTGCCTGGAGCTGAAGAGCAACCGCCCTCTCAATTACCTTGCCCAAAAATGGCAGTAATGACACCAGCCTATAGTTTTTCATATCCAGGGGGTCCAGGGAAGGTTTTTTCAGAAGCGGCCTAACAGCTGCTTCCTTGAGACAAGATGGAAGATGTCCTTCCCTGAAGGACGCATTGATGATATCCGTAAGGAATCTCACCAATGTGTCCTCTCCCTGGACGGCCAGCCATGATGGGCAAGGGTCGAGAGGGCAAGTCGTCTTCCTCACCTTACCAAGCAGCTTGTCCACGTCCTCGGTACTCACAGATTGCCACTGATCCAGTATAACTACATCGGCGGAGTCGCTGGACACCTCGCCTATCGACTCTGTTTCAATGGTGGCATCTAAGTCGGCTCTTATCTGAAAGATTTTGTCTGCAAAGTAGTTGTTAAATGCGTCACAGCAGGCTGTCGTCGGGTTAAGTAAGGGATTTGGCGCAGGGGGAACCTGCGTCATCTCCCTCACCACCCTAAACAGCTCTGCTGGACGAGACTCTGCAGACGCAATACGTGCCGAGGAGAAAGCTCTCCTCGTAGCATGTACTGCCTCCCGATAAGAACAAAGAAAGTTCTTATGGTGAGTTCTGTCAGGTAAGAGTCGAGTCTTCTGCCACCTGCGCTCTAGTCATTGTCCAGCCCGCTTCATTCTCCTAAGCTCAGGTGTGTACCATGGCCTACGGTTAGAAGCGGGTTGACAAGGACGCTTGGGAGCGATCGTGTCGACAGCCCTGGTAAGATCGATGTTCCAAGTATCAACCAGAGCGTCGACAGGATCACCGGCATTCCCAACAATGAATCCTCCAAGGCTTTCCGGAATCCAATAGGCTCCATTAGCCTTCAAGGGCAGACCATTCTAATGGGTCCACCACCCCCGGTGGGGCAGATATTGGCTCTCAGTTTCAACTTAACCAGGAAATGATCCGTCCATGACAATGCGGAGGTATTTTCCACCTCCGCCCACGGATATTCCTGTTCCGTACTGAAGACTGCATCGAGTGTATGACCTGCGCAATGCGTAGGCCCATTGACCAATTGGGATAGGCCCATGTTTGTCATGGTCTCCATGAACTCCCGAGCCGCACCTGTTAAACTGGTCTCAAGCGGAATGTTGAAGTCCCCCAAAACTAAAAGTCTGGGAGACTCCAGCAATAGCTCAGAGACCAGTTGCGTCAGCTCGGTCAGGGAGTCTGCTAGACAACGGGGTGGTCGGTAGACTAACAGAATCCCTAAACTATCCCTGGTCTTCAGGCTGAGGTACATACACTCGAAGTGGGCTATGTTCCGGACAGGTATCCTGGCTAAGGTCAGATGATTTTTATAAACTAGAGCCACACCACCACCCCCGCCCACTTCCCCTCACCTGTTCACTGACAGAGTACCCGGCTGGGAGGATCTGCGCCCAAGTAACCGCGCTATCCTCCCCCAGCCAGGTCTCTGTGAAGCAAGCCAGGTCGGCATCCTCATCCAAGAGAAGCTCCTGGATGATATGAATTTTGTTTTTAACTGACCTGGCATTGCAGAGGAGCAAAGTGAGGTTCTGTGGTATGGTTGGTCTGCACCCCATGCCATTCAGAGCAATAAAGGGAACTGAAGACGGGATAGCTTTCAACCAGCGATCCCGTCTTCTTTTGAAACATTGGTTCCCATAGTTCCAACCATACCTCCCTTCCCCTTGCACGACTCCAATTGCCGCTCCCGTCTCATTCCCAGCCTCGGGTAAGATGGTACCATTGTGACCCATGGCAGGGTACAGTGATTGGAACATAGATAGAGTGTGGTCAGATAATCAACACTGCTCCAAGGCCGCCTAGATGGTAACAATAGGAATGATGGTAGAACCCTCTAAAGTCCCAGGTTCTTTGCCAGATGTCAATCAGGGCCAGTCAAGCTCCCCAAGGTCCCATCCTTCCTCGGCCCCTGCCCCTGCCAGGCCCAAAGAGTCGTTGCCGCCGTGGTTCTCCAGCAAAGCAGCGGGGGTGTGGCGGCTGAGGGCGCTCAGCTGGGCTGCCGGCTACAGCTGGCCTCCGGAGCTTGCTGGAAAAGTCCGGGCCTCCCGACGCCGTCTCTCGCCGCCTGTAGCCGGAGGAGGAGATGGAGGAGAAGGAGAAGAAGAAGGACGAGGAGGAGAAGGGGAGGAGGAGAAAGAGGAGAAGGAGAAGGAGGAGAAGGAGGAGGAGAAGGAGAAAGGGAGGAGGAGGAGGAGGAGGAGGAAAGGCGTTCGCTCTCTGCAGTCAAAAGGGAAGAAAAGCCTCATTGGAAGCTCTGCAAGCAGTTCAGGACAGGCAAGAAGCAAAAGGAAAAGAGGGCAAGAACAGGGAGAGAATCTCAAATGCCTCTGTCCATTCCTAAAATGATCCATGCAAAGAAATGGGCAAAAACAATACAAAGTTAGCGCAGGAGACCTCTTCCACAGGATCCGGGAAATTAAAGGGAGACTTGAAGAATGGGGATGCTATATTACCAAAAGGGGAACACACTGTGTGATTGGGAGCAAATAAAAATTAAATGAATGGAGAACGAATGTTATAGGAATGCCCTTAAAGTCATGATGGGAGTGCCAACACATCTGATAGTCCTGATGAGGAATCTGAACTCAGGGCAAGAGGCTACTCTCAGAAGAGAAGAAGGAGAAACAGAATGGTTCCCAGTTGGCAAAGGGGTCAGAGAAGGCTGCATCCTTTCACCCGATCTGTTCAACTTGTATGCAGAACACAGAAGGTAAGCGTTCCTGCATCTGCACCATTTTGGACCCCCTTCTGTGCAGCCATGGGGGGTCTGGGGAGTTCTTGGAAAGGGTGCCCTCAGAGGGGCTCATGTGACCATCAGGGCCTGGGGGGGAGAGGGAAGTAGGCCCCGGATGCCCCATTTGGCCAGAGACGCAGCCTCCTTTTGCTTCAATTTGGGGTCAGTACTTCCTGAGAGTAAGGGCTGTTCGACAGTGGAAGATACTCCTTCAATGGAGATTTTGGTGGAGTCTCCTTCCTTGGAGGTCTTTAAGCAGAGGCTGGATGGCCATCTGTCATTGGGGATGCTTTGATTGGGAGTTCCTGCATGGCAGAAGGGGGGTTGGACTGGATGGCCCTTGAGGTCTCTTCCAACTCTAGGATTTTATGATTCAGGGGTGAGGGATGTCCTCCTGCCACCCAGTCCCCCTCCCCGACAGCAAACGTAGGGGTCTGGCTCCCCATAGCTCCTAAGCTAAGTCTAAGCGCTGCCCGGATGTCCCACAGCTCCAGGCAGCTCCAGCAGGACCATGGCTCCGTCACCTTCCTCTCCTGGGAACCTCTGCTGGCTCTGTGGACTGCCAAAAAAGAAGCCTACTCTCAAGAGTTGAATTCAGGCCTTGAGACACAGGGTTTGGTGGGATGGACCCTCCACCCAATTTGAAAAGTGAGCGGTTGTCACTGGAGGCCTCCAGTTCATCCCTCCTTTTGGGGCAGAAAGTGGTGTGCTGGGGGCCCCAGAGGGACTCTATGCCTGCCCCAATGGACAGGCTCTCCTTATCTCTGTGACCAAAGCAGGATCCTCACAGATTCCCAGGCCATCTAATGTGGGGTGTGTGTGTGTGTGTGTGTGTGTGTGTGGAATTGCTCACCCCCCAACAAGCCAGAGACTGGGATTGGATCGGTGCCCATGAGCCACCATCTTTTCTCTCCTGGAGACATGCCAGGGGCTGGGGCCCAACCCTTTTGGGACGGATCTGGCCTGGGGCCCATCATGCTCACCGGCTCTGGCTTAGTAGACACACAAACACCGCGGGAGGCACGGCATTGGCCCTTTTATGGAAAAGGACCACCATGCTCCATTACACATAGAATTTGGGGGCATACTTCATAGAATTATAAAGTTGGAAGAGACCCCCAAGGGCCATCCAGTCCAACCCCCTTCTGCCATGCAGGAACTCAAAATCAAAACATACCCGACAGCTGGCCATCCAGCCTTTGCTTAAAGGCCTCCAAAGAATAATGCTGATGGGGCACAAGGGCTTTCTTTGTATGCAACACCTCACATTTAGCCTTATAGGGCTCTCCTGAGCGATCCTGCCACCATTTTAGAAAGGGAGCCTTCTGAGTGGCAGGTGGCTCAGGATGGTGCCATCTTGGGCATTGCCACAACCCCTCCCCAGCATCCATCCATCCACAGAGCCACAACCTGGGCCCCTCCTTGGGGAAAGGGAGCCATTCCAGTCCAAAGGGAGCCCAGGGCTTCCATCAGTTGGGGCAGGGTTCCAGTCTCTCAGTGACTGGCATCCGGGAGATATTTGGTAGCCCCCTGCCATGAATGCCGCAGAGGTTTAAGTGCTATGGACTACAACTCTGAAGACCAGGCTTCAAATCCCAACTCAAGCAAACAGGGAGCGAGATTCCAGTTCAACATTAGGAGGGACTTCCTGACAGTAAGAGCTGTTCGACAGTGGAAGACGCTGCTGCCTCAATGGAGTGTGGTGGAGTCTCCTTCTTTGGAGGTCTTTCAACAGAAGCTGGATGACCATCTGTCAAAGGGAGGGCTTTGATTGAGAGTTCCTGCATGGCAGAAGAGGGTTGGGTTGGATGACCCTTAGGGTCTCTTCCAACTCTATGATCTGATGAAAATGGGGAAAGATCTGGAAACCATGAAGCCCTATGAGGAGAGACTTAGGGAGCTGGGGATGTTTAGAATGGAGAAGAGGGGATATGATAGCCCTGTTTAAATATTTGAAGGGATGCCATATTGAGGAGGGAACAAGCTTGTTTTCTGCTGCTCCAGAAAATAGGACCCGGAACAATGACTAGGAAAAGAGATTCCACCTTAACATTAGGAGGAACTTCCTGAGTTTAATGAGATTTGAGCATCCATGGATTTTGGTAACCACAGGAGGATCCTGGAACCAAACTCCAGCGAATCCCAAGGGCCCACTGTATTAGCTACTCCTCCTAATAGTATCCTCTGCAAATTTGATAAGCATGTCCTCTATTCTTTCTAATATGATAGTTCTCTTTAAATATTGGAAGGGATGTCATATTGGAGATGGAGCAACCTTGTTTTCTGCTGCTCCAGAGACCAGGACTGGAGCCATGGATTCAAACTACAGGAAAAGAGACTCCGCTTAAACATTAGGAAGAAACTCCTGATTGTAAGAGCTGTTCTACAGTGAAAGATGTTGCCTTGGAGTCTCCTTCCTTGGAGATCTTTAAACAGAGGCTGGATGGCCATCTGTTGGGAGTGCTTTGATGGAGAGCTCCTGCATGGCAGAAGGGGGCTGGACTGGCTGCCCCTTGGGGTCTCTTCCAACTCTATGATTCTATGAAATACATATTGTTATTATTATTATTATTATTATTATTATTATTAAAGCCCATCAGGGGAAGAAGCAGCAGCCCTGAAGAGGCAAAAGAGCTCCCAGGAGAATGCCACCAGAGCAGACCACCCCATCGCCTCTGTGCTTGCGAGCGTGTTCCCCTGGCAGCGTGGAGCAGTGGTTATCTCCCAGCCATGGCACAGGGCCCAGAGGCACACCCATGTATGTCCATGCTACCCCAGGGCGACCTTGGCTCAGTCACGGGCAGCCTAGAACCGCATTAGCCGGGACCCAGGTTTATTCCAGGAGAAGCCTGAGCAAAGCAGAATACATTTGAAATAGTTAAAGAATTCCCATCTCTAGGATCAACCATTGACCAGAATGGAGGCTGCAGTCAAGAAAGAAGAAGAAGACAGCTAGGAATGGGAAGGGCAGCTATGAAAGAAATGGAAAAGATCCTGAAGAGCAAAGACATATGACTGAGCACTAAAGTCAGAATCGTCCAGGCCACTGTATTCCCCATCATCCCCATGTACGGATGCAAGAGCTGGACAAGGAAGGAAGCAGACAGAAAGAAAACCAATTGCTTTGAGAGAATGTGGTGCTGGAGAAGAAGAGTCCTTAGGATCCCATGAACACCCAAGAAGACAAAGAAATGGGTTCTTGAACAGATCAGACCAGAGCTCTCCTTGGAAGCAGAGATGGTCAAGACTATCTTTCTTTGGCCACAAAATGAGAAGAAAAAACACTCATGTCACCAAAGGTAGAGAAGGCCACAGAGCAGATGGACAGATTCAATCTGGATGTAATAATAATAATAAATTTTATTTATATCTCCCTACGGATCAAGACAGGATTACACAATAAAACGAATACACTGTATAAAATAATAATAATAATAATAATAATAATAATAATAATTTTTATTTATAGCCCGCCCCTCTGCACAACAATCAAGGCGGGTTACAGCATTTAAACCAGACAAAATTAAAACATTCCCTCATCCCCCAATATAAACAATAAAGTAATAAAAATCAGAACAACAATAATAGATTAAGAGAATAGAATACAATATAATAAAATAAATGAAAATAAAATAAAATAGAATAGAATAGAATAAAATAAAATAGCCGATCAGTCAGAATCTAAAAATCTGGAAGATCAGATGGATAGGCCCGCCAGAAGAGCTCCGACTTAAGTGCCTTCTTGAAGGCTTCTAGAGTAGTAAGTCGCATCTCCTCTGGCAGGCTGTTCCATAACTTGGGAGCTGCGACTGTGAACGATTTTTGGGAAGTCGTGGTAAGTCTAGTTTTATGGTGTTCTAATAACTTCTTCCCAGATGTTCTGAGAGTGCGGGGTGGATTATCTTGGGGAGAGGTGTTCCTTCAAGTAACTCTGGCCAAAGCCATGTAGGGCTTTAAAGGTAATAACCAATGCTTTGTACTGCGCCCAGAAGCTAATTGGCAGCCAGTGAAGAGATTTTAATGCAGGTGTTATATGGTCCGACCTAGATGTTCCGGTGACCAATCTGGCTGCTGCATTTTGAACCAATTGGAGCTTCCGAACGTGGTACAGAGGTAGCCCCATGTAGAGCGCATTACAGAAATCCAAATGAGAGATTACCAGGACAAGTACTACTGCTTCAAGGTCCTTTCGGTCCAGGTGGGGACGCAGTTGGCGGATCAACCAAAGTTGATACCAAGCACTCCTGGCCATCGCATCCACTTGAGATGACAACTGTAAAGATGAATCCAGGAGTACTCCCAAACTGCATACTTTGTCCTTCAGGGGAAGTGTGATTCCATCCAGGACTGGATGGCAAAGCTCCTTTCCCGGACTTGGGGTACCTATTGCGAGTACCTCTGTTTTCTCTGGATTCAGCTTGAGTTTGTTTTCCCTCATCCCACCCATTACTGATTCGACAGGCATCAAGAGGAGTAATACCATCCTTAGTCACTGTAGCAGATGGAGACATAGAGAAGTAAAGTTGGGTGTCATCATGTCCGTGTGTGGATGATGAGTGTTGCAGTGATGCCCTTTGGCACCCAGCAGAATGTGTAGGACAAGCTGGCTGCTGTGATCCACAGCCACTTTGTAACTCTTACCATCAACTGGCTCAGCTTCCCTTCTTCAGGATCCTGTCTTCCTTAGGCAAGAAGACACATTGTAAAGTCCAAAAGCATAGTTTTATTAATGCATGTAAAATAAAATAGCTAAGTAAAATCCATTGTGATGAACTTGTCCAGTTCAGCCATGAAAGATTACATCTTTAACAATACCAAAAGCTTAGGATCCAACTTGTTGCAGTTAAAACTACTGCTTCCAGCCACACACTCACTCACATCTTGAACAATAACATTCTAGACTAAGACTTCTCTAGGCCCTTCCCATACTCCACCTTCTAGGTGTTAACCTTATGTTAATTGGATAATGCCTGTATGATGTATACTAACCCAGCCTCTTGCTGTCCATCATCCACCACGTGACTATTTTCCCAAGCTAACGATTATTTACCTTTTTGGATATCTATTGCTACCCATAACAAAGTCTGTGTCCATGAGTTGTATCTTTGGGAAAGTTCATGTTGATGTCTGTGTTGGCCATCTGGTGTTGATTCACTTTGTTTCTCTAAATGTTGTTCTCATGAGAAAATTTCCACACACACACATCTCTACCTTTCACCTTTGACTGTATATCCCATCCATATCCTAACACATCAGTGTACTGATAACATCGCGCCCCATGTCTCCGGATGATCTCTCTCAGAGGCTTTATGTAAATGTTAAACAGCATGGGGGATAAAATGGCGCCCTGAGAGATGCCAGATGTCAGCTCTCTTTTCAAAGAGCCGCTATCCCCCAACATCACCATCTGGAATCTGCCCGAGAGGTAGGACCGGAACCATTGAAGAGCAGTGCCCCCAATACCTAACTCCCTCAGGCGTTTCAGAAGGATACTGTAGTCTATGGCTGGTGTAAGCAACCTTTCCCCTTTAAGGGCCGAGGGACTTCAGCTCCCAGAATTCCAGGAGCTATTGGCCAACATGGGACTATTGGCCAACATGGCTGAGGCTTCTGGGAGCTGAAGTCCCTCGGCCCTTAAAGGGGAAAGGTTGCCTACCCCTGGTCTATGGTATCAAATGCCGGTGAGATGTCCAAGAGCACCAACAGGGCCATACTTCCCCTGTCTATGCCCAGATGGAGATCATCGACTAAGGCGACTATGGCAGTCTCAACTCCACATCCCACCCTGAAGCCGATTTGAAATGGGTCCAGATAATTAGCTTCTTCCAAGACAACTTGGAGTTGGAGGACAACTGCCCTCTCAATCACCTTACCCAAGAATGGTAGAAGGGAGACTGGCCTATAATTATTTTTGACCAGGGGATCAAGGGAGGGTTTTTTCAAGAGCAGTTTAACCACCACTAGTTTCAAATTAGATGGAAATTTCCCTTCCCTGAGGGATGCATAAATGATGAGTTGCAATAATGTTTTTACTGCGTCTCCTCCCTGGACTGTCAGCCATGATGGGCAAGGATCAAGAGGGCATATTGTCCTCCTTACACTTCCAAGAAGCTTATCCACTTCATTGGTATTAACAAACTCGAAATGATCCAGTGTAACATAGTACACACAGTCTCTGGACATCTCTCTTATTGGTTCTGTTATAATGCCCGCATCCAGATCAGCCCTTATCTGAGAGATCTTAGCTACAAAAAAGTCATTAAAAGCATCACAGCAGGGTTTAGTTGGTTCCAATAATGGGTTCAGGGTGGGAGGTAATTGAGTTAATTCTTTAACCACCCTGAACAATTCTGCTGGATGAGACTTTGCAGATGCAGTACGTGTAGCATAGAAAGAATTCTTTTCTGCATCTATTGCCACTCGATTGGAATCCAACATGATCCTATGACGTTTCTTGTCAGATAAACGTTGATGTTTCCACCAGCAGCGCTCTAGTCGTTGTACAGCCCGCTTCATTTGGCGAAGATCTTCCATGTACCAAGGTTTTTTATTTGAAGCGGGTTGAAATGGACGCTCGGGAGCGATGATGTTTATAGCCCTGGTAAGGTTGCTATTCCAAGTATTAACCAAGGCTTCAACAGAATCGCCGTCATTCCCAATCATAAAACCCTCAAAGGCTTTGTGGAACTTTTTCGGTTCCATCAACCTTCGAAGGCAGACCATTTTAATGGGTCTTCCACCCCCGAGAGGAATATGGGTAGTAGCCTTCAGTCCCACCTTGACCAGAAAATGATCCGTCCATTACAAGGTAGAAGTCTGGATTACCTCAGTCCACGGATGTTCCTGATCCGTACTAAAGACCACATCAAGTGTATTACCAGCACAATGTGTTGGACCCGAGACTAACTGGGACAGCAGGCCCATGGCTGTCATGGAAGTCGTGGACTCCCGAGCTGCACCTTTAAGATCTATTGAGACAGACTTGAAGGGATTGTTGAGGTCCCCCAGAACTAGAAGTTTGGGAGACTCCAACACCAGCTCTGAGAACAGTTGTGTCAACTCAGCCAGGGAGGCTGTTAAGCAACGGGGTGGATGGCAAACCAACAGAATCCCCAGACTGTCCCTAGCCTTCACGGTCAGGTAGATACATTCGATGTGATTCATTTTCTGTGGAAGGGTTTGGAGGCTCTGGGCAAGGCTGCAGAGGAAGAAGAGAGGGACTCTTCCTTCTTGGAGATCTCTCATCCACAGAGTTGCCAGGACTCAGAACAGACTCAAGGAGGGAGGGCAGCTAGGACAACAATCTATGTGGATGTATTTGGGATGTGTGTGTGTGTGTGTGTGTGTGTGCCTAATTCGGATCCTGTGGGCCTCCCAGGGGGGTCTCTCTCTCTTTCTGACCCCCCACAAGGGCCTTGGGGGGTGTCCCTCCTTCTCCTTCTCCTTGGCTTTGGCCTTTAGGCTCTTCCCAGGAGAAACAGCCTCCCCTTCTTTCTACATCTCTTCCTTTAACCTGAATTCCTTCAAGGGGCTCCCAGGCTCTTTCTGAAAGTTCCCAGAATCAAAACAAAAAAAAAGGGGGGGGGGAATCTGTTGGGGGCCATGGCTCTCTCTGTTGGCCCTCCTCCACAGGGTTGTTGTGTGTGTATGGGGGGGCATGCCTAATTCGGATCCTCTCTCTCTCTCTGCCCCCCCCCCCGAAGGGTCTTGGGGGGGGTCCCTCCTTCTCCTTCTCCTTCTCTTCCTTCCCTTGACTTTGGCTTTCTAGGCTCTTCTCAGGAGAAACAGCCCCCCTCCCTCCTCCTCCTCCTCCTCCTCCTCCTCCCCTAAACCTCCTCCAAACCCAGCCCCCTCCTCTTCCAAAAGCACGGGGGGGGGCTACTCAGGAGGAAGGAAGGCAGGAAAGGAGGGCAGCTTCTGCTGGAGGGAGAGCCTTGTTTGCGTCGCCTCTCTCTGGAATAGAGGGCCTTCGCTGCCTTTGGATGAACCTCCTCCTCCTCTTCCTGAGGGGACCGGGAGGGAGTGCGCATGCTCAGAGGCAGGCCAAGGGGAAACCTCCTCCTCCTCCTCCCATCCTTTCCTGGCAGGCTCTGAGGGCAGCGACTTCAGTGGTTGAGACTGGGCATGCGCAGAACTTCCGCCCTGCCCCTCTCTTGAGCCTGCGCAGTGGTATCCAGGCCTGTAGTGCTCTCCAGGCCTCTCCCTTATTCTTCTTCTTCTTCCTCCTCCTTCGCTCCTTTCCTGGCAGGCTCTGAGGGCAGCGGCTTCAGGGGCTGAGACTGGGCATGTGCAGATCCTCCGCCCCCCCCCCACTTTTCCTGAGCCTGCGCAGTGGTCTCTAGGCCTCTCCTTTCTTCTTCTTCTTCTTCCTCCTCGGGCGGCCTTTGAGGGGATCCTTCAGGAGAGAAGGGAAGGCGGCGCTGGGGCTCCAAGGCGGGCCTCCTCTTCGTCCTTTGAGGAGACTTCGAAGGGCCCAAGATGGAGGGCGAGGTGAGGAGGAGGAGGAGGACTCAGGAGGGTCCAATAGAGGCCTCTCTTTCTGGAGATATATAATATATATATATAGAGTAATGTAATATATTGTGTCTGTGGGAGCCTCTCTGTTCTTATGGGAGGGAACAGAGGAAGGAGTCTGTGTCTCTCATTCGAAACAATGGGATTTATCCTACTTTTTGGATATTTGGAATATAAATGTCAATGTCTCTCTCTCTCTCATTTAAAACAATGGCAGAGTCAGATGGCACCCCTTCTTACTATTTTTGTATTTCCCCCCCCCGTTTATTTACACCTTTATTTTCCATAGATTACAATTTATATGATTTCTAATACATGACATTCATTTAAGATGTATCCTCTTTTTAAAAATATTTTCTTCAATAGTCTTTTTATCCTTGTCTTCTTGTTTGCAATTCTTTTCTCTTCCATCTCTCAACCTTCTCTCTTCCCCTTCTCTCTTCTTCCTCTCTTTTCTTCTTCTTCTTTTTACATATTACACAATCTAATGATCTAATTACCACCATATTTTATATACTTAAGGATCAACCCCTGAGCAAGAGAGAGAGAGAAGGAAAAGAAAGAATAGAAAAAAGAGCAGGGAGTTGAAAAAGCTGAAACCAGTCTGGTCTTCCCCTTCTTGATCCTCTTAATCCTTCTCTTTATTCTTCCTTGCCTTTCTTTTTCCCTTCTTAACTTCTCCATTCCTTATCCTCCTTCTAGATCCTTGTCTGCATCCCTTCTTACTAGCTCTTTCTATCCCTTACACTCTCTTCTTCCTCTCCTCTTCCTCCTAGGACTTATTCGACTTCCACCGACCTTCTCACTTTCCTCTTATTACCTTCTTCACATGCTTTGGCCTTCTTTTTGTTATCTTTCCTTTCCTTCCCTTTTTAGATCCTTTCAAAGTGTTCAAATTCATCCTCTTTCCCCCCCATTTTTTCCTTCCCCCATTCCATCTCCCCTCTCATATTCCTTCCCCTCCTCCTCCTCCTCCTCCTCCTCCTCCTATTTATCTTCCATGCCTTCCCTTCCCTTCTATTCTTTTCTCTCCTTTTCTCTTCCCTTTTCCCTCCCTTTTCCTATTTAACCCTGAGTTGGACTGGATGGCCCTTGTGGTCTCTTCCAACTCTATTATTATTATTATTATTATTATTATTATTAATATTAATATTATTATTAATATCCCACCCCTCTGCCGCGCAATTGGGGCGGCTTACAACAGTTAAAAACACAAATACATATCAATTCCCTAACCCACCCTCCCCTTAAAATGATATTAAACTAGTTAAGATTAAAACATGAAATAGAATAAATAATAATAATAATAAAAAAGGAACATAAAACAATTAAAACAGCAGCGTAAAATAAGCATAAAATAAGCAGCAACAGCTGAAGTGAACAAATTAGCCAAAGTCTAGGGCCAGGATAATTATTCAGGGAAGGCTGGCCGCAAAAGATCCGTCTTGCTGCTTTCTTAAAGCTGTCAAGGGTGGTACTAAGATGGATCTCACCTGGCAGGCCATTCCATAATTTGGGGGCGGAGGCAGAGAAGGCCCTCTGGGAAGTCACCGACAGCCTAGTTCTCATAGGCTGTAACAGGTTCCTCCCAAAGTGCATGGGGAGGATCGTATGGAAGGAGGCGGTCTCGAAGATAAGTTGGACCCAAGCCATGTAGGGCTTGAAAGGTCATCACTGTGCCTGGAAACTAATAGGCTGTACTGTGCCTAGAAACTAATAGGCACACTTTTTAGCACAGGTGTTATATGCTCTCTTCTGGAAACACCAGTGACCAGCCTGGTTGCCATATTCTGAACTAATTGAAGTTTCCGGGTCAAGCACACGGGTAGCCCCATGTAGAGTGCATTATTTATCCCCCATTCATCCCCTTTTTCTTCCCCTTTTAAAATTTCTCAATAGTACAGATACTGAGGAATGCCTGGGGGTTGTGTGTCTCTGTGTGTGTTGTGTGACTTCAAGTCCTTGCTGACTTAATGGCAAACCTAAGGAGAACCTGTCATGGAGTTTTCTTGGCAAAGTTTGTTCAGAGGAGGGTTGCCGTTGCCTTCCCCTTGAGGCTGAGAGAGTGTGACTTGGCCAAAGTGGGTTTGCATAGCCAAGCAGGGATTCGAGGCCAGCTCTCCAGACGCCAGCCTCAGACAAGTGCTTCACTCATGCCACCCCTGCCCTTGTTTCTTTCATTTAAGGTAGCATTTTTAATTGTTGATGATGATAATGATGATAATTATTATTATTTTTTCCCTTGTGGTTTTCTTGTCAAATTTTTCATTATTTGGAATTTGGAATGGCCTGCCGGACGAGATCCGTCTCATTACTACTCTTGCTGCTTTTAAGAAAGCAGTAAAGACGGATCTCTTTCAGCAGGCCTTCCCGGAATAACTGTTGGTTTGGAGATGAGTCCCTGATTTGTTGGCTGATTCCTTTAGTTATTTTTATAGAATCATAGAGTTGGAAGAGATCACAAGGGCCATCCAGTCCAACCCCCTGCCATGCAGGAACTCCCAATCAAAGCATCCCTGACAGATGGCCATCCAGCCTCTGCTTAAAGACCTCCAAGGAAGGAGACTCCACTACTCCGAGGGAGTGTGTTCCACTGTCGAACCGCCCTTACTGTCAGGAAGTTCCTCCTAATGTTGAGGTGGAATCTCTTTTCTTGCAGCTTGCATCCATTGTTTCGGGTCCTAGTCTCTGGAGCAGCAGAAAACAAGCTTGTTCCCTCCTCGATATGACATCCCTTCAAATATTTAAACAGGGCTATCATATCACCTCTCAGCCTTCTCTTCTCCAGGCTAAACATCCCCAGCTCCCTAAGTCGTTCCTCATAGGGCTTGGTTTCCAGACCCTTCACCATTTTAGTTGCCCTCCTTTGGACACGCTCCAGTTTCTCCACATCCTTTTTGAATTGTGGTGCCCAGAACTGGACACAGGATTATTCCAGGTGGGGCCTGACCAAAGCAGAATAGAGTGGCACTATTACTTCTCTTGATCTAGACACTATACTTCTACTGATGCAGCCTAAAATTGCATTGGCCTTTTTAGCTGCTGCATCGCACTGTTGACTCATGTTCAACTTGTGGTCCACCTGGATTCCTAGATCCCTTTCACACGTAGTCTCATTCAGCCAGGTGTCCCCCATCGTATATCTGTACTTTTCGTTTTTCCGCCCTAAGTGCAGTACCTTACATTTCTCCGTGTTGAATTTCATTTTGTTAGCTTTGGCCCAACTTTCTAGTCTGTTCAAGTCATTTTGAATTTTGATCCTGTCCTCTGGGGTATTAGCTACCCCAGCTATGGTGTCGTCTGCAAATTTGATAACTATGCCCTCAATACCGTCATGCAAGTCATTGATAAAGATATTGAATAGCACTGGGCCCAGGACTTACTTTGGCCTTCCAATAGTCTGAGGGACAGTGACCTGGCCCCCGGCTCAAAACGTTTGCCTACCCCTGCTGTAGGGCAATTCAAGTTATCTAAGGCTTCAGACTTTGTTAAGGAAACAAAAATATTTAAATATCAAAAATATCAGAGCTAAGCCTGTTGAGATCTAACTTTAAAACAGCAGAGTAGCAGAAACATGTCCTTGTCTAACTATGCTTCTGTAAGAACTGAGACTGACTCAGACAACAGAAGTAGCATGCGGTTTAAACAAAAGCTTACTAATGGCTTTCATCTACCTATACATAGAGGCTATATCCTAATCTAGCTAAGGAATACGTAATTCAGGTAAAGAGGAAATCTTTATCTCACCATTTTTCCAAAAAAAAGTTGAGAGAGAAGGAAGATGGAGGACTCAACAGGGCAAGTAAAAAATCTTTTAAGCGACGGAGGTTCCCAAAAGGGGGAGTCACCTGCATCATATAGTTAGTTAACCAATTTGTAAAGTTATTGCCCTGTGATTCAGTAGGAGCAAATGGGATGTTTAAATGAGGAGGGGAGAGAGCAGAGTTTGCATGCAGGAAAACCCTATCTATCTGAGGAGGAGAAGAGAGAATGCTAAAATCTTCCAAGAGTTAGAAATTCCAACCCTAGAGCAGCAGGACAGCAAGGCTGGTACAGTGTACACTGAAGAGAGGCCACCTGGCCTCGGACTCAGGGTAAAGTGACTGTTTTCTAATTGCCTTAATTGTAATTTGAACCATGAAGAGCAAGAGCAGTAATAATTAATATGGTAGAATCAGAGAGGGACAGTGTTCACCTGGGCAACATTTAGATTAGGCTTCCTTTTTCCACATTATCATTTATTTCTTTATTTATTTAAGGTATTTCTACCATGCTCTTAACCACAAAAGCTCTCAGAGTGGCTTACATCATTGTTGTTATATTTATTTATTTCCTATTCCCCCCACCCAAATTACAGAAGTCACTTAGTGGACATCTGCATCCCCATCAAAGGACCCACACAGTTGTGAAGGCACATGAATACATGGAATCTGGAAAGAGCTTCAGAGATAGTGATGCCTGCATTATACTTCAAAGAACACACACAGGGGAGAAGCCATATAAATGCATGGAATGTGGAAAGAGCTTCACTAAGAGTGGAGATCTAAACATACATCAAAGGATCCACACGGGGGAGAAGCCATATAAATGCATGGAATGTGGAAAGAGCTTCAGTCAGAGTGGAAATCTTAACTCACATCAAACGACCCACACAGGGGAGAAGCCATATAAATGCATGGAATGTGGAAAGAGCTTCAGTCACAGCGGAATACTAAAGTCACATCAGAGGACTCATACAGGGGAGAAGCCATATAAATGCATGGAATGTGGAAAGAACTTCAGTGAAAGTGGAAGTCTAAACTTACATCAAAGGACCCACACAGGAGAGAAGCCATATGAATGCATGGAATGTGGAAAGTGCTTCAGTCAGAGTGGACATTTGAATTCACATCAAAGGACCCACACAGGAGAGAAGCCACATAAATGCATGGAATGTGGAAAGAGCTTTAGTGATAGTGGAAGCCTAAACAAACATCAAAGGACCCACACTGTGGAGAAGCCCTATAAATGCATGGAATGTGGAAAGACCTTCAGTAAAAATGGAAGTCTAAACAAACATCAAAGGACACACACTGGGGAGAAGCCCTATAAATGCATGGAATGTGGAAAGAGCTTCAGTGATAGTGGAAGCCTAAACAAACATCAAAGGACACACACTGGGGAGAAGCCCTATAAATGCATGGAATGTGGAAAGAGCTTCAGTGATAGTGGAAGCCTAAAAAAACATCAAAGGACCCACACTGGGGAGAAGCCCTATAAATGCATGGAATGTGGAAAGACCTTCAGTCGGAGTGGACATTTAAACTCACATCAAAGGACCCACACTGGGGAGAAGCCACATAAATGCATGGAATGTGGAAAGAACTTCAGTCAGAGTGGACATTTAAACAAACATCAAAGGACACACACTGGGGAGAAGCCGTATAAATGCATGGAATGTGGAAAGAGCTTCAGTGATAGTGGAAGCCTAAACAAACATCAAAGGACCCACACTGGGGAGAAGCCTTATAAATGCATGGAATGTGGAAAGAGCTTTAGTCGCAGCGGAATACTAAAGTCACATGAGAGGACTCATACGGGGGAGAAGCCATATAAATGCATGGAATGTGGAAAGAGCTTCAGTGAGAGTGGAAATTTAAAATCACATCAGAGGACTCATACGGGAGAGAAGCCGTATAAATGCATGGAATGTGGAAAGAGCTTCAGTAAGAGTGGACATCTGAACTCACATCAAAGGACACACACTGGGGAGAAGCCATATAAATGCATGGAATGTGGAAGGAGCTTCAGTCAGAGTGGACATCTAAACATTCATCAAAGGATACACACAGGGGAGAAGCCATATCATCCTGGAGAGAAGTGACCAGTGGGGTGTCCAGTGGGGTTCTGTCCTGGGCACAGTGCTATTCAACATCTTTGTTAATGATCTGGATGAAGGAATAGGGGCATGCTTCTCAAATTTGCAGATGACACAAAATTAGGAGGAATAGCTAATACCCCAGAAGACAGGATGAAAATTCAAAATGACCTTAATAGATTAGAAAGGTGGGCCAAACTAACAAATAAATTTCTACACAGAGAAATGTAAGGTACTGCACTTAGAGCAAAAAAAATGAAATACATAGGTATAAGATGGGGGACCCTTGGTTTAATGAGAGTTATACATGTGAAAGGGATTTAGAAGTCTTAGTAGACCACAAGTTGAACATGAGTCAACAGTGTGGTGTTGCAGCTAAAAAGATCAATGCGATTTTAGGCTGTATCAATAGAAGTATAGTATATTCTGTAGAAGTATAGTATGTAGATTAAGGGAGGTAGTGCCACTGTATTCTGCTTTGGTCAGCCCTCACCTGGAATAATCCTGTGTCCAGTTCTGGGCATCACAATTCAAAAAGGATGTGGAAAAACTGGAGCGTGTCCAGAGGAGGGAGACTAAAATGGGGAAGGGTCTGGAAACTATGCCCGATGAGGAATGACTTAGGGAACTGGTATGTTTAGCCTAGAGAAGAGATGGTTAAGAGGGGATGTGATAGCCCTCTTTAAATATTTGAAGGGATGTTATATTGAGGAGGGAGCAAGCTTGTTTTCTGATGCTCCAGAGAATAGGAATCGGAACACCCGATGCAAGCTCCAGGAAAAGAGATTCCACCTCAACATTAGGAGGAACTTCCTGACAGTGAAAGCTGTTCATTGGTGGGACACACTCCCTCAGTGGAGATTGTGGTGGAGTCCCCTTCTTTGGAGGTCTTTAAACAGAGGCTGGATGGCCACCTGTCACAGGGGATGCTTTGATTGGGAGTTCCTGCAGAAGGGGGTTGGACTGGATGGCCCTTATGGGCTCTTCCAACTCTATGATTCTATGATAGGAGTAATGCTCTTTCTTTTATGAAATTTGCCAAAGGGGGAAAGCTATATAAATGCACGGAACTTAGAAACCCTTTCCATTTTTGTGTCAATTGTAGTGAACAAAAGCACCCATGGAAGAGAAACCTTTTGTGTATATTTTGGCTGTGAAAAGTACTTCAGTGATGGCAAAATACTGACTAAACCAGAAGCCTGTCTGGGCAGTTTCACAGCCAGATGAATAGATTGGAACCAGCTGGGTGGAAAGGGGGATTTTGAAGCCTCACACCAGCAGGGCCATCTTCCATTCTGTCTAAAAGAAGCTTTGGGGAGGACTTTGCTGAAAAAAAGACTCCCTGAACCCAACTACACTAGATAAGTCCTGGCCAATCTCCTACATATCTCTTTGGGGCAAGGTTTGGGAGAAGGTGGTGATCCCCCAGGCCCAGGGGTTCCCGGCCACGTCTCTGGGATGGGATTTGGAGGCACTGTTTTACAATGGATCCAGTCCTCCTAGGAGGGCCACCCTCAGACGATGGTGCTGGGGGATTCAGACTGTTGGCCTGTCGCGTGCCTCCCAAATTCACTTTTGTCCCTATGTTGTTTAGCATCTGAATGAAACTGCTGGGAGAGCTTTGGAGTTCAGTCTGCTAATGACACCCAACTCTCTCTCTCCTTTCCATCTGAGAGAAATAAAAATGTTGCTTGCTCATTCTAATTTCACAGCTTGGCATAGGTTTTGAGGGTAGAGGATAGTTATTGAGCCTTGAATCTTTAGCTGTAAACGTCCCTTCTGGCTGGCATGCAGGAACTCCACAAGCCACAAAGCCAAGCCCAGTGGGATGGAGGAGCCGATGCCTCTCTCATGCACCCTAAGGAGGCTAAAAGCACTGCTTTGGAGGCTGGCGGACTCTTCTTCCTTCCTTCCTTCCTTCATTCCTTGGCGATTTCTAAGCAGAGGCTCTTTGGAGGACTGTTCTTCACACTCGAGTGAAGCCATGGAAAAAGAAGGCCACAGGTGCGGATCCAGCACAAGCTCAGATGGAGAAGTGGCCTCCAATGGACTCTGAAAGGACACAAGAGTAGTGGACTGACCTCTTTATTAATGCCAGACGCAGTTCCACCCAGACGGACTATTCATAGGGTCTCGTTCACCTCCAGAAGATCCAAGAAGACCTAAATGTGAGTTAGTAAATCTAGGGGTACAATTTTTGGGAGGAAGGGATTTTCCAGGCTTTGTTTATACTTGCGTGTATCTCAAATGAGAGCCGTACCCAGATTTGAGGATTCTGAGATTCAACTAATGGAAATGGGGTGTATGTTAACCTTTGTACAATTGTTGTTGTTTTCTTCTTTTGTGTAATTGTAATCGCAGACTTTAAATCAATGGGGCGTGCCTGTGGGGCTTCAATATTTGCAAATCTGTTTTTGCAGGGGGGGGGTTCACAATGGATCTCCTACAAAAATGGAGGGCCAACTGTACTCTGTATTTATGGAAAGCTGTGGGAGTAGACTGTTTAGTCTTTATTTATAGGACATCCGAAAGACATAAATACAGATGTCTGAGGGCTCCCCAATTCCAGCATATTGTAATGGCTCGAAATGTTCTTTTGCCTTTTGCCTCCAGGAGCCTTTGCTAGAGAAAGACCTCGGCTAAAATGCTGACAATGGGCCTTCCTGCCTTTGTGTTCAGAGACCTTGCAGAGGTTCCTTGCTTCAATAGATAGCAATGTTTCTGTTGTTGTTATAAGTTAGAAAAAGAAGGAAGATATGAACAGACAGATAATGGATAAGTAACCATTTGTGATGTCAAAGCCTTGTTTACGCCTGTGTATAAAAGAAAGCATTCTGCCTTCATTCGGGAGGCTTGATTCTTTGGGAGAGGACTCCATCAAGCCTCACGGCGGCCATTTTTAATAAAGCCTGTTGTTTTTCATCCTACCTGGGTCCCAAGTCTCTCTTTTTTCAGGTAATCTGCTACAGCCCTTTATAAATAAAGAATATTAATAATTGCTGGGTGTGTGAAAAACCAGGCAAGTTTGAAATGTGGCCATGGATAGATTGGATAGTCAGCAAGAAAAGTCAGGTTCGCAATCGGTCGGGTTTTGGGGAAGAACCTGTCGTGAGCTCTGGGTGCGAGTCTTGCCTGCTGCTGCTCCTGGGGAAAACAAAAGTTTAGGAGGATCCATCCTCTTCCTCAACCTGAGGATATTGGAGCAGAGGACAGAATAGGAGAATTTCAGCACAGAATAAGTAAGGAGATAGTACAGGAATACCTGGTTAATCTAAATGAATATAAGTCTCCAGGACCAGATGAATTACATCCAAGGGTACTTAAAGAACTGGCAAACATAATATCAGAACCATTGGCAATAATCTTTGAGAACTCCTGGAAAACAGGAGAGGTCCCAGCGGACTGGAGGAGGGCAAATGTTGTCCCCATCTTCAAAAAGGGGAAAAAAGAGGATCCCAACAATTATCGTCCAGTTAGTCTGACATCAATACCAGGAAAAATTCTGGAGCAGATCATTAAACAGAGAGTCTGTGAACATCTGGAAGGTAATTCCATAATCACAAAAAGTCAACATGGGTTTTAGAGAAACAGGTCATGCCAGACAAATCTGATCTCTTTTTTTGATAAAATTACCAGCTTGGTAGATGAAAGGAATGCTGTAGATATAGTACATCTAGATTTCAGTAAGGCCTTTGACAAGGTTCCCCATGACATTCTTGCAAGCAAGCTGGTAAAATGTGGGCTAGACAAAGTAACTGTTACATGGATTTGTAATTGGTTGACTGGTCGAACCCAAAGGGTGCTCAACAAAGGCTCCTTTTCAACCTGGAAAGAAGTGACCAATGGGGTGCCAAAGGGCTCTGTCCTGGGCCCAATGCTATTCAACATCTTTATCAATGACTTGGATGACGGTATTGGGGTTATAGTTATCAAATTTGCAGACGACACCAAATTGGGAGGAGTAGCTAATACCCCAGAGGACAGGATCAAAATTCAAAATGACATGAACAGACTAGAAAGCTGGGCTAAAGCTAACAAAATGAAATTCAACATGGAGAAATGTAAGGTACTGCACTTAGGGTGGAAAAATGAAAAGCACAGATATACGATGGGGGACACCTGGCTGAATGAGGCTTCTACGTGTGAAAGGGATCTAGGAGTCCAGGTGGACCACAAGTTGAACATGAGTCAACAGTGCGATGCAGCAGATAAAAAGGCCAATGCAATTTTAGGCTGCATCAGTAGAAGTATAGTGTCTAGATCAGGAGTCCTGAAACCTTTTGAGCCGCACCCAGTTCGCCGTCCCTCACATCATTGGAGGGCCGGAGTTTAAAAAGAAAAAGACAAATTCCTATGTCCAGTGCACATACCTATATTTTGAAGTAAAAAAACCCAAAATGGGAACAAATACAATATATAAAATGAAGAACAAGTAAAGCTAAACCAACAAACTTACCGGTATTTCAATGGGGACTATGGGCTTGCTTCTGGCTAATGAGATGGTCAACGAATCCCTGCTGAACCAAAGAAACCCACTGCCTGACCTTTAGCAAGTCACACCCTCTCAGCCTCAGAAGATGGCAAAGGCAAATCCCTTCTGAACAGTTTCTTCTGAATAGTTTGAGGACCCCTGGGTAAACCTATCATAGGTTGGCAGAATTGGTTCCAAGGAGGGGTCGCCATTGTCTTCTTCTGAGGCTGAGAGAGCGTGACTTGCCCAAGGCCACCTGCTAGATTTCCATGGGCAAGCAGGGATTCAAACTTGGGTCTCCTATGTCTGAGACCCAAACCACTATGCTAGGCTAATAAAACAGAGGAAACGAGACAGGGTGGTTATTCATATATATCTCTGGCTTTTCTTTGCAAACGATTCCAGATATTTTTTTTATGCATCTCATCATCCAATTAAAAAAATATATTACTGTATTTTCTGGCGTATAAGACGACTTCTAAGCAGGAAAACCTGGAGTTAAAGCTGGGGGTCATCTTATACGCTGAGTATAAGGTTGAGGAGGTTGAGAAAGACAGAGGTGGGAAGCTGGGAGAGAAAATGGAGGACAAGTAGGATGAAGGGGGAAGGTGGGAAGGAGTGGGGAAAAGGCAGGGAGATAGAAAATGGAGGACCAGTAGGACAAAGAGGGAAGGTGGGAAGGAGGGGGGAAAGGCAGGAGAAGGAAGAAGTACCTTCTCTTCAGAGTCCTCCTTCTCTCTCTCCCAGGCTTTTTTCCCAGCCTCAGAGCGGTCTTCCTGCTCCTCCTCTTCCTTCTCTCCCATGGGTCTCCTTCCTTCCTCCCATCTCTGTGGGAGGAGTCTTTCTCAACCTCCTCAACCTTATACCCAGCATATAAGATGACCCCCGGCTTTAACTCCAGGTTTTCCTGCTTAGAAAGTCGTCTTATACGCTGGAAAATACGGTGCCTATTATTACCAATGATAAACCTTTTCAAAATTGGCATAGAGATTTATCAAAATTTCTATGGTCCGGAAAAAAACCCAGGGTTAAATTTAAAATATTACATGACGAGACGGCTAGAGGAGGACTGGCGTTACCAAATTTAAAAATTTATTACTATGCATGTGCATTAGATTGGACATTAGATTGGCTTAAATTAGAAAATGAAAGACAATTAAAATTAGAAAGTATAGATCTAAGATACTGCTGGCATGGATATCTATTCTACAATAAACTGAAAGTAAATAAAGATTTTAATGACCATTATGTAAGAAGATCATTGTTAAGGATTTGGTTAAAAATTAAATTGAAAATATGTCCAGGAATTCCAAAATGGACTTCAATAAATGAAGCTTTCTTTAAAATGACGCCGTTAAAAAACTCTACACACACCATATTTTCCGGCGTATAAGGCGACTCCCCATTTTTCCAGTCAAAATATAGAGTTTTAGCACCTCTATCCTCCTTATCCTTATACCCGGCGTATAAGACGACCCCCCCACTTTAACCACAGATTTTGCAGGTTAAAAAGTAGTCTTATACGCAGGAAAATAAGAGATAGATAGATAGATACATAGAGACACAGAGAGAGCTATATTTCCAGATCAGAGCCTTCCTCCCTTCTTTTTCCCTCCTCAGTCCTCCTCCCCTTGGGCTCCATTCAGGCTTCTTCAGAGAAGGAAGGAAGGAAGGAAGGAAGGAAGGAAGGAAGGAAAGAAAGAAAGAAAGAAGGAAGAAGAGGAGGCCTGCCTTGAACCCTCTTCTTCCCTCCTGAAGGATCGCTCCCCTCTAAGATTGACAGCCAAAGGAGGAGGAGAGACAGCCCTGGGGAGCACTGCGCATGGTCAGTCTGCCCTCACTTCTTCCAGGAAGGAAAAGAGGGAGGGAGGGAGGGAGGGAGGGAGGGAGGGGGAGGAGGCCTGCCCTGTCTGCCTCTGAGCATGCGCACTCCCTCAGGATCAGGAGGAGGAGGGGGGAGGGAGGAGGGAGGGAGGGAGAGAGAGAGAGACCCCTTCCTTCCTTCCTTCCTTTGGAGGAATGGCTGCAGGGTCTTCTGGGGGAGCCTTGGGGGGGGCAATAAGAAGGAAGGAAGGAACGGCGCCCTCTCCTCCATTCCTCCGCCTGCCCTCCCTCCCTTCCCTCCTCCATTCCTGCCCAGAGGGACACAAACGCTTTATATATATCTATATATATTGTAAATATAAGACACACACACACAGCCCTCCATTAACAGAGCCCTCCCTCCCTCCCTCCCCTTCATCCCCTCCTCAGTCCTCCTCACCTTGGGCTCCATTCAGGCCTCTTCAAAGAAGGAAGGAAGGAAGAGGAGGCCCTTCAAGGCCCAGCACCACCTTCGCTCCTCTCCTCAAAGACGGGAAGAAAGAGCGAGGGAGCCCTGGCGATCACTGCACATGCTCAGTCGCAGCCCCCGAAGCCACTGCCCTCCCCGCCTGCCAGGAAGGACTCTGAGCATGCGCACTCCCTCTCTTTCTCCTCAGGGACGCCTTCTGGTGGGGGAGGGGGAGGACAAAGGGGTCAGGGCCAAAAAAAAGGGAGGGGGGGCTTTATCCAAATGGAGAGGGGCCCCTCCCTCCCTCCAGAGACACAAACAAGGCCTTGCCTTGAAGGCGTGCCCCCTCCTTCCCCTTGCAGAGCCCCTCCCTTTTGGAAAGAGGGCCCTTCCTTCCTTCCCTCCTTGGCCTCTTTTTTGGGGGGATTGGGAATGGCCAGCCCCCCCTTTGGCCTTCCAGGAAAATGGGGGGCACCCTCTTTCTCTCTGGGATGAGGCTTAGAGGAGTTTAATGCTTTCCTGACAGAATTTGTTTTGATTGGTTTTGATTAGAGATGAGATTGATAATATATAGCTGAATATCATGGTTAAAACTGTGAGGTTGTGCTGTAAGAGTTAATGAGTTTTATGTCTGTTTCAGTTTTTCAACCTCCTTTTTGAATTGTGGGGCCCAGAACTGGACACAGGATCATTCCAGGTGAGGCCTGACCAAAGCAGAATAGAGTGGCACTATGACTTCCCTTGATCTAGATACTATACTTCTTCTATTGATGCAGCCTAGAATCACATTGGCCTTTTTAGCTGTTGACTCATGTTCAACTTGTGGTCTACTAGGACTCCTAGATCCCTTTCACATGTATAAATCTCATTAGGGCAGGTGTCCCCCACCTTATATCTATGCATTTCATTTTTATTTATTTTTTTGCTCTAAGTGCAGTATCTTACATTTCTCTGTGTTGAAATTCATTTTGTTAGCTTTGGCACAGCTTTGAATTTTCATCCTGTCTTCTGGAGTATTAGCTATTCCTCCTAATTTGGTGTCATCTGCAAATTTGATAATTTTTGTTATATTTTTTATGTCTGTTTTATTTGTGTTGGAATGTTTATATTCCTGTTTTAATTATCTTGCTATTTAATACTGTTTTAAGGGGGTGGGTTGGGGTATTTGTTGTATGGGGTTTTAAACTGATGTAAGCCGCTTAGATTGTCTTCATTTAAGCAGGGTATAAATGAATTTTATTATTATTATTATGATAATTATGCTCCTATTTCTTCATCCAAGTCATTGATAAGATGTTGAATAGTAAACTGGGCCCAGGACAGACTCCTGCAGGACACTCCACCGGTCACTTCTCTCCAGGATGAAGAAGAGAAGGAGCCAGGTCAGTCAACCAATTACTAATCCTCCTAACAGTTGTATAGTCAAGCCCACATTTTACTATCTTGTTTGCAAGAATATCGTGGGGGACCTTGTCAAAAGCCTTACTGAAATCAAGATATGCTATGTCTATTGCATTCCCTTCATCTACCAACCTGGTAATTTTATAAAACAAAAAGCAGATTAGTCTGACATGACTTGTTTTTGAGAAAGCCATGTTGAGTTTTAGTGATTATGGCATTCCCTTCTAAATGTTCACAAACTCTCTGTTTAATGAACTCTTCTAGAATCTTTTCTGGTATTGAATTCTAACCATCTATCTACTTTATTCGCATATTCAAAATTCTTTTTGTTTGATCCTTCTCATCTTTTTCCCTATTTTATGAGTCAGCATTGATGATAGTTCATTTTGTAAAATTTTTATCCTTTTCTTATTTCTTTGCTATCTAACCATCATTCCTATTGGCAAAGGGATTATGCAGATTCTGATCTCAATTGATCTATCCTTGGCTATGTGCTCTTGCACTCCCCCATGATGAGTCTCCTGGATCCCCAAATATGGTCCCAAATCTACTTATATGGCATGGCACTGAGGGCACTTTTGAGGCTACATGCCTCAGACATCCCTTTTGATATTAACTTAATATCAGAAAAGGGTGAGTGCGTAGAGAGAGGCTTCCTAAAGCCAAGATAAGAGGCAAAATGTGTAGGCCCTTTTGTTCTGTAATCAAAAAGCCTGAAGTTTCCTTTCACTGTTTAGCCAATGAGTGAACTGACTAAATCCAATTTTAATTTTTCTTTTTTTCAAAGCAGTATTTACTATTCTTATTTTTTCTTTTTGTTTCTTCCTTTTTATACATCTTTGTTGGATTAAGAATCCTCTAAGTACTATTTTGGCCGTACTTCAGACAATATTCTTTTCTGTCCCCTTATTCATATTTTTGTTGAAAAAAATTATTATAGTTCCTTTTGCTCTAGTAGTATGTAGGCGTAGCTCCTGTCAAAAAAAATGATTGATGATGTTTTGATGCCTGTCAAGAATGATTTGCAGAGTAATTTGACAATTTTATTCTATCGTGTTTCCTTTTGTGGCATTATTGTATACAAATTATGGACAAGTTTATAATTGCAACAATACAGGAGCAGTGCAGAGACTGAGACCAACACCGGCAGGGACTATTTGCCTTCCCCTTTGCCTCCCTCAGAACAGCTGTGGAGGCCAGGAGGGCGGAGCCAATGCCAGAGGAAGCCATCAAAAGTCTCCCAACTGCCACTTACCATCAGGAGCAGTGCAGAGACTGAGACCAACACCGGCAGGGACTGTTTGCCTTCCCCTTTGCCTCCCTCAGAAAAGCTGTGGAGGCCAGGAGGGCGGAGCCAATGCCGGAGGAAGCCATCAAAAGTCTCCCAACTGCCACTTACCATCAGGAGCAGTCCAGAGACTGAGGCCAACGCTGGCAGGGACTGTTTGCCTTCCCCTTTGCCTCCCTCAGAACAGCTGTGGAGGCCAGGAGGGCGGAGCCAATGCCGGAGGAAGCCATCAAAAGTCTCCCAACTGCCACTTACCATCAGGAGCAGTGCAGAGACTGAGACCAACGCCGGCAGGGACTGTTTGCCTTCCCCTTTGCCTCCCCCAGAACAGCTGTGGAGGCCAAGAGGGTGGAGCCAATGCCGGAGGAAGCCATCAAAAGTCTCCCAACTGCCACTTACCATCAGAAGCAGTCCAGAGACTGAAGCCAACGCCGGCAGGGACTGTTTGCCTTCCCCTTTGCCTCCCTCAGAACAACTGTGGAGGCCAGAAGGGCGGAGACCCACTGCCCTTCCCGAGGCCGGGAATGAGGTAGGGGCGGCTATTGGAGTTGTGCAGGGGAACGGAAGGTATGGTTGTAACTGAGGGAATACATGTTACAAAAGAAGGCGGGATCGCTGTTTGGTAGCTATCCCGCCTTCAGTTCCCTCTGTTTCCCTGAATGGCCTGGAGAGCAGACCAACCATTCCACAGAACCTCACTCTGCTCCTTTGCAATGCCAGGTCAGTTAAAAATAAGACTCATATTATCCAGGATCTTCTCCTGGATGAGGACGCCGACCTGGCTTGCTTTACAGAAACCTGGCTGGGGGAGGATAGCGCCGCTATATGGGCGCAGGCCCTCCCAGCTGGGTATTCTGTTAGTGAGCAGGTGAGGGGAAGTGGGCGGGGGGTGGGTGGCGTGGCTCTGGTTCATAAGAACACTTTGACCTTGACCAGGATACCTGTCCAGAACATAGCCCACTTCGAGTGTATGTACCATAGCCTAAAAACCAGGGATAGTTTGGGGATTCTGCTAGTTTACCGACCTCCCCGTTATCTAGCAGACTCCCTGACCGAGCTGACACAGCTGGTCTCTGAGCTGCTGTTGGAGTCCCCCAGACTTTTAGTCCTGGGGGACTTCAACATCCCGCTCGAGTCCAGCCTAACAGGTGCGGCTCGGGAGTTCATGGAGACCATGGCAAACATGGGCCTATCCCAATTGGTCAATGGGCCCACACATTGTGCAGGTCATACACTCGATGCGGTCTTTAGTACGGAACAGGAATATCCGTGGGCAGAGGTGGTAAGTACCTCCGCATTGTCATGGACGGATCATTTCCTGGTCAAGATGGAACTTAGAGCCAGTATCTGCCCCACCGGTTTGGGATAGTCCCAAACTATCCCTGGTGGTGGACCCATTCGGATGGTCCGCCCTCAAAGGCTAATGGAGCCAGTGCGATTCCAGAAAGCCTTAGAGGGTTTAATGGTTGGGAATGCCGGTGATCCTGTCGAAGCTCTGGTTAATACTTGGAACACCGACCTTACCAGGGCTATTGACACGATTGCTCCCAAGCGCCCTTGCCATCCCGCTCTCAACCGTAGGCCTTGGTATACGCCAGAGCTTAGAAGGATGAAGTGGTTTGGACAACGGCTAGAGCGTAAGTGGCGGAAGACTTGACTCTTATCTGACAGAACTCACCATAGGAATTTTCTTCGTTCCTATCGGGAGGCAATACGTGCAGCGAAGAGAGCTTTCTCCTCTGCACGTATTGCGTCTGCAGAGTCCCGTCCAGCAGAGCTGTTTAAGGTGGTGAGGGAGATGACGCAGGTGCCTCCTGCGCCAAACCCCTTACTTAACCCTGTGACAGCCTGCTGTGACGCATTTAACAACTACTTTGCAGATAAAATCTCTCAGATAAGAGCCGACTTAGATGCCACTGTTGAAACAGAGTCTACAGGCGAGGCGTCCAGCAACTCCGTCAATGTAGTTATACTGGATCAGCTTCAATCTGTAAGTACCGAGGACGTGGACAAGCTGCTTGGTAAGCCGAGGAAGACGACCTGCCCTCTCGACCCTTGCCCATCATGGCTGGCCGTCCAGGGGGGGATGCATTGTTGAGGTTCCCCACGGATATCGTCAATGTATCCTTCAGGGAAGGATATGTTCCATCTTGTTTGAAGGAAGCGGCTGTTAGGCCGCTTCTGAAAAAAACTTCCCTAGACCCCCTGGATATGAGAAATTATAGGCCTGTGTCGTTGCTGCCATTTTTGAGCAAGGTAATCGAGAGGGCGGTTGCTCTTCAGCTCCAAGCTGTCTTGGATGAAACCGATTATCTAGACCCATTTCAAACCGGCTTCAGGACAGGCTTTGGGGTCGAGACTGCCATGGTTGCCTTGACCGACGATCTGCGTCTGAGCATCGACAGGGGTAGTGTGACCCTGCTGGTGCTCTTAGACCTCTCAGCAGCTTTTGATACAATAGATCACGGCATCCTCTTGGACCGCCTGAAGGGGTTAGGTATCGAGGGCACTGCTTTGCAGTGGTTCCGGTCCTTCCTCTCGGGTAGGTCCCAGAGGGTGCTGCTTGGGGACAGTAGCTCCAGTAAGAGGGAACTCACTTGTGGGGTCCCTCAGGGGGCTATTTTGTCCCCAATGTTATTTAACATCTATATGAAGCCGCTGGGTGAGATTATACGGAGTTATGGTGCTGGGTGTTATCAGTATGCAGATGACATCCAAATCTATTTTTCCGTGTCTCGTTCATCGGCCTCGAATTCCAATGGCATCTCCTCTCTCAATGAATGTCTTCGGGCGGTAATGGGCTGGATGAGGAAAAACAGATTGAAACTGAATCCAGACAAGACGGAGGTGCTCACAGTAGCGGCCCCGAAACCAAGAATTGGGTTGCAACCTCCAGTCCTGGATGGGGTGGCACTCTCCTCCAGTGACTGTGTTCGCAGTCTGGGGGTGCTTCTTGACTCGTCGCTCCTGATGACAAATCAGGTAAATGCGACGGTCAGGAGCGCCTGTTATCAGCTTCGGCTGATACGCCAGCTGCGCCCTTTTCTGGAAGTAAGGGATCTCGAGACCATTGTGCATGCACTGGTAACCTCACGCCTCGACTTCTGTAATGCGCTCTACATGGGGCTACCCATGTGCTTGGTTCGGAAGCTTCAGTTAGTTCAAAACTTGGCAGCCAGGCTTATTTCTGGAACATCTAGGAGGGACCGCATCACCCCGGTTTTGAGGTCCCTCCACTGGTTGCCTATTAGCTTCCGGGCCCAGTACAAGGTGTTGGTTATTACCTTTAAAGCCCTAAATGGCTTGGGTCCAAGCTATCTCAGGGATAGCCTCCTTCCATACAATCCTCCCTGCGCTCTCCGGTCCTCTGGGAGGAATTTGCTGCAGCCTCAAAAATCTAGGCTTGCAGTGACCTCCCAGAGGGCTTTTTGTGTTGTTGCCCCCAAACTCTGGAACGGCTTGCCGGACGAGATCCGTCAGTTGACATCACTGGACAGCTTTAAAAAAGCTGTCAAGATGGATCTCTTTCGGCAGGCCTTCCCAGACTGATCACCCCGGCCTTGGGTTCCTTGACTCCTGCGTTCCTCTCGTGGCCCCATCAGTTGTTGATGGATGAGGAATGCAGTGGAGGTTGATTAGGGGGTGGGTTGGTTTTTCTTTGGAGATATTATTATTGTAAGCAGCTTGGATTGTCTGGCAATAAGCGGGATACAAATAAACTTTATTATTATTATTATTATTATTATTATTATTATTATTATTATTATTGGATTCTATATATTAAGATTGTATAACACCAAGAAAATAAGCCAAATGAATGTCTATAACGGCCTTTATTGGTGTTCTTAAGAAAATGAAATGTGTACAATATAGGTTATGATTATTATATATGTATATATATATATTTTTCTTTTTTTCCCTTTTCTCCTTTGTTTTGTTTTGTTGTTGTTGTTGTTGTTGTTGCTGTTCTGTATGTCAGTTTTTTCTTTTGCGTCTTCTTGGACTGAAATTGTCGTTATTGTATTATTATGTTTTTAATCAATAAACTATTTTAAATTAAAAAAAAAAAAGAATGATTGATGACCTGTCAAAATGATGGGTTTGTCCCTTCCCCAGAAGTGCTAAGGTGGGACATCCGTGTCATGTGACACTCCCTCCCTCCCCCAGCCTAGCCCCCCCCTTAGGCCATGTGACCCCTCTAAGACCATGCCTCACCACTCCCCAGCCAATGGGAGCTGCTTTTGGGGACCCCTCTGGACCACGTGTTCCTAACTAGCCAATTGTGCTAGATTTCCCATGTGTTCCAATTGGCCCTTGATGTCATGCGCACCCTGACCAATGGTTTGGGTCCCACGAGTATCATGTGGGCCGAGCCAGCCAACCGGAAGGCTGGCTGCAGAGAGCTGTATCCCGTAGAAAGAAGCCTCCATTTTAGGCATACCCAGACACAATCTTCGGAGGCAACATGGAGGCACCGAGCACCTCTCAGAGGTTGGCAGGGTCTTCTACTACCAGGAGGATAAAAGCCACAAAGATGACTACTTGGCCAAATTATAATGGTCTTATGGGATTTACTAATCCTCCCATACCCCTGAATATTCGCCCTAAAAAGGAATCTAAAGAGCCTGAAAAGACAGGCAGCAACACCCATGAATATGGATGAAAACTCACATTCTGATAAAGAGAACTGTGCACCAGAGGAAGATTCCCAAAGCTATCATGATGTTTTGGACTCGGAGAATGCTACAAGGCAGGTAAAAATCAAAATCCAAAACATTTTTTGAATCTGGGACTCCAATGCTGGAAATCAAAAGCAATAATGCTTGTTTTCAAATTATAGATGCCTGGAAGAAGTGGAAGTGATCTGCAGGCTGCTGAAAAAGATGTCCAAGGCCCATGCAATATAACTTTGCAGAAGTTGGTCTCTACAAGAGATTTACAGGTGTGTGAGCCTCTCAGGAGAATCTTAGTGAACTTCTGTGCTACGGAACAACTTTTAAAATGGCTTTCTTTAATATTCAGGAATATGTGGAGCAGCTGCCTACACAACTGTCTCATGTCAGAATGTTTGTGGAGTTAGGGTTAGGGCCTAAATATTCTATTATTGCCTACTAATAACTCAGGAATATTGTATGTCTAAAATCCTGTTTTTCTGAGAGTCATCCGTGTAATTAAAATGAAACTAAATAAGCTGTTTTCACAGGTGGTCACTGGATGGCTAGAGAATTTTATTGCCCCTCTGTTTAGAGAGTTAGGAGGGGCTAAATAATTTATTATCTCCTCAGAAATCACGGATATTGTGTGTCTAAACCTCTGTTTTTCTGAGAGTCATCAGTGTAATTAAATTGATATTTCTATAATCTGTAAAGAAGTAAACATATATGCTAATTGTCTTATAACACTATATCAAAGCTACAAATCAAGCTATTTCTTTATTCTAAAAACTAAGAAGTTTGGAGTGTGCCATAGTCCAGCAAAGCAAAGCAAAGCAAAGCAGCTTCATTTATATACAGCTTCATATCGTGCATGGGATGTCTAAGCGGTTTACAACTGTGAGCTGATTGCCCCCCAACAATCTGGGTACTCATTTTAGCGACCTCGGAAGGATGCAAGCCTGAGTCGAGCCTCAGCCCTGGCTGGTATTGAACTCGCAACCAGCCCATCAAGGCCTTTGAACCGGCCCATGGCCAGTCCTGCTGCCGTTGCTGTTGCTGCCGCGAGCATGCGCTGCCGCTGACTTTCTAGTGCGCGCGTGACGTGGGGCACCATTTTGTGTTCCAAAATGGTGCCCGCGCTCACACACGCATGCACACGATGGCGGGCACCATTTTGGAACACAAAACGGCGCTGGTGTCATGCGCATGCGCTCGCAACGTGCGACACCATTTTACGTTCCAAAATGGCGCCCGCCGTTGTGCATGAGCACAGGCACCATTTTGAAACACAAAATGGCACCCTGCGCTCGCGCACGCATGCACACGATACCAGGAGTAGTGTGCATGCGTGCGCATACCTCCAGTGCCATTTTCCCCCCCTTCGGCCCGCCGACAATCTGGGGGACAGCGGAACCGCCCCCCCCCCCAAAAAAAAAAGGTATGCCAACCCCTGAGCTAGGGAATTTATTCCCCTATCTGGGTTTAAGACAAATGAAAGGCTCTGGTAGAATTCCTGTTTTTCTGTTTGGAAACGTCACCAGAGGGTCATCAGTGTAATTAAAAGACTGTTTGAAAAACCAAAATGGTCTTTCTTGCTTTGTCTATATTTTACAAAATAAGAAGTTTTGCAGTGAGACAGACACTTAGAAATGTTATTGCCCTAGGAACTGAAGACAAAATGAAATGCTTTTTTTCCTGTCATGTAGAAGAGATAAATTTGCAAAAAGGATGTTTGTGTAGTTGTAAGGGGTTAGATAATTTATGACCCTAAGAACTCATTAGGCTTGGGTTTCTCAAAGATCCTGTTTAATTAAAAATTAATTAAAAAGAAAACATGAAAAAAATATATAAATCTGTAGTTATTTTAAGGATACATATGGCCTCTGAAATATATTTTTGCTAAAGGTAGGGGGGCAGAATCTTATAAAAAGAGAACCTTTTCTGGTCCAAACCCCACAGCAAGTGCCCTGCCCTACTGTCCCCAAAACCTTGGACTTCTGACTTCTGGTTGGCAATGGCTCCTCGTTAGGACACGCATTACTTGGTCTCCGTGCCTGTCCTGTGCCGCGGGGTTCCCTGGACTTCATTAGAAGTTCAGAAATTGCTTCCCAAGATTGGGGGAAGCTCAGAGGGGGCTCGTAGGAGGTCCAAGCTGATTCGGAGCGGGCGATTTTACGATCTTAGAAACGTCTGCCATCTGTTTCGAAATAGAATCAGAAGGACGCGAGAGCAAGCCACGGTCCCGCAGCAGACCGGCTTTATTGTGAGCTGCAGAGGAGCCGCCAATTTTAACAATCTTGAAGATTATGAGACGGACAACAAATAGTTTTGGAATGAGAGAAAGTTAAGAGACCTGGAATACGAAAATATCTAGTCTGGGTGCCTTGAATTAAACAGCGTAACATTCAGTAACATTCAGCAGAAGTGAAACTGGAAGAGGCTTATCTTGGTAATTAATGGACATTCTAACTTTGAAACTGGAAGAGGCTTATCTCGGTAATTAATGGACATTCTAACTTTTCGGAACCCATGAAGCAAATTGAAGTCTTAAGAAGTGATTTATACATATACACATGTCGTATATTTGAATATCTGAGTAGTTGAATCTTCACTGATGAATTTTCATTGTTTATTTGCCTAAGCTGATTTTGGAAAGAGGATTATAATTAGAAGAGAGTCGGAGGTGTCTAAATATAGTTTGGAAGGCTAAGCAAAGTAATATATTTAAGCTGCATAGTCATAAAACTGAAGTAAATAACGAAGGAAAATATTGGATCGGATCTTTGCTAGCTATTTTTGGAACACAGTAAACTAAAGTGAGTTTGACCTTGACAAATAAATTCAGCTATCTCCACACCTGCTTGTGATAATCTCAAGGACAAAATGAAAGACAACGAGGTCTCAGACACAGAGAATGACTTCGCAATCTCAAAGGAGACTTTCTGTAGATAAATCTAAAAACACTGACATGAGTCAGTTAATTTTGGAAAAGATAGACTCTCTCTCTAATAAGTTTTCCTCTCAGTTTATTGATTTCAAAAAAGAGATCCGTCATGAGATTAGGTCGGATCTACGGGAAATAAACCAGAAAGTAGATGTATTATTGGGGGAGATGCAGAATGTTAAGAAGAGAGTAGAAATTTTAGAGTGCACAATGGAAAGATCAGAACGACAAATGACAAAGTTGGAAAAAACCCGAGAGCAAGATATGGATGAAGTGGCTGTGTTGGAACAAAAACTCAGAGAAAAGGCAATCAAAGTCCGGGGATTGGCTGAAGAGAAAAATGAAAAATTATCAGAAAGATTAATACCGAAATTGGCAGATTTCATGGATAAAAATACACAGGAGATTACTTAGAAATTGACACTTTGTTCCGGGTGAACTCTGTAATAGCAAAACAAAAGAGCTTACCTAGAGACATTGTGGTAAATTTTGTCAGGAAACAGGTCAGAGACTCCTTCTTAGCTAAACACAATCAAGATCCATTTAATATAGAAGGGCAGACTATAAGAGTGTTAAAAGATGTGCCGGGGAGAATACTGCGGAAGCGCCGGAATTATAATACTTTAACTGCTTTCTTGAGAAAGGAGAGGATACAGTACCGATGGGAGATGCCTGAAGGTCTCTCATTTTGGTGGGGAAGGAGAAGAATTAGAATAACCAACACGGACCAAGCAGCCAAATTTTTGAAACAAGTAACAGACAGAATGAGGAAACAGGATAAAGACAAAAGAAAGGATCGGAAATCAGAAGAGGAGGACAACGATGACATTATTGAGAACACTGGCGCAGCGGTGAGGTGCGAGGCTATTCAAGAGAGAAAAGAGGGCGCTGAGACGGCTTTGAATCAGGACTATGGCTTATTTGATTTGCAATATGACTCTCAAGGAGATGCACGAGGACATGACGACGATGATGAAGATGATGTCGATGATGATGAAAACGACGAAAATGATGAGGAAGATAGTTCAAAAAATTTGGTTGAAATTGAAGACTTCAGACAGGCCTTAGATGAATCTGATAAGGAGGATAATAGATGCTTGGCACTTATCTCTCCAATAGGAGTTGAGGAATACTTTGATAACTAAGTAAGTTAAGAGGGGATGGGCTACAAGACTCCTTTTGTTATTATTCCTTTGAGGTTTATTTGAAATAAAACCGATATTAATATTTGAAACAAACGATATGGCACACTTCAAGCAGCTTAAAATAATATCTTTAAATGTACAAGGACTAAATACCCCACAAAAACGATTTTTTTTAATTATTATTTACAGAAATTAAAATTAGACATCTATTGCCTGCAGGAATGCAGAATTAAAAAGAAAGACATAAAGTACTTACGAAATTTAAAATTAGGTCTGGAATTTACAGCAGCGAGTATGTTTAAAAAGAGAGGAGTTACTCTGTATATAAACCCAATTTATGACCCTAAATTGGTGTATAGCGATCCAGACGGGTTCTATTTAATGGTCGAGATTAGAGTAGAAGATAAATCCTTCTTATTAGTAGGAATTTACGGCCCACTGGAAAATAAGAGTAATTTCTATAAAAGGCTGAAAGAAAGATTGTTGGATACACATCAGGAAAATGTAATTATGTTAGGTGATTTTAATGGAGTAGTAGATCCGTCACTTGACAGAACAACATTAAAATTAACTAGGAAGACACAAGGGAAATTACCTAAAGAGTTTTTCAATTTGATGGATATGTTACAAATGAGCGATGTCTTCAGGGCAAAGAAGGGTAAAGAGAAAGACTATACCTTTTATTCAAATTATCATAAAACACACTCCAGGATTGACATGATTTGGACGTCTGATCATTTATTACATAAAGTATCAAAGATCAAAATATTACCAAAAATTTGGTCAGACCATAATCCAATAATGATAGAATTAAAATTTGGTAAATCATCTTTCTATTGGAGATTAAACACAAATATATTAAAAAATAACGTTATTTGTGAAGAAATTAAAAAGCAAATAACATATTACTTTAAGGAGAATATGGATAAGGAAGTAGATATACATTCGGTCTGGGATGCTCACAAAGCAGTGATAAGAGGGTATATAATACAAAAAACAGTGCAAATGAGAAGACAAAGACGACAAAAAGAAGAAAGTTTAACTAAAGAATTGAGAGACTTTGAAATTAAATTGAAGAAAGAACCAAATTCGGTTGAAATTAAAGATAAAATTAGGATGGTGCAGAAACAAATAGCAATTCTCAACATGGAACAAATTGAAAATAAAATAAAATTTATTAAACAAAAATACTATGAATCCAGAAATAAATCAGGTAGATTATTATCATATATGGTTAGAAAAGAAAGAGCAAAAAGAACAATCACTAAAATTAGAAAAGGCACTGAAGTATTTTCAAAGCAAAATCAGATTAAAAAACTTTTTGTGGACTTTTTTGAGAATTTATATAAAGATAACAACATACAAGATATTAAAATTAAAAATTATTTGCATAATATCGAGATTTTTAAAATTACAAAGGAACAACAGGAGTTACTTAATAGCCCTATTACACCTAAGGAACTTGAGCAAGCAATTAGACAATCGAAATCTTCCAAATCTCCAGGCCCGGACGGTTTCTTGAATGAGTACTATAAGACATTTGTAGCAGAACTAAACACACCTTTATTAATTACTATGAATGCTGTTGCAGAAGGGAAAATTCCCCAATCATGGAACTCCGCAAATATCTCATTAATATTAAAGCAAGATAAAGACGGATTAGACCCTAATAATTATAGACCAATATCTCTATTAAATACCGATTATAAATTGTTTGCATCAATTTTGGCTAATCGAATGAAAACTATACTAGAGAATTGGATTCATGATGATCAGAATGGCTTTCTTCCGTCCAGGGGGACAAAACAAAATTTTAGAAACCTATTGAATATAATTGACTTTCATCAAAAAAATCTGCATAGAAAATTGGCACTGATCTTCTTGGATGTGGAAAAAGCCTTTGATAATGTTAATTGGAGTTTCATGATTGGGGTCTTAGAAAAAATCGGAGCAGGACGTACCTTTATTGATTGGATTAGAAAAATATATTCAAAACAGGATGCCTCTATTGTAATAAATGGGGACAGGACCCCGATATTTAAAATTCGGAAAGGAGTACGGCAAGGATGTCCCCTCGCTCCATTATTGTTTATATTGATGTTAGAAGTAATGCTCATTCAAATTAGGGGGAATAAGGAAATTCAAGGGGTAGATAGTTTTTTTGTGGGTTTTTTCAGGCTGTGTGGCCATGTTCTGAAAGAGTTAGAATTTGGAAACCAAAGTTATAAAATTCGTGCTTATGCTGATGATTTAGTATTAACAATTGCTAACCCTTTAGAAAGTATTCGTCCACTTATGGAACTGTTAAATGATTTCGGGAAAGTTTCCGGATATAGAATAAATCGACATAAATCGATTTTGATGACGATGAATACGTTTAAGATGGAGACCGAGAAATTAAAGGAAATAACCGGTTTCGGATTGGAAGATAAAATAAAATATCTTGGAATTTGGATTAGTTCTAAAAATGCCGAACTTTTTAAAAATAACTATTTAAAAATTTGGAATGAGATAAAAAAAAACATGAAAAAGTGGGATCAATTAACTCTGTCATGGATGGGACGGGTAGCACTTGTTAAGATGGCAATTATCCCAAAATTAATATATTATTTTCAAAATATTCCTGTAATTGATAATGACAAAATTTTAAAAAATTGGGACAAGGATATGTTAAATTTTGTTTGGAAAAACAAAAGACATAGAGTAAAAGCAATAGATTTATATGATTCTCCTAAAAGAGGCGGACTTGCAATACCTAGTTGTTTATGGTACTATGAAGCATGAGTTCTGGATTGGCTTCAAGACTGGTTACTGCTAAAAAATCAGAGAATGCTTGATTTGGAAGGCGGAGATTTGTTTTATGGATTTCATTCATATTTGTTTTATGATAAATATAAAATGGACGCAAGGTTTAAAGATCATTATATTCGTAAATCATGTCTAAGGATTTGGCTTAAGTATAAAGCAAAGTGGTGTATAAAGGTGCCATTATGGGCGTCCCCGATAGATGCGGTGTTGATGAAAACTATTAAAAAAGATACAACACACTATAAATATAAAGACTTAATTGACGGGGAGGGCACCGAAATTAGATTTAAAACAAGAGAAGAATTAAAACACCTGGGCTGTGAAATGAATTGGTTTCCGTACATGCAAATACATGAACAATTTAAGACCGATTTAAAAGCTGATAGGATTGCCCCAGCAGATAAAAACTTTGAAAATGTGCTATTTGGAAAAAAGAAGAAGATGATTTCTAAATTTTATACTTTAATTAGAAACTGGGAAACAGAAGAGAATACGGTTAAAGTATATATGTTAAATTGGGCGAAAGATTTAAAACAAAATGTGAATCTGGATGAATGGACAAAAAGCTGGGAAAAAGTTAAAAAATGGCCAATTAATATAGATCAAAAGGAAAATGCATATAAAGTAATGACCAGATGGTACCTAACACCATATTTGCTGTCAAAAATTAATAAGGGATGTAACCCTCTTTGCTGGAAATGTGGTAAAGAAATAGGATTTTACTATCATGTATGGTGGAAATGCAGTGAGTCGCAAAAATATTGTCATATGATAAATAAGGAAATTGCTGAGATTTTGAAAGTAAATATAGGACTTGATCCTAAGATGTATCTTTTAAATATCTGGGGAGAAAAGGTTGGGAAAGAAATAGAACATTTTTGCTTTTTCTTATTTACTGCAGCAAGAACTCTCTATGCTAAATATTGGAGGAAAAACGAAATTCCAAAGATTGAGGAGTGGAGAATTAAATTATATGAAATTTATGAATTAGAAAAGTTAACATGGCTGCTGAGAAATAAATCATTAAAGGAATTTCACAGGATTTGGAGCCCGTGGTATATATATGAGAAAGAAAGGAGGAGGCTGTCAACTGATTTTATAATAGAATAAATAAGTATAATGTACTATGTAATGAAAGTTTAATGAAAGTGTAAGTTATATAGGTAATGTAAAGAGGTAGAGATTTTGATTTAGTAGTTAAAGACGTATAGTATATCAGTTGAATGATTTGAGTTTTGGTTTTTTTATATATATAATGAGATATATTGATATATAATGATATAATCTATATAATGATATAACTATTAGTTAAGAGAATCGCGTAAAATGTTAATGTTTGGCAATGGGTGCAGACACGGTGATAATATTAGAATATTAGAGTTAGAAGCCTTGGAAGACCTTAAAAGAATATATAAAATGATCTTCCTGCTACTGGGCAAGATTGAAAAATATAGCGCCACATACGGGAAATTGACTATGATATAATGTAAGAGTAAGAGTAATGTACATATATAAAGTGGATGAGTTAAGAGGTCCTGTTAAGAAAGACATTTGCGAGCCATTCCAAAACTATGGAAGTTATGTCTTTTAAATGATTTTATTTGTTTGTCTTTATGTTAGTATTGTTTGTATTGTTTGTTTGTTTATATGTTTGATGTTTTAAATTTTCTAATAAAGATATTTAAAAAAACAAAACAAAACCTTGGACTTCTGAAATATGTAAGTATGCCTGCTTGCCTCTATTCTGCTATTTTTTGTCTTAAAAGGTCTGATTAACATGATCTTTTTTATATTCTCTGCCATGTGTTTTTCTGGAGGGAGAGTAGGCAGGCCGGCTCCATCAGGCCTAGCCTGAAAAGAAGAAGGCCCTCCCTCCATCCGCCATCATCAGGAGGGAGAGAAGGCAGGCCGGATCTATCGGGCCTAGCCTGGGAAGAAGAAGGCCCTCCCTTCATCCACCATCATCAGGAGGGAGAGTAGACAGGCCGGTTTCTTTTCAGGAGTGGGTGGGTTTGGGGTTGTTTTGGGATGGGATGGGGATTGTATTCATGGAAATTTTAATGCTGTTAGCCATTCCGATTGCTCTGCAGAGGGGGCGGCGTATAAATACATATTATTATTATTATTATTATTATTATTATTATTATTAAATGTGATTTAATAAGGCCTTTCTTTTCTCTCTCTCTCTGTGGTTCTCTGATTTTAAAGGCCTAATTAATATGAATATTTTTTATCCATTCCACAGACCCTTACTCTGCTCCTTTGCAATGCCAGGTCGGTCAGAAATAAAATGCATATCATCCATGACCTCTTATTGGATGAGGTGGCCGACCTGACTTGGGCGCAGGGTCTCCCGGCTGGGTACTCAGTCAGTGAGCAGATAAGGGAAAGTGGGCGGGGGGCGGCGGCATGGCCTTGGTTCATAAAAGCAATCTAACCTTGACCAGGAAGCCTATCCGGAAAACAGCTTACATAGAGTATGTACCTTAGCCTGTGAGCTAGGGATAGTTTGGGGATTTTGTTGGTATACCAGCCACCCCATTGCTTAACAGACTCCCTAACTGAGATGACACAGCTGGTCTCTGAGTTGTTGCTGGAGTTGCCCAGACTTCTAGTTCTGGGCGACCAACATTCCACTCGAGACCAATTTGTCAAATCTAACTGGTGCGGCTCAGGAGTTCATGGAAACTATGACAAGCATGGGCCTATCCCAATTGGTTTTCGGGCCCACACATTGTGCGGGTCATACCCTTGATGCAGTCTTTAGTACGGAACAGGAATATCCATGGGCGGAAATTATCAAAACCTCCACTTTGTCATGGACGGATCATTTCCTGGTCAAGATGGAACTAAGAGCCACTGTCTGCCCCACCAGGGGTAGTGGACCTATGAGAATGGTCTGCCCTCGAAGACTAATGGAACCAATCGGATTCCAGCAAGCCTTAGAGGGTTTAAAGGTTGGTAACACCAGTGATTCTGTCGAAGCCTTGGTTAATACCTGGAACACTATCAACACAATCGCTCCCAAGCATCCTTTCCAGCCCACTCCTAATCATAAGCCCTGGTATACAGAGGAGCTTAGGAGGACGAAGCGAGCTGGACAACGACTAGAGCGCGAATGGCGGAAGACTAGACTCTTATCTGACAGAACTCGCCATAGGAAACACCTTGATTCTTATCGGGAGGCATTACATGCAGCGCAGAGATCCTTCTCCTCTGCATGCATTGCATCTGCAGAGTCTCGTCCAGCAGAGCTGTTTAAGGTGGTGGGGGAACTGACACAGGTACCTCCTGTGCAGAACCCTCTACTTAACCCTACAGTGGCGTGCTGTGATGCCGTTAACACCTACTTTGCAGATAAAATCTCTCAAATAAGAGCCAACCTGGATGCCAATGTTTTGACAGAATCCGTAGGTGAAGTGTCCAGCAACTCCGTTGATAGCATTTTACTGGATCAGCTTCAATCTGTGAGTACCGATGACGTGGACAAGCTCCTTGGTAGAGTGAGGAAGACAACCTGCCCTCTCGATCCTTGTCTGTCTTGACTGGTCATCCAGGGGGAGACGTGTTGAGGGTATTCCTTCGGGATACTATCAATGCGTCATTCAGGGAGGGCATTGTTCCATCCTGTTTAAAGGAGGCAGTGGTCAAACCCCTCCTGAAAAAGCCTTCCCTGGATCCCCTGGACAAGAATAACTATAGACCAGTCTCCTTGCTACCTTTTTTAAGCAAGGTGATCGAGCGGGCAGTTGCTTCCCAACTCCAAGCTGTCTTGGATGAAACCAATTATCTCGATCCATTTCAAACTAGCTTTAGGACAGGATATGGAGTTGAGACCGCCATGGTTGCTTTGGTGGTGCAGTGGTTAGATGCCTGTATTGCAGCCACTCACTCATTGACCACAAGGTTGCGAGTTCAGTACTAGCCAGGGCTCAGGCTAGACTCAGGCCTGCATCCTTCCGAGGTCGCTATAACGAGTACCCAACTGTTGGGGGGCAATGAGCTTACAGTGGTAAACCACTTAGACATCCCATAGCGCGATATGAAGTGGTATACAAATAAATGAAAATGAAGCTGCTTTGCTCTGGCTGACGACCTCCGCTTAGGTATCGACAGGGGTAGTGTGACCCTGCTGGTGCTCTTGGACCTCTCAGCGGCCTTTGACACGATAGACTACTCCATCCTCTTGGATCGCCTGAGAGAGTTAAGAATTGGAGGCACTGCTTTGCAGTGGTTCTGTTCCTTCTTCTCGGGCAGATCCCACAGGGTGAGGCTCGGGGACAGTTGCTCTTCTAGAATAGAGCTTAATTGTGGCATCCCTCAGGGTGCCATCCTGTCCCCGATGCTATTCAATATCTATATGAAGCTGCTGGGAGAGATCATCCGGAGGCATGGAGCACAGTATGCTGACGACATCCAGATATACCTCTCCATGACCCGATCATCTGCCCAGACCTCAAATGGTGTCTCTCCTCTCAATGACTGTCTTAAGGCGGTAATGGATTGGATGAGGAAAAACAGATTGAGACTGAAGTGTTGGGGTTCCATGCAGGAATGACACGCCGAGACAAGAATGGGGGCGCAATGCTTCTTGTTTGCTTACTTGCTTAAGGGAGTGTTCTTCCCTCTCGCCTTTTATTAGCAATCTGTTTACAGGATGCTCGATGCTGTCCATCATTCATTAACTGGCAGTAGATGCTATTTCTGTGTTTGGACTCAAAGGTCAGAGACAAGTAAACAGGACAGGAAACCAGCCAAGTTACTCATTAGGCTGTGTATATGTGTGTAAACATCAGCCAGGTTTAGTTATTAGACTTATGTACTTGCGTAAATGCAGCACTATTTTTTAATAGAGGGAAACATGAGATTTTCATGGTTTGCCAGCGAATTCCCCACACCGAAGTCCCACAGTTAGTCTGAACGAGAGAGGGAAGAGTTTGCATGCAGGAAATCCCTATCTATCCAAGGAGGGGGAAAGCAAACACAAAGATCTTCCAACATGGACAGAATTGTGGCAAGGGATAGGACATTTGGGATCATTTTTTGTTAAAACCTGGGAAGAATTTGTAGCAGGGTGGGCAGGAGTATCTTCAGAACAAGCAAGATAGAGTTAGTTTGTGGAGCACAAATCCCGGTTATTAACAATGGCTGGCCAAAATCCTTGTGGAAATGGGCAGATATTTCTGATACTCTTGCTAATGATGATTTGGAGAGAAGCTCGACCTGTACTCCATCCAAAGGAATCAACAGATATCAAAGGAAATACCTTAATTGAACTGGTGGAAAGAGTGGCCTCAGTATATAGCCAGTATATATTTGCAGCGCTGAGGTGGCTAATAAGAGCGATTGAGAAAGGTATTCCAAATATAGTGCTACCGTCTTCAATACCTGCCAATTGTAATGGCTCGAAATGTGCTTTTGCCTTTGGCCTCCAGGAGCCTTTGCTAGAGAAAGACCTCGGCTAAAATGCTGACAATATAGAGACTCAGGGCCTTCCTGCCTTTGTGTTCAGAGGCCTTGCAGAGCTTCCTTGCTTCAATAGATAGCAATGTTTCTGTTGTTATAAGTTAGAGAAAGAAGGAAGGTATGAACAGACAGATAATGGGTAAGTAACCATTTGTGATGTCAAAGCCTTGTTTATGCCTGTGTATAAAAGAAAGCGTTCTGCCTTCATTCGGGAGGCTTGATTCCTTGGGAGAGGACTCCATCAAGCCTCACGACGGCCATTTTGAATAAAGCCTGTTCTTTTTCATCCTACCTGGGTCCCAAGTCTCTCTTTCTTCAGGTAATCTGCTACAGCCCTTTATAAATAAAGAATATTAATAATTGCTGGGTGTGTGAAAAACCAGGCAAGTTTGAAATGTGGCCATGGATAGATTGGATAGTCAGCAAGAAAAGTCAGGTTCACAATGGGTCAGGTTTTACGGAAGAACCTGTCCTGAGCTCTGGGTGCGAGTATTGCCTGCTGCTGCTCCTAGGGAAAACAAAAGAAGTTTAGGAGGATCCATCCTCTTCCCTTATTTGCAGCAGAGGACAGGATGCCAAGTATAGACACATTTCCCAAAGGGGGACTGCAAACATTGTGTTACTCAAAGAGGGGTAGGCAACCTTTCCCCTTTAAGGGCCAAGGGACTTCAGCTCCCAGAATCCCCGGAGCTATTGGCCAACATGGGACTATTGGCCAACATGGCTGAGGCTTCTGGGAGCTGAAGTCCCTTGGCCCTTAATGGGGAAAGGTTGCCTACCCCTGCAATAAGCTTCTTAGTGATGCTCAAAGTGGAGGACATTTTGGAATTCCTCCTGGACAGGACCTAGAAATGCCAGAGAGGTCCTAGAAGAGGCGGGAGGGATGGATGTCCGAAAGCAGAATGGGTCCAAAAGCAGAGCCCCTTTGCCCATCCATCCCAGGACCTCCTTCCTCCTCAATGGATGGGGGTCGGGGGTCAGGAGGGTACCCCTATATTCCCCATTCCCAGCCCTCCCTTTGCCTTAGGCAGGCATTTCCAGTAGAAAAGATCCACAAACAGTGGTACCTTTATTGGCCATGCAAAATGCAGAATATACATGTTGCAAGCTTTTGAAGCTTCACCGGCTTCTTCATCAGACACAGTGTTAACATTACAAACTAAACGGGCCGGGGGGGGGGGGATTGAAGATGTTAGTCCCAGGCCTGGCGTTTGGCTGTTTTTGTTCAGACTGGGAGATTCTCCAAGGCCAGGAATTTTAACATCCATTTGCATCACAACACAATCCAGTGTGTCTCCATCCTTTGTTAGGCAGAGGGCAATGGATTTCTTCATGCTTTTGCATCATGAAAACTTTAGGCGGTGCTGAGGTAAAACATGCCAATCCAGTCCAAATGTAAGAAGAAAAATGTTTTGCTTTTGTTGGAGGTCAGACCCTCAAATAGGAAGGTCTGAGTCCACTGGCTGTCTCTTTAGGATTCAGTTATCTTCAAACCCAGAAAACATCCAGGGATAGCCGTGTTGGCCATAGGGCAAATCCAAATGCACAATCAAAGCACAGATGTCCTACATTTTACAGTGCCTTGTCCTCCATGGCGGTGAGTGCTAAAGGATGGAGGGTATGTGATGGGGCTTTAGCACTCTCAGGCCCACAAGGAATATGAAGGTACAACAGGAAAAGACGGATGGATGGAAGGATGGACGGCAGAGATCCGACTGTCCCACTCAGTCCTTCGGGAGCCGGCAGGACAGTTCTTTCTCCTAACTGAGAGAGGAAAGGGGTTCTCTTCTGCCCCCCAATCTCCATCATGGCCTGGCCAAACAGTAACTTAAGGTGAGCTAAGTGACCATAAGACTAGCGTACATTCCCAACAGGATTCCAGCCAAAGAAATGCTGGCCCCAATTCTGTTCTTTTCTAGACCTCCTAAGGTGATTGTGGTGGTGGTGATGGTTGTGGTTGTTGTTGTTGTTAAGCGCCCTTAATTGAACTTGGCTTCATGGCGACCCCATGGAAGAGACCCCTTCAAAGACCCCATGTCCTCCACTGCTCTGCTCAGGTCCTACAGGCCCAGACCGGTGGCCTCTTGGATTGAGTCTAACCATCGCTTTCTACCGCTCCCTGTCTTTCCCAGCATCCTTGTCTTCTCCAGGGATCCATTTGTCCTTATGATGTGGCCAAAGCACAACAGCCTCCATTTAGGCATCTTGGCTTCCAGGGAGAGTTCGGCTTGATCTGTCCAAGGTGTTGGGGCATAGAAAGATGCGCTGTGTCTACCACGACCACGTGAAGAGTTGTTCCATGTCGACAGGAAGGATTCCAGAGAGTTGTCTACAAAAGGGCTTCTGGCAGAGAAGGAAAAATTCCTTCACAGCAGCACCCAGCCTTGAGCTCTGGCTTTCTTCCAAATAAAGACAGCAGCAAGGCCAGTCTTCACTCAACATGAGGGCTTTAATCTTTACTTGCACTATGTACAATATATACATACAGAGTATTGGACAGCCGTCTCAAATGCTCACAATTATACAACACTCCAACAAACTGCTCCACCAACCACTATACACAACAAACCCACACTGGAGATAATTCCCATCTCCCTTTTATAGATGGTCACCAATGCCCCTTGCATCAGGCATCCCAGGTGTGCATATTCCCAAGTGCTGACCCACACACACCTATCACTGGAGCTTAACTACTTTCATTACCAAGCTTACAGCTCCATCTTGTAGTGACAGATGTCATTTCCTGACATAAGGACCCATTGGTTTGCCTTCTTGGCCATCCAGGGCATCCTCAGCACTCTTCCCCAGCATTGCATCTCACGTGAGTTCATTTTGTTCCTATCCGCTTTCTTCATTATCCGGTTCTTGCTTCCGTACATGGTGATGGGGAATACCATGGCTTGGACTTCACTTTAGTGTTTAGTGACACTTTAGGATCCTGTCCTTTCTTTCATCGCTGCCCTTCCCATGCCAAGCCTCCTCCTGGTTTCTAGTCTGCAGCCTCCACTCAGATCAATATTTGAACCAAAGTATGGGAACTCTTGGACTGTCTCAGTTTTCTCATTATCTCGAATTAATTCTTGTAGATCCTCTGTGGTCACTATTTTGGTTTGTTTAGTTTTTGGAGTTCAGCATTAATCCAGCCTTGGCACTTTCTGGCCTTCTTCATTGGTTGCTCCAGGCCTTGGCCCATAAGGGAAACCCATTGAAACTCAGTCATTGCGCAGACGGTTTCACGGCAGAATTTTATAAAAAAATTAAAGAACAGGTAGGGGATCCTTTATTAAGAACTATGAATGGAATTTTGATGGGAAATATTCCGCCAACGTGGCTCCAAACACATATTACATTAATCCCTAAAGAAAATAAGAATAGATCGGACCCAAGAAATTATAGACCAATTTCGTTGCTTTATATAGATTATAAAATATTTTCTAATATAATTGCAAACAGATTGAAGAAATGGCTATCGACTTGGATTGAAAGTGATCAAGCGGGTTTCTTCGATATAGAGAAAGCTTTTGACAGTTTGAATTGGACTTTTTTATTTCAATTGATAAATAAATTAGATTTGGGTGCAAATTTTACAAAATGGATTAAAGCAATTTATCGGAATCAAGAAGCTAAATTATTGATAAATGGGGAAACAACGGAGGCATTCAAAATTCAAAGGGGAGTTAGACAGGGGTGTCCCTTATCTCCTCTTTTATTTATTATGTGCTTTGAAATATTATTATTTGAAATAAGAAAAGAAAAAATGATACAGGGAATCAAGGTAAAAGGGTCAGAATTCAAAGTCCGTGCCTTCGCGGATGATTTAATGGTTACTTTGGCTAATCCTTGCGAAGGCATTAATGCTCTTTTAGATTTGATTAGAAAATTTAGTAGTGTTTCAGAATTAAAAATAAATCAGGATAAAACAGTAATGTTACACTTAAATTTAACTAGTGCAGAGAGGATATTACTAATAGAGAAAACTAATTTTCAAGAAGTTAAGAAAGCAAGATATTTGGGTATATACTTTACTTGTAAGAATTCGGAACTAGTCCAAAATAATTATGAGAAAATTTGGGGAGAAATTAAAAATGATTTGAACAGATGGCAGAAACTGAAAATTTATTGGACGGGTAGGATAGCTATAATCAAAATGAGTGTTTTGCCCAAACTGATATTTTTATTTCAAAATATCCCCATTTTGATTAGCGATGCTCCATTTGTAAAATGGGAAAGAGATATATCAAAATTTATTTGGGAGGGTAAAAAGCCGAGGATTACAATGAAATTTCTACAGGATGCCACCAAAAGGGGAGGTATGGGTTTACCAAATTTCAAAATTTACTATTATGCTTGTTCCCTGTTTTGGCTGCTAGATTGGATAAAGTTGTCAGATGAAAAAAACTTGAAATTAGAAGGCTTTGACAATGTGTATGGATGGCATGGATATTTATTATATGATAAACTTAAAGTACATAAAAATTTCAATGATCACTATTTAAGACGTGCTTTAATCAGGATTTGGCTTAAAATAAAATAAAATTGGCCAGAGAAATTACCAAATTGGACAGCCGTTGGCGAAGTTATATCCAAAGACAACAAATTTGGAAAAGAAAAATGGTTAACCTATGGGGATTTGATCAAAGGTAGGGAGAAAAATGAACAACATAAGACTATTAAAACACAGGAGGAGTTGAATCAGGAGGGTTATTCTTGCAATTGGTTTTCTTATCGGCAGATCAAAGAGCATTTTCTTTTAGAACAAAGGAATAAAAAAATAGGCGTTTTGGATAAAGAATTCGATGAAATTGTTAATTCAGATTCGGCTCACAAAATATCCAAATTTTATAAATTGTTGTTAACTATTGAATTAGAGAAAGATAGGATAAAACCATATATGATAAAGTGGGCACAGGATTTTGGGCATACCATCGAATTAGAGCAGTGGGACAAGTGTTGGCAGAAAAGGATAAAATATACACTCAGTAGTAGTATAAGAGAAAAAATTTTTAAGTTGCAATATCATTGGTACCTGACACCATATAGATTGGCCAAAATAGGGAAATCTAAAAAGTTTCAATGTTGGAAATGTGAGAGGAAAAGTGGGTCCTTCTACCACCTTTGGTGGGACTGCAGAAAAGCCAGAGAATTCTGAGACAAAATTATACAAATAATGGAAAAAAAATTAAAAATGAAATTGAAAAAAGATCCCCAGATGTTTTTATTGGGTATGATCTTAGATCAACAATTGGAAAGGGATTATGGTAAATTGATTTTCAACTTAACAACAGCTGCTAGAATAATTTATGCTAGAAAGTGGAGATTGAAGGAGATACCATCAATACAAGAATGGATAATGAAGATATTTGACATCATGGAAATGGATAAATTAACTAGATTAATTAGAGGTGAAAATGAGGAGGCATTCATGAAAGATTGGAAGGCACTGGTGGAGTATTGGAAAAGAACGGGGGAGCTGGTAATTATGACGGGTATAGAGTAAATTGAGTGGGGTAGTGGAATATAAAATACGGGAAGCACCGTTATATTTGTTTGAAAAATAATGTGAGAATGGTTAAATAGTAGGGTAAATGATTTGTATAAAGTCTATATGAATATATAATGCATGACATGATAATTATGTAGTATGTTTTTTTTTTTGGAAGTATTATCAGATCGGGCTAATCGCAAGTTAGGTCAAGTCTAGGAAGTCTTATATGATTTTTGTTTGATTATGACTTTGTTCGTTTTTAAACTGTTTTTTTTTCTTTTATGTTTGTTTTCTAGATGTTACGAATGTAGTATATTGTTTATGTTTTTAATTTAATAAAGTTTATTTAAAAAAAAAAAGAAACTCAGTCATTGACTTATGTCTTGATATTCATCAGCAATGGATTCTGCTGATCCTGTGCCACCGACTGAGAATAAAACAAAGGACAAAACAGTGTTCAGTGGGAAGGGGCAGCCAAAAAGGACACAGCAAATGGCCCCCATTCGTGGAACTCAATAGATGAAACTCCCAAAGTACTCCCTCATGAACGGCCTTTGAAAAGACAACACCATTGTGGCCGGAGAGGAGGCCCTTTTCAAAGGCCATTTATGGCTCCATGCTATGGAAGCCTGGGATTTGTAGCTTCTGCTTGTTGTGGCACAGGAGCTCTCAGACAGAAGGCTAAATGTCCCACAAAGCTACAAATCCCAGGATTCTACAGCAATTAAAGTGGCTTCAAACTGCATTAATTTTGCAGTGCAATGCCGCCCCAGATTCAGTGTGATGGAGTCTCCTTCTCTTGAGGCTGTTTTTAAACAGAGGCTGGATAGCCATTTGTCACAAGGAGGGCTTGGATGGTGTCTTCCTGCATGGCAGAAGAAAGGGGTTGGACTGGATGCCCCCTTGGGGTCTCTTCCAGCTCTCTAAGATCCTATGTATTCCTGCATGGCAAAATGGGGTTGGACTGGATGGCCCCTTGGGGTCTCTTCCAGCTCTAGGATCCTATGTATTCCTGCATGGCAAAATGGGGTTGGAGTGGATGGCCCCTTGGGGTCTCTTCCAACTCTAGGATCCTATGTATTCCTGCATGGCAGAATGGGGTTGGACTGGATGGCCCCTTGGGGTCTCTTCCAACTCTAGAATCCTAGCTATTCCCCCATGGCAGAATGGGGTTGGACTGGATGGCCCCTTGGGGTCTCTTCCAGCTCTAGGATCTCATGTATCCCTGCATGACAAAATGGGCTTGGAGTGGATGGCCCCTTGGGGTCTCTTCCAGCTCTAGGATCCTATGTATTCCTGCATGGCAGAAGAAGAGGGTTGGAGTGGATGCCCTCTTGGGGTCTCTTACAGCTCTAGGATTCTATGTATTCCTGCATGGCAGAAGAAAGGGGTTGGACTGGATGGTCCCTTGGGGTCTCTTCCAGCTCTAGGATCCTATGTATTCCTGCATGGGAGAAGAAAGGGGTTGGACTGGATGGCCCCTTGGGGTATCTTCCAGCTCTAGGATCCTATGTATTCCTGCATGGCAAAATGGGGTTGGACTGGATGGCCCCTTGGGGTCTCTTCCAGCTCTAAGATCCTATGTATTCCTGCATGGCAAAATGGGGTTGGACTGGATGGGGTCTCTTCCAACTCTAGGATTTTGAGGTCCAAAATACACTTTAGAAATAATCCAGTTTGAGATCACTTAAACTGCCCTGGCTCAATGCTAGGGACTTGTAAGAAGTGTAGTTTTGTCAGACATTTATCCTCTGTCAGAGAGAGCTCTGGTTCCACAACAAACTACAATTCCCAGGATTCCCTAGCACTAAGCAAAGACAGTTAAAGCGGTCTCAAACTGGGTTATTTCTGATGAGTGTTTTGGACTTTAGACTCTGTTTGGCTCAAGCGTTCCTTCCACCAAGAAGTTTAAGTTTTCTAGTTTGCCAATTCTTACTGACAGAAAAATGTTACCTATATTTAGTGCATAAGGGAATTTTTAAGCTGTTTTAATATGTAGACATTTTACTGTGTACCGTGTGCTTCTTATAAAATATCTCTTCTCATCGGAGGGTTTTTATGGAGTATCGACTGCAAAAAGAGGGAATAGAATTGCTATTTAATGGTACGGAGTTTGTATGCTCTTTGCACCAAAAAGAGAGAAGCAAACCTTTTGAAGAAAGGCTCGGTTGGGGAGGGAATCTGGTTGCCTTCCAGAGTCTGGTTGGACTACATGTCCCAGCCATATACCAGACAACCTAGCTGAGGGTGAGGGATTCTGGGTGCGGCAGTCCAGCAACATCGGAGGAGCGATGGGATGTGGATCCCGAGGGAAAGAGGTCCTTGGTGTTTCTGGACTCCATTCTCCAGCTCCAGCAGCTTCTCTTTTGCTTCCAGTGGGCAGAAGGCAGAGCCCAAAGGCCAGGCTCCAGGCAAAAGCCTCCTCTTGCATCCAGCCTTTGCAAGTGGTTCTCTTTAAAGGGGCTACTGCACCCCACCTTTGGGCTGATACCCCCCCGAAAGAAGACCCAAGCCCCCCCCCCCCCGCCTGGATCCAAGGGTTCAGTCCCCTTTCTCTGCCAGGCTTTCCCATCCAAGGGCTGGAGATGGAGACAGACAGACCCCTGGCCTTTCCCTCTGGACAATGGCCAGACTGACCAGTCCTGGGGCCCCTTTCTCCCCCCATCCATCCATCCATCCATCCAGGAAGGGGGGTCCCAGGGGGAGGGGGCTACAGCCCTTCCTCCCCCCCATTCATTGCCCATATTTCTGTGGCCTCAGATGTGCTTTGGGGGCTGAGGGGCAGGGTCTTTGCCTTCTGCCCGCTGAGGGCACTTCATCTCCTTCTGGAGGCCAAGATGGAGGCAGAGGAGGAGGAGGAGGATTCAAGGGAGGTGGAAGCACCAGAGCCTGGGGACCAGGCCCCTTGCTCTCTCTCTCTGCAGCCGTAGTGGACTCCGAGGGAGACCCAGAGGCCAAATTGTATTTGGCCATACAACAACAACAACAACAACAACAATAATAATAATCGTTATTTCTACCCCGCCTTTTGCCGTAGCAATCAAGGCAGCTTACAGCTAAAACATATACAAACCCCAACAATTGACAATAATACCCCCTATTAAAAATATATTAAATACAGTCTTTGTTAAAACCAGTTTAAAACAAAACAAAGTTAAACACAGACAGACAACAAATTAAATATATAAAAGCAATGGAGACTCAGTAGCAGGCAGGGATGAAAGAGAGGAGAGCCTCTTGTGCGGAGAAACCAATTTTAAAATGATTTTATTCTGGATAGGCCTGCTGGAGGAGATCCATCTTGATGGCTTTTTTAAAGCCATCTAAGTTGGTTATCTGAGGGATCTCTTCCGGCAAGGCGTTCCAGAGTCTGGGAGCGGTAGCAGAAAATGTCCTCTGGGAGGTTGCTGTCAATCTGCTTCTTGTTAGTTGAAGAAGCTTCCTCCCAGAGGACCTCAGGGCGTGGGGCAGATTATATGGGAGAAGGGGATCCTTAAGGTAAGTTGGAGCCAGGCCATGTAGGGCTTTAAAGGTCCTCACACCTTATACTGTGCTCGGAAACTAATGGGCAGCCAGTGAAGAGATCTTAAAATCGGTGTAATATGATCATTCTTAGATGTACCGGTGATCAGCCTGGCTGCCATATTTTGTACTAATTGGAGTTTCCGAGTTAGGTATAAGGGCAGCCCCATGTAGAGTGCATTGCAGAAGTTGAGTCGTGAGGTTCCCAGTGCATGTACTACAGTTTCTAGATCCCTTACTTCCAGGAATGGGCACAGCTGGCATATCAGCCGAAGCTAATAGCAAGCGCTCCTGACTGTCGTATTCAGCTGATCTGTCATATGAAGCGACGAGTCTAGGAGCACTCCCAGACTGCGGACACAGTCCTTAACAGAGAGCGTGACCCCATCCAGGACTGGAGGTTGCAACCCAATACCTGGTTTGGGGGGCCCTACTGTAAGTACCTCCATTTGTTCGGATTCAGCTTGAGTCGGTTTTCCCTCATCCAGTCCATTGCTGCTTCGAGACATTGACTGAGGGGAGAACTGCCATCTGCCATCATGGCAGCTGACCGAGACATGGAGCAGAATATTTGTGTGTCATCCACATATTGATAACATCCTGTTCCATGTTTCCTGATGATCTCTCCCAATGGCTTCATATAGATGTTAAACAACATCGGAGACAGGACATTTTAGCGTCATTTTTGAGGAGCGTCTGTCCCCGAGTGCCACCCTCTGGACCCTGCCTGAGAGAAACGAGCGGAATCACTGAAGAATAGTGCCTCCCACTCCCAGCTCCCTCAGGCGGACCAGAAGGATGGCATGATCTATTGCAGGGGTAGGCAACCTTTCCCCTTTAAGGGCCGAGGGACTTCAACTCCCAGAAACCTCAGCCATGTTGGCCAATACTCCCATGTTGGCCAATAGCTCCTGGGATTCTGGGAGCTGAAGTCCCTCGGCCCTTAAAGGGGAAAGGTTGCCTACCCCTGATCTATTGTATCGAAAGCCGCTGAGAGGTACAAAAGCACCAACTGGGTCACGCTTCCCCTGTCGGTGCTCAGATGCAGGTCATGTACCGGAGCGACCATGGCCACTTCCACCCCATATCCAGGTCTGAAGCCGGTTTGAAATGGATCTAGAAATGTCAGAGTATAGATGGGCTATGCAGTCAAAGGTGAAATGTAAAGATGTGTGTGTCTGTATTTTTCCACTTGAGAACATGCTTCTAGACCAAACACAACAACTCAGTCCAGGTGTCTAGAAAGACATAACAATACAGAAACCACTAGATGGGAAAGCAACCTTGTTTACATAAGGAAACAATAATAAAAGTTGTTATGGGAAAATAGATCACATGATGGAAGATGAACAACAAGAGGTTGGGTTAGCATACGTCACGTACATATCATCCAATCAACCTGAAGGTTAGCACCGAAAAGGTGGAGAGGGGCTGGGCTGAGAAACTTTGTGTTAGGCAGTGATATTGTTGTTATACTTATTTTGCTTCCGTTGGAATGGATTAGTTCTTTTTCTTCTCTTTACTTCGCAATGGATCTATAGTATGTTTTTACTGCTTCACAATGTAGCCTTAAGATCTGCAAACATGGATCTGTAGTTTTGTTCCTGTTTAGCCACGTCTGCAAGATGTATGCTTTAGTGGACTATATGTTTTTACTCTGCATGTTATTCTTTCTACAATAAAGCTCAACTTTTAGAAGCTTGAATGTTTTGCTTCCTGACTCTGCTGGACTTACAAATACCCTACTCCACCGAAACCAAACAAGAAAATCGGTTTCATCCAAGATCGCTTGGAGCTGAAAGGCAACGGCTCACTCAATCACCTTGCTCAAAAATGGTGAATGTGAGACTGGTCTATACTTTTTCAAATCCAGGGGGTCCAGGGAAGGTTTCTTCAGAGGTGGTCTAATCCCTTCCCTAAGGGATGCATTGATCACCTTCTTAAGAAAGGCCATCAAGGCATCACCCACTCACCCCCGGACGACCAGGGATGGAGCCCACCCACTCTACCCTGAACAGCCATGCCAGGCCTCCCTCCCCCATCTGAGATGGGGGGGTTCATATGCTGCCCTGTCTTGGGCATTATTGCCCTCCATTACGGGGGGGGGGGGACACAAAGGCCCCAAGAGGACGCTCTGGGTCGCTGTGGGCCTCCAGTTTTAGGGACAGAGCCAGGTACTCTCCTTCTGGCCATTAAACAGCCTTGTCTTGGGGGCCATGGAGATGGGGGAGCTGGGGGTTGCTTTCTCCTGTGCCAGCGTCCCAGTTTTAAACAATGGCCATTTAAAAATGAAGCAACACCTTTAAGTACCTGAGGCGGCGGAGGTTAGGGGTTACTGGAAAAAACACTCATGTCACCAAAGGAAGAGAAGGCCACAGAGGAGATGGACAGATTCAATCCGGGGGTTATTATGGGGAAGGCTCCTTGGAGGCTCTGGGCAAGGCTGCAGTGGAAGAAGAGAGGGACTCTTCTTGGAGATCTCTCATCCACAGAATCGCCAGGACTCAGAACAGACTCAAGGAGGGAGGGCAGCTATGACGACAATGTCTGTGTATGTTTTTTTTGGGGGGGGGGGATGCCTAATTCGGATCCTGTGGGCCTCCCAGGTCTCTCTCTCACACAAAGTACAGGAAAAGCCGAGTTCAGAGCCTTATCTGAGTTAGTTAATGAGATTGAATGGATTAGACAATTGTTGAAAGATTTGAATCAAGAGTGTGTTGATCCAGTGTTGATAAATGAGGATTCTCAATCTTGTATTACCATGGCTGAAGCTTAAAATCTGAAGTATAGAACAAAATACAATGGAGTGAGATATCAAAATGTCAGAGAGTTGGTACAGAAAGGAATTGTGAGTCTGCAGTACGTTAAATCAAAACAAAATCAAGCAGACATCTTGACAAAAGCATTGAGCATTGATAGACACGACCAGATGTCACGTCTACTTGGTATGTCATAAGTTTAAGCCTAGCCATCGTGCTAACTTAGTTTTACAACATTTTAGTTTAGTGTACAACATACACACATCCATACATTTCAGGAAGGGATTGTCAGGATATTGATGGGATATATAGTCAATGATGAAATGTAAAGATGTGTGTGTGTGTGTATTTTTCCATGATGAGAACATGTTTCTAGACCGAACACAACAACTCAGTCCAGGTGTCCAAAGAGACAAAACAAAAGGAAACCACAAGTTGGAATAGATGGGAAAGTGTTCTTGTTTATACAGTGAAGATAATAATAAAAGTTGTTATGGGAAAGTAGATCACGTGGTAAAAGATGAACAACAAGAGGTTTGGTTAACATACGTCATGTACACATCAACCAATTAACCTGAGGTTAACACCCAAGAAGTGGAAAAAGGTTGGGCTGAGAAATTGTGTAACAGGCATAGAAGTCAGTCTGTTCTTAAACTTTCTATAGTATGGATTAAGTTTCTTTATTTTTGCTAAAGCTGTAACATGACTAATTTTTCACAATATAGCATTAAGGATTTTGTAGTTTTGTTCCTGTTAGCCACGTCTGGCTAAAGTGATGTTTTATTGGACTTCATAGTTTTTACTTTGCATATGCTTTCCTATAATAAAGCCTTCTGCTAGAAGCTTGGAGTTTGCCCTGCGTGATGTCTTCTCTGCTACAAGTTACTCTGCTAAATAGATTTATCCTCACATACACAAACCTGCTCCTCCAACATTCCTGACAGTATAACCTTTTCAGGAGAAACAGGCCAAACAGGAAAGGAGGAGGAATTGCATTATATGTCAGGGATATTTACACCAGTGAAGAAATCCAGGACATCAGTCCTGGAAGCCAAGTGGAGAGCATCTGGATAAAAATTAAAGGGGAAGGAAACAACAGGGATGTTAGTGTGGGAGTCTACTACAGACCCCCGACTCAGGCAGAGGAATTGGATGATGCCTTTCTAGAACAGATGACCACACACTCAGAAAGGAGAAATATAGTAGTGATGGGTGACTTCAACTATCCTGATATTTGCTGGAAGTCAAATTCAGCAAAATCCTCAAGGTCTAGCAAATTCCTCACTTGCCTTGAAGACAATTTCATTGTCCAAAAGGTGGAAGAGGCAACAAGGGAGTCAGCTATTTTGGATCTGATCCTAATTAACAGGGAAGACCTAGTTAATAGGGTGCAAGTGGTTGGATCCTTAGGCGGGAGTGATCATGTTCTCCTGGAGTTTATTATACAGTGGAAAGGAGAAGCCAGACATAGTCAGACACAAATTCTAGGTGTGAAGTTGTGGGCTTTCATGGCCGGCATCCATAGTTTTTTCTGAAGGTGACAGCCACAGATGCTGGCGAAACGTCTTTCTCTGAAGATGCCAGCCACAGATGCTGGTGAAACGTCAGAAAGAAACTCTTCTAGAACATGGCCATACAGCCTGAAACCCCCCAAAAAAACTACGAATTCTAGGCTTTAGGAAAGCTGATTTTAGAAAACTTAGAGAAATATTGGGGGTGATCCCATGGTCAGGAATATTAAAAGAGAAGGGAGTTCAAGACGGATGGGAGTTTCTCAAAAGGGAGATACTGAAGGCACAATTTCAAACAGTTCCAATGAGGAAGGAAAATGGGAGGTGCCTTAAGAAAACAAGATGGATGAGTAAGGAATTTTCAACTGAACTAAGTTTTAAATTGAGCATGCTAAAAGAGAAGGGAGTTCAAGACGGATGGGAGTTTCTCAAAAGGGAGATACTGAAGGCACAATTTCAAACCGTGCTAACGAGGAGGAAGAATGGGAGGTGTCTCAAGAAACCAGGATGGATGACTAAGGAACTTGCAACTGAACTATGTTTTAAACGGAACATGTATAAGAAATGGAAAAATGGGGAAATCACCAAAGAGGAATTCAAACAAATAGCTAGCACGTGTAGGGGTAAAGTCAGAAAAGCTAAAGCGCAGAATGTAATCAGGCTTGCTGGAGAGGTTAAGAACAATAAAAAGGGCTTTTGGGGGTATGTCAGTAGCAAAAGGAAAAAGAAGGAAATGGTAGGGCCACTGTGTGGAGAAGATGGCAGAAAGATAACAGGGGACAGAGAAAAGGCAGAATTACTCAACACCTTCTTTGCTTCAGTCTTCTCAGAAAAGGCAAAGGGTGCTCAACTTGAGGATAATGGAGCAGAGGACAGAATAGGAGAATTTCAGCACAGAATAAGTAAAGAGATAGTACAGAAACATCTGGTTAATCTAGATGAATACAAGTCTCCAGGACCAGATGAATTACATCCAAGGGTATTAAAAGAACTGGCAAATGTAATATCAGAACCATTGGCAATAATCTTTGAGAATTCCTGGAAAACAGGAGAGGTCCCAGCGGACTGGAGGAGGGCAAATGTTGTCCCCATCTTCAAAAAGGGGAAAAAAGAGGATCCCAACAATTATCGTCCAGTTAGTCTGACATCAATACCCGGAAAGATTCTGGAGCAGATCATTAAACAGAGAGTCTGTGAACATCTGGAAGATAATTTCATAATCACAAAAAGTCAACATGGGTTTCAGAGAAACAGGTCATGCCAGACAAATCTGATCTCTTTTTTTGATAAAATTACCAGCTTGGTAGATGAAGGGAATGCTGTGGATATAGTATATCTTGATTTCAGTAAGGCCTTTGACAAGGTTCCCCATGACATTCTTGCAAGCAAGTTGGCAAAATGTGGGCTAGACAAAGTAACTGTTACATGGATTTGTAATTGGTTGACTGGTCGAACCCAAAGGGTGCTCAACAATGGCTCCTTTTCAACTTGGAAAGAAGTGACCAGTGGGGTGCCACAGGGCTCTGTCCTAGGCCCAGTGCTATTCAATATCTTTATTAATGACTTGGATGACGGTATTGGGGGCATAGTTATCAAATTTGCAGATGACACCAAATTAGGAGGAGTAGCTAATACCCCAGAGGACAGGATCAAAATTCAAAATGACTTGAACAGACTAGAAAGTTGGGCCAAAGCTAACAAAATGAAATTCAACACGGAGAAATGTAAGGTACTGCACTTAGGGCAGAAAAACGAAAAGTACAGATATACGATGGGGGACACCTGGCTGAATGAGACTACCTGTGAAAGGGATCTAGGAATCCAGGTGGACCACAAGTTGAACATGAGTCAACAGTGCGATGCAGCAGCTAAAAAGGCCAATGCAATTTTAGGCTGCATCAGTAGAAGTATAGTGCCTAGATCAAGAGAAGTAATAGTGCCACTCTATTCTGCTTTGGTCAGGCCTCACCTGGAATACTGTGTCCAGTTTTGGGCACCACAATTCAAAAAGGATGTGGAGAAACTGGAGCGTGTCCAAAGGAGGGCAACTAAAATGGTGAAGGGTCTGGAAAGCAAGCCCTATGAGGAACGACTTAGGGAGCTGGGGATGTTTAGCCTGGAGAAGAGAAGCCTGAGAGGTGATATGATAGCCGTGTTTAAATATTTGAAGGGATGTCATATCGATGAGGGAACAAGCTTGTTTGCTGCTGCTCCAGAGACTAGGACCCGAAACAATGGATGCAAGCTGCAAGAAAAGAGATTCCACCTCAACATTAGGAGGAACCTCCTGACAGTAAGGGCGGTTCGACAGTAGAACACACTCCCTCGGAGAGTAGTGGAGTCTCCTTCCTTGGAGGTCTTTAAGCAGAGGCTGGATGGCCATCTGTCATTGGGGATGCTTTGATTGGGAGTTCCTGCATGGCAGGGGGTTGGACTGGATGGCCCTTGTGGTCTCTTCCAATTCTATGATTCTATGATCAGCCCTGGTGGCGCAGTGGTTAAATGCCTGTACTGCAGCCACTCACTCATAGACCACAAGGTTGCGAGTTCAATACCAGCCAGGGCTGAGGCTCGACTCAGGCCTGCATCCTTCCGAGGTCGCTAAAATGAGTACCCAGATTGTTCGGGGGCAATCAGCTCACAGTTGTAAACCGCTTAGACATCCCATAGCGTGATATGAAGCGGTATATAAATAAGCTGCTTTTTGCTTTGCTTTATGATTCTATGCCGTTTGTTGTTGTTGTTTTTTTATAATTTGAATTTTGGATAATTCGAATTTTTTTACTGGTCCCTTGGGGTTCGAATTATCCAAGTTCCACTGTATTACATTTTTGTCACTCTAGTATAAACATTTTTTCCAGTTGACTTCTATTCAGTCTATTCCACCTCTAAAAGATGGAATATCTATCTATGTATCTCTTCATGCACACACTTCTATGGGATAGATAGATAGATAGATAGATAGAGGGCATTCCACCCAAAATGTATATCCACGTTACAGGTTTTAAAAATAAGAGTTTCTGCCACAGACCCAAATACCACAAGGGCAGAGGAGTATTGTGGAATTAGAAGCCATACTGTATTATGTAATTCATACGACTATCCATCTCTTAATGCACACACTTGAATGGGATAGCTAGCTAGATGTTAACCCCCCCCAAAAAATGTATAGCCACTGAGCAGCTTTTTTTTCTTTTCAAAATAAGTTTCTGCCACAAAACCCAAAAAACTTGAAGAAAGAAGGGAAGACCACAAGGGCAAAGCTTTTTTAGTGAGATCTGCAACTGAGTGCTTCTTCAGCCATGCTCCTTCAACTCACCAGAGGGAAAAAGAGAAGAGGGTCACAGCCTTGACCTTCCCAGAGGCTCAAGCACAAGCAAACTGCTGCAGCCTCTCCTAGATGACCTACTCTTACTCATTACAAACCTCTGTTGCCTTGACCACACTCCGACAAAGTCTGTGTTGACTGAACTATCAGAAAGCAAAGGTGCCACTATCTCAGCCACCCATGGGGGCAATACTGGAATATTTTGGAATTCCAGATCACTGTACCTATAAAACCCCAAATTTCCTAGGATGGAGCCATGGCAACCAAAGCAGTATAGAGCTGATAGAGCTCTGCAGCCTGGATATGCCCAAATTCAAAACACTGCCCTCTCAGCGAAGCTTGGAGAAGTTAACCTTTACGGACTAGAACGCCTCAAATGGTATTACATTTTTGTCACTCTGCTCTCTGGGCCCAGATGAAGAGAAAGAGGACTGCATTCCAGAACCTTCTTCCTGACCTCACAAGGCAGCTCTGATCATATGCCCCAAACTGCTTTTGAACATGCAAAAATCAGGCAAGATTTGCTTTGCTCTTTGCAAAAAAGATTGAAAAACAATGGGCCCTTGGTATCTGCTGGGACTTGGTTTTGGGCTCCCCTGGGGACAGCACAATCCGTGGGCGCTCAAGTCCCATATTTATATCAAATGGGAGACCTTGGGCAAGTCACACTCTCTCATCCTCAGATGGCCCTGGCAAACCGCCTCTGAAGAAGCTTCCCATGAATTAATTTCGTGTGGTTTCTTACAGCTAGATGACCAATGATATCTTCTATTATGTAGCCAATTGTATTTTTCTGCTGAACATATCTTCATTAAAATTATTACTGTTGTTGTTGTTATTATTTATGTTTATTTATACTATCTTTATATTATTAATTATTACTGATATCCCATCCTTCTCCCAGGACAGGGACTCAGGGAAGCTTACAACATTAACAAACAATACAATTAAAAACATACAAAAATAGTACATTAAAACAGCATTAAATTACTCCAATAATTGAAACAAATGTCACGCCAAAACAAAAAAGACAACAACCCCAAATACTTAAAAAAAGAAATGGCTTAAAATATACATTTTACAATGCCTCCTTCGGAGCTGTGAGCAGCTGCCCTTTCCCAGCCCCAAGCCCTGGACTGAGGCTCCCTGGAAATGCCTCCTTCCTTCGGCCTTCCATGGCAGAATCTGGGACTCAGGGGGATCCAGCGGCCCTTTCCCCTTCTTTCTGAGGGACCCAGGCGCCCTGAGAGGCCTCAGCCCTCAGCGGGGAGGCTCCTTAGCCGCCATTTTGGGCCCAACCCTCTCCTCTCCAGAGCCAGGCCATGGCTGCCCTCCTCCACTTCCGGCTGGGCCTCTCCCTTCGGAAAGGCGGCCATTGCCCTCCTGGCCCCGCCCACTCCCCCTCACGTGACCAGGACCACACCAGGACTGCGACGGGCTCCTTGCCGCCGCCGCCGCCTCCTCCTCACGTGACACGAGGACTCCGACGTCGACGACGCGTCAGCATCAGGGCCCAGCCAATCGCGGTCGCCCACTCATTTGCCTCAACCGGGCGCCTGCGACCATTGGGCCACCTTGGCCGGGACGTTACAGAGACCGAGGGCCGGGATTGGCCAGGCTTCGGGGGGAGGAGTCGAGGCGCCATTGGCTGAGAGCGGGATTGGCTGGCTGTGTGGGAGGGCGTGGCCTCTCCCTCAGAGAGGGTTTTGCAGTCTCTTGAGGAGGAGGAGGGCCGAGTGGCTTCCCTTCCGCTGCGGCCCAGGAAGGAGCCCTCTCCCAGGCCAGGCCCTCTTCCTCCTCCTCCTTCTCTAGGCCTCTTCCTCAGAGGCAGCCCTTGCTCCTCCATGGCCCCAAGATGGGGAGGGAAGGAAGGAAGAGGGAATAAGGGCCTCAGGCGAAGGAGGAGAGGCCTCCAGGGGATCCCATGGCTGCCTTCTTCTCAGGAGGAGGCTGAGGCTGAGAGAGTGTGACTAGCCACCATCACCCAGAGGGAGAGAAGGGCCGCCAGCTCCATCGGGCCTAGTCTGAAAAAGAAGAAAGCCAATGGAATGGAAGAAGACAATGAGAATTTCAGTAGCGCAGAACATTAAAGGAAATATATTTAAAATGCATAATAGATGGCATCTGACTCTTCAAAGACTGCCCAAAATGTACAAACGAGTAAATAATACCTGTTGGAAATGTCAAAGATAGAGGAACCTTTTATCATCGGTGGTGGATATGTGTAAAAATTAAGAAATTTTGGAAAAATACACATCAATCAATTGAAAAATATATATTAGGCATTGAATTTCGAATGAAACCGGAAACTTGTTTATTAAGTATGATTGAAGACCAATCTGAAATTCAAAATACAAGGAAAATCTTTTATATGAAAGCAGCCGCTAGGTTGCTTTTAGCCCAAAAATGGAAAAATTCTGAAATTCCAGCAATGGAAAAATGGTTAATAAAGTTGATAGAGATGGCAGAAATGGATAAATTAACTTGTATTATAGGAAATGAAAACCAGAAGAATTCTGTAAAAGGTTGGGAATAGATAATAAAATATATAAATGATCAATGGAATATAAGGATTGAATTAGTTAGGATTATCGAACAACTATATAATTTTGAATTTTATATATAATTTAGATTTACAGTGATAGTCCTTGGATCTAGTAGGATTAAATCAGGTATTTTGGTTGAAGAGATAGGAAACAGCTGAAGAAAAAGAAAACTAATGAAAAAGAAAAGTTCTAGCTTGGGAACTTATGTCCAATAGGAACAAGTGTGGGAAATTATATAGGACTCGAATATGTTTTAAATAGATAAACAATGTTGAATGGAGATATGTATGAAAAGTCAGTTTGTTTATTTTTTATGTTTTTGTATTTATGTCTTTGTATTTATTTATATATATTCAATAAAATTTAACAACAAGAAGAAAGCCCTCCCTCTAGCCATCATTGTCCAGAGGGAGAGAAGGGCAGGCCAGCTCCATTGGGCTTAGCCCCAGTAAGAAGAAGGGCCCTCCTTCCAGTCTATCTGCCTTCTTCCAGGCTTCAGAGGGAGAGAAGATCTGCTGGACTTATTCCCCTTCACCACCACCATTCCCTTCTCCTTTTGTGTCTTATCTTTTTAGATTGTAAGCCTGAGAGCAGGGAAATGTCTAATTAACCATTTGTAAGCTTTTGGCTGAAGAGCGGGGTAAATACTCCTACTGTAATGAGAGAAGAGAAGAGAATACTGGCTCCCAGTGGGTTTCATGGCCGATCTGGGAATAGGACCCTGGTCACCAGAGTCCAAGGAGTCCAGGCCTGGGCCCACTCTGCCCCTGCACTAGCTCCCCTTCGCTTTGCCTTAGGGCTGCTCTAAGTCAGAGACACCTTGAAGGCACACAGGCCAGAAGTAGAGGCAGAGACACAGTCCTTCTGTGAGAGGAGAGGAGTGCAAGAGGAGGGCTACTCTCCCAACTGTCTCCAGGAAGGAAGGCACAAAGGCTGGGATGCTTCCTTGCCCTGGGGCCACTTATTCTGCCCTCTTTGCAGGAGCCCTGTGCTGGGGAAATCCCATCATCCCCCAACTGGGAAAAGCCACAGGACCAGGTGGCAGAGCAGGGGGCACATGGGCTTTGGTGGCTGCTGCCGCCAGGTTTTGGAAGTCCCTTCCTCCTTAGGGAGGCTCCCATGGCTCCCCACGTGTTGCCCTTGTTCTGCTTGCGAGGAGAAACCCCCTCCTTGATTCCCTCTTGGGGGAATGGGCTGCAATGGCATTTAACAGTTGGCTGAAGGAAGGCACAAAGGCTGGGATGCTTCCTTGCCCTGGGGCCACTTATTCTTCCCTCTTTGCAGGAGCCCTGTGCTGGGGAAATCCCATCATCCCCAACTGGGAAAAGCCACAGGACCAGGTGGCAGAGCAGGGGGCACATGGGCTTTGGTGGCTGCTGCCGCCAGGTTTTGAAAGTCCCTTCCTCCTTAGGGATGCTCCCATGGCTCCCCACGTGTTGCCCTTGTTCTGCTTGCAAGGAGAAACCCCCTCCTTGATTCCCTCTTGGGGGAATGGGCTGCAATGGCATTTAACAGTTGGCTGTTGATTTTTGTCTTTTCTATTTCAAAGACTGCATCTCCCATGTGAGCTAGCCTGGGTCCCAAGGGCTTTGGAGGAGGAGGAGAGCTTTCTTTTCTCTGTCCCTCCATTGGCATGGCAGGGCTTGAGGAGGGCAAGTGAGACAGGACCTTCTTGGTGGCTGCTCCTGGACTGTGGGACTCCCTGCCAGAGTCCCTGCGTTATTTCTGCCAGCCAGCAAACACCTTTTGACTGAGACAGGCCTTGAACTCCTTGAATAGCATTTGGGCTGCCTTGAAAATAGGGTGTTTTTCCACCAACAATTGAAGAGTGGAAAATAAAATTAGAAGAAGCAATAGAGATGGATACATTAATAACCACTTTGAAAGGAACATCAAAGAAAAAAATAGAAGAGGAATGGAATAAACTGATAAATCATTAAATGGATTAAATAACAATGAATATACAAAAAATAAAATTAAAAAGAGAAAGGAAAAAGAATTAAGGCAGATACGCATATTTATATATGTGGAAAATATATACATATATAAAGAAGTAAAACAAAATCATCTATAAACTCTAAAGACTCAAGGGAGTTGGAAGGCAAGAAATGTTAAAGGAAAATAAAAGAAGTAAAGAATATAAAGAAGATTTGGAAATGTGAAATTAGCTTGGCTATACTAGACTAAAATATAATATTTGAGATATAAGAATCTTGATGGGATGAATATGATAGTCAATGAATGGATAATAGGATAATAATGGAAATTTGGAAAGGATAAGTTGTTTTTGTATTATGAATGGACAAATAATTAAATATTGGAGAAATTCAGCTTTATATTTTTTTCTTTTCTATTTTTTTATAATAAATGATGAGATTAGAACCTTATTAAAACACGTGTGTGTGTGTGTGTAGAGGTATAGGAAAGGTTTAATTCTAAGCCCTAAAGGCAGATTGTTTAATTATTTAATTAAATAAGTGATTTATGATTTAAGATGAAATAATAATATTAATAATAACAACAACAATAAAATTTATTTATATACCGCCCAATGGTGTCCCAATCCGGGCGGTGTGCAAAATAAAATAGTTACAGTAAAAAGCATATCCCTCCCCACCTTAAAACAATATTAAACAATGACATAGTTAAAATCCTAATAATAATTTAAATGAAAAATCATAACAATTAAAATAATAAAAACATAGCACATCACCCCATTATTACTCTGCGGGGGAGCCAAGGTTCAAATAGTGTCACTGAAGGAGGAGGGAACAGCCCGGGGCTGAGCTACTTAGTCTGGAAAGGCCTGCCGGAAGAGATCTGTCTTGACAGCCTTTTTGAAACTGTCCAAAGATGTTAATTGACCGATCTTGTCCGGCAGATTACAATAGATTACAATTGTCAATTTTGGAAAGAATCTCTGTAATTAAAATGTCGATGTTGCCCAGATTTTTGTTCCTATTTCAGAAGTTATATGCTCAGAAAACAAATTTAAGGAGTGGCATAAGGATATTTTGAGGTTCATCTGGGCTGGGAAGAAACCTCCAATAAAAATTAAAAAAAAGTTTGTAAAATGCTCAGGAGAGAGGTAGTTTGGGACTTCTCAATATTTTGAGTGGGTGTTTACATTTTTTAAAAAACACTTAGGAGAATGTGTTTTTTGCTGAGGGGGTGGGGCTTTGGTGAGTCACATCTGTGAGTCACTAGGGAGTGGAGCTAGCAGCCTAGCTGTCAGGATTAGCACCAGCACCTTGGAAAATCAATCAGTCAGTTTGATTATAGAACCAACAGCACTTTATTGATAGATCCAAAAGTCAGACATGTGCCTCACTCAGCTTCTTAGCTGAGACTGACCACACCCCCGCCATCGACAAAGAAAAGGAATAGCCCAAAGTCAAGCTCCCCCCTCATGTGAAAGCCCGCTTGCAAAACCCCTTCTGGTTCCCACAAAACTGAAACTACATTCCCTGCTTCAAGAGCCAGGCTCCCAAGGCCACTGATAAGACACCTGGCCCTGCTATACACTATATCTCACTGTCTACATTCTTATTATGACTAAGCTCCCCCATCATCCCCAACTATTAAACCCTACACTATATATCTGATAGAATACTAACAGGATTCTAACAGTCGGCCCCCCTGAAAACAGAAACCCCCCCCAACAGCGAAAGCAGATGCAAGTAAGAAATCAAGAAACAGAAGGAAGAAAGGGCTTGTCAGGATATTGCGCATGAAAACAAGCCACCAAATCAGGCGCATTAACATGAGCAACAGAAACCCATTTGTCGTGATCCGTAGAAAATGTTTCCAACGTGTCAGATATTGGAGCATGCCCTTGTGAAATCTAGAGTCCAGAATCTTTGAAATTTCAAAATCTGATGTCCATCAATCATCATAGGGAGAGGTGGTAGGTCAACCTTCTTCCAACGACCCGTGCTGTGATCTGGTTTCAGCAACCTGAAATGAAAAACTGGATGAAGCTGACGATAGGATTTGGGAAGAAGGAGTTCAGCAGTGACATCATTAACAAGTCTTTTAACTGGGAAAGGTCCAATGAACTTAGGACCTAACTTCTTGGAGGGAAGCCTGGATTTTAGATTCTTTGTAGAAAGATACACCATGTCCCCAGGCTTAATGTCCCAGCCATCAGCCCGTTTTCTGTCAGCATATTTCTTGTATTGACGCTTGGCCTCCTGCAAAGCTCTAGTAATCACAGGCCAGGCCCCCCTAACCTTTTCAGCCCACTGAGTCACTGGAACGGGGTCAGCCTTATCAGCTGGCAAAGCAGGGAGCAGCTTGGGTTCAAACCCATAGTTAATCAAAAAAGGAGACTGCCCAGTACTGCGGTGCACGGCACTGTTAAAAGCGACCTCAGCATGGGGGAGCAAATCAAACCAATCATCTTGCAGGTAATTTGTATAGGAGCGCAAGTATCTTTCCAGCACCATGTTGGTTTTTTTACATTGACCGTCCGATTCTGGATGATAAGCCATGCTGAGCGCTAATTGGACCCCCAATTTTCCCTGTAACACCCTCCAAAATTTAGAGGTGAACGTGCTCCCCCGATCCGAGACAATTCTGTCTGGCAGTCCGTGATATTTATAGACATGGGAAATAAACAAATCAGCCAGTTTAGGAGCAGAGGGCATCCCTTTGCAAGCCACATAATGAGCTTGTTTAGAAAACAAGTCCACTACCACCCAAATGGTGTCTCGGCCCTTACTCGGTGGCAAATCCGTTATGAAGTCCATAGCAATGTGTTTCCAAGGCACTTCAGGAGTGGGCAAAGGTTGAAGCAATCCTCTAGGCTTGGCAACCACAGGCTTGGCCCTAGCACAAACAGGACAGCTCCTGACATAAGTCTCCACGTCAGCACGCACACCATCCCACCAATAGGTGTTACGTATTTTGTGCTAAGTCTTTAGGTATCCCCAATGGCCCGCAGCTTTAGAATCATGGCATAGTTTTAGAATGTCTTCCCTCATGGAAGCAGGAACATAAATCTTTGACTTTCTAACCCACATGCCTTGCGCATTTCGAGACAACAGGTCTTTATGATGTAGGAGCCAGTCGTCAGTTTCTGCCACCTGCTGGATTTTGAGCAGAATGTCATCCAATGGAGTGTGAGACTTAACCTGTAGAGGGGGCTGAGTCAAAGCCTTGGCCTTGTTGCGAGTGATCACGGCAAGGCCCAACTGTTCAGGGGAAAAGATAATTTCAAGTGGAGTTGCATCCTTCCCCACATGCTGTGGCAATCTGGACAGTGCATCAGCCAATATATTTTGGCGGCCAGGGAAAAATTTCAGTCTAAACCTGTATTTGTAAAAGTCCTTGGCCCACCTCCTCTGTTTGGGGGTTAGTTTACGGGGAGTTTGCAACGCCTCCAAATTCCTGTGGTCCGTCCACACCTCAAAAGGGTGCGGAGCCCCTTCCAGAAATTGTCTCCAGCTTTCTAGGGCATGTTTGACTGCATAGGCTTCCTTCTCCCAGCAAGGCCAAGTCATTTCAGCTTTTTGGAACCTCCTAGATAGGTAAGCACATGGCCTGAGCTTGTCCTCACTGTCCCTTTGTAGAAAAACAGCTCCCATAGCAAAGTCACTGGCATCCACTTGTACCACAAAAGGTTTATCTGGGTCTGGGTGGAGCAAAATAGGCTCAGTGCTGAACAATAACTACAACTGGTCAAAGGCACGTTGGCACTCCTCAGATCAATGGATTGGGGTGGAAGGTTTGGGCACCTTGGCCCCCCTTTGTGTCACTTCCCCCCCATTTTTGTCCACCCCCTTGGTTTTAGCAAATCAGTGATGGGCAGAGCAATCTTGGCAAAATCAGGAATGAACTGCCTGTAAAAGTTAGCAAAGCCCAGAAACTTTTGAACATCCTTGCGGTTTCTAGGTGGCTCCCAATCTAATACCATTTGCACTTTGGCAGGATCCATCTCTATGCCCTGGTTAGAAACCCTGTAACCTAAAAAATCTAGTCTCTCCATGTGGAAGTAGACAGTTTTACATATAGTTGGTTGTCCCACAGTCTCTTGAGAACCTCTCTTAGCAGCTTAATGTAACTATCCAGGTCCTTGGAGTAGATGAGCACATCATCTAAATAGACCAGGACCCCCTCAAAGAGTAAGTCATGTAGTACCTCATTAATGTGTCTCATAAAAATCCCAGGGGCCCCAGATAGCCCAAAAGGGAGGACGAGATACTCAAATGCCCCCAAGGGACAATTAAAAGCAGTCTTGTATTCATCTCCCTCCTTGATGCGAACCCGGTGGTAAGCGTCCCTTAAGTCCAACTTTGTAAAGACCTTGCCCGTGACCAATCTTCCCAGCATGTCTTTCATTAGGGGCAAAGGGTATTTATTGGTACTACAAATCCCATTCAAATTGCGATAGTCCACAACCAGGCGAAGAGAACCATCTTTTTTTGCCCTAAAAAACACAGGGGCAGCAAAGGTTGAAGTGGATGGCCTGATGAACCCCCTGGCCAAGTTCTTTTCAATGTATTCCTTCAAAGTGGCCAGTTCCCTTGGGGTCATAGAGTACAGCTTACGTTTAGGTAGTGACGCTCCCGGCAATATTTCAATGGTGCAATCTGTCTCCCTGTGCAGAGGCAGCACATCGCATTCTTGAGCTTCAAAAACCCCTTTCAAGTCTTGGTAGCACGGGGGGAAAGGACTGCGCTTCCCCCCCAGCACCATCAATATCCCCATCCTTTCATCCATTTTCTAGATGGGCAGCCGCTTCCTTTGGGGCTTGCCCTGGGAGTGCCTCTGTGGGGAGGAAAGGAGGGAGCACAATACCCTGGTCAAGACAGTGTTCTCTACAAACCGGGTCATCAAAAATCAACTGTCTATCCCTCCACCTCAAGGTAGGATTGTGGTGGTGCAACCAGTCTATTCCCAGCATTAAGTGGTAGTTGTAAGTGTGTCCTACTACCAACTGAAGCTGTTCCCAGTGGTCTGCTACCCCCAACCACACGGGGCGGTCTTCTTCTCTGCCACTTGCCCCCCCATTAGGGATCCATCCATCTGCACAAAAGGTATGGGTTCCTGCAAAGGGTGGGTTGTAATGTCCAAACAATTCACCACCACAGGGTTAATCAAGCACCTGGTGCACCCACAATCAATGGCCGCAATTAATTGCATAGCCCTTTTTTTGGATCCCACCACCAGAGTCACTGACACTGAAAATAGGGGGACACCCCCACTCACCATTCGTCCACGGCTCTCTATTTCGGTAGCCTGCCTTTTGTCACTTTCTAAGGCAGGCTCCAGAAGTTTAAAGGCCCCTCCTCGGCTTCAGAACTATCGCTGTCTGTCCAGACTTCCATCTCCTTTTCCTCAGCTGCTTTCAGGCTGCGGTCGGCTGGGGTTTTTTTCTCCGGCTTGCTTTTCCCTCCTTTCATTGTTTTGTTGGGGGGGGGCTGAGGGGGGCTGGTCTTCCTCGCCTGGTTCATGTCGGGGCAGGCTGCAATTAGGTGGCCTTTATTGCCGCACTTCAAACACAAACCCAGTCTGCGCCTCCTCTCCCGCTCACTCTCAGAGGAGCTTGCTTGCCCTTTGGGTTTTGGTGTTTGGGCCCGGTTTCCCTTCACTTTAATATCCTTTGACCGTTTTTGGTTTAGCATTTTGATCTCATGTAAAATCGCTTCCGCTTCTCCCGCTACTCTGATCCATTCCATGGCTGTGGGAGGTTTGCCCATGGTGAGGGCCCATTTCACTATCTCCAGACGCAGTCCTTCTTTAAAATACTGGATCTTCATGCCCTCCGTGCAGTCTGGCACTTGGGCCACTAATCTCTGGAATTCCATGGCATACTCAGCCACCATCCTGGATCCCTGATCAAGGGCCCTAAGTTCTGCTAGGGCAGTGGTGGCCCTAAAGGGGTCTTCGAATCTGGCTCTGAGGGCCCTCATGAATTCGGCTAGGCTTCTCAGCTCTGGTGCTTGGCAATCATATAGTTGCACTAGCCAACTTGCCGCCTCCCCCCGCAGGTGTCTAGCCACACACTTTACTTTGGCCGCCTCATTGGGGAAAGTGGCTTCCCATTCTTCCATGTGATCCACCACTTGCAAAAGGAAGTAGGGCAGCGTTTGGGGGTCCCCATCAAACTTGACTCCCAGTCTCCTGGCCTGCACTCTATCTTGGGGAGGGGCTGCTGGTGGGGGAGCCTGGGGCAAAGCATCTTCCTCCCCCGCTCCTGCTCCTGGGAGCAACACTGCCGGGGCCAGGACCGGTCCTGCTCCTGCTCCCCCTGCTCCTTCCCCCGCGAGTTGTTGGAGCACATTTAGGATGGTGACTAAGGTACCCTGCACTCCCTCCATGTCCACTCTCAGCTGTTGTACTTGAGTTTCCAGGTCGGCTTCCTCTCCAGATGGCAGCTGTAGTGGCTGTGTGAACCCTGTGTTCCAATCCGACCATCGTACAGCTCACCTTCGCTCCTTCGTGCGCGGTGGCACCGCGGTCGAGCCGAACCACTGCCCAGGCACCAGTGGGGTCTGCGGTAACTGCTGCCCCCCTGCCTTCGGCACGGCTCCAGTTCCTCTAGTCACCATCTGCGGATCCTCCACAGCCTCAGTAGTCTGGTTTTCCTTGGAGGACACGGCTTCCTCCATCTCACCCCGGTCCATCATGGTCTCCAGGGAAGGGGGGGGGGAGGGAAAAAATTGGTGTGGTGAGTCTCAGCTAACTGTCAGGATTAGCACCAGCACCTTGGAAAATCAATCAGTCAGTTTGATTATAGAACCAACAGCACTTTATTGATAGATCCAAAAGTCAGACATGTGCCTCACTCAGCTTCTTAGCTGAGACTGACCACACCCCCGCAATCGACAAAGAAAAGGAATAGCCCAAAGTCAAGCTCCCCCCTCATGCGAAAGCCCGCTTGCAAAACCCCTCCTGGTTCCCACAAAACTGAAACTACATTCTCTGCTTCAAGAGCCAGGCTCCCAAGGCCACTGATAAGACATCTGGCCCTGCTATACACTATATCTCACTGTCTACATTCTTATTACGACTAAGCTCCCCCATCATCCCCAACTATTAAACCCTACACTATATATCTGATAGAATACTAACAGGATTCTAACACTAGCTCTATGTAACTCCTCCCAGAGGCTCTCCAGGCCAGTCCCTGCCAGGGAGAGGAAGGAAAGCAATTTTTCACAAGACAAGGGAAAGCACAGCACAGGTAGATTGTGGCCTTGGAACTTTGTTTTAGAGCTTCTTTTTTTAAAAAAAATAATTTAAAGGGATGTGGGGTGTTTTCTGTTGTTGTTGTTCAGAGGAAGAGAGTCAGAGACAGAGAAAAAAATAATTTAAAGGGTGTTTTCTGTTGTTGTTGTTGTTCAGAGGAAGAGAGTCAGAGACTTGCCTCCAGAATAAGGTAGTATCTAGGAGCTCTCTAGAAAGTTATAAACCCAGTTGATTGAGTTCGCTGACAGAGGCTGGTGGAAAGGCCAAGAGAACAGGGGCCCTTTATGTGGGTCTTTACTGGAGGACTTTTTGAGGGAGAAGCCCATAGTCCTTAAGTGCTTACTTAAGATTTCTCAATATGGACACTGAGGGAGCTGCTGCAGTCACCTGCAACACTTGTGAGATGTTTTTCTTCTTCCCAAGAGATGTGGGGAACTTCACCTGCACCAAGTGCAAGTTGGTGGCCCTCCTGGAAGAGAAAAGGATCATTCTGGGAGCTTGCAGCTACAGAATCGATTTGAAGCACACTTCCTTATCAAGGATGAAGAGGAAGAGCAGCAGGGACAGTCCTCAGGGACAGTGCAGGGGACCTTGCGAGTACCAACGCAGGGAACAGCCACTGCTAATGTGTCCGGGAGGTGTGTTGTCTCCCTGGGGCAAAAATCTGTGATGTGACAGTGAGCCTGACAAGATTTGTCAAGCCTACTGACCATTACCCCTTCCTCTTGGTCCATGTGGGAACCAATGATACTGCAAGGCATAGTTTTCAGAATATCAGAAGAGATTATGAGGCCTTGGGTAGGAAGCTGAAAGAGCTGGATGCATAGATTCTTATCTCACCTCTTCTCCCAGTTGAAGGGAATGCTCCAGGAAGGGAGAGGAAAATAGAAGATGTGAATAACTGGCTCTGCAGATGTGCCACCAAGAACGATTTGGATTCTTGGATAATGGTCTGCAGTTCCATGAGGGTGGACCTCTGGCAAGAGATGGACTACATCTCACACCAGTTGGCAGAAACCTTTTTGCCAATAGCCTCAAACATTTGATCAGGAGAGCTTTAAACTGAGTCATGTGGGGGAGGGAGACAGTATCTAGGAAGGCAGGAGTATATCATGGGCTGGAGATAATAGTCAAAGGATTATAGAAGGAACAAGGCAAATGATGCAAGGGCCGAACTTTGCAGACTGTCAGAAATAGTGCAAATTGAGTCCACTTTAAGGGTTAGGGTTAGGGAATCAAGGGAACTGTATTTTATTGTGTGGCACCAGAGCTCTCTGACAGAGAAGGCTCAATGTCTCAGAAAAAACAAACAAAAAACAATTCCAATTATTTCTGGAAGTCTGCAAAGGCCCACAACACAGCAAGTGGGGAGGAACCATGCCCTTAGATGTCTCTACACTAATGAACAAAGCATGGGAAATAAATAAGATGAATTTGAACTCCCAGCACAACAAAGCAAATATGATATAATAGGCATCACTGAAACCTGGTGGGATGAGTCTCATAACTGGAATGTAGAAATGCAGGGGTATAACCTTTTCAAGAGAAACAAGCCAAACAGGAAAGGAGGAGGAATAGCATTATATGTCAGGGATATTTACACCAGTGAAGAAATCCAGGACATCAATCCTGGAAGCCAGGTGGGGAGCATCTGGATAAAAATTAAAGGGGAAAGAAACAACTGGGATGTTATTGTGGGAATCTACTACAGACCCCCAAGTTAGACTGAGGAATTGGATGATGCCTTTCTAGAACAGACGACCACACACTCAGAAAGAAGAGATGTAGTAGTCATGGGTGACTTCAACTATCCTGATATTTGGCATATCTGACATCAATATTGGGAAAGATTCTAGAGCAGATAATTAAATTGACAGTATGTGAACATTTAGAAGGAGATGTCATAATCACTAAAAGTCAACATGGGTTTCTAAAAAACAAGTCATGCCAGACTAATCTGATCTCTCTCTCTCTCTCTCTTTTTTTTTTTTGGATAAAATTACCAGCTTGCTAGATGAATGCAGTAAAGATAGCATATCTTGATTTCAGTATGGCTTTTGATAAGGTCCCCCATGATATCCTTGCAAACAAGATAGTGAAATGTGGGCTAGACAATACAACTGTTAGGTGGATTACTGGTTGACTGACCGAACCCAAAGGATGCTCAGCAATGGCTCCTCTTCTTCATCCTGGAAAGAAATGACCAGTGGGATGTCCAGTGGGGTTCTATCCTGGGCCCAGTGCTATTCAAAATCTTTATCAATGACTTGGATGAAAGAATAGGGAGGCATGCTTCTCAAATTTTCAGATGATACCTGTTAGAATATGGACGGGTTATACAGTCAAAGGTGAAATGTAGAGATGTTTGTGTGGAATTTTCCTCATGAGAACAACATCTAGAGCAGGGGTAGGCAACCTTTCCCCTTTAAGGGCAAGGGACTTCAGCTCCCAGAATCCCAGGAGCTATTGGCCAACATGGGACTATTGAGCAACATGGCTGAGGCTTCTGGGAACTGAAGTCCCTCAACCCTTAAAGGGGACAGGTTGCCTACCCCTGATCTAGAGAAACAAAGTGAATCTAACACCAGATGGCCAAGAAGTCATAAACATGAACTTTCCCAAAGATACAACTCATAGACACAGATTTTGTTATGGGAAGCAAGAGATATCAAAAAGGTAAACAATACATCAACATTGTTAGGCCTGGGAAAGAAACCATGTGGTGGATGATGGACAGCAAGAGGCTGGGTTAATATACATCAGGGGTAGGCAACCTAAGGCCCGGGGTCCAGATGCAGCCCCCCGAGGCCTTTGGACCGGCCCCAGGCCGGTTCTGCCGCCGCTGCCGCCTCCCGCCATGATGATATTGATTATTGTTGTTGTTACTTGTTCTTGGGGTTTTCTTGGCAAAATCTCCACAGGGGTTTTGCCATGGCTTTTCCAAGGCTGAGAGAGTGTGCATGCATTTTTTTTAATTTTTTAAAAATATTTTTTTATTTTTATATTTATTTATTTATTTGTTTTTGGTGCTTTGGCCCCCCAATTGTCTGAGGGACAGCAACCCGGCCCCCGGCTCAAAAAGGTTGCCTACCCCTGATATACATCATACAGACATCATTCAATTAACATAAGGTTAACACCCAGAAGGTGGAGTATGGGAAGGGCCTAGAAAATCCTTTGTTTAAGAATGTTTATAATTCAAGATGTGAGTATGTGCGTGTTTCTGACAGTGGTTTTTAACCATGGAGCTAAGTGTTAGCTTGTAGTTTTTGAGTATGTTTATACTGCTTTTATAATGTCTTTCCCTTGTGGACAGGGTGACCAGAAGCCATAGCCACCAAGGAGGAGAAGGCACCACAAAATGTAGGCTGTTACAAAATAAAAGCTAAAGATACTCCTATTAATATAAAGTCATGCTTCTTAGCCACGTCCTCTGACCTTTGGGAATCCCTCCTAGACAGAAGGCTGAAATACGGATGTTTCCCAGAGAAAGGAGGATGTCTGGTCACCCTGCTTTGTGGAGGGAAGATGGGGCGGGGGCTGTTCTGGTTGTTAATGAGAGATGGCCTAGTTATTGTCAGCTGAAAGTAACTATGCTGGCGATTTGCTGTAATAAATGGAATGGATGGAAGAATGCATGAAAGAAAGAAAATGAGGGAGGACTGGTCCCCTGGCATTTCTCCTGCTGCCCCCTGGTGGTTGTAGCCCTTACTGCAAGGCATCCCTTCCGGCCGCTGGAGGACAAGGACCATTTGCAAGTCCAGCCTCACCTTCATCCACTCCAGAAAGGCCAGGACTTTTTTGTCTGATGGGGAATATCCTGAGCAGGGGAAGCCAAGCGTAGCCATGACAGGCACCCTGGGCTCCAGGAAAGCTGGTTTTGGTAAGCTTAAGGCAGTACTGTGAGATCCTATGGTCAGAAATCGTGTTGTTGTTGTTGCTGTTGTTAACTTCCCTCAAGTTAATCTGGACCCATGGCAACTCTATGGATGAGACATCTCCAAGAAGACCCTTTCTTTCTCTACTATTCTGCTTAATTCCTGCAACCCCTTAATAAATACCCATGGCTTCCTTAATAAGAGAGTCCCTCCATCGATATCATATGGCCTTCCTCTCTTCCTCCTTTCCTCCACCTTTCCTAGCATTTTTGTCTTTTCCAACAATTCATACCTTCTCTTGACGTGTCCAAAGTACGACAGTCTAATAAGTCATCTTGGCTTCTAGGGATATCTCTGGCTTGATCTGCTCTAGGACCCCTTTCTTTGTCCTTTTGGCTCTCCATGGGATCCTCAGCATCTTCTCCAGCCCCACATTCTCTCAAATGCATTGATTTTGCTCCTATCTCCTTTCTTGACTGTCCAGCTCTCACATCCATCCATGGGAAGAATAGGGAATACAATGGCTTGTATGATTCTGACTTTTGTGCTGAGTTGTATGTCTTTTTTGCATTTTAGGCTCTTTTCTAGTTCTTTCATAGTTGCTCTCCCCATTCTTAGTCTTCTTCTGATTTCCTGGCTGCAGTCCCCATTTCTATCCATGTTTGATCCCAGGAATGAGAACTCTTTGACTATTTCTATTTCTTCATTGTCTAGGTTGAACTTGTGAAGGTCCTCCTTGGTGGTTATTATTTTTGTTTCCTCTATGTTTAGCACTTTCTTCTTGGATCTTCCTTAGTAGCTGTTCCAGATCTGTGAGGTTTTCTGCTAGTATTATTGTCAGTGTGTGGATGATGGGTGTTACAGTGATGCTCAGGCACCCAGCAGAATCTGCAGGGCAAGCTGGCTGCTGTGATCCACAACCTCTTTGTAACTCTTACCATCGACTGGCTCAGCTTCCCTTCTTTCAGGATCCTGTCTTCCTCAGTCAAGAAGAGACATTGTAAAGTCCAAAAGCATAGTTTATTAATGCATATAAAAGAAAAATAAGATAGCTAAGTAAAATTCATTGTGATGAACTTGTCCAGTTCAGCCATGCAAGATTACATCTTTAACAATCCCAAAAGCTTAGTATCCAACTTGTTGCAGTTAAAACCACTGCTTCCAGGCACACACTCTCACGCACTCACATCTTGAATAATAACATTCTAGACAAAGGATTCTCTAGCCCAGGGGTCGGCAACCTACGTCCCGTGGGCCGGCCCCGGCCCGCTGAGGCCTTGTTACCGGTCCCTGGCCGGTCCTGCCGCCGATGCCACCGCCGTAGCCTTTTTTTTTCCCCCGGGCTTCTCCGGCCGCCATTTTGTGTTCCAACACAAATGGCGGTCAGGTTGCGTGCAGCAAGCTCTGCCTCCTCCTCCTCGCCATCCGCCCTCCGTCCTCCGCAGAAGGCCAGCGAGCTCCTCTGCTGCCTGCCTGCCTCCCTCCACCCCGCCGCCATGGCAGCACTCTTGAAACCTGCCTGCCTCCCTCCCCTCCGCCGCCATGGCAGCGCTCTTGAAACCAAAGCCAGGGCTCTTTCCTGGGCTGCCCCATTGAAGTCGCAAGCCAGAAGAGAGCTTTGACTTCGGTTTAAGGGGGAATCGATCCTCTGCTTTTCCATCCCCAAAGCAGAGGCTGCAAGGGTCCCCCCTTTTTGGGGTGGAAAAACTGGATTCCAACCGAAGCCAGGGCTTTGCCCAGCCCTCCTTGGGGCGCGTGGGGCTGTTCTGGGCCTTCCTGAGGCCCCTTCACTGGGCTCTGCTCCAAGACATGGGGCCACCGCTGGCTCTGGGCACAGGTAAGCCTTAAAATTTAACGTTGTTGTTGTATGCATGCCTTCAAGTTGTTTCGCCTCATGGCGACTTTCAGGCGAAGCTATCATGAGGTTTTCTTGGCAGGTTTCTTCAGAGGAGGGGGTTTGCCATTTCCACCCTCTGAGGCTGAGAGGGTGTGACTTGCTCAAGGTCAGGCAGTGGGTTTCCCTGGTTGAGCAGGGATTCATTGACCATCTCATTAGCCAGAAGCAGGCCCATAGTTCCCATTGAAATACCGGTAAGTTTGTTGATTTAACTTTATTTGTTCTTCATTTTAAATATTGTATATGTTCCTGTTTTGTTTTTTTACTTCAAAATATCATGTGTGCAGTGTATGCAGGAATTATTTTTAATTTTTTTTAAAGTTTTGTAATTTTTTTTAAAAAAATTATTTATTTATTTATTTATTTACTTCAGCCCTCCAATAGTCTGAGGGTCAGCGACCCGGCCCCCGGCTCAAAAAGGTTGCCTACCCCTGCTCTAGGCCCTTCCCATACTCCGCCTTTTGGGTATTAACCTTCAGGTTGATTGGATGATCTGTACGTGACGAATGCTAACCCAACCTCTTGTTGTTCACCTTCCATCATGTGATCTATTTTCCCATAACAACTTTTATTATTGTTTCCTTATGTAAACAAGGTTGCTTTCCCATCTAGTGGTTTCTGTATTGTTTTGTCTTTCTAGGCACCTGGACTGAGTTGTTGTGTTTGGCCTAGAAGCATGTTCTCAAGGGGAAAAATACAGACACACACACACATCTTTACATTTCACCTTTGACTGCATAGCCCATCTATTCTCTGACAATTATGGGGTCATCTGCATATCTCAGATTGTTGATATTCCTTCCTCCTATTTTCACTCCTCCTTCTTCTGTGTCCAAGCCTGCTTTTCTTATAATATGTTCTGCATAGAAGTTGAACGGATCTGGTGAAAGGACGCAGCCTTATCTGAGCCCTTTGCCGATTGGGAAATCCTAGAGTTGGAAGAGACCCCCCCCAAGGGCCACCCAGTCCAAGTCCTTTCTGCCATGCAGGAACTCAACATCTAAGCCTCCCCTGGGACCGATGGCCACCCAGCCTCTGTTTCCTCGAAGGGAAGGAAATCCTCAGAGGGAAGGAAGAGGGTTCCTGGGGCTCAAGGCCAGTTCCATGGAGGAAGAAAGCTCAGTGCTGCCCTACGGAAACCTGGATGTGGATGGAGAAGGGATTTCCAGGTGAGCAGAGGCTCCAGAAGGGACTAAGATTCCCAAAGTGCCCTTTCTCCATCTTCTCAGAACCAGGACTTTGGTTGCTTTCTCTGCTGGCCCTCCTCCGCAGGGCTGTTGTGAAGGTTCCCAGGGAGTCTCTCTGTCTCTCTCTCTCTCTGCCCAGAAGGGCCTTTTTTGGGGAGGTCCCTTCTCCTCCTCCCCCCTCCCCTTGTCTTTGGCCTTTCAGGCTCCTCCCAGAGGAAACAGGCCCCCTCCTCCCTTAAACCTCCTCTAAACCCAGCTCCCCCCTTCCTGGAAGGACAAAGGGGGGGTCTAACCAGTCCCAACCCCCCCCCCCCCATAAGGCCTCAGAAGGAAGGAAGGAGGGAGGGAGGGAAGGAAGGAAGGAAGGAAAAGGTCTGTGTGTCGGGTGTGTGTCTGGGCCTGATCCGGATCCTGTGGGCCTCTCAGCATCTCAGGGGAAGGGTTTCTCTCTCTCTCTGCCCCCCCAAAACAGCCTTTGTGTTTGGGGGGGTCCCTCTTTCTCCTCCTCTTTCTCTTTGCCTTTGGCCTTTTAGGCTCTTTCTAGGAGAAACAGCCCCTTCCTCCTCCTCTAAGCCTCATCCCAAAAATGAAGAGGGTGCCCCCCGTTTTCCTGGCCATTCCCAATGCCCCCCCCCCCCAAAAAAAAGAGGCCTCGGAAGGAAGGGCCCTCTTTCCAAAAGGGAGGGGGCTCTGCAAGGGGAAGGAGGGGCAGGCTTTCAATGCAAGGCCTTGTTCGTGTCTCTGGAGGGAGGGAGGGACCCCTCTGCATTTGGGTAAAGCCCCCCTCCCTCCCTTTCTCCCTCCCTCCCTTTTTTTTGGCCCTGACCCCTTTGCCCTCCCCCTCTCCCAGCAGAAGGCGTCCCTGAGGAGAAAGAGAGGGAGTGCGCATGCTCAGAGTCCTTCCTGGCAGGCGGGGAGGGCAGCGGCTTCGGGGGGGGGGGGGCTGCGACTGAGCATGCGCAGTGGCCGCCAGGCCTCCCTCGCTCTTTCTTCCCGTCTTTCTTTGAGGAGAGGAGCGAAGGCGAAGGCGAAGGCGAAGCTGGGCCTCGAAGGGCCTCCTCTTCCTCCTTCCTTCTTTGAAGAGGCCGCAATGGAGCCCGAGGTGAGGAGGACTGAGGAGGGGAGGAAGGGAAGGGCTCTGTTAATGGAGGGCTCTGTGTGTGTCTCGTATTTACAATAGATAGAGATATAAAGCGTTTGTGTCCTTCTGGGCAGGAATGGAGGAGGGAAGGGAGTGAGAGAGGGAGGGGGGGTCCTCCAAGCCCTTTTCCCCTTTGGATCTCCCTGCCTCTCCCAAGGGCCCCCTCCCCTTTCTCCCTGGGCCCCAAGGAATGTCCTGAGGGAGGGAGGGAGAGGAGGGGCCCTAAGACCCCCCTGCCCTTTGTTTGGGGGGGAGGAGAGGGGGCTTTCTTTCATTCTGATAAATGAAGACCCTGCAGCCATTCTTCTCAAGGGAGGCTTTCTCCCCCATTTCCTTCCCCTCCTCCTCCTCCTGAGAGACTGCGCATGCTCAGAGGCAGACCCCCTCCCTCCCTCCCTCCTTGACTTCTTGGCAAGCAGTGAGGGCAGCGGCTTCAGGAGCTAAGACTGAGCATGCGCAAGTCCCCCAGCATCCCTCTGCTGCAATGGAGCCCAAGGTAAGGAGGACTCAGGAGGAAAGCTCTCTCTCTCTCTCTAAATATACGTATATATAGGTGTGTGTGTATATATATATATATGTGTGTGTGTGTGTGTGTGTGTGTGCCTCTGTTGTCCTTATGGGCGGGAATGGAGGGAAGGACTAAGAAGGGAAGAATGGGAGGGAGGGGTCTCTATAGCTCCCATTTAGAATCATAGAGTTGGAAGAGACCCAAGGGCCATCCAGTCCAACCCCTTCTGCCATGCAGGAACTCCCAATCACAGCATCCCCAATAATAATAATAATAATAAAATTTATTTATACCCCGCCCTCTGGAATACCAATCTGGGCGGCTTACAATTTAAAAACATATACAGATCCATAAAACACAGATATATACAACAAACCCCCTCCCCCCCTTAAAACAGTGTTAAATCAATGATTTTTAAAATGACAAATAATAACAAAACTCATTAAAATACAATACAAACCCAGAGTATGTGCCCAGCCAGAATATCCTACCATCAATGATGGGGCCATGTAAGGATAACTGGGGAGGGTTATTTATACCTGAGGCCAGGTAATTAGTCTGGAAAGGCCTGCCGGAAGAGATCCGTCTTGACAGCTTTTTTGAAGCTGTCAAGTGATGTTAATTGACGGATCTCGTCCGGCAGGCCGTTCCAGAGTCTAGGGGCAACAACTGAAAAGGCCCCCCGGGAGGTAGCCGCAAGTCTCGATTTTTGGGGCTGCAGCAGGTTCCTCCCGGAGGACTGGAGGGCGCGGGGAGGATTGTATGGGAGGAGGCAGTCCCTGAGATAGCTTGGACCCAAGCCATTTAGGGCTTTAAAGGTGATAACCAACACCTTGTACCTGGCCCGGAAGCTGATAGGCAGCCAGTGGAGGGACCTCAGAACCGGAGTAATGTGGTCCCTCCGAGATTTTCCCGAAACAAGCCTGGCTGCCATGTTCTGTACCAGCTGTAATTTCCGAACCAGGCACAAGGGTAGCCTCATGTAGAGAGCATTGCAGAAGTCAAGGCGTGAGGTTACCAACGCGTGGACCACCGTCTCAAGGTCCCCTACTTCCAGAAAAGGGCGCAGCTGGCGTATCAGCCGAAGCTGATAATAGGCGCTCCTGACCGTCGCATTAACCTGATTTGTCATCAGGAGCGACGAGTCAAGGAGCACCCCCAGACTGCGAACACAGTCACTGGAGGAGAGTGTGACCCCATCCAGGACTGGAGGTTGCAACCCGATTCTTGGTTTCGGGGCCAAGACCATGAGCACCTCCGTCTTGTCTGGATTCAACTTCAATCTGTTTTTCCTCATCCAGCCCATTACCGCCCCAAGACATTCATTGAGAGAAGAGATGTCATTGGAATTCGAGGCCGACGAACGAGACACGGGGAAATAGATTTGGGTGTCATCTGCGTACTGATAGCACCCAGCACCATAACTCCGTATTATCTCACCCAGCGGCTTCATGTAGATGTTAAATAATGTGGGGGACAAAATAGCTCCCTGAGGGACCCCACAAGTGAGGTTCCTCTTACTGGAGCTACAGTCCCCGAGCAGCACCCTCTGGGACCGACCCACTGCAAAGCAGTGCCCCCGATACCTAACCTTCTCAGGCGGTCCAAGAGGATGCCGTGATCTATTGTATCGAAAGCCGTTGAGAGGTCTAGGAGCACCAACAGGGTCACACTACCCCTGTCGATGCTCAGACGCAGATCAAGGCAACCATGGCAGTCTCAACCCCAAAGCCTGTCCTGAAGCCGGTTTGAAATGGGTCTAGATAATCGGTTTCCTCCAAGACTGCCTGGAGCTGAAGAGCAACCGCCCTCTCGATCACCTTGCTCAAGAATGGCAACAAAGATACAGGCCTATAGTTCTTCATATCCAGGGGGTCTAGGGAAGGTTTTTTCAGGAGCGGCCTAACAGTCGCTTCCTTAAGGCAAGATGGTAAATGTCCTTCCCTAAAGGATGCATTGATAATATCCGTAAGGAAACTTCTCAATGCTTCCCCCCCCCCCGGACGGCCAGCCATGATGGGCAAGGGTCGAGGGGACAGGTTGTCTTCCTCACCATACCAAGCAGCTTGTCCACGTCCTCGGTACTCACAGATTGAAGCCGATCCAGTATAACAACATCGGCGGAGTCGCTGGATGCCTCGCCTATCGACTCTGTTTCAATGGTGGCATCTAAGTCGCCTCTTATCTGAGAGATTTTATCTGCAAAGAAGTTATTAAATGCGTCACAGCAGGCTGTCGATGGGTTAAGCAAGGGATTTGGCGCAGGGGGAACCTGCGTCATCTCCCTCACCACCCTAAACAGCTCTGCTGGACGAGACTCTGCAGACGCAATACGTGCAGAGGAGAAAGCTCTCTTCGCTGCATGTATTGCCTCCCGATAGGAATAAAGAAAATTCCTATGGCGAGTTCTGTCAGATAAGAGTCGAGTTTTCCGCCACCTGCACTCTAGCCGTTGTCCAGCCTGCTTCATCTTCCTAAGCTCAGGTATATACCATGGCTTACGATTTGAAGCGGTGCGGCAAGGGCGCTTGGGAGCGATTGTGTCGATAGCCCTGGCAAGATCGCTGTTCCAAGTTTTAACCAGAGCCTCGACAGGATCACCGGCATTTCCAACCATTGAACCCTCTAAGGCTTTCTGGAATCCAATTGGCTCCATTAGCCTTCGAGGGTGGACCATTCGAATAGGCCCCCCACCCCCGGTGGAGCGGATATTGGCTCTCAGTTCCACTTTGACCAGGAAATGATCCGTCCATGACAATGCGGAGGTACTTACCACCTCCGCCCACGGATATTCCTGCTCCGTACTGAAGACCGCATCAAGTGTATGACCTGCACAATGCGTGGGCCCGTTGACTAATTGGGAGAGGCCCATGTTTGTCATGGTATCCATGAACTCCCGAGCCACACCTGTTAAACTGGTCTCGAGTGGAATGTTGAAGTCCCTCAGAACCAAAAGTCTGGGAGACTCCAACATGAGCTCGGAGACCAGCTGTGTCAGCTCGGTCAGGGAGTCAGCTAGGCAACGGGGTGGTCGGTAGACTAACAGAATCCCTACACTATCCCTAGTCTTCAGGCTAAGGTACATACACTCGAAGTGGACCGTGTTCCGGATAGGTATCCTGGTCAAGGTCAGGGTGTTCTTATGAACCAGAGTCACACCGCCCCCCCGCCCACTTCCCCTCACCTGCTCACTAACAGAGTACCCGGCTGGGAGGGCCTGTGCCCATGTGACAGCACTATCCTCCCCCAGCCAGGTCTCTGTAATGCAAGCCAGGTCGGCATCCTCATCCAGGAGGAGATCCTGGATGATATGTGTCTTATTTTTCACCGACCTGGCATTGCAGAGGAGCAGGATGAGGTTCTGTGGAATGGTTGGTCTGCTCCCCAAACCATTCTGGGAAACAGAGGGGACTGAAGGCGGGATAGCTACTAGACAGCGATCCCGTCTTCTTTTGTAACATTTGTCCACTCTGTTCCAGCCATATCTCCCTTTCCCCAACGCAACTCCTATAGTCGCCCCAGCCTCTTCTCGCGCCTCAGGAAAATTCACTTTGGCCAATGAGAGTGTTATAAGCCCTTTAACAAGGGTGCTACATCCTTATGAGAGTGTTACAATCCTCTTAATAATAGAGTTTAAGGCCAAAAAGCTAGTAAATGATGGTAGAAGACATCCTCATGACAATTAGTTCTTACAAAACTCCCCCCTCATAGATTATCGATCCTCCGTGTCCATTTTCTCCCCTGGCGGGCTTTATATTGTCCTGCCCTGGGTTTCAGGGGCGTGCCTCTGCCACTGCCGGTGCTGCGCTCAGGTGGGGATGGAGCTGGGCGTGTAAAAGAGCCAACGCCCACCTCCCGCAACACAGCCTCCACAGCAGCCACTGACCCGTCCACTACCGGTATCAACTCTCGCACGGCAATGCCTGGTGCCACTACTAGAATTGCGGGCCAAGCAGGGAGCTATTTAAAGGCTCCGCTCCTCCTCCTCCTTCTCTGCCACAGGTGGAAAAAGGCAGGGAAAGTCTCAGGCAGCAGGAATGGTCCCTTCCCTGGCAATCAGGGAGCTATTTAAAGGCTCCGCTCCTCCTCCTCCTCCTCCTCTGCCACAGGTGGAAAAAGGCAGGGAGAGTCTCAGGCAACAGGAATGGTCCCTTTCCTGCTGGTGCCGCTGCTGGAATTGCGGGCCAAGCAGGGAGCTATTTAAAGGCTCCGCTCCTCCTCCTCCTCCTCTGCCACAGGTGGAAAAAGGCAGGGAGAGTCTCAGGCAGCAGGAATGGTCCCTTCCCTGGCAAGCAGGGAGCTATTTAAAGGCTCCGCTCCTCCTCCTCCTCCTCTGCCACAGGTGGAAAAAGGCAGGGAGAGTCTCAGGCAACAGGAATGGTCCCTTCCCTGCTGGTGCCGCTGACAGATGACAGATGGCCCTCCAGCCTCTGCTTAAAGGCCTCCAAGGAAGGAGACTCCACTAAAATCTCCATTGAGGGAGGAGTGTCTTCCACCATTGAAGAGCTCTGACTGTCAGCAAGTTCCTCCTAATGGAGTTGAGTCTGATCAGGGCATTTTTATATTTTTATATTTCCATGTTTGTTTTGTTTGTGTTGGAATGTTTATATTCCTGTTTGAATTATCTTGCCATTTAATACTGTTTTAAGGGGGTGGGTTGGAGTATGAATTTTGTTGAATGGGGTTTTAACTGATGTAAGCCTCTTAGATTGTCTTCATTTACCGTATTTTTCGGCATATTAGACGCACTTTTTCTTCCCCAAAATGACGGTGGGGAAGTTGGTGCGCCTAATAGACCGAATGTAGCTCCCCTCCGAGGCCGCTGCTCGTCCTCGGTGGTTCAATGGGCTGCTCCTGGGATCGGAGGCTGAGCAGCCCATTGAACCACCGAGGACGCAGGGGGAAGGAGGGTTGCTTTCCCTGGGACCATGCTGGGGTCGGAGGACTCCTCCGACCCCAGGATCACCCCAAGGAAAAAAAGGTTGCTTTCCATGGGGCAATGCTGGGGTCGGACGACGCCTCTGACTCCAGCATCGCCCCATGGAAAGCTTCCTTGGGGCGATCCTGGGGTCGGAGCACTCCTCCGACCCCAGGATCACCCCAAGGAAAAAAAGGTTGCTTTCCATGGGGCAATGCTGGGGTCGGACGACGCCTCTGACTCCAGCATCGCCCCATAGAAAGCTTCCTTGGGGCGATCCGGGGGTCGGAGCACTCCTCCGACCCCAGGATCACCCCAAGGAAAAAAAGGTTGCTTTCCATGGGGCAATGCTGGAGTCGGACGACGCCTCTGACTCCAGCATCGCCCCATGGAAAGCTTCCTTGGGGCGATCCTGGGGTCGGAGCACTCCTCCGACCCCAGGATCACCCCAAGGAAAAAAAGGTTGCTTTCCATGGGGCAATGCTGGAGTCGGACGACGCCTCTGACTCCAGCATCGCCCCATGGAAAGCTTCCTTGGGGCGATCCTGGGGTCGGAGCACTCCTCCGACCCCAGGATCACCCCAAGGAAAAAAAGGTTGCTTTCCATGGGGCAATGCTGGGTCGGACGACGCCTCTGACTCCAGCATCGCCCCATGGAAAGCTTCCTTGGGGCGATCCTGGGGTCGGAGCACTCCTCCGACCCCAGGATCACCCCAAGGAAAAAAAGGTTGCTTTCCATGGGGCAATGCTGGGGTCGGACGACGCCTCTGACTCCAGCATCGCCCCATGGAAAGCTTCCTTGGGGCGATCCTGGGGTCGGAGCACTCCTCCGACCCCAGGATCACCCCAAGGAAAAAAAGGTTGCTTTCCATGGGGCAATGCTGGGTCGGACGACGCCTCTGACTCCAGCATCGCCCCATGGAAAGCTTCCTTGGGGCGATCCTGGGGTCGGAGCACTCCTCCGACCCCAGGATCACCCCAAGGAAAAAAAGGTTGCTTTCCATGGGGCAATGCTGGGGTCGGACGACGCCTCTGACTCCAGCATCGCCCCATGGAAAGCTTCCTTGGGGCGATCCTGGGGTCGGAGCACTCCTCCGACCCCAGGATCACCCCAAGGAAAAAAAGGTTGCTTTCCATGGGGCAATGCTGGGGTCGGACGACGCCTCTGACTCCAGCATCGCCCCATGGAAAGCTTCCTTGGGGCGATCCTGGGGTCGGAGCACTCCTCCGACCCCAGGATCACCCCAAGGAAAAAAAGGTTGCTTTCCATGGGGCAATGCTGGGTCGGACGACGCCTCTGACTCCAGCATCGCCCCATAGAAAGCTTCCTTGGGGCGATCCGGGGGTCGGAGCACTCCTCCGACCCCAGGATCACCCCAAGGAAAAAAAGGTTGCTTTCCATGGGGCAATGCTGGAGTCGGACGACGCCTCTGACTCCAGCATCGCCCCATGGAAAGCTTCCTTGGGGCGATCCTGGGGTCGGAGCACTCCTCCGACCCCAGGATCACCCCAAGGAAAAAAAGGTTGCTTTCCATGGGGCAATGCTGGAGTCGGACGACGCCTCTGACTCCAGCATCGCCCCATGGAAAGCTTCCTTGGGGCGATCCTGGGGTCGGAGCACTCCTCCGACCCCAGGATCACCCCAAGGAAAAAAAGGTTGCTTTCCATGGGGCAATGCTGGGTCGGACGACGCCTCTGACTCCAGCATCGCCCCATGGAAAGCTTCCTTGGGGCGATCCTGGGGTCGGAGCACTCCTCCGACCCCAGGATCACCCCAAGGAAAAAAAGGTTGCTTTCCATGGGGCAATGCTGGGGTCGGACGACGCCTCTGACTCCAGCATCGCCCCATGGAAAGCTTCCTTGGGGCGATCCTGGGGTCGGAGCACTCCTCCGACCCCAGGATCACCCCAAGGAAAAAAAGGTTGCTTTCCATGGGGCAATGCTGGGTCGGACGACGCCTCTGACTCCAGCATCGCCCCATGGAAAGCTTCCTTGGGGCGATCCTGGGGTCGGAGCACTCCTCCGACCCCAGGATCACCCCAAGGAAAAAAAGGTTGCTTTCCATGGGGCAATGCTGGGGTCGGACGACGCCTCTGACTCCAGCATCGCCCCATGGAAAGCTTCCTTGGGGCGATCCTGGGGTCGGAGCACTCCTCCGACCCCAGGATCACCCCAAGGAAAAAAAGGTTGCTTTCCATGGGGCAATGCTGGGGTCGGACGACGCCTCTGACTCCAGCATCGCCCCATGGAAAGCTTCCTTGGGGCGATCCTGGGGTCGGAGCACTCCTCCGACCCCAGGATCACCCCAAGGAAAAAAAGGTTGCTTTCCATGGGGCAATGCTGGGGTCGGACGACGCCTCTGACTCCAGCATCGCCCCATAGAAAGCTTCCTTGGGGCGATCCGGGGGTCGGAGCACTCCTCCGACCCCAGGATCACCCCAAGGAAAAAAAGGTTGCTTTCCATGGGGCAATGCTGGAGTCGGACGACGCCTCTGACTCCAGCATCGCCCCATGGAAAGCTTCCTTGGGGCGATCCTGGGGTCGGAGCACTCCTCCGACCCCAGGATCACCCCAAGGAAAAAAAGGTTGCTTTCCATGGGGCAATGCTGGGTCGGACGACGCCTCTGACTCCAGCATCGCCCCATGGAAAGCTTCCTTGGGGCGATCCTGGGGTCGGAGCACTCCTCCGACCCCAGGATCACCCCAAGGAAAAAAAGGTTGCTTTCCATGGGGCAATGCTGGGGTCGGACGACGCCTCTGACTCCAGCATCGCCCCATGGAAAGCTTCCTTGGGGCGATCCTGGGGTCGGAGCACTCCTCCGACCCCAGGATCACCCCAAGGAAAAAAAGGTTGCTTTCCATGGGGCAATGCTGGGGTCGGAGGACGCCTCTGACTCCAGCATCGCCCCATGGAAAGCTTCCTTGGGGTGATCCTGGGGTCGGAGCACTCCTCCGACCCCAGGATCACCCCAAGGAAAAAAAGGTTGCTTTCCATGGGGCAATGCTGGGGTCGGACGACGCCTCTGACTCCAGCATCGCCCCATGGAAAGCTTCCTTGGGGCGATCCTGGGGTCGGAGCACTCCTCCGACCCCAGGATCACCCCAAGGAAAAAAAGGTTGCTTTCCATGGGGCAATGCTGGAGTCGGACGACGCCTCTGACTCCAGCATCGCCCCATAGAAAGCTTCCTTGGGGCGATCCTGGGGTCGGAGCATCGCCCCATGGAAAGCTTCCTTGGGGCGATCCTGGGGTCGGAGCACTCCTCCGACCCCAGGATCACCCCAAGGAAAAAAAGGTTGCTTTCCATGGGGCAATGCTGGAGTCGGAGGACGCCTCTGACTCCAGCATCGCCCCATGGAAAGCTTCCTTGGGGCGATCCTGGGGTCGGAGCACTCCTCCGACCCCAGGATCACCCCAAGGAAAAAAAGGTTGCTTTCCATGGGGCAATGCTGGGGTCGGACGACGCCTCTGACTCCAGCATCGCCCCATGGAAAGCTTCCTTGGGGCGATCCTGGGGTCGGAGCACTCCTCCGACCCCAGGATCACCCCAAGGAAAAAAAGGTTGCTTTCCATGGGGCAATGCTGGGTCGGACGACGCCTCTGACTCCAGCATCGCCCCATGGAAAGCTTCCTTGGGGCGATCCTGGGGTCGGAGGGCGCCTCCAACCCCAGCATTGCCCCAAGGAAAGCAATGTTGCTTTCCTTGGGCGGATGCTTGGCATCCACCCAAGGAAAGCAACCAGGCTTTCCCTGGAGGGATCCTAGGGTCTGAGGCGTCCTCCGTGGGCCGGAGGACGCCTCAGACCCCAGGTTCCCTCCAAGGAAAGCCTGGCTGCTTTCCTTCCAGGGATCCTAGGGTCTGAGTCGTCCTCCGTGGGCCGGAGGACGCCTCAGACCCCAGGGTCCCTCCAAGGAAAGCCTGGTTGCTTTCCCTGGAGGGATCCTAGGGTCTGAGTCGTCCTCCGTGGGCCGGAGGACGCCTCAGACCCCAGGGTCCCTCCAAGGAAAGCCTGGCTGCTTTCCTTCCAGGGATCCTAGGATCTGAGTCGCCCTCCGTGGGCCGGAGGACGCCTCAGACCCCAGGTTCCCTCCAAGGAAAGCCTGGCTGCTTTCCTTCCAGGGATCCTAGGGTCTGAGTCGCCCTCCGTGGGCCGGAGGACGCCTCAGAGCCCAGGGTCCCTGCAAGGAAAGCCTGGCTGCTTTCCCTGCAGGGATCCTAGGGTCTGAGTCGCCCTCCGTGGGCCGGAGGACGCCTCAGACCCCAGGGTCCCTCCAAGGAAAGCCTGGCTGCTTTCCCTGCAGGGATTCTAGGGTCTGAGTTGTCCTCCGTGGGCCGGAGGACGCCTCAGACCCCAAGGTCCCTCCAAGGAAAGCCTGGTTGCTTTCCCTGGAGGGATCCTAGGGTCTGAGGCATCCTCTATGGGTCGGAGGACGCCTCAGAACCCAGGGTCCCTCCAAGGAAAGCCTGGTTGCTTTCCTTGCAGGGATCCTAGGGTCTGAGGCGTCCTCCGTGGGTCGGAGGACGCCTCAGAACCCAGGGTCCCTCCAAGGAAAGCCTGGTTGCTTTCCCTGCAGGGATCCTAGGGTCTGAGGCGTCCTCCGTGGGTCGGAGGACGCCTCAGACCCCAGGGTCCCTCCAAGGAAAGCCTGGTTGCTTTCCCTGGAGGGATCCTAGGGTCTGAGGCGTCCTCCGTGGGTTGGAGGACGCCTCAGACCCCAGGGTCCCTCCAAGGAAAGCCTGGTTGCTTTCCCTGGGTGGATGCCGTGGGTCTGAGGCGTCCTCCGTGGGTCGGAGGATGCCTCAAACCCCAGGATCCCTCCAAGGAAAGCCTGGTTGCTTTCCTTGGGCGGATGCCTGGGTCGGAGGCATCCTCTGACTGTATTTTATTAAGAATCTTTTTTTCCTAGATTTTTCTCCTTTAAAATTGGGTGCGTCTTATATGCCGGAGCGTCTTATATGCCGAAAAATACGGTAAGTGGGGTATAAATACATTTTATTTATTTATTTATTTATTTATTATGTTGAGGTGGAATCTCTTTTCTTGGAGCTTGCATCCATTGTGTCCTATTCTCTGGAGCAGCAGAAAACAAACTTTCTTCCTCCTTTAAAACAATGGAATCTATACTATTGAATGTTCTCAAGATATATGTGTGTGTGTTTGTATATTATGACTGTATATACACACAGAGAGAGACAGAGCTGTTGCTGCCTCCATGGAGGGCTTTAGAGTCTCCTTTGGAGGCAGATTTTAAGCAAAGGCTGGATGGTCAAGTTTGGGGAGGGCTTGGATGGTGTCTTACTGAATGGCAAAAAGGGGTCAGACTAGATGGCCCTTGGGGATCTCTTCCAGTTACAGGATTTTGTGGTTCTATGAAAACGCTGCTGCCTCCATGGAGGGCAATGGAGTCTCCTTCTTCGGAGGCTGTCTTTCAGAGGAGGCTGGACGGCCATCTCTCCTAGGAAGGCTTTGGTTCTCTCTTCCTTCAGGGCAGAAAGGGGTTAGACTGGATGGCCCTTGGGGGTCTCTTCCAAATCTAGGACTCTTAGGAACCCAAAGGTTACACAAGATGGAGAGTGCCAGATCATGGCGTCCATCCATTCAGCCTTTCTCCTTCCAGAGAACCCAAGGTGGCTTACAAAATTCAAAATAGCACTTTGGTTTGAATGAATGAATGAAGTTTATTGTTAAAAGCTAAAAGCCATCACAATATAAAACAAATATATAAAACAAATCCATCCATTAAAACCCCCCAAAAACATTAAAAAAACAAAACAGTATTAATACTAAATAACTAAGTAAAACATACTACACAAAAACTGATAATGGATCAACATAGAAAGACAAGTGAGGAGGGCTATCAGCAAAATACAAAAAACATTGAAATAAATCATTAATAATGATAATGGATACAACTGAGCAGGATTTAGTCATCATTCCCCTTAAGAGAATTGAATCTAATCTTACTGGCCGCTAAACCAAATTTTGCAACCATACAAGTGATAAATACATCATTGCCGGCCAGAAGAAGACAAATTTGGTGCAGGCAAGATCTATCGGACAAAGAATGTAAAATACATTCAAGAAATCTTTTCCTAGGGGATGTATAAAGAGGACAATACAAAAGGTAATGTACAATATCCTCCACTGCCCCAGTATTACAAATACACAATCTCAGATGGACAGGAGTGTTATTACATCTGCCTGTCAAATAGGCAGAAGGCATATATTGGTATCTAAGGGCAGTAAAAGCTTTTCTAATAGGGGCCAGAGTAAGGTTAATAAAGTAATGCTCTAGTCCAAACGATGTCTTATATAATGGGTACCAAAACGAAAAAGGAGTGTTTGAGAGAGAATGTAAATCAGCCCATTTAGCAGAAAGGTGAATTTTCTCTTTAATCAGTTGCTTAACTCTACGGGTGGCATAATTTGGAAGTGAATCCACGTTAATCTCATAGCTCGACAGTATCATCCTGACTAAATATACCCAAAAATATAACCGATAATTGTTCCAAAAAACATTTTTTGGGGAGCCTGGAATCACTCATGGATAACAACTTTAGCCAGTAAAAAGCAAGAGCTATATGAATACTGGCTTGAAGGGTAGTTTGACCTGTTTCTGCTCTCAAAAAAGAGACAGGGGTACACTTAGGGGCAACCAACAGCGATCTCAAAAATAAATTCTGAACAGGTTCTAAATTAGATATACTGTTGTATCCCCAAATTTCTGCTCCGTATAATAATTGAGGAACAATTTTCCTTTGATAAATCTCTAAAGTAGGTGCTACTAAATGGCCTCCTTGAAGTCTGTGGAATTTTAACAAAGAATTTATAGAGAAGGATGATTTTAACTTGGCAGCAACAAAATGAGTTTTCCATGACAAATTGGATTGAAATCTTAAACCCAGATAATTGTAATAAGATTGTTGTTCTATAGTTTTTGTCTCAAGGTTCCACCGATGCAATTTTTTCTTTGGTCCAAAGACCACTACTTTGGTTTTAGAATGGTTAACTATTAACATTTCCTTTGAACAATATTCACTTAGTTTCCTTAAGAGTCTACGCATTCCGATTAAGGTAACCGAGATTAGAACAATATCATCGGCATATAACGGAACCGAAAGTTTAACATCCTGGATAGTGGCTGGGAAAAAATTTGATCCTTTTAAGGTCTGGACGATATCATTGATATAAAAATTAAATAGAAAAGGTGCCAAGAGATATTCCTGGCGTACACCTCTATCTGTGAGGATGCTATCAGATAGAACACCATTTGCCCCGAGACGAACCCTAATGGAAGTATTGTGATGTAGCATTTGAATTAGAAGGAGCAATCTTCTATCAATATTTGCTGCTGCTAACTTTGACCAAAGTCGATCACAGTCGACTAGGTCAAAGGCAGAAGTGAAATCAACAAAGGCGGTGAAAAGTTCCTTTCTATCTTTTTGGGAGTATTTTTGAATCAGATGGTGTAAAACAAAACATTGATCAAGTGTGGATTTACCCTTCCTAAACCCAGCTTGTTCTTCTGCAAAGATGTTGTTTTCCAAGGCCCAGTCCTCTAGTTTACCTAACAAATATCTAGCATAAAGCTTAGAGATGATGTTCAGAAGGCTAATAGGCCGAAAGTTTTTAGGATCAGCCATAGAACCTTTTTTATGGATTGGAATAACAATACTCACAGCCCATCTCTGCGGAATATTCCCATTCTGATTTATATAAGTAAATAAAGCAGCAAGAGGAGGGACCCACCAATCTAAGTTAGATCTAAATAATTCACCAGGAAGCATCTTCTCCTGGTGCTTTATTATTAGGAAGGGATTTAATCAGAGAATTGACTTCATCAGTGGTAACTGGATCCCAAGAGGGGCAACAAGAAAATAAAGATAAGTCCAATCTAGTAATAGGACTCTGAATTTTATCATGGGAAGAGTGGGAAAAGAGGCCGGAAAAATGATCTTGCCATTGAGCAGAGGTGATCTGATTAGTAATAATCCCTTGAGAATTTCTAGTGCCTTTGTTCACTAGGGACCAGAATCTAGGGGAATTTTTTTCAACAAGGGCCTGACCCAGATCCATCCAAGCCTGACGTGTAAATTCAATTTTTTTTGCCCTAAGCAAATTTTTATACTCCCTTCGGTGATTAATATAACACATATAATTCTCTGGGGAGTCTTCTTCTCTTAACCTCCTAATAGCTCTTGCTAAGATACGCTTCTGAGAGGCACATTGGCTGTCGAACCAACCATGATTATGCCTGTTAATAGAGCAAGAGGTATTAGTGCTCACCAAAAAAGGCCGGATTTCTTGGACTATTTTGTCCAAGGAACCGAAAGGGTCTTGGTTTGACAAAAGGAGATCTCTTAACATGGGCATCCTTGGCGACATTAGGAAGGTATTCACATTTTCGTTAACTTTCCCATTCCACTTGAAGCCTTTTGTCCCCGTAAGGGATCATGTTTTCAGGCGATCCCAGCATTTTATTACCAGAAGGGATGGGGATAAAAGGTGACATTAAGGATAATTGAATTGGTATATGGTCACTCTCAGGTCTAACCAGAACTTTAAAGTTAGCAAACTTTATGCTGCTTGAGAAAGAATAAAATAGTCAATCACGCTCTTCCCTCTTGGCCCTATATAAGTATATGAGCCAGTCTCAGAGTCGCAATCATTCCCATTACATAAAAAAAGATGGAACTTAAAAATGATAGAAAAAAGAGATTTTCCCACCTCATTGATCCCCATGTCCTTGGAGCTTCTAATTGGTATATGGGAAATGTCCTCAGGACTTAAGCCAAGTTTCTCAACTATCTTGTTATTATTAGGGCCCAATCTCGCATTCATATCACCAGCCACTAAAATTAATGGGTGAGTATATATATCAAACAAAGATGTAAGGATTAGTTCTAAGTCTGACCATTTGAAATCATGTTCATATATTGAATTTTGGGGAGGGCAGTAAATATTAATCAATAAAAGTTTCACACCACTGGACCAGTCTATTTGTGGGGTAAGAATATTTTCACAAACCCCAAAATCCATCTGAGAAATTGTTGGGTTCGAATCCACTGCAATCAAGGATGCCAAGCCGCCATGAGGACGACCTCTGCACTTTGATTTAGAGGCAGGGAGAGAAAAGGCAACAAAACCAGGGAGAGAGGGGAAATCTGCTGAAGTGATCCATGTTTCCTGAATGCAAATAATCTCAAAATTTGCACAAAAGTCTTTAAAATTTTTGTCAGCCAACTTGGAGGGCCATCCTGCAACATTCCAAGATAGAACCTTGAATAACATATTTGCCTTGGGCTGGGTGTTTAACTGCCTAACTGGGAAGGGTACAGGAATGGATGAGGAAATATGATTACCCTGATCTTTAAGTCAATCCAACTCAATAATTTGATTGAGCTTTCCAACCTCATCATGAAATACACACCTACCACCTGGAAGAATAGAGGACTTTCTGCTGTGTGTGGATTGCACAACAGGGGGACTGGTGTGTTGAGCAACTTCCGTAAAAGATTTTCCCTGCAACTGTTCCAGAGGAAAAAGAACTGATTTGATTGGAGAGGCAGAATTCTGTTCAGGAGGAGGACAATGCACTTCATCATTTGAATTGAGTATAGGTGGAAGGAATTCCTCATCTGTTTGAAGTTCATATCCAACACTTCTTTCTCTGGCTGAAACACCACTCGTCTTGCTATGGACAGATTCTGGAGGGCGTTGAAATGAAGTGAGGGTGTTACATAAAGTATTCAAACTCTGAAGGATTTCTTGTTGAGAAGCAGGAGGGAGGGTTGAAAAAGAGTTTATTAATTTTCTTTCCTCTTCTGTAAACAGAACATGGTCTTTAGAAGCAACTACCTTATCAGGACTGGCTTCAATTGGATAATTATTCTCAAAACTTATCAAAACATCAGTTTTGCATTGTTTAACTGTTTGGGCCGTATTATGGAAAAGGGAAGAAACAGACATGTTCTTAAAAAATCTGCTGACTCCAATATCTAAGGCTGCAAATCTGGGCTTATGTCTGTAAATATCGGAAGAAATTGCTCTGGTCTTGAAAGTCAGAACTGCACGGGCACAGCGATAGTTGTAAAAAAGATAATCAATGTTAAGGATATTGTCTGTGTTAATAGATGGAACTATTTCCTTCCCAATAAGATGCACAAAATGAGCTTTACGTTGAAACTGGGATAGCCAACCTCTTGGCTTTGGGAAGTTAGGGAAAACCAACTTTGAATGGTCTAAAACCAAATTCCAGTATTAAAGCAAAACAATTTTGGGGAGAGATACACGAAACAATAGAAAAGATATTAAAGACTAAATTAAAAAAAGATCCGATGAGGTATTTATTAAGTATCAATCAGGAGGATCAATTGGAACAAAAATATGGACCTTTCCTCTTTAATTTAACTACAGCTGCAAGATTAATATATGCATCCAAATGGAAACAAAAGAGAATTCCTGAATTAAAAGATTGGATATTGAAAATTTACGACTTGATGGAAAATGACAAATTAACTCAACTGTTGCAAAAAAAACCTATGGAAGAATTTGGAAAAAAATGGAAGCTTTTTATAGATTATATGGAAGTGAATTGGGGAAAACAATGGATAGTAGGATTAAGAGGTTGAATTCCAGAGTTATAAGAAATTATAGGAATAACCCCTCGGGGTTAAGAGAGATAATGAGTTGAAAATAACTATGTGGTAAAATTTTTCTTTTTCGGGTATGTATTATAGAAATAATATGGTTGTATATATATTATTTAAGTTATAAATACAAATGTATTAAGAGTGGCAGATTAATAAGTAATTTAAGTTTGTCAGATAAGAACTCACAAGTATATATATATAGATTAATATATATACGTATATATATATATATAGGGGTGTTTAGTTTTTTTTTCCTTTTTTTAGAGTGACAATACGGATAGGAAATATAGACAATATATACTAAAATTGTACGGGAACAACAAATAATCAATGTTAATGAGAAATCTGGTAGTTTGGGAATAAGGAAGACTATTCAAATACATGAGAATATATAGGCAGTGAAAAAAAAATTTTTTTTTTAGATCTAATGTAATGTGATTGTCAGTATATGTCTAATTCTAAATGTCTTTTTTTTCATTGTTTTCTTTCTTTTTTCCTTTTTCTTTTATTTTCTCTTTCGTTATTGTGTACTTTTTTCTTTTTTTTTAGATGTATGTATGTAAATGTTGTTTGTAGTCTTGTATTATGTTATATGTCCTTTTATGTATTTATACAAATAAAAATTTTAATAAAAATAAATAAATAAATAAATAAATAAAACCAAATTCCAGGAGGGAGAGTGGTGTTTAATATCTTCATGAGCAAGATTACTCTGCATAGTGCCTTGTATGCAGCTTTGGGCATACACATATTGCCAAGGATCTTGTATTTCCTTTGATGGAGATGGAAGCACATTGGGAGGGTTAACAGATAAGAGGGGCTCAGTGGTACTTGTAGTTACATGGTTGTTAGAACGTGAAGAATAATCTGAGTGGTTACAACACTTTTGACATATTTTATCTTGTTTCTTAGGTTGTACAAGAGGCTTTTTAATTTTAAGTACCTTACTCTGAAGCTTACCTCTGTGATTTTATTTTATTTTACGTTGCAGTTTCTTTTTTGATTTCTTTTTAGATTTGATTTTAGTTGGTTGTGTGGGTTCTCCTGATTTACATGTATTATTGGATGCATCAATATTAAGAGCCTGATCATTTCTTATGTTGAATTCTACCAATGTAGTCAGCAGTGAATAACACTGAGACAAAAAGTTCTTAATTGAATTCAATTCTTTGCTCTGCTCAGATAAGAATTTTCCACAAAGATCTGTTAATAAGGTTAGGTGATCTTCTATTTTAGTGATATGCGGTTTAAGTTCAAGAGGGACAACAATTGGATTTGATTTATCAGGAGATCCCCCATGTCCTGTGGAGAAATGTTCTATACGTTTGCTGACGTTCACCAATTCCTCGTCACCAGAATGGAAGTAACAATTTGAACTTAGCAAACCTTCAGCTTCAGCAATTTCGGTTGCTAGGTTTATTTCAGGTGGATGAACTTCATTGGGGACCAAAGAGTCCAACTTTCTCCAAGGAGATTCTATTGACCAATCATGTTGTTTTTGCTCAACAGATGGTAAACATTCGTTTAAGTCAGTGGGTTCACTGGATTCACTGGGAGCAGCCTTATGAGAAAAAAAAGTTGAAATTTTTGATTGAACTGTCTTCGTCCCTCTCAATGGTAAATCAAACACAGGTGGAGAAGAAATTCCCAATTCTTTACAAGCCTTTCTTGTGAGGATCATGTTTTCGGCAGAGGACACAGCTGTGGCTCCATAGTTGGTTTAGCCCAGGAGATGGAAGAGCAAAAAAAAAAACAGCTTCTCCAGGCACAGTGACTCTCAGAAGTTCTTCTGGGAAGGGAGGGGGTTTTTGAGGGCTTACCAGCTCTGGACACACCCCTCTGGCAGCTGTGGCTCCGTAGTTGGTTTAGCCCAGGAGATGGAAGAACAAAAAAAACAGCTTCTCCAGGCACAGTGACTCTCCACTTTGGTTTTAAAAGCGTACAGTGCAAAGGTAAAAACGATTCAGTGTAAATTCTGTTTAAAATACATAGCTAATAGCAGTTTACAAAGAGAAAAATAGCTTCAACATGTTGAGGAGAAGCAGCGTTCGCCACAGAGAAGAACAACAAATTCCCAAACCCACAAAACAGCAATACATTTTTGGGGCCAACTGAGAAGCCCCCAGTGCCTTTCCCATCCCTTTGGGGTGTCTGCCTTTCACTTCCCCTTTCTCTCTTTCGTCCCTCCTTCTCATCCTTCCCCCTTTCCCTTCTTCCTTTGCCCCACTGTAACTTTAACCTTCAAAGGGAGGGGAAGCTCATCTCTCTCCCCCCCCATCCTTCCCTCCTTGTGCCCCTTTTCCAGCTCCATCCCTCTCTTCTTTTGGGGAGCCTCTCCTCCCCCTCCTGGCCCCTCCTTTCTCCTCACAACAACCCTGCAGGGGAGGACAGACTGAGACCAGCCCCCCTCTCTGCTGGCCTTTGCTCCCAAAATAGGTCTGATCAGAGGGGGAAGCTTTGCAGCCATTAATAGGGGAGGGCCTTCCTTCCTTTCTTGCCCCTGTGGCATGAATTTAAAATCCAGGAAGATCTTTTTTTCTCCCCGCCCCCGAAACACATCCTCTATGATCCCTCTTCCCTCTGGCTATGGGGCCTGTGAAGGGGGGGCTCTTTTCCTGGGGACAGGCATAAACTAGATCTTCCCTCTGACTATGGGCCAGCAAAGAGAAGGGGAGCTCTTATCCTGGGGGAGGGCAAGAACTAGATTTTCCCTGGAGCTATGGGGCCTTCAAAGGGAAGGGAGGTCTCCATTCCTTGGGATGGGCATGAACTAGACCTTCCCTCCGACTATGGGGCCTTCAAAGGGAAGAGAGGTCTCCTTTCTTAGGGCAGGGCATGAACTAGAGCTTCCCTTCAGCTTTGGGGACTGAAGAGCAAAGAGAGGTCTATTTTCCTTGAGGCAGGGCATGAACTAGACCTTCCCTGGAGCTATGGCACCTGCAAAGGGAAGGGGAGGCTCCTTTCTTAGGGCAGGGCATGAACTAGACCTTCCCTCTAGTTATGGGGCCTACAAAGGGAAGAGAGGTCCTATTTTCCTTGAGGCAGGGCATGAACTAGACCTTCCCTCTGGCTATGGGTCCTGCAAAGGGAAGGGAGGTCTATTTTCCTTGAGGCAGGGCATGAACTAGACGTTCCTTCCGGTTACGGGGCCTACAAAGGGAGGAGAGGTCTATTTTCCTTGAGGCAGGGCATGAACTAGACCTTCCCTGGAGCTATGGGGCCTGCAAAGGGAGGCTGGTGTGTGTGTGTCTCGCCTTTCTCCCATCTTCTTCTCCCTCTGCGAAGCTCCAGTTGTGAAGTAAAGGGGGGGGGGGCTAGTCTGGATCCTTTGGGCCTCTAAGGCTGCCAGAGGAAGAGGAGGTCTCTGTCTCTCTCCCCAGAAGGGCCTTTTGGGGGGTCCTTTTCCTCTTCCTCCTCCTCCTTTTGCCTTTGTCCTCTGCTGGCCCTCCTCCGCAGGGTTGTTCTGAAGGAAATGGTCTGTGGAGGGGGGAAGGGGGAGCGCCCCTAATCCGGATCCTGTGGGCCTCTGCTTCTTAGGGGGGGTCCCTCCTCCTCCTCCTCTTCCTGGCTTTGGCCTCCATTGGGGCCCTTTCCTGCCCCCTCCCCAGGGAAAACCCCTCCCTCTTGAAGCCTCTCCTCTGAGGGATGTTCTTTGCTTGGGACAAACATCTCCTGACTTTGGTGGGGGGGTCCCCTCTTTCAACCCTCATCCCAGACTCCCCCAGGAATGAAGAGGGTTCCCCTTCTCCTGGGAGGCCAAGGTCTCCCCCAAAAGAGGCAGCAGCAGCAGAGGCCCCTTGAAAGGAGGCCTTTAAGCAGAGGCTGGAGGGAAGGCCCTCTGTCTCTCTCATGGGGTGGCTTGACGGTGAGTTCCTGCATGGCAGAAGGAGGGGGCTGGGCTGGATCAGGGCCCTTGAGTTGCTCTCTTCCAAAACTCTAGGTCAGGGACAGGCAACCATTTTGAGACCTGGGCCGGTCTCCCGTAGCCCAGGTCTCAGCTGGGCCGGGGGGGGAATGCACACGCATGCACCCTCTTCCACCAAGCGTGACCCCCCTGCGCACGCTGCCGCCGTGGCCGCTACGGCACATGTTGCGACCACCATTTTGGAAGTTAAAATGGTGGCCGCGACATGTTTGCGCATGTGTAAGAGTACTGTGCATGCGCAAACGTGTCGCGACCACCATTTTGACTTCCAAAATGGCGATCACAGCGAGTGCAGCCAAAAGCGTGCCCCGATAGTAGGCCGTGGCAGTGGTGGCGGCGCGTGGCAGCGGCGATGGCGGCAACCTTCGGCCTGGGCTGGTAAGTCCAGGGCCCAGGGCCTTAACCGGCCCCCGGGCCATAGGTTGCCGATCCCTGCTCTAGGTTTCCCAGGGAGCCCTCCCCCACCCCACCCCACCCGCTGGCCTTTTCCCCTCCCTCTGCCAAAAAACTCCTCAGGGAACAACCGCCACTGCAGGTGGAAACACAGGCGAAGGAATGAGCTTAAATGGTCTCGGGGGGGGCCTCTTCTACCGCCAGAGTTAACCAAGAGAGATTTCTAATCAAGTTTGGATATCTGCTACCCTAAAAAAGATCCTCAGTAGCTTATTTCTGCTATATATGTGTGTGTGTGTGTGTGTGTGTGTGTTTGTGTTTGTGTCTCATTTAAAACAACGGAATTTGTGCTAATTTTTGGATATTTGGTAGATATATGTTTGTGTGTCTGTGTCTCTCATTTGAAACAACGGCAAAGGCAAGGGTTGCTAACTGGGATTTATACTATTTTTTAAAATATATATATATATTAAAGCATAAAGATATCTAAAATACACATTACATCATACGTTCCATTCATCATTTTGTAAACAAACATACAATACATATCATAGAATCATAGAGTTGGAAGAGGCCGCAAGGGCCATCCAGTCCAACCCCCCTGCCATGCAGGAACTCCCAATTAAAGCATTCCCGACAGATGGCCATCCAGCCTCTGCTTAAAGATCTCCAAGGAAGGAGACTCCACTACTCTCCGCGGGAGTGTGTTCCACTGTTGAACCGTCCTTACTGTCAGGAAGTTCCTCCTAATGTTGAGGTGGAATCATTCCTAAATCTAATTACAAATGCCTGCTTAAAATAAAAACTAAACTGAAGCAACATTCAATTTGTTTGCCAAAATGGCAGCCGTGACTCCTCCTCCTCTGCCCCTTCCTCTGCCTCTACCACATCAGCATGATGGGATCCTATGGTGGACTGTATATTTTTCTTTCTTTATTTTTATCTTTGGACTGTATAATTTTCTTTCTTTATTTTTATCTTTGGACTGTATGTTTTTCTTTCTTTATCTTTTGGAACAATAAAGCTCTCCTTTTAGAATTTTGGACCTACATGTTTTGTCTGCGTACTTTCATGGTTCCCGGGATTTTCAGCCGTGAGTAGAGCAATGCTTTTCTCCATGGCCATTTGGCTGAATGTAAAGGCTTTTTAAAGAACTGAGTTCTGGCCTGAGCATTTCAAGAGACAGTTTTTTTCTCAAAGAGGCTGGAGGATGGCAAGCTGCTTTGAGACTCTTTGTGTAACAAGACTGAGTCACAATGGAAGCAGTAAAATTTTCTAAATTGACAGATCAGAATTATCCATTGTGGAGCCTCTATGCTAAGGCCCTACTTGTCAGGGAGAATCTTTGGGCGATAGTCCAAGATGGTCTCCCACAGGTCCCTAATCCAGTGGATATAGAAAGGAATGAGAGAGCTTGTGCAACCATCCACTTCATCCTTTCTGAGGCCCGGTTAAATTATGCAAGGGAGAAAACTGTGGCTAAGGACATTTGGGATCCCCTGAGGGACATTCACCAGTCTGCTTCAGCTCTAGCCAAAATGATGTGGTGTAAGAGACTGTATGGGCAGAAAATGGATAAAGGACAATCTCCAGAACAGCATCTGGAAGTGATGAGGGACTTATTTACCCAAGTACAAATGAGAGGTGTCGAAATTCCTTAAATTCAAAAGGCATACATTCCTTTGGGTTCGCTTTCATCAAGTTATGACAACATTTTGCATGGTTTGCAAGGAGTGCCTGAAGCACAACTTACTATGGAGCTTGTAGCTTCTAGCGTTCTTGAAGAAAGCGAATGCCGGAGATTTGAAGTAGGACAACGCAAACAGGTGTCAGCAGCTTCAAAGTCCTCAAATACTACAGAGGGAGCATCCAGAGAGATGCAGGCAAAGAAGGCAGCTGTTTCCAAAGAAAAGTTATGTTATTACTGCAAAAAGGCAAGCCATTTAAAGAAGGACTGCAGGAAATTTGCAGCAGACAAGAAGAAGAATCAACAACAACCCAGAGACTTTGAGGGCAACAAAGGAACTGCAGCTGTTACACAGGGCTGTGACAGTGTGACTCGACATGTGGTGAGTCAAGCTTGGATCCTGGATTCTGGTGCCACTGCAAATTTAATAAACAATCCTGAGTTACTCAGAAACAAGAAACCCTCCACAGTGAATTCTGTTGCTCTAGCTCAGGGGTTGGCAACCTACGGCCCGCGGGCTGCATCCGGCCCGCAGACCCCTGCGTACCCATCGCCCGCCACTGCGCATGCGCAATCGAGTTGTGGCCACCATTTTGGCAAAGAAAATGGCGGCCGCGACAAGCACGAAGGTGCCAGTGGCAGCAGTGTGTGCGCGTGGCAGCAGTGGTGGTGGTGGCAGTGGGGGCGCACGTGGCTGCAGGGGTCACATGCGCGCGCATGAGCGCGCGCACCACCACTCCCCCGGCTCACCGGAAGGTAAGGAAAGGTTGCTGACCCCTCCTCTAGCTGATGGGGCAGCAAGAGAAATCCATGAAATGGGAATTGTCTACATTCCTGGTTTTGGTAAAACTTTTGATAATGTTTTGTATGTGCCTAAATTACAAAACTGTTTAGTTAGTTAGTGTGTCTGCTTTGACCATAGAAGGGTATACACTGCAATTTGTGGGGGATGAATGCATAATTTCCAAAGATGGCGAAGTTTGTGCAAAAGCTTTAAAAAAAGACAAAATGTATTACATGGCAGACAAGGCAGAATGTATGGTTGTACAAAATGTGCCTTTGCATTCAAACTGTATTCATTATTTTCACAGAATAATGGGCCATGTTGGTTTTAAGAGTCTTTTGAAGCTGGAGGAAATTTGTCCAGATTTTAAAATGTCACCTAGAATGCTCGATTTGCAGCAGGACAAAGTTGAAAGCTTTTCCTGTGGCAAAGCGTAGCAAACTTATTGCAAAACGTCCATTTGAGGCTGTGCATTGTGACACTTCTGGCCCTATGGTTGTGACACTAGGGGGCAGCAAATATTTCATGGTGATTGTGGATCACTTCACCAGGTTTTCTTATGTGAAGCCTCTGAAAGAAAAGAGTGAAGCAGTAGACAGATTTAAAGAATGGGTGAACATGATTAAAAGGAAATTTGATTACAAAGTGGGGTCTTTGGTTACAGACCGGGGAGGCAAATTCTTATCTCACAGTTTGGGAAACTGGTTGAGAAAGAAAGGGATTAGACACTACACAACCAATCCATAGACTCCTCGGGAGGATAGGTTGGCAGAGAGACAAATAGGAGTCCTAAAACAGTTGAAAGATTGCATGATGTTAGATGCAAATGCACTTGAGAACATCTGGGGTGAGACAATTCTTACAGCTAATTTTCTGGCAAATCATACTTGGAACTAAGCTGTAAAGAACATATCTTTTCATATGCTTTACAAAAGAGCACCTAATCTGAAATACGTTACGAGTGCTTGGGCAGTATACAAATGTCTATGTGCCAGCTGCTTTCAGAAAGAAAAATCAGCCCAAGTGGAGAAGGTTGATGTTTGTGGGATATTCTGGGAATAGCAACAGGTTTCACCTTGGTGGTAAAGAAATTTTGTTTTCAAGAAGCAAAAACTTTGAGAAACATCCGGGTTGGGAAAAAGTGCACTCCAACTAAAAAGTTTTTCTGAAATTGGAGGGGTGGTGAAACAAGAGTCAGCTTCTTCAGACAGTGAAGCAAGCACATCAGATGAGTCAACACAAACCCAACCAAGGACATCCAGGATGTCTGAGACAAAGAGACACAAAGATAGGGATCCTCACACAAGTTCTGACACTGAAGATGAGGGAGGTAGAACAAAGGTTTCCATTCCATGACGAACACAACGAGTCAGAAAACCACCAGATAGGTTTGTAGTGCAGGAAGCTAGAGCTTACACAGTTGTGGATACTGAACCAGAAAGTTACAAAGATTTGCAAAGTTGTCCTGATGAGGAAAGGTTGAAATGGTTGTCTGCTATGGAGCAGGAATACAAGTCTTTGATAGATAAAGAGTGTTTGAGATTGTTGAGAGACCTACAAATCACAAGGTTATTGGTTGCAAATGGGTTTACAAGAGAAAGGCGATGCCTGATGGTAGTCAGAGATACAAAGCTAGGTTGGTAGCAAAGGGTTTTGCACAGCAGAGGTTTGAGAATTTTGACAAGACATTTTCTCCAACAGCAAAACCTGAGAGCCTGAGGTTGGTTTTGGCTTTAGCAGCAAGGAGGGGTCAGTTGGTGCAGCATTTTGATTTTGAGACTACATACTTGAATGCTTGTCTTGAGGAAACTGTGTTCATGGAACAACCTTTGGGTTTTGAACAAGACAGTGACAGAAAGGTGTACAAGTTGAAAAAGGCTTTGTATAGATTAAAACAGAGTGCTAGAAGGTGGAATCTTTGCATTTCTCTCTTTGTCTAGATTTCATGAGGAAAATTTCAGACACACATCTCTACATTTCACCTTTGACTGTATATCTCATCCATATTCTATTTTTTCCCAATTTTTTATTGGTAGGATACACACATAAATATGAATACAAAACACAAAAAATAGAAGTGAAAACCTTCTACTATTGATTTGTGTGTGAATCAAAGCATTCCCAGTTCAATGTTCCCCACCCTCCTAATCCCAATAATTATGTTTCTAATTATGGTTTGGTTTATAAAAAAGCTTCATTTTTAACTTATTCTTCTTGAATTTATAACATTAGGGTTCATCCACAGATCAGTACATCTGGTGAGAGTGATTATATACCATGCTGTATTGTTAATATCAGTATAATATAATCAAAATAAAGGGGTGCTCCTAAGATAGTCTATCGTCTCGTTTTTACTAATTCTGACTTCGCCTGCGCTATTGTGTTTAAGAACTTAGACATGCCATTTCCGGTCACAGAAATTTAACAATGAATCCCAAGTTTTATCCCAGTCTTGGTTTGGTTTATCAGATAAGAATGCTGTTAGTTTATCTAACTCTATCATGTCATGGCATTTTGTAAGCCAGTCATCCAGAGTTGGTGCTTCTTTTTCTTTCCATTTTTGAGCGTAAACCATTCTAGCGGCTGATACAGAATATAAAATATATTTTAAATGCCTCCTTTCCTCCTTTCCCTCCACTATGTTTAATAAGAAACAGGAGTCATTTTTATTGTAGTTTGAGTTATTTACCATCCATATTCTAACAGTGTGCATATGTGTGTGTACGTGTGTGTGTCTCTGTGTGTATATATATGTGTGGGTATATATGGGCATGTGCCTATGCGTGTGTCTGTGTGTATGTATGGGTGTGTTTATACGAGTGTTTGTGTGTGTGTGATAAACACTTACGGACACCTGTATCTACTCCCTGTTGGCTTCCCCCTTTCCTGGCTTTTTCTTCTGTATCTGGGTCTTGGTAAGAGAGATGAAAGATGTAGATATATACACACACACACATGTACATACACATACATTCAGGGTCTCCCAAAAAAGTGTGTACACCCTTTAACAGCTAATAGTAGGTATGGTAATTACAGATACATTGCAAAATAATTGTTATAGTTATGGGTCAGAGTTACTGTAGGGCAGGGGTCAGCAAACTACGGCCCACGGGCTAAACCCGGCCCACCAAGGCCTTGTAACTGGCCCGTCGCCGGTCCCGCCGCCGCCTTTATCTCTAGCATGCGTGCGGCCTCCTCTTCCTCTGCCCTCCTCCGCCTCTTCCTCCACCCTCCTCCACCATCCGCCTCTTCCTCTGCCTCTTCCTTCACCCTCCTCCGCCCTCCTCCTCCTCCGCCTCTTCCTCCAACCTCCTCCTCCACCCTGCACCTCTTCCTCTGCCTCTTCCTCTGACCTCCTCCACCCTCTATCTCTTCCTCTGCCTCTTCCTCTTCCTCTTCCTCTGCCCGCCTCCTCCTCCACCCTCCACCTCTTCATCTGCCTCTTCCTCCGCCCCTCTCCTCCGCCCTCTGCTTCCTCCGCCTCTTACTCTGTGTCTTCCTCCACCCTCCTCCTCCGCCCTCCGCCTCTTACTCTGCCTTCCTCCTCCGCCCTCCGCCTCTTACTCTGCTTCTTCCTCTGCCCTCCTCCTCTGCCCTCCAACTCTTCTCCCTCTTCCTCCTCCCTCCTCCTCCTCCACCTCTTCCTCCGCCCTCCTCCACCCTCCTCCTCCTCTGCCCTCCTCTTCCTCTGCCTCTCTCCTCCTCTGCTGTCCTCCTCCACCCTCCGCCTCTTCCTCTACCTTTTCCTCCACCCTCCTCTGCCCTCTGCCTCCTCCACGCTCTGCCTCTTCCTCTGCCCTCCTCCACCCTCCTCCTCCTCCACCCTTATCCACTTCCTCTGCCCTCTTCCTTCTCCACCCTTCTCCTCTTCCTCTGCCTCTTCCTCTGCTCTCCTCCTCCACCCTCTGCCTCTTCCTCTTCCTCCTCCTCCTCCATTTCTTCCTCTGCCTCATCCTCTGCCCTCCTCCTCCACCCTCTGCCTCTTCCTCTGCTTCTTCCTCCACCCTCCTCCACCCTCCGCCCTCAGCCCTCCTCCTCCTCCGTCCTGCGCCTCTTCCTCCGCCCTCCTCCTCTTCCTCTGCCTCTTCCTCCTCCTCCCTCCTCCTCCTCTGCCCTCCGCCTCTTACTCTGCTTCTTCCTCTGCCCTACCCTCCTCCTCCTCTTCTTCCTCCTCTGCATAAGAAGAGCAGGAAGGGAGCGTGTAAGGGAATATAAAGATCCAGAGCCAGAGCGAGGAGGACAGAAGTTGGTTTGGGGGCGGGGTGTCCTCTATTTAAAAAGTCTCTTTATGTGAGTGATTTTAGCTTTAGTTTTCTGTCCAGGAGGAATTCCAAAGTGTCCTCTATTTTAAAAACCTGTTTATGTGAGTAATTTTAGCTTCAATTTCTGTCCAAGAGGAATTCCAAAGTGTCCTGTTTTTAAAGTCTACTTATGTGAGTGATTTTAGCATTAATTTCTGTCCAGGAGGAATTCCAAACTGTCCTCTATTTTTAAAGTCTATTTATGTGAGTGATTTTAGCTTTTGTTTTCTGCCCAGGAGGGATTCCCAAAATGTCCTCCATTTTGAGCTCCACTAAGAAGCATGATTTTATATTGATATGAGTGTTTCTGGGTTTTACTTTCTGCCCAGGAGGAATTCCAGAGTGTCCTCCATGTTGAGCAAGACTCAGAAGCATGAGTTTATGTTGCTATGAGTGTTTTGAGGTTTTATTTTGGGATGTCCTCCATTTTTTATTAATGTCCTATGTTTTGTGGCACCTTGTCCTGCTTTGCAGTCAGGACATTTGGGCATCCTGTTCTGCTCCCTTTCCAGGCCCTTGAGGCCATTCTTTGACTCCCCAATTGCTCTCTGTTCTTTTGACAGAGGAACCTACCCAAATCTTTAGAATCATCTCCTCCTTCTCCTCTTTTATCCCCCATTCATCCCCTTTTTCTTCCCCTTTTAAAATTTCTCAATAGTACAGATACTGAGGAATGGCTGGGGGTTGTGTGTCTGTGTGTGTTGTGTGACTTCAAGTCCTTGCTGACTTAATGGCAAACCTAAGAAGAACCTGTCATGGAGTTTTCTTGGCAAAATTTGTCCAGAGGAGGGTTGCCGTTGCCTTCCCCCTGAGGCTGAGAGAGTGTGACTTGGCCAAAGTGAGTTTGCATAGCCAAGCAGGGATTCGAGGCCAGCTCTCCAGACTCCAGCCTCAGACACGTGCTTCACTCATGCCCCCCTGCCCTTGTTTCTTTCATTTAAGGTAGCATTTTTAATTGATGATGATGATGATGATGATGATGATTTTTTATTCCCCTTGGGGTTTTCTTGTCAAAGTTTTCATTATTAATTGTTGTGTTGATACTGATTTGGTGCTGTTTTCTTGGGGTTTTCTTGGCAAACTTTCTTCAGAGAGGGTTTGCCATAGCCTTCCTCTGAGGCTGAGAGAATGTGACTTGGCCAAAGTGGGTTTTTAAGTATTTTATATGTTCCCGTTTTGTATTTTTACTTCAAAATATGATGTGTGCAGTGTATGTAAGAATTATTATTATTATTATTATTATTATTATTATTTATTTACTTACTTACTTACTTCGGCCTTCCAATAGTCTGAGGGACAGCGACCTGGCCCCCGTCTCAAAACGTTTGCCTACCCCTGCTGTAGGGCAATTCAAGTTATCTAAGGCTTTAGACTTTGTTAAGGAAACAAAAATATTTAAATATCAAAAATATCAGTGCTAAGCCTGTTGAGATCTAACTTTAAAACAGCAGAGTAGCAGAAAACGTGTCCGTGTCTAACTATGCTTCTGTAAGAACTGAGACTGACTCAGAAACAACAGAAGTAGCATGCGGTTTAAACAAAAGCTTACTAATGGCTTTCATCTACCTATACATAGAGGCTATATCCTAATCTAGCTAAGGAATACGTAATTCAGGTAAAGAAGAAAGCTTTATCTTACCATTTCCGAAAAAAAGTTGAGAGAGGAGGAAGATGGAGGACCCAACAGGGCAAGTGAAAAATCTTTTAAGCGACAGAGCTTCCCAAAAGGGGGAGTGACCTGAATCATATAGTTAGTTAACCAATTTGCAAAGGTATAGCCCTGTAATTCAGCAGGAGCAAATGGGATATTTAAATGAGGAGGGGAGAGAGCAGAGTTTGCATGCAGGAAAACCCTATCTATCAGAGGAGGGGAAGAGAGAATGCTGAAATCTTCCAAGAGTTAGAAATTCCAACCCTAGAGCAGCAGGACAGCAAGGCTGGTACAGTGCACACTGAAGAGAGGCCACCTGGCCTCTGACTCAGGATAAAGTGACTGTTTTCTAATTGCCTTAATTGTAATTTGAACTATGAAGAGCAAAAGGAAGAATAATTAATATGGCAGAATCAGAGAGGGACAGTGTTCACCTGGGCAACATTTAGGCTTCCCTTTTCTACATCATTTATTTATTTATTTATTTAAGGTATTTCTACCATGCTCTTAACCACAAAAGCTCTCAGAGTGTCTTACATCATTGTTGTTATATTTATTTATTTCCTATTCCCCCCCACCCAAATTATAGAAGTCACTTAGTGGATATCTGCATCCCCATCAAAGGACCCACACAGTGGTGAAGGCACATGAATACATGGAATCTGGAAAGAGTTTCAGCGATAGTGATGCCTGCATTATACTTCAAAGAATGCACACAGTGGAGAAGCCCTATAAATGCATGGAATGTGGAAAGAGCTTCAGTCACAGCAGAATACTAAAGTCACATGAGAGGACTCATACAGGGGAGAAGCCCTATAAATGCATGGAATGTGGAAAGAGCTTCAGTCAGAGTGGACATCTAAATAAACATCAAATGATCCACACGGGGGAGAAGCCGTATAAATGCATGGAATGTGGAAAGAGCTTCAGTACGAGTGGAAATCTAAACTCACATCAAAGGACCCACATCGGGGAGAAGCCCTATAAATGCATGGAATGTGGAAAGAACTTCAGTGAAAGAGGAAGTCTAAACTCACATCAAAGGACCCACACGGGGGAGAAGCCCTATAAATGCATGGAATGTGGAAATAGCTTCAGTCACAGGGGACATCTGAAGTCACATCAAAGGATCCACACAGGGGAGAAGCCATATAAATGCATGGAATGTGGAAAGAGCTTCAATCGGAGTGGAACTCTACATTCACATCAAAGGACCCACACAGGAGAGAAGCCATATGAATGCATGGAATGTGGAAAGAGCTTCAGTCGCAGTGGAGATCTAAACTCACATGAAAGGACCCACACTGGGGAGAAGCCATATATATGCATGGAATGTGGAAAGAGCTTCAGTCAGAGTAGAAGTCTAAACTCACATCAAAGGACCCACACGGGGGAGAAGCCCTATAAATGCATGGAATGTGGAAAGAGCTTCAGTGAGAGTGGAAGCCTAAACAAACATCAAAGGATCCACACAGGGGAGAAGCCATATAAATGCATGGAATGTGGAAAGAGCTTCAGTGATAGTGGAAGCCTAAACAAACATCAAAGGACACACACTGGGGAGAAGCCCTATAAATGCATGGAATGTGGAAAGAGCTTCAGTGAGAGTGGAAGCCTAAACAAACATCAAAGGACACACACGGGGGAGAAGCCATATAAATGCATGGAATGTGGAAAGACCTTCAGTTGGAGTGGACATTTAAACTCACATCAAAGGACCCACACGGGGCAGAAACCACATAAATGCATGGAATGTGGAAAGAGCTTCAGTCGCAGCGAAATACTAAAGTCACATCAGAGGACTCATACGGGGGAGAAGCCCTATAAATGCATGGAATGTGGAAAGAGCTTCAGTGAGAGTGGAAGCCTAAACAAACATCAAAGGACCCACACTGGGGAGAAGCCCTATAAATGTATGGAATGTGGAAAGAGCTTCAGTGAGAGTGGAAGCCTAAACAAACATCAAAGGACACACACAGAGGAGAAGCCGTATAAATGCATGGAATGTGGAAAGAGCTTCAGTCACAGTGAAAGGCTAAAAACACATCAAAGGACTCACACAGGGGAGAAGCCCTATAAATGCATGGAATGTGGAAAGTGCTTCAGTGATAATGGAAGCCTAAAAAAACATCAAAGGACACACACGGGTGAGAAGCCCTATAAATGTATGGAATGTGGAAAGAGCTTCAGTGAGCGTGGAAGTCTACGCTCACATCAAAGGACACATACAGGAGAGAAGCCATATAAATGCATAGAATGTGGAAAGAGCTTCAGTCGGAGTGGACATCTAAACTCCCATCAGAGGACTCACACAGGGGGGAAGCCATATCATCCTGGAGAGAAGTGACCAGTGGGGTGTGCAGTGGGGTTCTGTTCTGGACACAGTGCTATTCAATAATTTCATTAATGATTTGGATGAAGGAATAGGGGGCATGCTTCTCAAATTTGCAGATGACACCAAATTAGGAGGAGTAGCTAATACCTCAGAAGACAAGATGAAAATTCAAAATGACCTTAATCGATTAGAAAGCTGGGCCAAACTAACACAATAAATTTCAACACAGAGAAATGTAAGGTACTGCACTTAGAGCAAAAAAATGAAAGGCATAGGTATAAGATGGGGGACCCCTGGTTTAATGAGAGTTATACATGTGAAAGGGATTTCGAAGTCTTAGTAGACCACAAGTTGAACATGAGTCAACAGTGTGGTGCCGCAGCTAAAAAGATCAATGCGATTAGAGGCTGTATCAATAGAAGTATAGTATCTAGATCAAGGGAAATAATAGTGCCACTGTATTCTGCTTTGGTCAGGCCCCACCTGGAATAATCCTGTGTCCAGTTCTGGGCATCACAATTCAAAAATGATGTTGAAAAGCTGGAGCGTGTCCCGAGGAGGGAGACTAAAATGGGGAAGGGTCTGGAAACTATGCCCTATGAGGAACGACTTAGGGAACTGGTATGTTTAGCCTGGAGGAGAGATGGTTAAGAGGGGATATGATAGCCCTCTTTAAATATTTGAAGGGATGTCATATTGAGGAGGGAGCAAGCTTGTTTTCTGGTGCTCCAGAGAATAGGAATCAGAACAACAGATGCACGCTACAGGAAAAGAGATTCCACCTCAACATTAGGAGGAACTTCCTGACAATGAAAGCTGTTCAGTGGTGGGACACACCACTCAGTGGAGATTGTGGTGGAGTCTTCTTCTTTGGAGGTCTTTAAACAGGCTGGATGGCCACCTGTCACAGGGGATGCTTTGAGTGGGAGTTCCTGCATGGCAGAAGGGGGTTGGACTGGATGGCCCTTGTGGGTTCTTCCAACTCTATGATTCTATGATAGGAGTAATGCTCTTTCTCCTATGAAACTAGCTGAAGGGGGAAAGCTCTATAAATGCACGGGACTTAGAGACCCTTTCCATTTTGGTGTCAATTGGACCGAACAAAAGCACCCATAGAAGAGAAACCTTTTGTGTATATTTTGGCTGTGTAAAGTACTTCAGTGATGGCAAAGTACTGACTAAGCCATAAGCCTGTCTGGGCAGTTTCACAGCCAGATGAATAGATTGGACCAGGGGTAGCCAACCTAAGGCCCAGGGGCGGGATGTGGCCCTCCAGGCCTTTGGACCGGCCCCATGCCGGTCTTGCTGCCGCTGCCGCCACCACCCACCATGATGATATTGATTATTGTTGTTATTACTTGTTCTTGGGGTTTTCTTGGCAAAATCTCACAGGGGTTTTGCCATGGCTTTTCTGGGGCTGAGAGAGTGTGCATGCATATATTTTTAATTTTTTAATTTTTATTTATGTATTTATTTTTGATGCTTCGGCCCCCCAATTGTCTGGGGGACAGCAACCTGGCCCCCATCTCAAAAAGGTTGCCTACCCCTGGATTGGACAGTTTCAGAACCAGATGAATAAATCAGTTTGAAGCTTGGTTATGATGGAGGTCTGAGCTTGTTTGATGCTGAATTTGAGGTTTAAAAATGGTTTGTGTGTGGGAAGATAACATTTGAGATTTGACTTCCAACAGTTTGGCATATATTGTTTGTTGTTATCTTCTTGTATGTGTTGTTGGCATTAAGGTTTCTCTGTTTGCAGTGGATTTGTTTTTTTTTTTTCCCCCAAGGCAAACATGCAGCACGTGATTTGCCCTCATGGTTAAGGTCATCTTGAACCCAGGATCTATTTTCTGATGTCTGGTGTGACTAGCAAATTTAACTAGCAATCTCTTTTTTCTTTCCTCTAAATCTTTAATAAAGATGTTGAATAGAACTGGGACCAGGAAAGAACCCTCCCTTCCTCATGGTGAGGAACCATTGGGAATCACGGCTTGGATTCAGTCCACCTAGCAGTTAGATCATCTTAGCAGTAGTATTGCCCTTCCACAGTTTTGCCAGTTGCCTGCAAGAATGTCATGGGGGACCCTGTCAAAGCCTCCTTCAATTCAAGATACACTGTATCCTCAGCAGGCCACTTATCTACCAGGTTTGTAACTCTGTCCAATTGGGAGAGAGAGAGAGAGGAGGCTTGTTTTTTCTGGCTCTTAGTAATTGCAGGATTGTTATCTATCTGCTTGAAAGGCCAACTGTTCCAGAACCATTCCTTGTTTGACATTCAAGCTGATGGGTTGATAGTTTGCTGGGTCCTCTTTTCCCCGCTTTTGAGGATGGAGATGATATTAGACTGTCTTCAGTCTGCATGGATCTCATCTTTTGTGCAGAATTGTCAAAGATTATGGACAAAATCTCTGAGATTGCATCTGCAAGTTCTTTAGTCTCCTTAGATGCAGTTCTTCTGGCTTCATAGATCTCAATTCATTTTAAGTTGCTTACATTTCCCCCTGCCACTAATTTGCCTCTGTCAAGCTCTGATTCTCTCATTGCCTTATTGATTCTCTATTTACCCATTTGTGTCCTATTTTCCTTTGGAGAGAAAGCCCTGGTGAAGGAGGTGTTGTGCAGTTCTGCTTTCTCTCTGCCATCACTTCCATGCCTCTCTGTCTCACTCTTATCCAGAAGCCCTTCATGTTCCTGGAGGAGTCCCAGGGAGGAGGATGGGTGGACCTCAAGCTCCCTTCCTGTTTCTGCAGGTATCGGGGGTCCCTCTGTCACCAGGAAGAGATGCAATCCCAACAGAGAGGCTTAAGGTCCCTGAGTGTCCTGGGTCGGGAGCAACACAGCACTCTTTAAGCCCCCTCCTATGCTTCCCCCTTCTTTGCTTTCCTTTATCACCTGGGAGCCTGTTGTGAAGAATTTGCATGACGCTTTCCAGATTTCACACTCTCCTCCACCTCAACTTGGATGCTGTGTTTAATAGAGGCCCAACAGATGCAATCTTGGTCCCTGCTTGTTCCGTGTTTCAGTTTGTGCAGCCTGTGGATGTGGACTATTGGTGCTCTGGAACTATGCCTTCCTGGTTTACAAAAGCAGCCAGAGGTGGACCGGCTGGGTGGGAAAGGGGGATTTTGAAGCCTCACACCAGCAGGGCCATCTTCCATCCTGTCTAAAAGAAGCTTTGGGGAGGACTCCCTGAACCCAACTACACTAGATAATTCCTGGCCAATCTCCTCCATCTCTCTTTTGGGCAAGGTTTGGGAGAAGGTGGTGATCCCCCAGGCCCAGGGGTTCCCGGCCACGTCTCTGGGATGGGATTTGGAGGCACTGTTTTACAATGGATCCAGTCCTCCTAGGAGGGCCACCCTCAGACGATGGTGCTGGGGGATTCGGACTGTTGGCCTGTCATGTGCCTCCCAAATTCACTTTTGTCCCTATGTTGTTTAGCATCTGAATGAAACTGCTGGGAGAGCTTTGGAGTTCAGTCTGCTAATGACACCCAACTCTCTCTCTCCTTTGCATCTGAGAGAAATAAAAATGTTGCTTGCTCATTCTAATTTCACAGCTTGGCATAGGTTTTGAGGGTAGAGGATAGTTATTGAGCCTTGAATCTTTAGCTGTAAACGTCCCTTCTGGCTGGCATGCAGGAACTCCACAAGCCACAAAGCCAAGCCCAGTGGGATGGAGGAGCAGATGCCTCTCTCATGCATCCTAAGGAGGCAAAAAGCACTGCTTTGGAGGCTGGCGGACTCTCTTTCCTTCCTTCCTTCCTTCCTTCCTTGGCGATTTCTAAGCAGAGGCTCTTTGGAGGACTGTTCTTCACACTCGAGTGAAGCCATGGAAAAAGAAGGCCACAGGTGCGGATCCAGCACAAGCTCAGATGGAGAAGTGACCTCCCATGGACTCTGAAAGGACACAAAAAAAACAGAGATTAAAGAATTCATTAATCAGGAATCTATACCAGAATTTTCTATAGATCAACAAGAAATTTTAAATCGAGAAATAACTAAAGAAGAGATATTAAATGCTATCATGAAATTAAAGGAAAAGAAGGCCCCCGGCCCAGACGGAATAACAGCGAAATTTTATAAAACCTTTAAAGAAGAATTAATTAACCCATTATATGATACAATTACCTCAATAGAAACAGGGCATTATCTGCATTCATGGAGAGAAGCGCTAACGGTACTGATCCCAAAGGCCGACAAAGACTTAAGCCAAATTCAAAATTATAGACCCATATCCTTGCTAAACATTGATTACAAAGTGTTCGCAACAGTGTTAGCAGAAAGATTAAAGCAAATTATACCAAAATGGATTCATGAGGATCAATATGGGTTTGTCCCAGGAAGAAACATCAAAAACAATGTAAGAACTCTAGTGGATGTTATTGAATATTATGAACACCATAAGAATAAGAAAATGGGTATTGTCTTTCTCGATTATGAGAAGGCTTTTGATAATGTAAATTGGTGCTATATGAAAGAATCCTTAAAAAAATCTAAAATCGGTGAAAGAATGGCAAAGTGGCTAGAAGAAATTTATTACTATCAAGAAACAAGGATAGATATTAATGGGGAGAAATCAGGAAAATGTATAATTAACAAGGGGACAAGACAGGGCTGCCCGCTCTCCCCATTGGTGTTTATAATGATAATAGAGAACGTTTTAAGAAAGATCAGGAATGATAATCAAATAGAGGGATTGAAAATAGGGAAACAAATTTACAAAGTTAAAGCATTTGCGGACGACGTAGTCATAATATTAAACGATCCTAAAAAGAGCATAAAAAAATTATGGGAAACTAAGTAAATCTAGTAGGATGACGGGGATTAAAATTAACACGCAGAAAAGCTGTATATTGACAAAAAATCTCAATAGAAATGAGGAAAAGGAATTAAGATCTGTAACTGAGCTTAAATTATGTGATAGGGTAAAATATTTGGGGTGACGTTAACAAATCAAAATTCTACCCTTCTTTTGAATAATCACCTCCAAAATTGGAAACAAATAAAAGAAAAATTAAATATTTGGAATAAATTACAGCTTTCCCTATTAGGGCGAATAGCCGTTATACAGTCTTATGTATTGCCAAAAATTTTATTTCTTTTTCAGACAATCCCAATAAATATACCCTCATCCTGTTTTAAAACATGGAATAGGGATATAAGAGATTTTATTTGGCAAGGGAAGAAATCAAGAATAAAAATGAGTACACTACAAGATGCAAAAATAAGAGGAGGGTTCGGTATGCCAAATCTAAAAATATATTACGAGGCAGCAGCGTTTACCTGGATTAAAGACTGGATAACACTAGAGAACAAAAAAATATTAGTACTTGAAGGTGCCGGTTTAGAGAAGGGATGGCATTGGTACTTAAGTTATAGCGGAGGAAAAGTTGATAAAACATTTGATAAACATATTATTAGGAAATCTCTAATTAGAATATGGAATAAATACAGGCCATTCCTTCATAATAAAATTCCGGGTTGGACCTCACCTACGGAAGCGTTTAAAATAGATAACTATGTTAAAGGAGCTCCTATCAAATACAGAGATTTATTAGAATGTTATGAACCTAAAATAAAGTTAAGATCTTATAAAGAATTATATGAGGTTGGGATGGTAGATCATTGGTTTAAATTCTGCCAAATTCAAAGCAGATTTACCAAAGATATTCGAACATTTGGCATTGATGTGAACAAAACGGAATTGGAAAAAATATACGATAAAGGGAATAAACACCTGATTACGTGACTCTATAAATGCTTTCTGGAGATAGAGTTGAAAGAAGAATGTATAAAAGATTGCATCATTAAATGGATGCAAGATTTGAATGAAAATATTGAGTTAGAAATTTGGGAAAAGACTTGGCTAAACAATACGAAGTTTACAAAATGCATTCACCTGATAGAAAATTATTATAAAGTTTTGTTTAGATGGCATCTCTATCCGTCAAAAACAGCAAGGACGGCTAAACAAGACAAAGAAGAACTGGGCAGGTGTTGGAAGTGCAATCAAAAAGACGCCAAACTTTTCCACATGTGGTGGACTTGCAAGTAGGAAAATGAATTCTGGAAGACCATTCACAGCAAAATAACATCAATCTTCAACATTAGAATAAAAATGGACCCCAAACTGTATTTATTAAATATAACAGAAAACTTAAAAGGGGTATTGAAAAAGGAAGAAATAGGTGTAATCTTGTACTTAATTACTGGTGCAAGATTGATTATAGCCAAATATTGGAAGATTAATAATAGGTATATGTTTGTGGAATGGAAAGAGAAAATAAGAGATCTAATGCAAATGGACAAATTGACTATGTTAATCAAGGATAAACAAGAGGAATCTTTCATTTCAAAATGGGGGGAAATTGAAAGTTTTCTTGCATCATGAAATTGACTTATGAGTAACTAAACAAAACAAAGACATTTTGGTGGGAAATAATAAGAGAGGTAAAACTTAACTCCCATAGCTAAGTTAAATCAATAGAATGTTTTATTAGATTAAAGAATGTCAATGATAGTTGTAATTGGTTATTATTTTTGGAGTTTCCAAGGATTTCATGGGAGTAGGTAAATGTATTTCAATAATATGTGTAATTGGTTAAGGTACATAGAAGGATGTGTATTTTTATACCATATGTATGTGAAGATAATTTCTTTAATAAAATTGTTGAGCCCGGGGAAAAAGAAAAAAGAAAGCAAAGGTGCCACTATCTCAGCCACCCATTTTCAGATTTGGGTGCATATGAGATTTCAGATAAGGGATAGTTTAGCTGCTTTGAGTCCCTATGTTGGAGAAAGGTGGGATATAAGAAAAATAATAATAATAATAATAATAATAATAATAATAATAATACTCAACCTGTATTAAAGATTTATTTCCGGCAAAAAAAAAAAAAAGGACACAAGATTAGTGGACTGACCTCTTTATTAATACCAGATGCAGTTCCACCCAGACGGACTATTCATAAGGTTTCCTTCACCTCCAGAAGATCCAAGAAGACCTAAATGTGAGTTAGTAAATCTAGGGGTGAAATTTTTGGGAGGAAGGGATTTTCCAGGCTTTGTTTATACTTGCGTGTATCTCAAATGAGAGCCGTATCCAGATTTGAGGACTCTGAGATTCAACGAATGGAAATGGGGTGTGTGTTAACCTTTGTACAATTGTTGTTGTTTTCTTCTTTTGTATAAATGTAATACAGTCACCCGAATTCTTGCAGACTTCAAATCCTTGGTTTTGCATATTCACAGAGGGGCAGCCTCCATTTAAATCAATGGGGCGTGCCTATGGGGCTTGAATATTTGCAAATCTCTGTTTTCGCAGGGGGTCCAGAATGGATCTCCCACAAAAATGGAGGGCCAACTGTACTCTGTATTTTTGGAAAGCTGTGGGAGTAGACTGTGTTTAGTCTTTATTTTATAGGATATCCAAAAGACACAAATACAGATGTCCGAAGGCTCTCCAATTCCAGCATATAGCTGGACTGTGGGGTAGTTTAAGTTTCCTAAGACTTTAGCCTTTGATAACGAAATGAAAATATTTAAAAATGTCAAAGCCAAGCCTCTTAGTGTCTGGCTTTAAATTAGCAGAGTAGCAGAAACATGGCTTTCTCTAACTATGCTTCCTTAAGAACTGAGACTGACACCAAAAACAACAAACACCTAGCTTGCAGTTTAAAACAAACATTTAATAATGGCTTTAATCTATATTTACATAGAAGCTCTATCCTAATCTAGCTAGTGAATAGTTTGGGTAGAAAAGAAATATTTATCTCACCCTCTTTCCAAAGAAGATGAAAACACAACAGCTCAGTTGAAAATCTTTGAGATAATGTCTGTCAGTCCCTAAGGGGAAGTGACCGAAGTCCCACAGTTAGTTTGAACGAGAGAGGGAAGAGTTTGCATGCAGGAAATCCCTATCTATCCAAGGAGGGGGAAAGAGAATGCAAAGATCTTCCAACATGGACAGACTTGTGGCAAGGGATAGGACATTTGGGACATTTCTGTTAAAACCTGGGAAGAATTTGTAGCAGGGTGGGCAGGAGTATCTTCAGAACAAGCAAGATAGAGTTAGTTTGTGGAGCACAAATCCAGTTATTAACAATGGCTGGCCAAAATCCTTGTGGAAATGGGCAGATATTTCTGATACTCTTGCTAATGATGATTTGGAGAGAAGCTCGACCTGTACTCCATCCAAAGGAATCAACAGATATCAAAGGAAATACCTTAATTGAATTGGTGGAAAGAGTGGCCTCAGTATATAGCCAGTATATATTTGCAGCGCTGAGGTGGCTAATAAGAGCGATTGAGAAAGGTATTCCAAATATAGTGCTACCGTCTTCAATTCCTGCCAATTGTAATGGCTCGAAATGTCCTTTTGCCTCCAGGAGCCTTTGCTAGAGAAAGACCTCGGCTAAAATGCTGACAATGTAGAGACTCAGGGCCTTCCTGCCTTTGTGTTCAGAGACCTTGCAGAACTTCCTTGCTTCAATCGATAGCAATGTTTCTATTGTTGTTATAAGTTAGAGAAAGAGGGAAGGTATAAACAGACAGATAATGGATAAGTAACCATTTGTTATGTCAAAGCCTTGTTTACGCCTGTTATAAAAGAAAGTGTTCTACCTTCATTCGGGAGGCTTGATTCTTTGGGAGAGGACTCCATCAAGCCTCACGGTGGCCATTTTTAATAAAGCCTGTTCTTTTTCATCCTACCTGGGTCCCAAGTCTCTCTTTCTTCAGGTAATCTGCTGCAGCCCTTTATAAATAAAGAATAATAATTGCTGAGTGTGTGAAAAACCAGGCAAGTTTGAAATGTGGTCATGGATAGATTGGATAGTCAGCAAGAAAAGTCAGGTTCGCAATCGGTCGGGTTTTACGAAAGAACCTGTCCTGAGCTCTGGGTGCAAATCTTGCCTGCTGCTGCTCCTGGGGAAAACAAAAGAAGTTTAGGAGGATCCAGCCTCTTCCCTTATTTTGCAGCAGAGGACAGGATGCCAAGTATAGACACATTTCCCAAAGGGGGGCTGCAAACATTGTGTTACTCAAACAGGGGTAGGCAACCTTTCCCCTTTAAGGGCCGAGGGACTTCAGCTCCCAGAATCCCCGGAGCTATTGGCCAACATGGGACTATTGGCCAACATGGCTGAGGCTTCTGGGAGCTGAAGTCCCTCGGCCCTTAAAGGGGAAAGGTTGCCTACCCCTGCAATAAGCTTCTTAGTGATGCTCAAAGTGGAGGACATTTTGGAATTCCTCCTGGACAGGACCTAGAAATGCCAGACAGGTCCTAGAAGAGGTGGAGGGATGGATGTCCGAAAGCAGAATGGGTCCAAAAGCAGAGCCCCTTTGCCCATCCATCCCAGGACCTCCTTCCTCCTCAATGGATGGGGGTCGGGGGTCGGGAGGGCATCCCTATATTCCCCATTCCCAGCCCTCCCTTTGCCTTAGGCGGGCATTTCCAGTAGAAAAGATCCACAAACAGTGGTATCTTTATTGGCCATGCAAAATCCACAATATACATGTTGCAAGCTTTTGAAGCTTCACTGGCTTCTTCATCAGGCACAGTGTTAACATTACAAACTAAGCAGGGGGGGAGGGATTGAAGATGTTAGTCCCAGGCCTGGCGTTTGGCTGTTTTGTTCAGACTGGGAGATTCTCCAAAGCCAGGAATTTTAACATCCATTTGCATCACAACACAATCCAGTGTGTCTCCATCCTTTGTTAGGCAGAGGGCACTGGATTCCTTCATGCTTTTGCATCAGGAAAACTTTAGGCGGTGTTGAGGTAAAACATGCCAATCCAGTCCAAATGTAAGAAGAAAAAATGTTTTGTCTTTGTCAGAGGTCAGACCCTCAAATAGGAAAGTCCGAGTCCACTGGCTGTCTCTTTAGGGTTCAGTTATCTTCACACCCAGAAAACATCCAGGGATAGCTGTGTTGGCCATAAGGCAAATCCAAATGTACAATCAAAGCACAGATGTCCTATATTTTACAGTGCCTTGTCCTCCATGGCAGTGAGTGCTAAAGGATAGAGGGTATGTGATGGGGCTTTAGCACTCTCAGGCCCACAAGGAATACGAACGTTCGACAGGAAAAGATGGATGACAGAAGGATGGATGGCAGAGATCCGACTCTCCCGCCAAGTCCTTCGGGAGCCAGCAGGACAATTCTTTCCCCTAACTGGGAGAGGAAAGGGGTTCTCTTCTGCCCCCCCCCATCTCCATCATGGCCTGGCCAAACAGTATCTTAACTGAGCTAAGTGACCATAAGACCAGCGTACATTCCCAACAGGATTCCAGCCAAAGAAATGCTGGCCCCGATTCTGTTCTGTTCTAGAAGTAGTGGTGGTGGTGGTGGTTGTTAAGTGCCCTTAATTGAACTTGGCTTCATGGCGACCCCATGGAAGAGACCCCTTCAAAGACCCCATGTCCTCCAATGCTCTGCTCAGGTCCTACAGGCCCAGACCGGTGGCCTCTTGGATTGAGTCTAACCATCGCTTTGTACCGCTCCCTGCCTTTCCCAACATCCTTGTCTTCTCCAGGGATCCATTTGTCCCTATGATGTGGCCAAGGCACAACAGCCTCCATTTAGGCATCTTGGCTTCCAGGGAGAGTTTGGCTTGATATGTCCAAGGTGTTGGGGCGTAGAAAGATGCGCTGTGTCCACTATGGCTCCTTTTCAACTTGGAAAGAAGTGACCAGTGGGGTGCCACAGGGCTCTGTCCTGGGCCCAGTGCTATTCAATATCTTTATAAATGACTTGGATGATGGTATTGGGGGCATAGTTATCAAATTTGCAGACGACACCAAATTAGGAGGAGTAGCTAATACCCCAGAGGACAGTGTCAAAATTCAAAATGACTTGAACAGACTAGAAAGTTGGGCCAAAGCTAACAAAATGAAATTCAACACGGAGAAATGTAAGGTACTGCACTTAGGGCGGAAAAACGAAAAGTACAGATATATGATGGGGGACACCTGGCTGAATGAGACTACATGTGAAAGGGATCTAGGAGTCCAGGTGGACCACAAGTTGAACATGAGTCAACAATGCGATGCAGCAGCTAAAAAGGCCAATGCAATTTTAGGCTGCATCAGTAGAAGTATAGTGTCTAGATCAAGAGAAGTAATAGTGCCACTCTATTCTGCTTTGGTCAGGCCTCACCTGGAATACTGTGTCCAGTTCTGGGCACCACAATTCAAAAAGGATGTGGAGAAACTGGAGCGTGTCCAAAGGAGGGCAACTAAAATGGTGAAGGGTCTGGAAACCAAGCCTTATGAAGAATGACTTAGGGAGCTGGGGATGTTTAGCCTGGAGAAGAGAAGGCTGAGAGGTGATATGATAGCTGTGTTTAGATATTTGAAGGGATGTCATATCGAGGAGGGAACAAGCTTGTTTTCTGCTGCTCCAGAGACTAGGACCTAAAACAATGGATGCAAGCTGCAAGAAAAGAGATTCCACCTCAACGTTAGGAGGAACTTCCTGACAGTAAGGGCGGTTTGACAGTGGAACACACTCCCTCGGAGAGTGGTGGAGTCTCCTTCCTTGGAGGTCTTTAAGCAGAGGCTGGATGCCCATCTGTCAGGGATGCTTTGATTGGGAGTTCCTGCATGGCAGGGGGTTGGACTGGATGGCCCTTGTGGTCTCTTCCAACTCTATGATTCTATGATTCTATGACCACGTGCAGAGTTGTTCCACGTTGACAGGACGCCAGGAGAAGGATTCCAGAGAGTTGTCTGCAAAAGGGCTTCTGGCAAAGAAGGAAAAATTCCTTCACAGCAGCACCCAGCCTTGAGCTCTGTCTTTCTTCCAAATAAAGACAGCAGCAAGGCCAGTCTTCACTCAACATGAGGGCTTTAATCTTTACTTGCACTATGTACAATATATACATACAGAGTATTGGACAGCCGTCCCAAATACTCACAATTATGCAACGCTCCAACAAACTGCTCCACCAACCACTATACACAACAAACCCACACTGGAGATAATTCCCATCTCCCTTTTATAGATGGTCACCAATGCCCCTTGCATCAGGCATCCCAGGTGTGCATATTCCCAAGTGCTGACCCACACACACCTGCCAGTGGAGCTTAACTACTTTCATTACCAAGCTTACGGCTCCATCTTGTGGTGACATAGATGTCATTTCCTGACATAAGGACCCATTGCTTTGCCTTCTTGGCCATCCAGGGCTTCCTCAGCACTCTTCCCCAGCATTGCATCTCACGTGAGTTCATTTTGTTCCTATCCGCTTTCTTCATTATCCGGTTCTTGCTTCCGTACATGGTGATGGGGAATTCCATGGCTTGGACTTCACTTTAGTGTTTGGTGACACTTTAGGATCCTGTCCTTTCTTTCATCGCTGCCCTTCTCATGCCAAGCCTCCTCCTGGTTTCTAGTCTGCAGCCTCCATTCTGATCAATATTTGAACCAAAGTATGGGAACTCTTGGACTGTCTCAGTTTTCTCATTATCTCGGATTAATTCTTGTAGATCCTCTGTGGTCACTATTTTGGTTTGTTTAGTTTTTGGAGTTCAGCATTAATCCAGCCTTGGCACTTTCTGGCCTTCTTCATTGGTTGCTCCAGGCCTTGGCCCATAAGGGAAACCCATTGAAACTCAGTCATTGACTTATGTCTTGATATTCATCAGCAATGGATTCTGCTGATCCTGTGCCACCGACTGAGAATAAAACAAAGGACAAAACAGTGTTCAGTGGGAAGGGGCAGCCAAAAAGGACACGGCAAATGGCCCACATTCGTGGAACTCAATAGATGAAACTCCCAAAGTACTCCCTCATGAACGGCCTTTGAAAAGACAACACCATTGTGGCCGGAGAGGAGGCCCTTTTCAAAGGCCTTTTATGGCTCCATGCTATGGAAGCCTGGGATTTGTAGCTTGTGCTTCTTATGGAACTGGAGCTCTCAGACAGAAGGCTAAATGTCCCACAAAGCTACAAATCCCAGGATTCCACAGCATGGTGCTACAGCAATTAAAGTGGCTTCAAAGTGGTGCTGGGTGTTATCAGTACGCTGATGACACCCAAATCTATTTCTCCGTGTCTCGTTCGTCGGCCTCGAATTCCAATGGCATCTCTTCTCTCAATGAATGTCTTGGGGCAGTAATGGGCTGGATGAGGAAAAACAGATTGAAGCTGAATCCAGACAAGACGGAGGTGCTCACAGTAGCGGCCCCAAAACCTAGAATTGGGTTGCAACCTCCAGTCCTGGATGGGGTCACACTCTCCTCCAGTGACTGTGTTCGCAGTCTGGGGGTGCTCCTTGACTCGTCACTTCTGATGACAAATCAGGTTAATGCGATGGTCAGGAGCGCCTGGTATCAGCTTCGGCTGATACGCCAGCTGCGCCCTTTTCTGGAAGTAAGGGATCTCGAGACTGGTGCACGCGTTGGTAACCTCACGCCTCGATTTCTGCAATGCACTCTACATGGGGCTACCTTTGTGCTTGATCCGGAAACTGCAACTGGTACAGAATACGGCGGCCAGACTTATATCGGGAACATCTCGGAGGGACCACATTACTCCGGTTCTGCGGTCCCTCCACTGGCTGCCTATTGGTTTCCGGACCCAGTACAAGGTGTTGGTTATTACCTTTAAAGCCCTAAATGGCTTGGGTCCAAACTATCTCAGGGACCGCCTTCTCCCGTACAATCCTCCCCGCGCTCTTCGGTCCTCCAGGAGTAATTTACTGCAACCTCAGAAGTCGAGGCTTGCGGCTACCTCCCAGAGGGCTTTCTCAGTCGTCGCCCCTAAACTCTGGAACGACCTGCCGGACGAGATCCGTCTTCTAACATCTTTGGACAGCTTTAAAAAGGCTGTCAAGACGGATCTCTTCCGGCAGGCCTTTCCAGACCAGTGACTCCCACCTCGGACACAGCCCCACCAAGCCGATCCTCTCGTGGCCCCATCGATCTGATGGTGAGGATTGTGGTGTTTAGGCTTTTTTATAACTATTTGTATTGGGTTTTTAATTGAGTTGTTTTAAATTATCTGTTTTAAAATATCACTGATTTAATACTATTTTAAGGGGGGAGGGGGTATCTACTATTTATCTACTGTTTGTATTTATCTACTGTTTGTATTTTAATGATGTATTTCTGTTTTTTAATCTGTAAGCCGCCCGGATTGGGTCACCATTGGGCGGGGTAAAAATAAATTTTATTATTTATTATTATTATTCAAACTGCATTAATTTTGCAGTGCAATACAGCCCCAGATTGAGTGTGATGGAGTCTACTTCTCTGGAGGCTGTTTTTAAACAGAGGCTGGATAGCCATTTGTCACAAGGAGAGCTTGGATGGTATATTCCTGCATGGCAGAAGAAAAGGGTCCAACTGGATGGTTCCTTGGGGTCTCTTCCAGCTCTAGGATTGTAGATATTCCTGCATGGCAGAAGAAAGGGTTCCAACTGGATGTCCTCTTGGGGTCTCTTCCAACTCTAAGATCCTATATATTCCTGCATGGCAGAAGAAGGGGGTTGGACTGGATGCCCCCTTGGGGTCTCTTCCAGCTCTCTAAGATCCTATGTATTCCTGCATGGCAAAATGGGGTTGGACTGGATGGCCCCTTGGGGTCTCTTCCAGCTCTAGGATCCTATGTATTCCTGCATGGCAAAATGGGGTTGGAGTGGATGGCCCCTTGGGGTCTCTTCCAACTCTAGGATCCTATGTATTCCTGCATGGCAGAATGGGGTTGGACTGGATGGCCCCTTGGGGTCTCTTCCAGCTCTAGAATCCTAGCTATTCCTCCATGGTAGAATGGGGTTGGACTGGATGGCCCCTTAGGGTCTCTTCCAGCTCTAGGATCCCATGTATCCCTGCATGACAAAATGGGCTTGGAGTGGATGGCCCCTTGGGGTCTCTTCCAGCTCTAGGATCCTATGTATTCCTGCATGGCAGAAGAAGAGGGTTGGAGTGGATGCCCTCTTGGGGTCTCTTCCAACTCTAAGATCCTATGTATTCCTGCATGACAGAAGAAAGGGGTTGGACTGGATGGCCCCTTGGGGTCTCTTCCAGCTCTAAGATCCTATGTATTCCTGCATGGCAGAATGGGGTTGGACTGGATGCCCCCTTGAGGTCTCTTCCAGCTCTAAGATCCTATGTATTCCTGCATGGCAAAATGGGGTTGGACTGGATGGCCCCTTGGGGTCTCTTCCAGCTCTAAGATCCTATGTATTCCTGCATGGCAAAATGGGGTTGGACTGGATGGGGTCTCTTCCAACTCTAGGATTTTGAGGTCCAAAATACACTTTAGAAATAATCCAGTTTGAGATCACTTAAACTGCCCTGTCTCAATGCTAGGGACTTGTAAGAACTGTAGTTTTGTCAGACATTTATCCTCTGTCAGAGAGAGCTCTGGTTCCACAACAAACTACAATTCCCAGGATTCCCTAGCACTGAGCAAGGACAGTTAAAGCGGTCTCAAACTGGGTTATTTCTGCGGAGTGTTTTGGACTTTAGACTCTGTTTGGCTCAAGCATTCCTTCCACCAAGAAGTTTAAGTTTTCTAGTTTGCCAATTCTTACTGACAGAAAAATGTTACCTTTAATGCATAAGGGATTTTTAAAGCTGTTTTAATATGTAGACATTTTACTGTGTACCGTGTGCTTCTTATAAAATATCTCTTCTCATCGGAGGGTTTTTATGGAGTATCGACTGCAAAAAGAGAGAATAGAATTGGTATTTAATGGTACGGAGTTTGTATGCTCTTTGCACCAAAAAGAGAGAAGCAAACCTTTGAAGAAAGGCTCTGGTTGCCTTCCAGAGTCTGGTTGGACTACATGTCCCAGCCATATACCAGACAACCTAGCTGAGGATGGGGGGTCCTGGGTGCGGCAGTCTAGCAACATCAGAGGAGCGATGGGATGTGGATCCCGAGGGAAAGAGGTCCTTGGTTTTTCTGGACTCCATTCTCCAGCTCCAGCAGCTTCTCTTTTGCTTCCAGTGGGCAGAAGGCAGAGCCCAAAGGCCAGGCTCCAGGCAAAAGCCTCCTCTTGCATCCAGCCTTTGCAAGTGGTTCTCTTTAAAGGGGCTACTGCACTCCACCTTTGGGCTGATAGCCCCCCGAAAGAAGACCCAAGCCCCCCCCCCTCCCGGCCTGGATCCAAGGGTTCAGTCCCCTTTCTCTGCCAGGCTTTCCCATCCAAGGGCTGGAGATGGAGATAGACAGACCCCTGGCCTTTCCCTCTGAACAATGGCCAGACTGACCAGTCCTGGGGCCCTTTCTCCCCCCAACCATCCATCCATCCATCCAGGAAGGGGGGTCCCAGGGGGAGGGGGCTGCAGCCCTTTCCTCCCCCCATTCATTGCCCCTCTCTCTCTGGCCTCAGATGTGCTTTGGGGGTTGAGGGGCAGGATCTTTGGGTCTCTGCCTTCTGCCTGCTGAGGGCACTTCATCTCCTTCTGGAGGCCAAGATGGAGGCAGAGGAGGAGGAGGAGGATTCAAGGGAGGCGGAAGCACCAGAGCCTGGGGACCAGGCCCCTTGCTCCCTCTCTCTGCAGCCGTAGTGGACTCCGAGGGAGCCCCAGAGGCCAAATTGTATTCGGCCATACAACAACAACAACAACAATAATAATAATCTTTATTTCTACCCCGCCTTTTGCCGTAGCAATCAAGGCGGCTTACAGCTAAAACATATACAAACCCCAACAATTGACAATAATACCCCCTATTAAAAATATATTAAATACAGTCTTTGTTAAAACCAGTTTAAAACAAAACAAAGTTAAACACAGACAGACAACAAATTAAATATATAAAAGCAATGGAGACTCAGTAGCAGGCAGGGATGAAAGAGAGGAAAGCCTCTTGTGCGGAGAAACCAATTTTAAAATGATTTTATTCCGGATAGGCCTGCTGGAGGAGATCCGTCTTGATGGCTTTTTTAAAGCTATCTAAGTTGGTTATCTGAGGGATCTCTTCCGGCAAGGCGTTCCAGAGTCTGGGAGCGGTAGCAGAAAATGTTCTCTGGGAGGTCGCTGTCAATCTGCTTCTTGTTAGTTGAAGAAGCTTCCTCCCAGAGGACTTGAGGGCGTGGGGCGGATTATATGGGAGAAGGCGATCCTTAAGGTAAGTTGGGACCAGGCCATGTAGGGCTTTAAAGCTCCTCACACCTTATACTGTGCTCGGAAACTAATGGGCAGCCAGTGAAGAGATCTTAAAATTGGTGTAATATGATCATTCTTAGATGTACCAATGATCAGCCTGGCTGCCATATTTTGTACTAATTGAAGTTTCCGAGTTAGGTATAAGGGTAGCCCCATGTAGAGTGCATTGCAGAAGTTGAGTCGTGAGGTTCCCAGTGCATGTACTACAGTTTCTAGATCCCTTACTTCCAGGAATGGGCGCAGCTGGCATATCAGCCAAAGCTAACAGCAAGCGCTCCTGACTGTCGTATTCACCTGATCTGTCATATGAAGCGACGAGTCTAGGAGCACTCCCAGACTGCGGACACAGTCAACAGAGAGCGTGACCCCATCCAGGACTGGAGGTTGCAACCCAATACCTGGTTTGGGGGCCCCTACTGTAAGTACCTCCGTTTTGTCCGGATTCAGCTTGAGTCGGTTTTCCCTCATCCAGTCCATTGCTGCTTCGAGACATTGACTGAGGGGAGAACTGCCATCTGCCGTCATGGCAGCTGACCGAGACATGGAGCAGAATATTTGTGTGTCATCCACATATTGATAACATCCTGTTCCATGTTTCCTGATGATCTCTCCCAATGGCTTCATATAGATGTTAAACAACATCAGGGACAGGATGGCGCCCTGAGGAATGCTACATTTTAGCATCGTTTTTGAGGATCATCTGTCCCCGAGTGCCACCCTCTGGAACCTGCCTGAGAGAAACAAGCAGAATCACTGAAGAATAGTGCCTCCCACTCCCAGCTCCCTCAGGCGGACCAGAAAGATGGCATGATCTATTGCAGGGGTAGGCAACCTTTCCCCTTTAAGGGCTGAGGGACTTCAGCTCCCAGAATCCCAGGAGCTATTGGCCAACATGGGACTATTGGCCAACATGGCTGAGGCTTTTGGGCCCTTAAAGTGGAAAGGTTGCCTACCCCTGATCTATTGTATCGAAAGCCGCTGAGAGGTACAAAAGCACCAACTGGGTCACGCTTCCCCTGTCGGTGCTCAGATGCAGGTCATCTACCAGAGTGACCATGGCTGCTCCCACCCCATATCCAGGTCTGAAGCCGGTTTGAAATGGATCAAGAAAATCAGTTTCATCCAAGATCGCTTGGAGTTGAAAGGCAACAGCTCGCTCGATCACCTTGCTCAAAAATGGTAAACGTGAGACTGGTCTATACTTTTTCAAATCCAGGGGGTCCAGGGAAGGTTTCTTCAGAGGTGGTCTAATGACTGCCTCCTTAATAATAATAATAATAATGTATTTATATTTCCCGCCTCTCCCTACGGATCGAGGCAGGAGAACAAAGATAAAATGTACAAAATGTACAGTAGTACAATCAATTAAAAAACAAAAAACATAACAATAAAACCACAACAGTAATAAAAAGAACAATAATAAACAATAAACCCAACAGTAAAAGCAATAAAATAACAACAATAATTAAAACAATAATAAATTTACAATGCAAGTCTATGCCGCAAGTGATATAATCTTTTTCACCCAGGAGGTCCTTATAAGATGGTCATATCTAATCTTATGTTCAGTTAGGGAGGAAATAAGACGAATCTCCTCTGGCAGGCCATTCCATAACTTGGGGGCCGCAGCTGTGAATGCTCTTTGGGAAGTAAATATTAGTTTAGTTTTACAGTAGTTTAGTAAATTCTTCCCTGATGTTCTGAGGGTGCGGGACGGATTGTGTGGGAAGAGGCGTTCCTTCAAGTAACTCAGACCCAAGCCATGTAGGGCTTTATAGGTGATGACCAACACTTTGTATTGCGCCCGGAAGCTAATCGGCAGCCAGTGAAGAGCTTTTAATACTGGTATAATGTGGTCTGCTCTAGATGTTCTGGCGACCAGTATGGCTGACGCATTTTGGACCAGTTGAAGCTTCCGAATTTGGTACAAAGATAGCCCCATGTAGAGCGTGTTACAGAAGTCCAAACGAGAGATTACCAGGGCAAGTACTACTGCTTCAAGGTCCCTTCGGTCCAGGTAGGGGCGCAGTTGGCGAATCAGCCGAAGCTGGTTCCAAGCACTCCTGGCCATCGCATCTACTTGAGATGACAACTGCAGGGATGAGTCCAGGAGTACTCCCAAACTGCGTGATTTGTCCTTTAGGGGAAGTGTGACCCCATCCAGGACTGGATGACAAAACTCCCTTCCCGGACCAGGGGTACCTATCGCTAATACCTCTGTTTTACTCTGGATTCAGCTTGAGTTTGTTTTCCCTCATCCAGCCCATTACCGACCCAAGGCAGGCATCCAGAGGAGAGACGCCATCCTTAGTCACTGCAGCAGTCGGAGACATAGAGAAATAGAGTTGGGTGTCATCAGCATATTGATAACCCCGCGCCCCATATCTCCGGATGATCTCACCCAGCGGCTTCATGTAAATGTTAAACAGCATGGAGGAGAGTATGGCACCCTGCGGGACGCCAGATGTCAGCTCCCTTTCAGAGGAGCAACTGTCCCCCAGCCTCACCATCTGGAATCTGCCCAAGAGGTAGGACCAGAGCCACTGAAGCACAGTGCCCCCAATACCTAACTCCCTCAGGCGTCCCAGAAGGATACCATCCTCTAGACTCGATGGAACAATCCCTTCCCTAAGAGATGCATTGATCACCTTCTTAAGAAAGGCCATCAAGGCATCACCCACCCCCCACGACCAGGGATGGAGCGCACCCACTCTCCCCTGAACAGTCATGCCAGGCCTCCCTCCCCCCGTCTGAGATGGGGGGGTTCATATGCTGCCCCGTCTTGGGCTTTATTGTCCTCCATTCCAAGGCCCCAAGAGGACGCTCTGGGTCGCTGTGGGCCTCCAGTTTTAGGGACAGAGCCAGGTGCTCCCCTTCTGGCCCTTAAACAGCCTTGTCTTGGGGGGCCATGGAGATGGGGGGCTGGGGGTCCCTTTCTCCTGTGCCAGCGTCCCAGTTTTAAACAACCGACATTTAAAAAAGAAGCAACGCCTTTAAGTACCTGAGGCGGCGGAGGTTAGGGGTCACTGGAAAAGACACTCATGTCACCAAAGGAAGAGAAGGCCACAGAGCAGATGGACAGATTCAATCGGGGGGGGGGGGAACACTTTATTATGGGGAAGGCTCCTTGGAGGCTCTGAGCAAGGCTTCAGAGGAAGAAGAAGGAGAAGAAGAGAGGGACCCTTCCTTCCTTCTTGGAGATAGATCTCTCATCCACAGAGTTGCCAGGACTCAGAACAGACTCAAGGAGGGAGGGCAGCTAGGACAACAATCTCTGTGGATGTATTTTTTTTTTTGGGGGGGATGCCTAATACGGATCCTGTGGGCCTCCCAAGTTCACAGGGGGCTCTCACTCTCTCTCTTCCCCCCCCCAGAAGGGGCTTTGGGGGGGTCCCTCCCCTTGGCTTTGGCCTTTAGGCTCTTTCTAGGCCCCCAGGAAAAACTGCCCCTTCCTCCTCTTCTAAGCCTCATCCCAGAGGTAGGCCATTCCCAATCCTCCCCCCCCCCCAAAAAAAAAGAGGCCTCACGCGGAAGGAAGGAAGGGCCCTCTTTCCAAAAGGGAGGGGGCTCTGCAAGGGGAGGATGGAGGGGGCAGGCCTCCAAGGGAGGGGCCCCTCTGCCTTTGGATAAAGCCCCCCTCCCTCCCTTTTTTTGGCCCTCCCCCTCCCCCACCCGAAGGCGTCCCTGAGGAGGAAGAGAGGGAGTGCGCATGCTCAGAGTCCTTCCTTCCTGGCAGGCGGGGAGGGCAGCGGCTTCGGGGGCTGCGACTGAGCATGCGCAGTGATCGCTAGGCCTCCCTTGTCTTTGAGGAGCGAAGGCGAAGGCAAAGCTGGGCCTCGAAGGGCCTCCTCTTCCTCCTTCCTTGAAGAGGCCGCAATGGAGCCCGAGGTGAGGAGGACTGAGGAGGGGAGGAAGGGAAGGGCTCTGTTAATGGAGGGCTCTGTGTGTGTCTCATATTTACAATAGATAGAGATATAAAGCGTTTGTGTCCTTCTGGGCAGGAATGGAGGAGGGAAGGGAGTGAGAGAGGGAGGGGGGGTCCTCCAAGCCCTTTTCCCCTTTGGATCCCTTTTGGACCTCTCCCAAGGGCCCCTTCCCCAAAATCCCAAGGAATAGCCCCAAGGAATGCCCTTTGTTTGGGGGGGGAGGGGAGGGGGCTTTCTTTCATTCTGAGAAATGAAGACCCTGCAGCCATTCTTCTCAAGGGAGGCTTTCTCCCCCATTTCCTCCCCCTCCTCCTCCTGAGAGACTGCGCATGCTCAGAGGCAGACCCCCTCCTTCCCTCCCTCCTTGACTTCTTGGCAAGCAGTGAGGGCAGCCGCTTCAGGAGCGAAGACTGAGCATGCGCAAGTCCCCCAGCCTCCCTCCGTCGCAATGGAGCCCAAGGAAAGGAGGACTCAGGAGGAAAGCTCTCTCTCTCCCTCCCTGAATATATGTATTATATATAGGTATGTATTATATAGGTGTGTGTGCCTCTGTTGTCCTTAAGGGCGGGAATGGAGGGAAGGACTAAGAAGGGAAGAATGGAGGGAGGGGTCTCTATAGCTCCCATTTAGAGTCGTAGAGTTGGAAGAGACCCAAGGGCCATCCAGTCCAACCCCCTTCTGCCATGCAGGAACTCCCAATCAAAGCATCCCCGATAAATGGCCATCCAGTCTCTGCTTAAAGGCCTCCAAGGAAGGAGGCTCCACCAGAATCTCCACTGAGGGAGTGTGTTCCACTGTCGAACAGCTCTTATTGTCAGGAAGTTCCTCCTAATGTTGAGCTGGAATCTCTTTTCTTGGAGCTTGCACCCATTGCTCCATTGTGTCCTATTCTCTGGAGCAGCAGAAAACACGCTCCCTCCTTTAAAACAATGGAATCTATACTACTTTTGAATGTTCTCAATATATATATGTGTGTGTATTTGTATATTATGACTGTATATAATAATAATAATAATAATAATAATAATAATAATAATAATAATAATAATAATATGTTTTATTTATATACCGCCCTAATGGAGAACCAATCTATACACACACACACACAGAGAGAGACAGAGCTGTTGCTGCCTCCATGGAGGGCTTTGGAGTCTCCTTTGGAGGTAGTTTTTAAGCAAAGGCTGGATGGTCAAGTTTGGGGAGGGCTTTTATGGTGTCTTCCTGAATGGCAGAAAGGGGTCAGACTAGATGGCCCTTGGGGGTCTCTTCCAATTACAGGATTTTATGGTTCTATGAAGACGCTGCTGCTGCCTCCATGGAGGGCAATGGAGTCTCCTTCTTCGGAGGCTGTCTTTCAGAGGAGGCTGGACGGCCATCTCTCCCAGGAAGGCTTTGGTTCTCTCTTCCTTCAGGGCAGAAAGGGGTTAGACTGGATGGCCCTTGGGGGTCTCTTCCAAATCTAGGACTCTTAGGAACGCCAAGGTTACACAAGATGGAGAGTGCCAGATCATGGCGTCCATCCATTCAGCCTTTCTCCTTCCAGGGGACCCAAGGTGGCTTACAAAATTCAAAATAGCACTTCAATTTTAAAAGCGTACAGTGCAAAGGTAAAGACAATTCAGTGTGAATTCTGTTTAAAATACATAGCTAATGGGCCAACTCAAAATCCTCAAGCTCCATATGCCTTTCCCATCCCTTTGGGGTGTCTGCCTCTCACTCCCCCTTTCTCTCCTTCGTCCCTCCTTCTCATCCTTCCCCCTTTCCCTTCTTCCTTTACCCCACTGTTACTTTAACCTTCGAAGGGAGGGGAAGCTCATCTCTCTCCCCTCATCCTTCCCTCCTTGCGCCCCTTTTCCAGCTCCATCCCTCTCTTCTTTTGGGGATCCCCTTTTGCCCCCTCCTGGCCCCTCCTTTCTCCTCACAACAACCCTGCAGGGGAGGACAGACTGAGACCAGCCCCCCTCTCTGCTGGCCTTTGCTCCCAAAATAGGTCTGATCAGAGGGGGAAGCTTTGCAGCCATTCAGGGGGGAGGGCCTTCCTTCCTTCCTTGCCCCTGTGGCCTGAATTTAAAATCCAGGAAGATCTCTTTTTCTTCCCCCCCCCCCCAAAAAACACATCCTCTGTGGTCCCTCTTCCCTCTGGCTATGGGGCCCGTGAAGGGGGGGGCTCTTTTCCTGGGGACAGGCATGAACTAGACCTTCCCTCCGGCTATGGGACCTGCAAAGGGAAGAGAGGTCTATTTTCCTTGAGGCAGGGCATGAACTCCTTCCCTCTGGTTATGGGGCCTGCAAAGGGAAGGGGGGTCTCCTTTCTTAGGGCAGGGCATGAACTAGACCAGGGGTAGGCAATCTTTTTGAGCCGGGGGCCAGGTTGTTGTCCCTCAGACAATTGAGGGGCCGAAGCACCATAAATAAATAAATATTTTTTTAAAAATTTTTTTAAAAGTTAAAAATATGCATGCACACACTCTCAGCCCCAGAAAAGTCATGGCAAAACCCCTGTGGAGATTTTGCCAAGAAAACTCCAAGAACAAGTAATAACAACAATAATATCATCATGGCGGGCAGCGGGGGGGCGGTGGCGGCGGCAGCAGGACTGGCCTAAGGCCGGTCCAAAGGCCTTGGGGGGCCGAATCTGGCCCCCGAGCCTTAGGTTGCCTACCCCTGAACTAGACCTTGCCTCCAGTTATGGGTCCTGCAAAGGGAAAGGAGGTCTCCTTTCTTAGGGCAGGGCATGAACTAAACCTTCCCTCCAGCTATGGGACCTGCAAAGCGAAGAGAGGTCTATTTTCCTTGAGGCAGGGCATGAACTAGACCTTCCCTCTGCTTATGGTGAAGCAGAATGAAATGTCTAGAAATTTTTTATTAGTTATTGTTAGGAGTGCTGTTAGTGAACTCTGAACAGGCTGTGCTGAAAAGACAGTGTTCAGCTGAGAGCATTGTTCTGACCCAAATGTCCTGAGAAGTCCTTCTTGGTGGGCTTTGTCTGCCCAGAACTGTTTGGGAACTGATTTCCAAAGATGTCAGGAACATGGCAGAAGTGCATCAAAGGGGTGGGAGAGTGATGTTTCTGCATATGTCACAAAGCCAATTAACTGTCTATAAAAATGTTCAAGATCTGTCAATCAGGGCTCTTGGTATTTGGAAGAGACACTTCCACCGAGAGCCCGCGTGTCAGAAATAAAGGCTCCTTTCCGAAGATCTCTGTTTTGGTCTTTTATCTGAGTTTCTGCTACATTTCATGGTGCCGTGACTCGGATGGAAGGTGGCATTTAGCCTGCCCTTGACTGCCGTGTCGGAAAGGGGGGACACAGCTCTTCCCTTGTCTCAAGGCGCCACCGACCACTTCGTCGGAGAATAAGCGGTTAGAGCCATGCCTCCCCAGAACGACAATTGCGCAGCAGGAGAACCGAAAGCACAGAGACGGAAACTGAGCCATCTTCAGGAACAGGCAAGTATAAAGGAAAAATTTGAAAAGGGAGAAAGTAGACAAGGAATTTTAAAATCCTCCTCTGGTGGCAGCTGGGGAGGTAGGGGCCTGATCACCCCCTTTGAGAAGGCACTAATACCCACCCAGACAGGGTGGCTGGGTGACTGGGGAAACTGCCTTCTCTGTATATGGAAAAGTAAAAGAGGTAGTGAAAGGGAATTCTAGTCCTCCACTGGTGGCAGCAGTGGAAGTAAAAGACAGTTTTTGAGTTTTCCACTGGTGGCAGCAGTGGGAGTAGTGAAAGGGAATTCTAGTCCTCCACTGGTGGCAGCAGTGGAAGTAAAAGACAATTTTTGAGTTTTCCACTGGTGGCAGCAGTGGGAAAAAAGAGGATTTTTTTTTTGGTGGGAGGTAGTTGTCAGGTGTGTGTGAGGTGTGCTTGGAGTGTGCTTGGCTACCCAGTTCCCTACTCTGAGCCTTGGGCAGAACGCCCTCGAGTCCCCTACGGGGGATCGGTATTCGGGCTGACTGGGCGGTAGCGTGTGATTGTGAACCTCAATCCCCCCACAAACCAGCTCCCCCATTTCCTAAAGTTGGTTTGATCCCTGTCACTCCTACTGTGTCTTTTGTCTGTTCTTAGAAGTGGGAGGAAATGGGTGGTAAAGGGAAGCAAACCTGGCATTCCCTTTGATTGTATGCTGAAGAATTTTTGTTTTAAAAAGGGCTTTTCGGGGGACTATGAGGGATGTGGAAAATCTGCCCAAAATCTGGACTGGGCTAGGGCATTGCTATGTTCCCTGGAAAACAAAGTTTTAAAGAACAAGGGGTATTTTGTAACAAGAAGTTTGTGTTTAAGCATTTGTACTGATGTTTACGTTTTAAGGACCCATTACAAGGGTAAATGTTTATGTTATAGGATGACCTTGGCAAAGGTCCTGTCCTAGAAACCAAGTTAGATAACAGTCCTCAAAGAAAAGGGATTGTTGTGTTGGTTCATATGTTGAGAAATGATCCTCTAGGTGAAAATTATGTTGGAAGAGAGAGTTGCTGGAAATATATTTTGTGAGAAAAATCATAATTGGCTTCTTTGGATACATCAGTCTTGCAGACAAAGAAAGCCTAGTATTTATTTTAAGTTGCAATCTGTACTTAGTGGTACTTAGTGAAAAACTAAGTCTCCAATATAACTAGATTTTTTTTGTGTGTGGCCAAGTAGTTGTTTTGTTTCAGTCTTCAGCTAGAGAAGCAGAAAAAGGGAGGGTATGGGTGGAGGAAGAAGCAAAGCATGCACCCGCTTGAACTATATGTTAAAGAATTTTAAGAAGGGGTTTTGAAGGGATTATGGTGATCCTCCTATGACACCACAGCGGTTGCAGAACCTTTGTGACGTAGAATGGCCCTCCTTTGGGGTTGGATGGCCCAGGGAGGGGTCTTTAGATTTGGTGATCAGGGTTTTTTCCCTTAATGCTTAAGAGGTACATGAAAACCCAAGCTTAGGTTTTGATTCTTAGAGAAAGACAATTGGCCAAGGAGCAAAAACCAGTGTTAGATTCACCGGGGGAGGATTGGACTGAGCCAACGGCACCTCCACCTTATTCTCTACCTCCTTCAACACCAGAGCTAGAAACTCGGCCTTCTCAGCCCGGTAGCTCACAGCAAGAAACCCCATCTCTACTGGAAGAAGATGAAAGCTCACCCATTGCTCAAAAGACCAGAAGTAGAACTATAAATCAAGATAGTACCACAAGTGCTGGCCTCTACCCTTTATGGCAGGTGATCCAGATGGCACCCAACCCAGATGCAGCAGCTAAAAATCCTTTTATCACAGGGCAAGCTTACTCCTATATTTCTTTTACTACTTCTGATTTGTTAAATTGGAAAACTCATTATGCCTCTTATTCAGAAAAAACCACAGGAGCTTTTAGGGCTATGCTCCAGCAATATGGCATCTCATATGTCTAATTGGCAAAATTGTCAACAGCTATTGAAGACTTTGTTCACTACAGAGGATTATTCAACATGCAGAATGCATAGCTCTAGAAAGCCCCCCCCCCCCGGCTGAGAGGGATCCTAATAGCTGGACGAGGGAAAGGGTGCCCCTAACAAACCCACCATGGGACCCCAATGAGCAACAGAAAAGGAATTGCCTCACCCAATAAAATACTTTGTTTAGAGCATACCTTGAGTGCCTCTCAGATGCCATCAATGCCTACTGCCCATACACACACCCCTCAACCTTGAGGACCCTGACAATTTGGAGACAGTCAAAATGTCCTTTATAACGCAGAGTTTTCCTGATATTCGGAGGAAGTTACAGAAGCTTGAAGGTTTTTGCAAGTGAAAATTTGATGGAGTTGCTGGAAGTTGCACAGAAGGTGTATGTGAATAGGGATTAAGAAGTTAAGAAGGAAAAAGAAAGATAGCTTTAAAAAAGCCATGGGGCCTACAAAGGGAAGAGAAGTCTCCTTTCTTAGGGCAGGGCGTGAACTAGAGCTTCCCTGGAGCTATGGGGCCTGCAAAGGGAGGCTGGGGGGTATCTCAACCTTCTCCCATCTTCTTCTCCCTCTGCGAAGCTCCAGTTGTGAAGTAAATGGGGGGGGGAGGCTAATCTGGATCCTTTGGGCCTCTAAGGCTGCCAGAGGAAGAGGAAGTCTCTGTCTCTCTCCCCAGAAGGGCCTTTTGGGGGGTCCTTTCTCCTCTTCCTCCTCCTCCTTTTGCTTTTGTCCTCTGCTGGCCCTCCTCCGCAGGGTTGTTCGGAAGGAAATGGTCTGTGTGGGGGGGGGGGGGGGGAAGGGGAAGCGCCCCTAATCCGGATCCTGAGGGCCTCTGCCTCTAAGGGGGGGTGTCCCTCTTCCTCCTCTTTGGCCTCCATTGGGGCCCTTTCCTGCCCCCTCCCCAGGGAAAACCCCTCCCTCTTGAAGCCTCTCCTCTGAGGGATGCTCTTTGTTTGCGACAAATATCTCTTGACTTTGGGGGGGGGCTCCCCTCTTTTACCCTCATCCTAGACCCCTCCCAGGAATGAAGAGGGCCCCCCTTCTGGGAGGCCAAGGTCTCCCCCAAAAGAGGCAGCAGCAGCAGAGGCCCCTTGAAAGGAGGCCTTTAAGCAGAGGCTGGAGGGGGGTGGCTTGACGGTGAGTTCCTGCATGGCAGAAGGAGGGGGCTGGGCTGGATCAGGGCCCTTGAGTTGCTCTCTTCCAAAACTCTAGGTTTCCCAGGGAGCCCTCCCCCCACCCCACCCGCTGGCCTTTTCCCCTCCCTCCGCCAAAAAACAGTCCTCAGAGAACAACCGCCACTGCAAGTGGAAATACAGGCGGAGGAATGAGTTTAATGGTCTCAGGGGGGCCCTCTTCAACCGCCAGAGTTAACCAAGAGAGGTTTCTAATCAAGTTTGGATATCTGCTACCCTAAAAAAGATCCTCAGTAGCTTATTTCTGCTACAGAATATATATATGTGTGTGTGTTTGTGTCTCTTTTAAAACAACGGAATTTGTGCTAATTTTTGGATATTTGGTAGATATATGTTTGTGTGTCTGTGTCTCTCATTTAAAACAATGGCAAAGGCAAGGGTTGCTAGCTGGGATTTATACTACTTTTTAAAAAAATTATATATATTAAAGCATAAACGTATCTAAAATACACATTACCGTTCGTGTGTGGATGATGAGTGTTGTAGTGATGCTCTTTAGCACCCAGCAGAATCTGCAGGACAAGCTGGCTGCTGTGATCCACAGCCACTTTGTAATTCTTACCATCAACTGGTTCAGCTTCCCTTCTTCAAGATCCTGTCTTCCTCAGTCAAGAAGACACATTGTAAAGTCCAAATGCATAGCTTTATTAATGCATATAAAAGTAAAAATAAAATAACTAAGTAAAATCCATTGTGATGAACTTGTCCAGTTCAGCCATACAAGATTACATCTTTAACAATCCCAAAACATTAGGATCTCACTTGTTACAGTTAAAACCACTGCTTTCAGCCACACACGTGCTCACATCTTGAACAATAAATATTCTAGACAAAGGATTCTCTAGGCCCTTCCCATACTCCACCTTTTAGGTGTTAACCTTATTTTAATTGGATAATGTCTGTATGATGTCTACTAACCCAGCCTCTTGCTGTCCATCATCCACCACGTGACTATCTTTCCCAAGCTAACAATGTTTACGTATAATTGTTATCACTTGTTAACCATAACAAAGTCTGTGTCCCTGAATTGTATCTTTGGGAAAGTACATGTTGATGTCTGTGCAACCACCTGGTGTTGACTCACCTCGTTTCTCTAAATGTTGTTTGTGCTTTGCCCAAAAACTGTTCTCAACTGGAAAATTACAGACACACACACATCTTTACATTTCACCTTTGACTGTATATTCCATCCATATCCTAACAATCCCCTCCTGAAATGTATAGATGTGTGAGACCACTATTTTTTGTTGTTGAAACTATCTTAGCACAATGTTTGACTCTATACACTTAAAGTGACATCTCAATCTCTTATAACAATTGTCAATGTTGTTCTATCGCCAGAACCTTTGTTTATATATCTATAGTGTTGTGTTTTGGGCTCCCTTAGGCACATAATTCCATTTTAAATTAGCTCCCTAGCATTGTCATCATCCAACTCCAATATATTTTGATCTGCACTCTAACACCTCTGCTTTTGTCATGAAAATGCATGTCTGTGAATCTCTATATATCACAACTGACAATTCACAATTTAAATCTTATAACAACTGTTTAATCTATTCTATCTCATTTAATGCTATATATTTTGTTCTATCAGCACTTAAAGCTCTATCAACACTTAAAACTATATATCCTTATTTTTAATCCACCAAACTATTGAGTTTTCTCTATTTTTTAATTAACAATCCTTAAACTGACTATCTATCATATAACTTTAAAGCAAATGAACTATCTATAAAACATTCTAACCTCAATATGATTATTCTAAATCACAAGCCCCTTTTTCTTTAAAAAACTTATCAAATATTCTATTGTTGTTTAATCTATTACCTTAAAACAATTTCTTTTCTAAAACACCTATAACAAACAAAATTGTAATCTATTATTATCAACCACAAACATCAAACCTTTCACAAAGCTTCTTCATGTATCTGAATATTTAAAACTCTTGTAACTTTACTCTAAACAAAACCTTTTCACTTTAAACCTGTCACTATTCTTTGCACTCTGTAAACCACACTTTCCTAATCTTTTTATGTTGACTTATTAAACATATTCCATCAGCAGTCCTGTAACCTCAAAAATAAGATCTCAAAAATCAAAACTTTTGATATCAAATCTCTCTAGACAACTTTTTCTTTTTCTAAATCTCTTGAATCTAAACAACCAAAAACTGTCATCTCCTTTTGTGTTAACACACATATCAGCATTTAAATAAGCAATCTCAAAAGCAAAATGTTGCACCTACTGGCCCCTCCTTGTTGTTTAAAGTCCATCTCAGTCACAAGCTTTTAGCTTTAGACTCAATGTTTTTATCAATGTTCTCAAACCTTTGTTGAACAAATCCTGTTGCTATTAACCTAGCTTTGTAACTCCATTTGCCATCAGGCATCTTTTATTATTTTGTATATCCATTCACCTTGTGATTTTTTTTAGGTCTATCAACCACATTTTAAACACCTCTTTGTCAATTTTAAACATTTAAATTTCTTGTTGCACTGCAGTGTATCATTCTCACTTTTCTCAACAGGAAAAAACTTTTGAAACTTTTAAAATCTCTGAAACTCCCTGAAACTCTTTGACACTCCCCTGCTCACCAGCCACTTTTGTATAAACTCTTGTTTCTTGTATAATAAATGTGTGTGTTGTTTTCACTCTCTATGAATTTTCTTTGACATAACATGTATTGTTTTGGTTTTTTTTATCATCCTTTGTGTGTCTGGACTTGTGTGTCCTTTGTTTTACTGTCATTCTATTTGTTGATAATCTTGTCTGTATTGTCTGATCTAAAGTGTTTCCCTCACTTCCAGAGGATTAATGTTTGTCTATCTTTTGTGTGTTTGCTGTGTGTTGTGTGCCCCTCCGTTTCCTGACACATGGATCTTTAAACTGTCTTATTTTCAGTAAAATCTCTTTGTTTGAATGTATCTTTTTTCTCAACTTAAAATCATAGAGTTGGAAGAGACCACAAGGGCCATCCAGTTCAACCCCCTGCCATGCAGGAACTCCCAGTCAAAACTTGAATGTTTTTCACAATTGTTATACTTGGACATTAAACTTTTTCCCACCACCAAGGTGAAATCTTTAACTGTTTCTTTTTTTGAATATCTCACAAACATCATCTGTAGCACTTTGGTTCAATTTCTCTTTTTTTAAAACATGTTGGCACATATATATTTTCATATTGTCTAAAAACTGTCAGATATCCTTAAATTTAGTGGATCCCCACATAACATGTGTAATGATGTTGGATTTCTTCTCTCTCAGCCACTTTTTAAACTGTGAGCCAAAAATTCTCCTTTTCCCCCCGGTCTGTGAGCAAAGACCCTTTGTAATCAATTTTTTCACATTTATCCATTGTTGAAAACTTGCAATTGTATCACATCTCTGTTTCAAAACTCTGACATATGAAAACTCTGGAAAATCTATATACAATCACTAAGAAAAAACAATATTTGTTGTTACCCAGTAACACACATTTGTCCCTTTTGCTTAACAGCATGGACCAACTTTAACAAGTCATTTTAGCAATTGTCTTGCTCCGGTTTTGTCACAGGAAAAACCTTGACTTTTACTCTGTGGCAAACCAAACATCTCTCAAATCATTTGTACAATGAGACTTTTTTTCTTCTTCTAAAATTCAGGACCTATATCCCACCAGCTTAAACAAGCTATCAAATCCTATGTTCCCTAGGATTCTATATTGATGTGTATAACCAGAATGTAATTATTCATTTCCCACACCTGAACATTTAGCATTTGTTTCACTTTGTGTAAAATACATATTTTCCCTCTTATAGCTTTTGTACACATCTCCCCATCCGGGGTGATTTTTCATTTATCTCCCACAAAACTCAGTGTATATCCCCTGACACACCAACTAAACAGTTTTGTAAATCAGGTACACATAAAACATTTTCAAAGTTTTCTCACCAAAACTTGGCATGTAGACATTTTTCAATTTCTTTTACCATCTCTTATCCCTCCATCAGCTAGATAAACATCTTTAAGATTGGAGGATTTCTTGCTTTTCAGCAAAACTGCAATATTTATGTCTGGTTGTCCCAAAATATATAGACTCTATTTTGTCCTCAGGTTTTTTTTCACCACCTGTGTGAGTCACACTGTCACAGCTCTGTAGAACAGCTTGTAGTTTCTCTGTTTTCCCCAAAGTCTCTGGGTTGTTAATTGTTGATTGTTGCAAACTTCCTTGTATTGCCATTTTCAAAACTCCTGTTCTGTCGCAGTAAAAGCATCGGTTTTTCACCTGTGTATCAGCTGCCTTTTCAAGACGCATTTCTTGAACTTCAAGTGCTTCTCAGGCAACTTCTCAGAATCATAGAATCATAGAGTTGGAAGAGACCACAAGGGCCATCCAGTCCAACCCCCTGCCATGCAGGAACTCCCAATCAAAGCATCCCTGACAGATGGCCATCCATCAGATGCTTGCTTAGGTATCCCCAAGCCTACATTTCTGGCTTTTCTTCAAGCAAACCGCTTGGCTTATCACGTTCAAGCCTTTGGAACTTTTTGGTATCCTGCAAAACCTGCTGCAAAACCTGCTGCAGCCCCACACAGCATTGGCCACTGTGTAAAAACTTCACCCTCACCAGGAATTTATTTATTTTTTTCCCAAGAACTATAAAGTCCTTTGACCACAGCACTTATGACAAAGCTGTGTAGAAATCATGAATTTCCTCTTCAGTTTCCAAAACCTTTGGCTGAAGAACATCTCTTCCCAAAACTTTAACTGTAACTCAGAGAGGGTTAACAGAATGAGTCTTTTGGCTTAGGCAACCGCCTGTGTCCAGCAATCCTGCTGCATTAGAACTCCATGCATTTTGACTCAACATGCATTTGTGACTCCCAGAGCCTCGGCAATCCAGCTGCATCCATTTTAAACAAAATGGCCCTTAACAGAGTTGTTTGCAGCTTTGAACAAAAATTTTCACTGCATTGAACCTGCAGTATTCCCAGCATTTCCAGGCTTTGTGTTTTCCCTGCATCTTACTGTTTAAAAAGTGGAGACAACTCAGACAACTGTCTTTATAGAATTCTGCACTCTGCCATCAGGCAAAACAGCTTAGCAGTAAACTTTAACTGTTACTTACATCTGAAGAAGATTTGAAGCCACCTCTGCTTTTCCCAGCAACTGCTGAAGCATGGTTTCCTTGCCCTGGCACAGCTAAAGTCATGGATAGGCAGACTTGCCTCTTGGCCACCTTGCAGATTTGCCATCTGGACTTCTGGGCTCCTTTCCTTCTGGACATCTGGCCTCTTTGTCCTTTGGCAGATAAGCCTCATCTGGCAAAAACATCTTTAACTGGCAGACTAGCCATTTCTGGCAAACAAACAAGCCTCTTCAGCCAGACTAACCATTTCTGGCAAAACAGTCTTACATGGCAGACACAGCCATAACTGGCAAACTAGCCATAACTGGGCCCATAACCCTTGTTCGTGTGTGGATGATGAGTGTTGTAGTGATGCTCTTTAGCACCCAGCAGAATCTGCAGGACAAGCTGGCTGCTGTGATCCACAGCCACTTTGTAATTCTTACCATCAACTGGTTCAGCTTCCCTTCTTCAAGATCCTGTCTTCCTCAGTCAAGAAGACACATTGTAAAGTCCAAAAGCATAGCTTTATTAATGCACATAAAAGTAAAAATAAAATAACTAAGTAAAATCCATTGTGATGAACTTGTCCAGTTCAGCCATACAAGATTACATCTTTAACAATCCCAAAACATTAGGATCTCACTTGTTACAGTTAAAACCACACACGTGCTCACATCTTGAACAATAAACATTCTAGACAAAGGATTCTCTAGGCCCTTCCCATACTCCACCTTTTAGGTGTTAACCTTATTTTAATTGGATAATGTCTGTATGATGTCTACTAACCCAGCCTCTTGCTGTCCATCATCCACCACGTGACTATCTTTCCCAAGCTAACGATGTTTACGTATAATTGTTATCACTTGTTAACCATAACAAAGTCTGTGTCCCTGAATTGTATCTTTGGGAAAGTACATGTTGATGTCTGTGCAACCACCTGGTGTTGACTCACCTCGTTTCTCTAAATGTTGTTTGTGCTTTGCCCAAAAACTGTTCTCAACTGGAAAATTACAGACACACACACATCTTTACATTTCACTTTTGACTGTATATATTCCATCCATATCCTAACAATTACATCATACGTTCCATTCATCATTTTGTAAACAAACATACAATACATATCATTCCTAAATCTAATTACAAATGCCTGCTTAAAATAAAAACTAAACTGAAACAATATTCAATTTGTTTGCCAAAATGGCAGCCGCGACGACTCCTCCTCTGCCCCTTCCTCTGCCTCTGCCACATCAGCATGATGGGATCCTATGGTGGACTGTATATTTTTCTTTATTTATTTTTATCTTTGGACTGTATATTTTTCTTTCTTTATTTTTATCTTGACTGTATATTTTTCTTTATTTTTATCTTTTTGAACAATAAAGCTCTACTTTTAGAATTTTGGACCTACATGTTTTGTCTGCATGCTTTCAGCATGAGAAGGTTGATGGAGGAAAAATTTTTCCATAGCTCTGCTGGATTTCAAGCACCACACCAATACAATTCAACAATGGGTTATGATGCCCAGGAAGAGTTTTTGTCTCCTATGAGAGCTGGATTAATGGTCTCCCAGACATGCCTTCAGCAGTGCAGATGGGAAATGGAGGAGTGTGCCATGCCTGGCATGGTTCCTGGGATTTTTAGCCGTGAGTAGAGCAATGCTTTTCTCCATGGCCATTTGGCTGAATGTAATGGCTTTTTAAAGAACTGAGTTCTGGCCTGAGCATTTCAAGAGACAGTTTTTTTTCTCAAAGAGGCTGGAAGATGGCAAGTTGCTTTGAGACTCTTTGTGTAACAAGAGTGAGTCACAATGGAAGCAGTAAAATTTTCTAAATTGACAGATCAGAATTATCCATTGTGGAGCCTATATGCTAAGGCCCTACACATCAGGGAGAATCTTTGGGCGATAGTCCGAGATGGTCTCCCACAGGTGCCTACTCCAGCAGATATAGAAAGGAATGAGAGAACTTGTGCAACCATCCACCTCATCCTTTCTGAGGCCCAGTTGAATTATGTAAGGGAGAAAACTGTGGCTAAGGACATTTGGGACCCCTGAGGGACATTCACCAGTCTGCTTCAGCTCTAGCCAAAATGATGTGGTGCAAGAGACTGTATGGGCAGAAAATGGACAAAGGACAATCTCCAGAACAGCATCTGAAAGTGATGAGTGACTTATTTACCCAAATACAAATGAGAGGTGTTGAAATTCCTCAAATTCAAAAGGCATACATTCTTTTGAGTTTGCTTTCATCAAGTTATGACAACATTTTGCATGGTTTGCAAGGAGCTTACTTACTATGGAGCTTGTAGCTTCTAGAGTTCTTGAAGAAAGCCAACGCTGGAGATTTGAAGCAGGACAACGCAAACAGGTGTCAGCAGCTTCAAAGTACTCAAATACTACAGAGGGAGCGTCCAGAGAGATGCAGGCAGAGAAGGCAGCTGTTTAAATATATATATATGTTATTACTGCAAAAAGGCAGGCCATTTAAAGAAGGACTGCAGGAAATTTGCAGCAGACAATAAGAAGTATCAACAACAACCCAGAGACTTTAGGGGCAACAAAGGAACTGCAGCTGTTATACAGGGCTGTGACAGTGTGACTCGACATGTGGTGAGCCAAGCTTGGATCCTGGATTCTGGTGCCACCGCAAATTTAATAAACAATCCTGAGTTACTCAGAAACAAGAAACCTTCCACAGTGAATTCTGTTGCTCTAGCTCAGGAATTGGCAACCTACAGCCCGCAGGCTGCATCCGCGGAACCCTGCTTACTCGCCGCCACGGCCACTGCGCATGCGCAATCGAGTCGCGGCCGCAATTTTGGCAAACAAAATGGTGTCCGCGACAAGCACGAAGGTGCCAGTGGCAGCCGTGTGCGTGCGGGGCGGCAGTGGTGTGGGCGGCGGTGGGGGCACACGGGGTGGCAGGGGTCACGTGCATGCGCATGAATGCGCGCACTGCCACTCCCCCCTCCCTGGCCCGCCGGAAGGGCTCGGCCCCAGGTAAGGAAAGGTTGATGACCCCTGCTCTTCCTGATGGGGCAGCAAGAGAAATCCACAAAATGGGAACTGTCTACATTCCTGGTTTTGGTTAAACTTTGGTAATGTTTTGTATGTGCCTAAATTACAAAACTGTTTAGTTAGTTAGTGTGTCTGCTTTGACCACAGAAGGGTATACACTGCAATTTGTGTGGGATGAATGCATAATTTCCAAAGATGGGGAAGTTTGTGCAAAAGGTTTAAAGAAAGACAGAATGTATTACATGGCAGACAAGGCAGAATGTATGGTTGTACAAAATGTGCCTTTGCATTCAAACTGTATTCATTAATTTCACAGAATAATGGGCCATGTTGGTTTTAGGAGTCTTGTGAAGCTGGAGGAAATTTGTCCAGATTTTAAAATGTCACCCTGTTCAAATCACTTAGAATGCCCGATTTGCAGCAGGATAAAGTTGAAAGCTTTTCCTGTGGCAAAGTGTAGCAAACTTATTGCAAAACGTCCGTTTGAGGCTGTGCATTGTGACACTTCTGGCCCTATGGTTGCGACACTAGGGGGCAGCAAATATTTCATGGTGATTGTGGATCGCTTCACCAGGTTTTCTTATGTGAAGCCTCTGAAAGAAAAGAGTGAAGCAGGAGACAGATTTAAAGAATGAGTGAACATGATTGAAAGGGAATTTGATTACAAAGTGGGGTCTTTGGTTACAGACCGGGGAGGCGAATTCTTATCTCACAGTTTGGGAAACTGGTTGAGAAAGAAAGGGATTAGACACTGCACAACCCAATCCTGGGACTCTTCAGGAGGATGGGTTGGCAGAGAGACAAATAGGAGTCCTAAAACAGTTGAAAGATTGCATGATGTTAGATGCAAATGCACCTGAGAACCTTTGGGGTGAGACAATTCTTACAGCTAATTTTCTGGCAAATTGTACTTGGAGCTCAGCTGTAAAGAACACACGTTTTCACATGTTTTACAAAAAAGCACCTAATCTGAAATACGTTAGAGTGTTTGGGCAGTATGCAAATGTCTATGTGCCAGCTTTAGAAAGAAAAATCAGCCCAAGTGGAGAAGGTTGATGTTTGTGGGATATTCTGGGAATAGCTACAGGTTTCACCTTGGTAGTAAAGAAATTTTGTTTTCAAGAAGCGCAAACTTTGAGAAACATTCGGGTTGGGAAAAAGTGCAGTCCAACTAAAAAGTTTTTCTGAAATTGGCGGGGTGGCGAAACAAGAGTCGTCATCTTCAGACTGTGAAGCAAGCACATCAGATGAGTCAACACAAACCCGACCAACGACATCCAGGGTGTCTGAGACAAAGAGACACAAAGATAGGGATCCTCACACAAGTTTTTTTTTATATAATAAATTTTTATTGATTAAAACAAATCACACAATAAATTCATAAAAAACATTCATACAATATCACTTGTTTCTTGTCTTCTTTACGTGATAGTCTTATTCATATCTTCTTCAAGGAGATCTTCTTTCCATAGTTGCAAAATAACATTCTTGTTAAACTTTCAATCTATTTTCAAAAATATACATTACGACAAGCAATAATTGTTTCTATTACTAACATCATTTCGTTTCCTTCTTCCTTCTTCTTTCATCTTCTTACTTTTCCTATCCTATCTTTCTAACTCATACATTCTCACCTTCCCCTCCCATTTCCCAACCCCTCTCTATCCCTCTCACTCGCACTGCCTTCTATCTCTATCACTTTCCTCTACACCCACATTCACTATCACTTCCACACACCCTCTAACACATACTTTACTTTCTACTCCATTCTTCATTCTTTCCCTTTCTTCTTTCAACCTATCATTCAAACAAACTTCCTGCTTGCAGCAACTAGATTATTGGAGTTTGCTTCAATCTTCTTTTCCTTTGTTCTTTAGTATTAAATATTACGGTTCTCTTCTTGTCATCTAGTTGATTACTTACTTATTTAATTATTTAATTGATATTATTAATTGTTTTATTTATCCTTATCCCTTTCTATTCATTTTTCCTTCGATCTCTTCTTTCTTATTTGTACTATTTGTGATAAAAGTATAAAATGTCTACGTCTTAGTTTCTTTATTTATCATTTTCTTGTATTGAATCTTCATGACTTCCCAAACCATGTCTTAAACTAATTATACCCTACTACCGTTAGATTGCCCCAATATTTTCCCAAATATTTTAAGACTGGTGCCCATTCAGAATTACTATTCTCCGTCATATTACCTCTTATGTGCTGTGTTAAACGATCCATTTCTATTACATCATAGAACTTCATCAACCATTCCTTCACACTGGGAATGGACTTCATTTTCCACTTTTGAACTAAAGTGATCCTAGCAGTCGTGATTAAATAAAATAAAAATTTCCCCATTTTTTTGTCTAGTTCATTATCCCACATATTTAGTAACGCTATTTCTGGGCGGGCTTTAATTTTAATATTGTTTATCTCGTTAATTATTTCAATTACTTTTGTCCAATATTTTCTCACTATTTCACATGTCCATAATCAATGATATAAGGAACCCTGTTCCTTCTCACATTTCCAACAAAGGCTATTTTTTGTGTTATATATTTTAAAAATTCTTTCGGGAGTTAAATACCAACGGAAATATATTTTGTAAAAATTTTCTTTCAATTTCTGTGACACCGTATATTTCAATTTTTTAGTCCACACTGTTTCCCATTTGTCCAATTCAATAGGATATCCTATATTTTGTGCCCATTTAACCATATTTGGTTTTATTGTTTCTTCTTCTAAGTCCCACTTCAAAAGTACTTTATAAAATAATCCAATCCATTTTTTATTATTTCCTAACCAAATTCTATCGAATTTATTTGCCTTTAAATCAATGTCAAACATTTTTAGATCCTTTTTATACTGTTCTTTAATTTGCCCATATCCAAACCAATCTAGTTTGAATCCTTCCTTAGCCAATTCAACTTGTGTTTTAATTGTGTAATTCCCTGAATTATCCATTTTTAATAAGTTCATATATGTTATCCAATTAGTTTCAGATCTTGTTTCTTTCCTCTGAATTGCTTCCTGTGGGGAAAACCATCCTGGAAGTTTTGGTATCGCCCTCATTTTGTATTTATTCCATACACTAAGAATTGCTCTTCTTAAACAATGATTATTAAATTCTTTATTTGCTTTTATTTTCCCATAACCTAAATAGGTGTGCCATCCAAAACATGAGGGAGTTGGGTATTGGGGGCACTGCTTTGCAGTGGTTCCGGTCCTACCTCTCGGGCAGGTTCCAGTTGGTGGAGCTGGGGGACTGTCGTTCCGATGAGAGGGCCATTACATCTGGTGTCCCTCAGGGAGCGATTTTGTCCCCTTTGCTTTTCAACATTTACATGAAACCGCTGGGAGAGATCATCCGGAGACACAGGGCGTGGTGTTATCAGTATGCTGATGACACCCAAATTATTTTCTCTGTGTCTCCGACTATTGCAGTAACCAAGGATGGCATCTCTCCTCTTGATGCCTGCTTGGAGTCGGTAATGGGCTGGATGAGGGAGAACAAACTCAGCGTGAATCCAGAGAAAACAGAAGTACTAGTGATAGGTTCCCCAGATTCGGGTGGTGAGATCTGTCATCCGGTCCTGAATGGGGTCACGCTCCCCTTTAGGGATTCGGTGTGCAGCTTGGGAGTACTCCTTGACTCATCGCTCCAGCTGACATCTCAGGTGGATGCGGTGGTCAGGAGTGCTTGCTATCAGCTTCGGCTGATACGCCAGTTGCGACCCTACCTGAGTCGTGGGGACCTTGAAACTGTTGTACATGCTTTGGTAACCTCTCGGTTGGACTTCTGCAATGCGCTCTACATGGGGCAGCCCTTGTACCAAACCCGGAAGCTGCAATTAGTGCAGAATATGGCAGCTAGATTGGTCGCTGGTAGATCCAGGTCAGACCATATAACACCGGTCTTAAAAGACCTTCACTGGCTGCCTATTCGATTCCGAGCTCAATACAAGGTGTTGGTTTTAACCTATAAAGCCCTAAATGGCTTGGGCCCAGGGTACTTGAAGGACCGCCTCTCCCCACATAATCCGCCCCGCACACTTCGTTCGTCCGGAAATAATTTGTTAGAGGTCCCCAGGTCTCACCTGGTAAGGACCTCCCAGAGGGCTTTTTCCATCGTTGCCCCCTCTTCTTGGAACAAGCTTCCTATAGAGCTCCGCTCCTCTGTTTCTTTAGCCTCTTTTAAGAAAAATCTAAAAACACACCTATTTCAATTGGCTTTTTCATCCCAGTAACGGTATTTTCTTTTTCTTCTCCATGTACCACTCTGTTGTTTTTGGATTGTTTTCTGTTTCTCCCTGTTATTTCGTGATTTAGTTGATTCCTGTTTTCTTCCTTGACCAGTTTCGTATTATATTGTATTGTATTGTATTATTGTATTATATTGGCCTTTTTAACTTTTGTAAGCCGCTTTGATCCTTTTTGGAAAGGCGGGGTAGAAATAAAATTTTATTATTATTATTATTATTATTATGTTCCATCTCCCTCTAATTCTAATAGCTTTTCTGAATTAAGTGTAATCCATTCCCTCAACCATATAAGGCAACAAGCTTCAAAATACAATTTTAAATTAGGAACATTCAATCCTCCTCTTTCCTTTTCATCCTGCATAATTTTAAGTCTTATTCGCGGTCTTTTATTTTGCCAGATGAAATTGCTAATATCCCTGTGCCAAATTTTGAAAAAATTTTCTTTAACTATTATTGGGATCATTTGAAATAAAAAGATCATTTTCGGTAATATTAACATTTTTACAGTTGCGATTCTACCTAATAGAGACAATTTTTTTTTATTCCAACTATTTAATTCGTTTCTTATCTCATTCCAAACTCTCTATAATTATCATCAAATAGGTTTATTGTTTTTTTTATAGTATTATCCCCAAATATTTAATTTTTTTTCTGAATGTTCATCCTTGCCATTGCACTTAATTGGTTTTCTTTCTCTTTAGACAAACGTTTTGTAAGAATTACTGATTTATCTTTGTTTAAATTACAGCCTGTTATTTCTCCAAATTTCCCCAAGATTTCCATTAAAATTTTTATACTCTTAGAAGGGTTATCAAGGAAAACTACTAAATCATCAGCAAATGCACGTATCTTGTAATTAAATTTCCTTATTTTCAATCCTTTTATTTCTTCCTTTTCTTTGATTTCTTTTATTAGTCTTTCTATTACTACTAAAAATAAGAGTGGGGAAAGGGGACATCCTTGTCTTGTGCCTCTTTTAATCTCTATGACTTCTGATGTTTTCCCATTAATAAGAACTTTCGCTATTTGTTTTTCATATATCCTTTCAATCCATCCTATAAATTTAGAACCTAATTCCATTTTTAGTAAAATTTGGATTAACGTTTGCCAATGAACAGTGTCAAATGCTTTCTCCAAATCCAAAAATAGCATTCCCAATTTTTTTTCGTTATGTCCCTCATAATATTCCAATACAACGATTACAATCCTAAGATTATCACACATCTGTCTATTAGGTAAGAATCCTCTTTGATCTTCATCAATCCATTTTCCTAAATATTTTTTGAATCTATTAGCCAATATATTTGAAAATATTTTATAATCGATATTTAGTAATGAAATTGGTCTATAGTTCTTAACTTCAGTAGCTTTTTCCCCTTCTTTTGGGATCATCACAATAGTTGCCTCATGCCATGTTGAGGGCATACCTTCTTCCAGAATCGAATTCATAATCTTTTGTAATGGGATGCTTAGTTCCTCCGCAAAAGTTTTATAAAATAGAGTAGTAAACCCATCAGGGCCCGGTGCTTTTCCCATCTTTCAAATTTTTAATAACCTCCAATATTTCCATTACTGAAATGGGTTTATTTAAATCCTCATATTGATTTTGAGTTGGTGGTTGAAAATCTTAGTTATCTAGATATTCTTTAATTTTATCCATGTCAACTTTTCTAGATTGGTAAAGATTTGAGAAATTTTTTTGAAAAACTTCCTTAATTTCGTTTTGTTCTGTCATACTATGCCCCTCATGAACTGTTTCAGTAATTATTTTGTTTCCTCTCTTTTTCCTTAATATTTCGGCCAAAAGTTTCCCTGACTTGGTAGTGAATTTGAATTCTTTTTGTTTACTTAATTTCAAGTTCTTTTCTATTTTTACCGTATTTTTCCTTAATTCTTGTTTTTGTAATATTTTTATTTCATCTAATATACTCTGATCTCCACGGTACTCATTTAGTTCTTTTTTTTTTTGTATCAATAAATTTTGAATAGTCCGATCCTTCTCTTTTTCCTTTCTTTGATAGAATATTTGTTGATTAATTAAGCTTCTTCTAAGCGTTGCTTTTGCAGCATCCCAAATCATATTCGCCTTTATTTCACCTATCATATTCTCCTTGAAAAAAAGCTTTATCTCGTCTCTAATTTTATTATTTACCTCTTTCCTTTGAATCAGGGCATCATTTAATTTCCAAGTAGTTTGCTTAAATCGACTTGATAATAATAAAATTATTGCATTATGATCTGATATACTTCTAGGCAAAATTTGGATTGATTTGATTTTGTTACTCATTATTTTAGGAATCCAAATCATATCTATTCTAGACAAAGATTTATATCGGTTTGAATAGAAGGTGTACCCATCTTGTGTTCCTTGTATATGTCTCCAGGCATCTAAAAGAGTATACTCCTTGACCCAGGGGTAGGCAACCTTTCCCCTTTAAGGGCCGAGGGACTTCAGCTCCTAGAAGCCTCAGCCATGTTGGCCAATAGTCCCATGTTGGCCAATAGCTCCTGGGATTCTGGGAGCTGAAGTCCCTCGGCCCTTAAAGGGGAAAGGTTGCCTACCCCTGCCTTGACCATATCAAAAAATACTGTAGGGAGTTTGCCTTGTATAGTTGTTTTATTATAATCTGCTTTCCTATCTTTAATGGGGTCTACCACCCCATTAAAATCACCCAATAACATTAAATTATCTATTTCTAGATCACTAATTTCCTTGTAGATCTTTTGAAAAAATAAACCTTTGTTTGTTTGCGGTCCATAAATTCCTATTACTAACAAAGTTAGCACTTCCCATTTTATTCCTACCCCAATATAGTGACCAGCTGGATCGTTTATTAGTTCTTTCACTTGTATTTGTTTATTCAAATATATTACTACTCCTTTTTTCTTTTTCTTACTCGCAGAAATAAATGCATTTCCCAATTTATTATTTCTCAACAATCTTTTTTCGGTTTTTTTATATGCGTTTCTTGCAAGCATATTAAATCAAATCTTCCTTTTTCTAAAAAATGAAAAATTCTTTTCCTTTTAGAGGCCACATTCAAACCCTTTATATTGAGCGAAATTAATTTCATCCTTTTAAATTCTTATATCTTATTTATATTTATAAAAAAAGAAGAGAGGCAATAAAGGGGATCAATTATTGAAACAATTTGGTAAGAGGACAAACCAAACTAACCACTGCTTGCAGCTGCACTGGCTTCTTCTTCATCTAAATCACCACCTTTTCTTTCCATTGTGGGTTCTTCTTTGCTATCTTCTTCATCTCTTGAAAGGTTTCCATCCTCTTCTTCCGTTGAATCTGTTTTTGATCCGTTTCGAGATGTTTTTCCATCTCTGCCTGTTGGACTCCTTTCTTTCCTTTTCGATTGCTTTTCAATTTCCGCTCTGTGCTCCTTCCAAAAGTTACATGCCTTCTCAATTGAGTTTAGTCTATATCTTCTTTGATTCCATGTTAGAGTTATCCCTTCTATCTCCTCCCATCTAAACGGGATTCTGTAGACTTTAAGCTGTTCCGTCAGGAATTGATAGTCTTTTTTTTTTCAGAATCTGACTCAGGACATCTTTAAAAGTCTGGATTTCTGTGCCGCGTATTACAAATCTAGTTTTGAAATTTTTCTGTAGAAATTCATCTTTTGTTTGTTTTCTCAACCAGTATATTACGATGTCCCTTGGTAACCCTCTATTCCTAGCAATTCTTGAGTTGATTCTATAAATTCTGTCTATTTCATTTTGAGTCTGCGATAATGATTTGTCAAGATATTTTGCTAAGTAAGGTACGAGATACTCGTAAAGATTAAAAAAAATCTAGTAAGGGGACTAGGATGGACTTGGGGAATTTTTAAGTCAAAGGAAAGAAAAAATTTATTTTAACATAAATAATAATAAATGATAACAAATTAATAATAACAATAATAGTAATAGCCAAATTTTTCCTTATTTTTCCAATTGTAAGAGGCAATTAAGGGGTGAAATGCAGACAAGGAGGGAAAAGGACAAACAAACTCCAACACAACTACCATCACAACTAAATCAGAGAAGACCTTCACTAGAGATGGCTGCAAAAGGCTCCAAAGTTTAGCTTAATTGAAGAAATGAAAAGACTCCATTTAGAATTGAAGAATGAAATTAGAGAATCGAGGGAAGAGACAAGAAGGGAAATTAGAGAATCTAAAGACGAGACTAAGAACGAACTGAAGAATGAAGCCAAATTAATTAAGCATGAACTAGATAAAAATTAATAAAGACATAGGGAAGATAACAACAAAGATGGAAAAAATGGAACAAAGAACAAAATTGGTCGAAACAAGAATAGAAGAGCTATCTAAATCTCAACAAGAGGATCACGCGACAACTTTAAAACTGGAAATCAAATTGAGAGAAAAGTGTGTTAAATTGAGAGGTCTACCGGAGCGATCCTCACACAAGTTCTGACACTGAAGATGAGGGAGGTAGAACAAAAGTTTTAATTCCATGATGAACACAACGAGCCAGAAAACCACCAGATAGGTTTGTAGTGCAGGAAACTAGAGCTTACATAGTTGTGGTTGATGAACCAGAAAGTTACAAAGATTTGCAAAGTTGTCCTGATGAGGAAAGGTTGAAATGGTTGTCTGTTATGGAGCAGGACTACAAGTCTTTGATAGATAAAGAGGTATTTGAGATTGTTGAGAGACCTACAAATCACAAGGTTATTGGTTGCAAATGGGTTTACAAGAGAAAGGTGATGCCTGATGGTCGTCAGAGATACAAAGCTAGGTTGGTAGCAAAGGGTTTTGCACAGCAGAGGTTTGAGAATTTTGACAAGACATTTTCTCCAACAGCAAAACCTGAAAGCCTGAGGTTGGTTTTGGCTTTAGCAGCAAGGAGGGGTCAGTTGGTGCAGCATTTTGATTTTGAGACTACATACTTGAATGCTTGTCTTGAGGAAACTGTGTTCATGGAACCACCTTTGGGTTTTGAACAAGACAGTGACAGAAAGGTGTACAAGTTGAAAAAGGCTTTGTATCTTTGCATTTCTCTCTTTGTCTAGATTTCATGAGGAAAATTTCAGACACACATCTCTATATTTCACCTTTGACTGTATATCCCATCCATATTCTATTTTTCCCCACAATATTTTTATTGGTAGGATACACACATAAATATGAATACAAAGCACAAAAAATAGAAGAGAAAACCTTCTACTATTGATTTGTGTGTGAATCAAAGCATTCCCAGTTCAATGTTCCCCGCCCTCCTAATCCCAACAATTATGTTTCTAATTATGGTTTGGTTTATAAAAAAGCTTCATTTTTAACTTATTCTTCTTGAATTTATAACATTAGGGTTCATCCACAGATCAGTACATCTAGTGAGAGTGATTATATACTATGCTGTATTGTTAATATCGGTATAATATAATAAAAATAAAGGGGTGCTCCTAAGATAGTCTATCGTCTCTTTTTTACTAATTCTGACTTCGGCAGGGCTATTGGGTTTAAGAACTTAGACATGCCATTTCTGGTCACAGAAATTTAACAAATCCCAAGTTTTATCCCAGTCTTGGTTCGGTTTATCAGATAAGAACGCTGTTAGTTTATCTAACTCTATCATGTCAAGGAATTTTGTAAGCTAGTCATCCAGAGTTGGTGCTTCTTTTTCTTTCTTTCCATTTTTGAGTGTAAACCATTCTAGCGGCTGATACAGAATATAAAATATATTTTAAATGCCTCCTTTCCCTCCACTATGTTTAATAAGAATAAGGATGAGGACTGGGATTGTCCTTCACCCCAATTATTGTGTCTTCATCTCCGGTTTTAATATCTGTGACCTTACCTGAGGCCGGGAATGTGACGGGGGCGACCATCCGAGTTGCGTTGGGGAATGGGAGGTATGGCTGGACCAGGAGGAACATATGTTACAAAAGAAGATGGAATCACTGTTTAGTAGCTATCCCGCCTTCAGTTCCTTCTGTTTGAGGATGCCGACCTGGCTTGCTTCACAGAGACCTGGCTGGGAGAGGATAGTGCTGCTATCTGGGCGCAGGCCCTCCCAGCTGGGTACTCTGTCAGTGAGCAGGTGAGGGGAAGTGGGCGGGGAGGCGGAGTGGCTCTAGTTCATAAGAACCTCCTGACCTTGACCAGGATACCTGTCCGGAACACGGTCCATTTCGAGTGCATGTACCTTAGCCTGAAGACCAGGGATAGATTGGGGATTCTGCTAGTCTACCGACCACCCCATTGTCTAGCAGACTCCCTGACCGAGCTGACGCAACTGGCCTCTGAGCTGTTGTTGGAGACTCCCAGACTTTTAGTCTTGGGGGACTTCAACATCCCACTCGAGACCAGCTTAACTGGTGCGGCTCGGGAGTTCATGGAGACCATGACAAACATGGGCCTATCCCAAATGGTCAAAGGGCCCACACATTGTGCAGGTCATACACTCGATGCGGTCTTTAGTACGGAACAGGAATATCCGTGGGCGGAGGTGGTAAGTACCTCCGCATTGTCATGGACGGATCATTTCCTGGTCAGGATGGAACTTAGAGCCAACATCTGCCCCACCAGGGGTGGAGGACCTATTAGAATGGTCCGCCCTCAAAGTCTAATGGAGCCAATTGGATTCCAGAGAGCCTTTGAGGGTTTAATGGTGGGGAATGCCGGTGACTCTGTCGACGCTCTGGTCAACACCTGGAATATCAATCTTACCAATAACCACCCAGCAAAAATTGGAGGTGATCTACCACTTGCTCCTCCCGTTATTTCTATCTCCAGGCCGATGGGACTGTATTGTGTTTGTTTTTAATCTGTGAGTCTGTTTTTTAATTCATTGATAGTTTAATCCTGTTTTAAGGGGTGGGTGGTTGGGGAGGGGAGAATGGAATGTTTTAATCTGATGTATTTTTAATCTGTTGTACGCCGCCCCGATTGCTGAGCAGAGGGGCAGATTATAAATAAAATTTATTATTATTATTATTATTATTATTATTATTATTATTACCAGGGCTATCGACACAATCGCTCCCAAGCGTCCTTGCCATCCCACTTCAAACCGAAAGCCTTGGTATACGCCGGAGTTTAGGAAAATGAAGCGGTTTGGCCAATGACTGGAGCACAGGTGGTGGAAGACTCGACTCTTATCTGACAGAACTCGCCATAGGAACTTTCTTCATTCCTATTGGGAGGCAATCCTTGCAGCAAAGAGAGCCTTCTACTGTGCACGTATTGTGTCTGCAGAGTCCCATCCAGCAGAGCTGTTCAAGGTGGTAAGGGAGATGACGCAGGTATCCCCTGCGCCAAATCCCTTGCTTAACCCGACAATGGCCTGCTGTGATGCGTTTAACAACTTTTTTGCAGATAAAATCTCTCAGATAAGAGCCGACTTAGATGCTACCATTAAATCAGAGTCTATAGGTGAGGTGTCCAGTGACTCCGCCGATGTAGTTATACTGGATCAGCTCCAATCTGTGAGTACCGAGGACGTGGGCAAGCTGCTTGGTAAGTTGAGGAAAACAACCTGCCCTCTCGATCCATGCCCATCGGGGCTGGCTGCCGGGGGGGTGGTGGCGCTGAGATTCCTTGTGGATATCATCAACGCATCCTTCAGGAAGGGACATATACCATCTTGTCTGAAGGAAGCGGCTGTTAGGCCCCTAAAGAAACCCTCCCTGGATCCCCTGGACATGAATAATTATAGGTCAGTGTCCTTAGTTCCATTCTTGAGCAAGGTTATCGAGAGAGCGGTTGCTTTTCAACTCCAAGCAGTCTTGGATGAAACCGATTATCTAGACCCATTTCAAACCAGCTTTAGGACAGGCTTTGGGGTTGAGACTGCCATGGTTGCCTTGACCGACAATCTGCGTCTGAGCATCGACAAGGGCAGTGTGACCCTGTTGGTGCTCTTAGACCTCTCAGCGGCTTTTGATACAATAGATCATGGCCTCCTCTTGGGCTGCCTGAGGGAGTTAGGTATCGGGGGCACTGCTTTCCAGTGGTTCCGGTCCTTCCTCTTGGGTAGGTCCCAGAGGGTGCTGCTTGGGGATTGTAGTTCCAGTAAGAGGGAACTCACTTGTGGGGTCCCTCAGGGAACTATTTTGTCCCCGACGTTATTCAACATCTATATGAAGCTGCTGGGTGAGATTATATGGAGTTATGGTTTTAGGTGTTATCAGTATGCTGATGACACTCAAATCTATTTCTCCGTGTCTCGTTCGTCGGCCTCGAATTCCAATGGCATCTCTTCTCTCAATGAATGTCTTCGGGCGGTAATGGGCTGGATGAGGAAAAACAGATTGAAGTTGAATCCAGACAAGATGGAGGTGCTCATGGTAGCGACCCCGAAACCAAGAATTGGGTTGCAACCTCCAGTCCAGGAGGGGGTCACACTCTCCTCCAGTGACTGTGTTCGCAGTCTGGGGGTGCTTCTTGATTCGTCGCTCCTGATGACAAATCAGGTTAATGCGACGGTCAGGAGCGCCTGTTATCAGCTTCGGCTGATACGCCAGCTGCGCCCTTTTCTGGAAGTAAGGGATCTCGAGACTGTTGTGCACGCACTGGTAACCTCCCGCCTTGACTTCTGTAATGCGCTCTACATGGGGCTACCCATGTGCCAGGTTCGGAAGCTACAGTTAGTTCAAAATATGGCAGCCAGGCTTGTTTTAGGAACATCTAGGAGGGACCACATCACTCCGGTCTTGAGGTCCGTCCACTGGCTGCCTATTCGCTTCCGTGCCCAGTACAAGGTGTTGGTTATACCTTTAAAGCCCTAAATGGCTTTAAATGGGTCCAAGCTATAAAACCAAAGAAAAGGGTTATGCCAAAGGAATAAAAACAACAATGCCCCACCCAACTTCAAAAACAATGGTATAAGAAATGTAGAAAGGATTAACTAAACCCTGGAGCAGAAAAGCCCCTAAAATTACTAAAAGGGTAAAAGTACCCCACTAAATCACGTGCCAATAATGAAATTGTAATAAAAGGCACAAAAAATCAAGGGCCAAATTTATAAAAGAATAACAATGCTCGTAAAAAAAACACTGGTAATTCAAAAAAAGGCCAAATTACTAAAAGGGTAACATTCACCCCACTAAAGAATCCGCAAATGCAGAAAAAGGTAAAATGAAAAATCATAAACCAAGGCCAGACGCGTTTCAACTCTTGTCTTCCTCAGTGGCCTATGAACATTTTTTTTTAATTTTTATTATTAAAAGACACATCATACAAATACATAGATACATACATACATACAATTAATACATTCATTTCTATTTTCCTACATACCTACATCTCATACAGATACTTACAAAAACAAACATTGAATTCCATACATATATTTTCTTTGTTCATTTCAATGAAAAAAAAACCTAAAAATAACTTCCTAACTTAATTTTACCTCTTCTTCATATTTCCATGAACCTTCCTGTTTCCCTTCTTATTCCATGTTCTTTATTTATATAATTTTCAACATTATAACTACACCAGCTAATTTTATTTACCATAATTCACTAATAGTTATTTTTCACTTTCCTTTATCCAATATTCTTTAACACAGATCCATTCTCTTTCTACATTTTCTTCTGTTTTTCCATTGATTAGAGCTGTTAATATATCAAGTTCCATTGCTTCTTCTAATTTTTCTTTCCATTCTCTATCTTTTGGTATTTTATTTTGTTTCCATGTTTTAGCATAAAGGATTCTCGCTGGTGAAATCATATATAATAAGATGCGTTTGCATCTCTTTTCCTCTTTTTTATCTATCCCACTTATCATATTTAGTAGAGCCTTGGTTCCAATGGAATGTTTAGTTCTAAAATTTCAATAATAGATTTGTGTATTCTCTTCCAATATTCTTGGGCTTTTTTACACTCCCACCAGAGGTGATAGAATGAACATTTAATTTATATATGTGTTTATTTCACAGCTCACACAATGTGACTCTGCACTATTCCAAAGTAATAATGTGCTTTTCCTGCTTCCAGAATCTCTTATATAACCAACCTTGCTGGTGATGAAACTAATCCAGTCAAGACTTAATACCAAAGGAAAACCTTAGAATGTGGAAGGGCGGTTAACAATTCAAACCAAACAATAAGCCTTTTTATATAAGCCCACCAGAGGTTCAGATATAAAACTGTGACTCCCTTGTTGTTTAACCATTCATAGATATTACATCTTTAGATTTATATATTTGTAGATATTTCATCTACTCAATGTAGGACAATACTTCAATTGAATTCTGCTACTACTCTTAGCTTCTCTTGTTCAGATCAGCCAGACTAGTGGTGGGAGACATCCTGTAAAGACTTAAGAAGAAACTAAGAAGAAACGTTGCCTCTTCCTCTTCCTACACCCTCTTCCTCCTCCTCCTCCACCCTCCACCTCTTTCTCTGCCTCTTCCTCTGACCTCCTCCGCCCTCTATCTCTTCCTCTGCCCTCCGCCTCTTCCTCTGCCTCTTCCTCTGCCCTCCTCTGCCCTCCTCCTCCTCCACCCTCCGCCTCTTCCTCGCCCTTCTCCTCCTCCGCCCTCTGCTTTCTCCGCCCTTCGCCTCTTCCTCTGCCTCTTCCTCCGCCCTCCTCTGCCCTCCTCCTCCTCCGCCCTCCTCCTCCGCAAAGCAAAAGCAAAGCAGCTTCATTTATATACTGCTTCATATCACGCTATGGGATGTCTAAGCGGTTTACAACTGTGAGATGATTGCCCCCCAACAGCTGGGTACTAATTTTAGCGACCTCAGAAGGATGCAGGCCTGAGTCGAGCCTCAGCCCTGGCTGGTATTGAACTCGCAACCTTGTGGTCTATGAGTGAGTGGCTGCAGTACAGGCATTCAACCACTGCGCCACCAGTATTCCTGGTGAGGACACAGTATTCCGCTTGAGGCCTGACCAAAGCAGAATAGAGTGGCACTATACTTCTCTTGATCTAGACACTATACTTCTACTGATGCAACCTAAAATTGCATTGGCCTTTTTAGCTGCTGCATCGCACTGTTGACTCATGTTCAACTTATGGTCCACCTGGTGTCCCCCATCGTATATCTGTACTTTTCGTTTTTCCACCCTAAGTGCAGTACCTTACATTTCTCCGTGTTGAATTTCATTTTATTAGCTTTGGCCCAGCTTTCTAGTCTGTTCAAGTCATTTTGAATTTTGATCCTGTCCTCTGGGGTATTAGCTACTCCTCCTAATTTGGTGTCGTCTGCAAATTTGATAACTATGCCCCCAATACCGTCATCCAAGTCATTAATAAAGATATTGAATAGCACTGGGCCCAGGACAGAGACCTGTGGCACCCCACTGGTCACTTCTTTCCAAGTTGAAAAGGAGCCATTGTTGAGCACCCTTTGGGTTCAGCCAGTCAACCAATTACAAATCCATGTAACAGTTAGTTTATCTAGCCCACATTTTACCAGCTTGTTTGCAAGAATGTCATGGGGAACCTTGTCAAAGACCTTACTGAAATCAAGATATACTACATCCACAGCATCCCCTTCATCTACCAAGCTGGTAATTTTATCAAAAAAAGAGATCAGATTTGTCTGGCATGACCTGTTTCTCTGAAACCCATGTTGACTTTTTGTGATTATGAAATTATCTTCCAGATGTTCACAGACTCTCTGTTTAATGATCTGCTCCAGAATCTTTCCGGGTATTGATGTCAGACTAACTGGACGATAATTGTTGGGATCTCTTTTTTCCCCTTTTTGAAGATGGGGACAACATTTGCCCTCCTCCAGTCCACTGGGACTTCTCCTGTTTTCCAGGAGTTCTCAAAGATTATTACCAATGGTTCCGATATTACGTTTGCCAGTTCTTTTAATACCCTTGGATGTAATTCATCTGGTTCTGGAGACTTATATTTATTTAGATTAACCAGATATTTCTGTACTATCTCTTTACTTATTCTGTGCTGAAATTCTCCTATTCTGTCTTCTGCTCTATTATCCTCAGGTTCAGCACCCTTTGCTTTTTCTGAGAAGACTGAAGTAAAGAAGGTGTTAAGTAATTCTGCCTTTTCTCTGTCCCCTGTTAACTTTTTGCCATCTTCCAAACTGAATTCCAAACTGTCCTCTATTTTTAAACTATTTATGTGATTAATTTTAGCTTTTGTTTTCTGCCCAGGAGGAATTCCCAAAATGTCCACCATTTTGAGCACCACTAAGAAGCATGATTTTATATTGATACCAGTGTTTCTGGGTTTTACTTTCTGCCCAGGAGGAATTCCAGAGTGTCCTCCATGTTGAGCAAGTCTGAGAAGCGTGGGTTTATGTTGATATGAGTGTTTCGAGGTTTTATTTTGGGATGTCCTCCATTTTTTATTAATGTCCTATGTTTTGTGGCACCTTGTCCTGCTTTGCAGTGAGGACATTTGGGCATCCTGTTCTGGTCCCTTTCCAGGCCCTTGAGATTCTTTGACTCCCCAGTTGCTCTCTGTTCTTCTGACAGAGGAACCTACCCAAATCTTTAGAATCATCTCCTCCTTCTCCTCTTTTGTCCCCCATTTATCCGCTTTTTCTTCCCCTTTTAACATTTCTCAATAGTACAGATATGGAGGAATGGCTGGGGGTTGTGTGTCGCTGTGTGTGTTGTGTGACTTCACGTCCTTGCTGACTTGATGGCAAACCTAAGGAGAACCTGTCATGGAGTTTTTTTGGCAAAGTTTGTTCAGAGGAGGGTTGCCGTTGCCTTCCCCCTGAGGCTGAGAGAGTGTGACTTGGCCAAAGTGGGTTTACATAGCCAAGCAGGGATTCGAGGCCAACTCTCCAGACTCCAGCCTCAGACACGTGCTTCACTCATGCCACCCCTGCCCTTGTTTCTTTCATTTAAGGTAGCATTTGTAATTGATGATGATGATGATGATGATTTTTTTCCCCTTGGGGTTTTCTTGTCAAAGTTTTCAGTGGGTTTTTAAATATTGTATATGTTCCCGTTTTGTTTTTTTACTTCAAAATATGATGTGTGCAGTGTACGTAAGAATTATTATTATTATTTATTTATTTACTTCGGCTTCCCAATAATCTGAGGGACAGTGGCCCAGACCTGGCTCAAAACGTTTGCCTACCCCTGCTGTAGGGCAATTCAGGTTATCTAAGGCTTCAGACTTTGTTAAGGAAACAAAAATATATAAATATCAAAAATATCACAGCTAAGCCTGTTGAGATCTAACTTTAAAACAGCAGAGTAGCAGAAATGTGTCCTTGTCTAACTATGCTTCTGTAAGAACTGAGACTGACTCAGAAACAACAGAAGTAGCATGCGGTTTAAACAAAAGCTTACTAATGGCTTTCATCTACCTACACATAGAGGCTATATCCTAATCTAGCTAAGGAATACGTAATTCAGGTAAACAGGAAATCTTAATCTCACCATTTTCCCAAAAAGAAGTTGAGAGAGGAGGAAGATGGAGGTCTCAACAGGGCAAGTGAAAAATCTTTTAAGCGACGGAGCTTCCCAAAAGGGGGAGTGACCTGAATCATATAGTTAGTTTGTACCAATTTGTAAATATAGTTACCAATTTGTAAAGTTATTGCCCTGTGATTCAGTAGGAGCAAATGGGATGTTTAAATGAGGAGGGGAGAGAGCAGAGTTTGCATGCAGGAAAACCCTATCTATCTGAGTAGAGGCAGAGAGAATGCTGAAATCTTCCAAGAGTTAGAAATTCCAACCCTAGAGCAGCAGGACAGCAAGGCTGGTACAGTGTACATTGAAGAGAGGCCACCTGGCCTTGGACTCAGGATAAAGTGACTGTTTTCTAATTGCCTTAATTGTAATTTGAACCATGAAGAGTAAAAGCAGTAATAATTAATATGGCAGAACCAGAGAGGGACAGTGTTCACCTGGGCAACATTTAGATTAGGCTTCCTTTTTCGACATCATTATTTATTTAAGGTATTTCTACCATGCTCTTATCCACAAAAGCTCTCAGAGTGGCTTACATCATTGTTGTTATATTTATTTATTTCCCATTCCCCCCACCCAAATTACAGAAATCACTTAGTGGACATCTGCATTCCCATCAAAGGACCCACACAGTAGTGAAGGCACCTGAATACATGGAATCTGGAAAGAACTTCAGAGATAGTGATGCCTGCATTATACTTCAAAGAATGCACACAGTGGAGAAGACATATAAATGTATGGAATGTGGGAAAAGCTTCAGTGATAGTGGAAACCTAAACAAACATCAAAGGACCCACACTGGGGAGAAGCCCTATAAATGCATGGAATGTGGAAAGAGCTTCAGTCAGAGTGGACATCTAAACTCACATCAAAGGACCCACACGGGGGAGAAGCCCTATAAATGCATGGAATGTGGAAAGAGCTTCAGTCACAGTGGAGCTCTAAACAAACATCAAAGGATCCACACAGGTGAGAAGCCATATAAATGTATGGAATGTGGGAAAAGCTTCAGTGATAGTGGAAACCTAAACAAACATCAAAGGACCCACACTGGGGTGAAGCCATATAAATGCATGGAATGTGGAAAGAGCTTCAGTCACAGTGGATATCTAAACAAACATCAAAGGATCCACACAGGGGAGAAGCCATATAAATGTATGGAATGTGGAAAGAGCTTCAGTCACAGCGGAATACTAAAGTCACATCAGAGGACTCATACAGGGGAGAAGCCCTATAAATGCATGGAATGTGGAAAGAACTTCACTCAGAGTGGAGATCTAAACATACATCAAAGGATCCACATGGGGGAGAAGCCCTATAAATGCATGGAATGTGGAAAGAGCTTCAGTCACAGTGGAGAGCTAAACAAACATCAAAGGATCCACACAGGGGAGAAGCCACATAAATGCATGGAATGTGGAAAGAGCTTCAGCCAGAGTGGACATCTAAATGCACATCAAAGGACCCACACGGGGGAGAAGCCGTATAAATGCATGGAATGTGGAAAGAGCTTCAGTCACAGCGGAATACTAAAGTCACATCAGAGGACTCATACAGGGGAGAAGCCCTATAAATGCATGGAATGTGGAAAGAGCTTCAGTCACAGCGGAATATTAAAGTCACATCAGAGGACTCATACAGGGGAGAAGACCTATAAATGTATGGAATGTGGAAAGAGCTTCAGTCACAGTGGAATACTAAAGTCACATCAGAGGACTCATACAGGGGAGAAGCCCTATAAATGCATGGATTGTGGAAAGAGCTTCAGTCACAGTGGAAGTCTAAACATACATCAAAGGACCCACATGGGGGAGAAGCCATATAAATGCATGGAATGTGGAAAGAGCTTCAGTCAGAGTGGAAGTCTAAACTCACATCAAAGAACCCACACGGAGGAGAAGCCATATAAATGCATGGAATGTGGAAAGAGCTTCAGTCATAGTGGAAGTCTAAATTCTCATCAAAGGATCCACACGGGGGAGAAGCCATATAAATGCATGGAATGTGGAAAGAGCTTCAGTGATAGTGGAAGTCTAAACAAACATCAAAGGACCCACACTGGGGAGAAGCCATATAAATGCATGGAATGTGGAAAGAGGTTCAGTCAGAGTGGAGCTCTAAACTCACATCAAAGAACCCACACGGAGGAGAAGCCATATAAATGCATGGAATGTGGAAAGAGCTTCAGTCATAGTGGAAGTCTAAATTCTCATCAAAGGATCCACACAGGGGAGAAGCCATATAAATGCATGGAATGTGGAAAGAGCTTCAGTGATAGTGGAAGCCTAAACAAACATCAAAGGACCCACACTGGGGTGAAGCCATATAAATGCATGGAATGTGGAAGGAGCTTTAGTGAGAGTGGACATCTAAAATCCCATAAAAGGACCCACACTGGGGAGAAGCCCTATAAATGCATGGAATGTGGAAAGAGCTTCAGTCAGAGTGGACATCTAAACTCACATCAAAGGACTCACACAGGGGGGAAGCCATATCGTCCTGGAGAGAAGTGACCAGTGGGGTGTCCAGTGAGGTACTGTCCTGGGCACAGTGCTATTCAACATCTTTATTAATGATTTGGATGCATGCTTCTCAAATTTGCAGATGACACCAAATTAGGAGGAATAGCTGATACCCCAGAAGACAGGATGAAGATTCAAAATGACCTTAATAGATTAGAAAACTGGGCCAAACTAACACAATAAAATTCAACACAGAGAAATGTAAGGTACTGCACTTAGAGCAAAAAAATGAAATGCATAGGTATAAGATGGGGGACCCTTGGTTTAATGAGAGTTATACATGTGAAAGGGATTTAGAAGTCTTAGTAGACCACAAGTTGAACATGAGTCAACAGTGTGGTGCCGCAGCTAAAAAGATCAATGCAATTTTAGGCTGTATCAATAGAAGTATAGTATGTAGATCAAGGGAAATAAGAGCTCCTCTGTATTCTGCTTTGGTCAGGCCCCACCTAGAATAATCCTGTGTCCAGTTCTGGGCACCACAATTCAAAAAGGATGTTGAAAAACTGGAGGGTGTCCAGAAGAGGGAGACTAAAATGGGGAAGGGTCTGGAAACTATTCCCTATGAGGAATGACTTAGGGAACTGGTATGTTTACCCTGGAGAAGAGATGGTGAAGAGGGGATATGATAGCCCTCTTTAAATATTTGAAGGGATGTCACATTGAGGAGGGAGCAAGCTTGTTTTCTGATGCTTCAGAGAATAGGAATCAGAACAACAGATACAAGCTACAGGAAAAGAGATTCCACCTAAACATTAGGAGGAACTTCCTGACAGTGAAAGCTATTAATTGGTGGGACACAATCCCTCAGTGGAAATTGTGGTGGAGTCTCCTTCTTTGGAGGTCTTTAAGCAGAGGCTGGATGGCCACCTGTCACAGGGGATGCTTTGAGTGGGAGTTCCTGCATGGCAGAAGGGGGGTTGGACTGGATGGCCCTTGTGGGCTCTTCCAACTCTATGATTCTAGAGAAGGAGTAATGCTCTTTCTTTTATGAAATTTGCTAAAGGTGGAAAGCTATATAAATGCACGGGACTTAGAAACCCTTTCCATTTTGGTGTCAATTGTACTGAACAAAAGCACCCATGGAAGAGAAACCTTTTGTGTATATTTCGGCTGTGAAAAGCACTTCAGTGATGGCAAAATACTGACTAAATCAGAAGCCTGATTTGCCCTCATGGTTAAGGTCATCTTGAACCCTGGATCTATTTTCTGATGTCTGGTGTGACTAGCAAATTTAACTAGCAATCTCTTTTTTCTTTCCTCTAAATCTTTAATGAAGATGTTGAACAGAACTGGGGCCAGGAAAGAATCCTCCCTTCCTCATGGTGAGGAACCATTGGGGATCACGGCTTGGATTCAGTCCATCTAGCAGTTAGATCATCTTAGCGGTAGTATTGCCCTTCCACAGTTTTGCCAGTTGCCTGCAAGAATGTCATGGGGGACCCTGTCAAAGCCTCATTTAATTCAAGATACACTATATCCTCAGCAGGCCACTTATCTACCAGGTTTGTAACTCTGTCCAATTGAGAGAGAGAGAGAAGGCTTGTTTTTTCTGGCTCTTAGTAATTGCAGGATTGTTATCTATCTGCTTGAAAGGCCAACTGTTCCAGAACCTTTCCTTGTTTGACATTCAAGCTGATGGGTTGATAGTTTGCTGGGTCCTCTTTTCCCCGCTTTTGAGGATGGAGATGGTATTAGACTGTCTTCAGTCTGCATGGATCTCATCTTTTGTGCAGAATTGTCAAAGATTATGGACAAAATCTCTGAGATTGCATCTGCAAGTTCTTTAGTCTGCTTAGATGCAGTTCTTCTGGCTTCGTAGATCTGAATTCATTTTAAGTTGCTTACATTTCCCCCTGCCACCAAATTGCCTCTGTCAAGCTCTGATTCTCTCACTGCCTTATTGATTCTCTCTTTACCCATTTGTGTCCTATTTTCCTTTGGAGAGAAAGCCTTGGTGAAGGAAGTGTTGTGCAGTTCTGCTTTCTCTCTGCCATCACTTCCATGCCCTCTCTGTCTCGCTCTTATCCAGAAGCCCTTCATGTTCCCGGAGGAGTCCCAGGGAGGATGGGTGGACCTCAAGCTCCCTTCCTCTTGCTGCAGGTATCGGGGGTCCCTCTGTCGCCAGGAAGGGATGCAATCCCAACAGAGAGGCTTAAGGTCCCTGAGTGTCCTGGGTCGGGAGCAACACAGCACTCTTTAAGCCCCCTCCAATGCTCCCCCCTTCTTTGCAGCCAGAGGGGGACCGGCTGGGTGGGAAAGGGGGATTTTGAAGCCTCACACCAGCAGGGCCATCTTCCATCCTGTCTAAAAGAAGCTTTGGGGAGAACTTTGCTGAAAAAAAGACTCCCTGAACCCAACTACACTAGATAATTCCTGGCCAATCTCCTACATCTCTCTTTTGGGCAAGGTTTGGGAGAAGGTGGTGATCCCCCAGGCCCAGGGGTTCCCGGCCACGTCTCTGGGATGGGATTTGGAGGCACTGTTTTACAATGGATCCAGTCCTCCTAGGAGGGCCACCCTCAGACGATGGTGCTGGGGGATTCGGACTGTTGGCCTGTAGCGTGCCTCCCGAATTCACTTTTGTCCCTATGTTGTTTAGCATCTGAATGAAACTGCTGGGAGAGCTTTGGAGTTCAGTATGCTCATGACACCCAACTCTGTCTCTCCTTTCCATCTGAGAGAAATAAAAATGTTGCTTGCTCATTCTCCATTCCATCCAGTGTCATCTGAGGGAGAGACACTAGGCCCAGCACCATCGGGCCTAGTGTAAGAAGAGGAGCCCTCCCTCCATTCCATCCAGTGTCATCTGGGGGAGAGTACATTAGGCCCAGCACCATTGGGCCTGGAATAAGAAGAAGAGCCCTCCCTCCATTACCATCTGATGTCATCTGGGGGAGAGACACTAGGCCATGCACCACCCAGTCTAGAATAAGAAGGAGGGATGGGATTCGAATGTATCTGCTTTAATGTTTGTTTTGATGTTTTGAAATGCTGTACACCACCCCGATTGCCTAGCAGAGGGGCGGGATATAAATAAAAATTATTATTATTATTATTATTATTATTATTATTATTATTATTATAATTTCACAGCTTGGCATAGGTTTTTAGGGTAGAGGATAGTTATTGAGCCTTGAATCTTTGGCTGTAGACGTCCCTTCTGGCTGGCATGCAGGAACTCCACAAGCCACAAAGCCAAGCCCAGTGGGATGGAGGAGCAGATGCCTCTCTCATGCACCCTAAGGTGGCAAAAAAGCACTGCTTTGGAGGCTGGAGGACTCTCCTTCCTTCCTTCCTTCCTTCCTTGGAGATTTCTAAGCAGAGACTCTTTGGAGGACTGTTCTTCACACTCGAGTGAAGCCATGGAAAAAGAAGGCCACAGGTGCGCATCCAGCACAAGCTCAGACGGAGAAGTGGCCTCCAATGGACTCTGAAAGAACACAAGAGTAGTGGACTGACCGCTTTATTAATGTCAGATGCAGTTCCACCCAGACGGACTATTCATAGGGTTTCCTTCACCTCCAGAAGATCCAAGAAGACCTAAATGTGAGTTAGTAAATCTAGGGGTGCAATTTTTGGGAGGAAGGGATTTTCCAGGCTTTTTTATACTTGTGTGTATCTCAAATGAGAGCCGTATCCAGATTTGAGGACTCTGAGATTCAACTAATGGAAATGGGGTGTGTGTTAACCTTTGTACAATTGTTGTTGTTTTCTTCTTTTGTATAATTTTTTTGATGTTTGTAAACTTTATTATTTAAAAAAACAGGATTTACAATAGATGACACTGTTACATTCTTTCAATCTTGCATTAATTCATATTAAATTCCATCATCTTATCTTCTAAATGTAACTTCTAAGTTAAAAGAAATACTTCCTTAAGTTTGTTATTTAGTTAATCATTGTTTCTTTTTGTCTCTACAAAATTGATTATCTTTTTTAAATTGCATTAGTTAAATTCCTTCTATATGTGTGTTTCTGATGTCCAAACTAATAACTACAATATTCATTAAACAGTTTTCTTAATTTCATATATATACAATGTATATATTTATGTCATTCTTACTGCTAACATTAATGTTGATATCCAATCCTTTGGACTTAATAGCATCAACATATTCTTATGAAATACTAAGAAAAATAAAAAAGAATACACTCTTTTTAACCAAAAATAAATATGTGCTCCATTCTCCTACATTTTGTATCTTATAAGCTTTTTTTTTTAATTTACCACATTTCTCTCTCTCTTATTTCCCTCCTTTCCCTTTCTTTTGTCTTTATTATAATATATATGTCTATATGTGCATTTTTTTCTCTCTCCCTTTATTCTTCTCATTTTTGTAAATATGCTTGTATCCAATTCTCTATCTCTTCCCATTCCTCTTTGTGTTTTTTGTTGGGAATATCCCTTAATGAGTCAGTTAGTTTATCCATCTGGATGTAGTCTAATAGTCTCCAGCACCATTCTGCTATGTCAGGTACTTTATTTAATTTCCAAAGGGTGGCATATGTAATTCTGGCTGCTGTCGTCATATAAAATAATTTTTACCGAATTTTTTTTCTAAATTAGCATCTGTTATACCTAATAAAAAGAGTTTGGGATCTAATTCGAAACTACTTTTTAACATCTCTTGCATAGTTTCGTGAATCCCATTCCAAAATTTTTTAGCCAATGGACATAACCACCACATATGGAAGAATGTTCCTTTATATTTCTGACATTTCCAACATTTTTCATTTTTATCCTTTTGCATCTTGGCTAATTTGACTGGAGTTAAGTACCATCTGTATAGAAGCTTATATGCATTTTCCCGAAGGTTATAGGATAGTGTGTGTTTTATCTTCATTTTCCACAGTTGATCCCATTCTTCATAGTAGATGTTCTTACCTAAATCTTGGGCCCAACGGGTCATATATTCTTTTACCTGTTCTTTTTCTGTTTCCCATTGTAATAATATCTTATACAATTTAGATATTACCCCTTGGGGTCTCTTCCAGCTCTTAGATCCTATGTATTCCTGCATGGCAAAATGGGGTTGGAGTGGATGGCCCCTTGGGGTCTATTCTAACTCTAGGATCCTATGTATTCCTGCATGGCAAAATAGGGTTGGACTGGATGGCCCCTTGGGGTCTCTTCCAGCTCTAGGATCCTATGTATTCCTGCACGGTAGAATGGGGTTGGAGTGGATGGCCCCTTGGGGTCTCTTCCAGCTCTAGGATCCTATGTCTTCCTGCATGGCAAAATGGGGTTGGAGTGGATGGCCCCTTGGGGTCTCTTCTAACTCTAGGATCCTATGTATTCCTGCATGGCAAAATGGGGTTGGAGTGGATGGCCCCTTGGGGTCTCTTCCAGCTCTAGGATCCTATGTATTCCTGCATGGCAGAATGGGGTTGGAGTGGATGGCCCCTTGAGGTCTCTTCCAGCTCTAGGATCCTATGTATTCCTGCATGGCAAAATGGGGTTGGAGTGGATGGCCCCTTGGGGTCTCTTCTAACTCTAGGATCCTATGTATTTCTGCATGGCAAAATGGGGTTGGACTGGATGGCCTCTTGGTGTCTCTTCCAGCTCTAGGATCCTATGTATTCCTGCATGGCAGAATGATGACAATCTGTGCCTCCTAATAGGATTCTATGAATTCCCAGGGCTGAGTGGAGACCCGAACCCTGGTCTTCCAATGCCCCGGTCCAAGCACTGAAACTGCTACACCAGGCTGGGTCCCCAGAGACCCACACTTGGATGAAAAGGTGGGTGACAGATTGAGAGCAACATGCCGGTTACTGAGATGATCTCTTTGGGTACAAGTATTTATGACTTCCAAAGTCCGGATAAATGGGATTTGCAGATGGGGAAATAAATCTCTGTCTCTGTCCTCTTTCAGGCTCTTTCTGTACTTTTTCAGAAGAATGACATAAATTCTCACCATCCCGGGCATCTCAGTTTGCATTCATGCTTCTCAAAAGCTATTTTTTTTTTTTTTGCCTGAAGGGAATCCTACATTTTGCCTCGTATGGGACACTGTGTTCATCTCAAGAAACATAATTCAGAGGCAGCCGTCTATAGACTGACGTTGATGAGGATTTACACAGCGCTCAGACCTCCTCCTGACCCTCAATGAGAGGGAGCCCAAAGCCTTGGACTGAAGCCAGGGACAAGGCCAGGCAAGAAGGAAAAGGAGGAGGAGAAGGAGAAAGAGAAGAAGAAGGAGATGGAGGAGAAGGAGAAAGAGGAGGAGGAGGAGGAGAAGGGGAAGGAAGAGAAAGAGGAGGAGGAGGAGGAGATGGAGGACAAGGAGGAGGAGGAGGAGAAAAAAGAAATCAGACGAAGACTAAGAATGGGGAGAGCAACTATGAAAGAACTAGAAAAGGTCCTAAAATGCAAAGAAATGTCAGAATCGTACAAGTCACTGTATCCCCTATTACCATGTACGGATGTGAGAGCTGGACAGTTAAGAAAGATGATAGGAAGAAATGTGGGGCTGGAGAAGATGCTGAGGAGGATCCCATGGACAGCCAAAAGGACAAACAAACAAAGGGGTCCTAGAACAGATCCAGTTGGAAACCTCCCTGGAAGAAGAAGCCAAAAGGACAAGACTTAGACTGTCGTACTTTGGAGACATCATGAGAAGGAAGGGCTCTTTGGAAAAAACAATAATGCTGGGGAAGGTGGAGGGAAGGAGGGAGGCCACAGGACAGATGGAGGGACTCCATTATTAAGGAAGCCATGGGTATTTATCAAGGGATTGCAGGAATTAAGCAGAGCAGAGGAGGACAAGAGGGTCTTCTTCTCATCCATAGGGTCACTGCCATGGGTCAACACCGACCTGAAGGCAGTTAACAACAACAGACTGTTACAGGATTTGAAGAAGTAATGCATTTGAACCATCTAAAGGAGTTGGAAGGACCCCAAGGAAGAGCCATCCGAAAATGTCCCCACAGTTTTAGAAAGCAACATGGGAAAGGCCCTCAAAGCACTTGAGAGAAACAAAGCACCAACTGCAGGAGACATCTCAATAGAGCTGCTGCAAAAGACAGAGACTAAATGCATTCCAATTGAAATAAAACCCTTGAACAAATATGGAAAATGGACTGGAAACAATCAAGACACATTCCTGTCCTGGAGGAAAGGGACCCCAGTGACCGTATAATCCATCTCTATTGCACTCATCTTCCATGAAATCAAAGGGCTGCTCAAGATATGACATGGAAGTGAGAAACGCCAGCTGGACTCAGTAAAAGGAAGAAGCACTAGAAATCCTATTGCAAACATACTTTTGATAATGGAATGTTCCAAAGAATGTCAGAAGAAAACCAGGCTGTGCTTTATCAAAGCTCTGGGAAAGTAAGCATCGCTCTTAAAGAAGGACATGGGGCCATAGTCAGGACAGAATATGGAGAAGAAAGAGGAAGGGCTCCCCGCAGGCAAAGGGCTCAGGCAAGGCCTCGTTTTATCACCCGATCTGTTTCGCTTGCGTGCTGAACATAGCCTGCCCTACACGAAGCTGGATTGCACTTTTTGTTTTTGTTTTACATTTTGCTTTAAATTCTAATTGATTTAATAATTTTTTAAGGGGGGGGAGGGGGAGGAAATTGTTCTTAACTATTGTATGAGGATTTTATGATGTAAGCCACCCCGATTGCGCTCAGAGGGGCGGGGTATTAAATAAAAATTTATTATTATTATTATTATTATTATTATTATTATTATTATTATTATTATTCGGGGAGAGCAGGCATGGAAACTGGAGGAAGGGACTTAGCAGTCCTTCCAAGATAGATGCAGATGACTACAGTCCAAAGATATATATTTATATATATGCAGATGACACCGCACCACAAGCGGAAGGCATCCCAGGCGTGGAAGCAGTGTTGTCGCTGCGGTTGGTGGCACCCGGAACGGATGATGCCCAGAAAGGTCTGTGGAGGGTGATGGTGGCAGCGGACTGACTGCCAATGGGAAAGCCAATGCGGTTCTAGGAATATAGCAGCCTCTAGAATATTCCCATTGAGGGGAGTAATAGTGTCCCTCAATCTGTTCTGGGGTTTGGGGCACCACAATTCAAGGAGGAGGTTGTCTTGCTGGAGTGCGTCCTGAAAGAGGAGAGATGGCCCTCGTGGCCTCTTCCGTCCTTCCATGAGGAGGGTGACCAAAGTGGAGAAAGGCCTGGAAACCACAAAGCCCAAAGAGGAGGGACTTAGGGATGTCCAGCGTGGAAAAGAGAAGGCTGGGAGGAGACAGGAGGAGGATGGCCCTCTTTCCGTGTTTGGAGGGATGTCATGCCATGCTGAGGAGACAGGGAGCTTGCTTTCTGCTGCTTCAGAGACCAGGGCTGCATCTGTGCTGCAGAAATAATCCAGGCTGACACCACTTAAACTGCCATGGAATTCTGGGACTTGTAGTTTGCCTTGGCACCAGAGCTCTCTAACAGAGATGGCAAAATGTCTCACAAAACTATAATGCCAGACTATTGGACCCTGGCCTTTCAAGTGGTGTGAAACTGGATTATTTCTGCAGTTGGATGCATCCTAGGACACGAAGGAATAGATGCAAACCCCACAAAAAGAGGGAGAGCCCACTGCCCTCCATGGAGGCAGCAGCGTCTTCCACTGCCAAACATCTCTTATCCTTAGAGAAGTCCTTCCTCATTTTGAAGTGGAACCTCTTTTCCTGGAGGCTGTGCTCTAGAAGAATTTTGCCTGCATCTGCATCTGCATCTGCATCTTCCTTTCCTTTCCCTTTCCCTTCGCTTCCCTGTTCTTGTCTGGGCCAGTTCTGCTAGGTCTGGCTGGGAGACCCTCTTTGGGCCCTGGGATACCCTCGGACAGGCCAGCCAGGAAGGGAAGGGACCCCTGCCCTGCCCTGCCCTTCTTGCTTCGGGCCTGGCCTTGGAGGGCTATTAGGTGGTGCCCCTCATGTCCAGGGCCATTGTCCAGCAGGGTGTGTAGGCAGGAATGGGCAAGTGGCCTCCCCCAGTTGGCACAAGGGGGTAGGAGGCAAGCTGGTGATCTCTTGTATAATGCACACACACCCCTCTTCTGCTGGGCAGGAACAGATGCTTCTGGCAAGATTTGGCGGAGAACAGCCATCTGGAGAGCTCAGCGGCTGAGAGGTGGGACTGCAATGCTCTGGACCCATTGGGAATGGCCTGCAGCATGAGCCGTGGGTCTCTGGGCCACCTCACCCCCAAGACCCACGGCGTCTGCCCTCTCCTGCCCCCCTGCCAAGGGCTAACCTTGGGTGTGCCCCATTCTCACTGGGCAGGGCGGCGGTACCTCCAGGAAGAAGGTCTGTCTGTCTGTCCGAGGGTGGTACCCGCCAAGGGGGAGACCCTGCAGCCCAGAAGATTCTTCCTCCTCTTCTCTGAGGCCTTGCTGATGACCAAGCCTTGCCAGCCTCTTCAGCCCTGGAATGCCCACAATGTCTCCCAGTGCCAGCAGTGGTCAGTGGAGAAGGTCCTTGCTCACCCCCTGAACTGACTCCTTGGGGTCAGTCTCTCCCCCTGCCCCTTGATAAGGGGTCTCTGGACATTGTGGCAGGGAAGGGGCAGGCGCCAGGGTGAGACGGTCAGGCAGCAGAGGGGAGGACTGAGCGGGGCACACAGGAGGCCATCCATGCCACAGGCGCCTGTCCTGACAAGTGACCTTTCTGCTAGCCAGGCCAGACTCTCTGCCTTCCTGGCACCAAGAGAAGCAAGGTCTTTGGAATAAAGAGGCATGAATGAAGGCTACTTGTGTCATTCCTGTCTGCCCCTTCCTTGACCCACAGAGCAGCCCCCCATCCTCTCCGTCCGCGTTCTCCCGATGCAGCTCTCCTTCCCACGCAAGGAGTTTCTGCTGATGTCCCCTGGCCAGGAGGACTGGGGTAAATGGCACCAGAGTTGGAAGGCTGCAGGTAGGCAGGCAGGCAACAACCTCCCCGCACCCGCCGCCCTCTCCCTGCCGAGTTGCCCCTTCCTTCCTTCCTTCCTTCCTTCCTTCCTTCCTTCCTTCCTTCCTTCCTTCCTCAGGGCACTCAGGGGGTGGGCATGGGGTCAGCTCCCATCTCATTCTTCACAACAACCTCATGAAGGATACTGGGCTGAGGAGCCGTGACTGGGCCAAGGCCGCCCAGGGGGAGCATGGCCATGCATGAGTGTGCCTCTTGGCCCTGTGCCATGGCTGGGAGATAACCACTGCTCCACGCTGCCAGGGGAACACGCTCGCAAGTGCAGAGGCGGTGGGGTGGTCTGCTCTGCTCTGGTGGCATCCTCCTGGGGGCTCTTTTGCCTCTTCAGGGCTCCTGCTACTTCCCCCGGTGGGTTTACATCATCATTATCATCATCATCATCATATTTATTTATTTATTTATTTCATAGAACCACACTTGGAAGAGACCCCAAGGTCCGTCCAGTGCAACCCCCTTCTGCCATGCAGGAGCTCTCCATCAAAGCACCCCCAAAACGTCCAAAGGACACTCCACTCCAGGGCAGCCTTGACCATTGCCAAACAGTTCTTACTGTCACAAAGTTCCTCCTAATATTTAGATGGAATCTCTTTTCCTCATCCATTGAGGCTCCATTGTGTCCTATTCTCTGGAGCAGAAGAAAACAAGCTTGCTCCATCTCCAATATGACATCCCTCAAAATATTTAAAGAGAGCTATCATATCAGAAAGTATAGAGGACATGCTTATCAGATTTGCAGAGAACACTAAATTAGGAGGAGTAGCTAATACAGTGGGCCCTTGGTATTTGCTGGAGTCTGGTTCCAGGATCCTCCTGTGGTTACCAAAACCCATGGATGCTCAAATCCCACTAAATACAATGGCATAGTAAAATGGAGTCCCTTACAGAAAATGGCCAAATCCAGGTTTGCTTTTTGGAATTTATATATTTCTAAAACATTTTCAAGCTGTGGATGCTTGAATCCGTGGATAATAAAATCTGTGGATGTGGCAGGCTAACTGTATCCTAGAGGAGAGGATCAAAATCATTAAACAGAGAGTCTGTGAACATCTGGAAGGCAATTTCATAATCACAAAAAGTCAACATGGGTTTCAGAGAAACAGGTCATGCCAGACAAATCTGATCTCTTTTTTTGATAAAATTACCAGCTTGGTAGATGAAGGGAATGCTGTGGATGTAGTATATCTTGATTTCAGTAAGGTCTTTGACAAGGTTCCCCATGACATTCTTGCAAACAAGCTGGTAAAATGTGGGCTAGATAAACTAACTGTTACATGGATTTGTAATTGGTTGACTGGTCGAACACAAAGGGTGCTCAACAATGGCTCCTTTTCAACCTGGAAAGAAGTGACCAATGGCGTGCCACAGGGCTCTGTCCTGGGCCCAGTGCCATTCAATATCTTTATCAATGACTTGGATGACGGTATTGGGGGCATCGTTATCAAATTTGCAGAGGACACCAAATTAGGAGGAGTAGCTAATACCCCAGAGGACAGGATCAAAATTCAAATGACTTGAACAGACTAGAAAGTTGGGCCAAAGCTAACAAAATGAAATTCAACACGGAGAAATGTAAGGTACTGCACTTAGGGCAGAAAATGAAAGTACAGATATATGATGGGGGACACCTGGCTGAATGAGACTACGTGTGAAAGGGATCTAGGAATCCAGGTGGACCACAAGTTGAACATGAGTCAACAGTGCGATGCAGCAGCTAAAAAGGCCAATGCAATTTTAGGCTGCATCAGTAGAAGTATAGTGTCTAGATCAAGAGAAGTAATAGTGCCACTCTATTCTGCTTTGGTCAGGCCTCACCTGCAATATTGTGTCCAGTTCTGGGCACCACAATTCAAAAAGGATGTGGAGAAACTGGAGCGTGTCCAAAGGAGGGCAACGAAAATGGTGAAGGGTCTGGAAACCAAGCCGTATGAGGAACGACTTAGGGAGCTGGGGATGTTTAGCCTGGAGAAGAGAAGGCTGAGAGGTGATGTGATAGCCGTGTTTAAATATTTGAAGGGATGTCATATCGAGGAGGGAACAAGCTTGTTTTCTGCTGCTCCAGAGACTAGGACCCGAAACAATGGATGCAAGCTGCAAGAAAAGAGATTCCACCTCAACATTAGGAGGAACTTCCTGACAGTAAGGGCGGTTCGACAGTGGAACACACTCCCCCGGAGAGTAGTGGAGTCTCCTTCCCTGGAGGTCTTTAAGCAGAGGCTGGATGGCCATCTGTCCCAGGGGATGCTTTGATTGGGAGTTCCTGCATGGCAGAATGGGGGTGGACTGGATGACCCTTGTGGTCTCCCAACTCTATGATTCTATGATTCTGTGAAGAGGAAGGGGGCTTCTGCCTTTCCTCCTTCCTCCCTTCAAGGGTTCAAAGCACAGAGAAAGCTCTCTTGGATTTTGGGGGGAGGGCAGAGAGGAGCCTTAAAGGCCCAACCAAAAGCCAGCAGCCCTGTCCCATGGTCAGAGTTTGGTCATCCTTTTGCCAGCACCCTTCCTTGGTTTGTGTGCCGGACTAGGACTCTGGAGACCAGGATTCGAATCCCCCTTGATCAGCCATGGAAACCCACTGGATGGCCCTGGGCAACTCACACTCTCTCAGCCTCAGAGGGCGGCAAAGGCAAAAAAACTATGAGTGCAGCTGGTGTGGTTCCTTTTCCTTATGCAAACCGCCCTCCCAACTACTCTGGAAGGAAGTCCGGGCACCAAATTTAAGACCCAGGGCCAAATTCCTGAGTTTTCCAAGGGGCTTATGCTATACATCACGTAGATATGCTCTTGAGTTGGGATGCTCCGAAGCAGTGCTTCTGTCAGTCTCTGGAGAAAGTCCTTTTGTAGAACTGGACGCATTTCTCCCTGGACCTTCAGGACCCTTTCTGTGGAGTAGCAGGCTTTTTAAAAGAGAGAGAGAGAGAGAGAATTGAATCCTTGCCTGAATTTCCAAGAGATCCTGGATGCTCATCTTCACATCCAAGTGGCAGCTCTCCTGTACAAAAGCCGGCGGGAGGAAAGTGAAATGTCCCTGAAGAGTCTCCTTTCCCTCGGTCCCTCGCAGCTTCTCTGGACTCTCTTAAGCTTCATCCGGATTGCTCTCTCTCTCTCTCTTTGGTGAAGGACAAACCTTTACTGACTTTGGGTTGCAGCCAAATAACTTTGGCTGAGTTTCTAAGGAATGTCCTGACTAAACCTCTTTGGGCTTTCCCATAAAAGCAGGCTCCCGCCTTTGGCTGGTTTTCACCATATTTTCTGTTCATTAAAAGTTTTAATAGAGGACCGTACTACCAAAATTGTCCTGAAGCAGATTTTCCTATTGGCCCAATCCCTCCAGAATAATAGGGGTGGGCAACCTAAGGCCCGGATGCAACCCCCCCAAAGCCTTTGGACCGGTCCTAGGCCGATCCTGCCGCCACCGCCACGATGATATTGGTTTTTGTTATTACTTGTTCTTGGGGTTTTCTTGGCAAAATCTCGACAGGGGTTTTGCCATTATGGCTTTTCTGGGGCTGAGAGAGTGTGCATGTATATTTTTTATTATTTATTTATTTATTTATTTTTGGTGCTTTGGCCCCCCAATTGTCTGAGGGACAGCAACCCGGCCCCCAGCTCAAAAAGGTTGCCTACCCCTGTCCTAAACTCTCCTTCAAGTGCCCAAGGTTTGCAGTTTCAGTCTTTTTGCTGGCAACTATCTCCAGTTGGATTGTAAAAATAAAGGGAGAGATCCCTTGCTTCCCTGCATTTAACAGGAAATTTGGACAGAGAGGAATGATCCTCTCCTTTTCCTCCAGAATGACCTCCTTTCACCTTGCCTTGGGTTTGGAAGATACCAAGAATCTGCAAGAATCTTTGTCAGTAAGATGGGTGCATATTAAAATCTTTACCATTTAAAGGCATTTCTTTAAAAATTGTGATTATGACACAAATCATAATAGTGCCACTCTATTCTGCTTTGGTCAGGCCCCACCTGGAATAATCCTGTGTCCAGTTCTGGGCAAAACAATTCAAAAAAGATATTGAAAAACTGGAGCGTGTCCAGAGGAGGGTGACTAAAATGGTGAAGGGTCTGTAAACTATGAAGCCCTCTGAGGAGAGACTTAGGGAACTGAATATGTTTAGCCTGGAGAGGAGACGGTTAAGACGGGATATGATAGCCGTGTTTAAATATTTGAAGGAATGCCATATAGAGGAGGGAGGAAGCTTCTTTTCTGTTGCTCCAGAGAATAGGACACTCTGCTGCTCTAACTTCCACTACTGGGAATGTCAAAGGCGTGGGGTATATAGCTCAGAAGGTTCACTGAATACGTATCCTTTGAAAGAAAATGTGGGGTGGATAAAGTTGTGGAGTTTATAAAGGGGGGGGGGGAGAGAAACAAGGTCTCTGCCTAAGAGAGAAAAGAATACACCAAAAATAATAATCTTTCAGAAAAAGCCTTACAGACTTTTGGTAAGCATTTTATTGGGTCCTGGTAAGATACAATAAGAAAACACAAAGGGTCATCGCTACATTAAAAGATAAAAGAAAATACAGCAACATGGTGGTTTTGTTAGGGTTATTGTTATGTATAATGAAGGGTGTTGAAGATCGTAAAACAAAATGGAACTCGGAGCATAATACTTCCATGGAATATTCCACACAACTGGCCAAAAGTATAAATGCTACTGATTGTTGGATATGTCACCAATTGCCCCATGATTCATACTCTGGAGTACCATGTGCCATGTTCTGCATCTGAAGAATACAGAATTAAGCAAACCTTTCAGAGAGAATTGTAAGCCAAATCAAACCTGGGAAAAAGGAAGGATTTTGGGGTGCATGGAGATGCAATGGTACAACTGTGCTGAAGGCAGGAAACAGCAAATGCAGAGTAAATTGTAGAGTAAATGGAGCAATGGTAAATCATAAATGGCTAGCAAATTGTGGAATACGGAATGAAAGTATATTGGGATATTACACACAATGGACTATGAGCAGCCAGTGTAAAAAAGATTTCCCTGCTCAGAGAGGGCATTATTTTATACGTGGAACAAGGCCTTACACAATATTTCCAAAATATTGGAATGGAAATTGTTACAAAGCAACAATTATGCCTGCAATTCGGATGCTTTCAGACTTGCCTGAAAGAAAGATCAGAAGTTATAGAGATTTGAAACAATCAAAACAGTATGTAACGGATTACAAACCTTTAACATGTTGGGGGGGGGGGACACACAGATCTCTATTAAATGCCATGTATCGAATAGAGGCAGTAGTAGAGATCTTAGCTAATGCAACTGCTGGAGCATTCATTGCCATGAATACAGAACAAACAGCAATTAAACCAATGGTTCTCCAGAATAAGAGGGCTCTTGATCTTCTTTTCTCAAGCTGAGGAGGGGTGTCTTCACTCATTAATCAAGAGGGTTGCATTTACATACCTGATTATGATATGGAAATTAAAGGTTGCGCAAAAATGGCAGAGATCCCCCACATGAAAGAGGGATGGGATCTTTTGGCTCCCAAACTTTGGACCAATAAAATCTATTTTTCTGGGAATTATGGGAATAATTATGATAATGATAATCTCATGTTGTATGATATGACATCTTCCACTTTGCAAAAATGTCTTTCCAGGAGTTAACAGAAAAATGGGAAGAGCAAAAGAAAATAATCAATATGTAGACTATGAAAAGAAATGTCAAATACTATTACAAAGATTTGAAAAAGAGATAAGAAGAATATAAAATACTAATAAACAGTGAAGTGTTTAATTCAAAATAATTAAAAGGGAAAAAAAGGAGGGATTTGAGAGGAATAAATTTAAATTTGAATTAAACATAACAGAGGATAATCAAAAGGTGCATAAAAAGAGTTAAGAACCCATAGGTAGGGTTAAAAAAACACGTAAGCCTATATACTCACATATTACTTACTTATATACTATATATTCAATATACAGTGGTACCTCGACATACGAGTGCCCTGATATACGAGTGTTTTGAGATACGAGCCGCCGAGCGAGCGATATTTTGCTTTGAGATGAGAGCAAGATTTGAGATACGAGGAATCGCACACTACACCGCAAACTACATTTCAATTAATTTCAATGGGGAAAATTGAGATGCTTTGAGATACGAGCAATTTGACATACGAGCAAGGTTACGGAACGAATTAAACTCGTATGTCTAGGTACCACTGTATCTAATATAGTTTTCAGATAAAGGGTTTTTTTATGTATCTCATGCAGACTTTAAAAAAAGTGTTTGGGGCTTTAGGTTTCTAATTCTATAAAAAGCACTTGGACGCTGTCATTTATAAACACATTGTTTTGAGATTGGCCAAATGTGTCAAGAATAATTGGGCTGGTTTATAATAAGAAATGCCGGGCGGCGGCGGCGGCAGGAGAGGGAAGCCGCGCTCCAGGGCCACACCCGCTCCTCCTCCCTCCCTCCAAGCGGCACGTGCGGCGGCGGCCGAGCGCCTGGGCGGCCGGAAGAACCGGGCCCATTAAAGGAGGCCCCAACGAGCCCTCTTTTGGCGGCGGCGGCGGCAGGAGAGGGAAGCCGCGCTCCAGGGCCACACCCGCTCCTCCTCCCTCCCTCCAAGCGGCGCGTGCGGCGGCGGCCGAGCGCCTGGGAGGCCGGAAGAACCGGGCCCATTAAAGGAGGCCCCAACGAGCCCTCTTTTGGCGGCGGCGGCGGCAGGAGAGGGAAGCCGCGCTCCAGGGCCACACCCGCTCCTCCTCCCTCCCTCCAAGCGGCGCGTGCGGCGGCGGCCGAGCGCCTGGGCGGCCGGAAGAACCGGGCCCATTAAAGGAGGCCCCAACGAGCCCTCTTTTGGCGGCGGCGGCGGCAGGAGAGGGAAGCCGCGCTCCAGGGCCACACCCGCTCCTCCTCCCTCCCTCCAAGCGGCGCGTGCGGCGGCGGCCGAGTGCCTGGGCGGCCGGAAGAACCGGGCCCATTAAAGGAGGCCCCAACGAGCCCTCTTTTGGCGGCGAGAACGGCCGAGAGAAGAGGGCCTAGAAAAGAGGCCCAAGAAGCCTCGCTCGGCGGCGGCGGCAAGCGGCAAGCGGGCAGGCGGCCGCACTCCTGGCCCCACCCACGCCCACCTCCCTCCCCGGCAGCGGCTGAGCCTGCGGCTGGTTTTTTTTTTTTTTTTTAATATTTATTTATTTTATTCTATTGGGTGACGGAGTAGCGGTGTGGGGCAAGTTGGGGTTCCCCTACTCCTCCCTAAGGTTCTTTTTAAATAGGGGTTATAATCGGGGTATGTTATAGATTTGTTATAAATTTTTTATACTGTCTACTTATTTTTTTATAGTTTATTTTAGCTTATTGTACTGGGAGTTTTGAAGTCCCCATTTGTGTCGATACTCATTGTTTGTTGCTTCTCTTTACTGTTTTTGGCGCTATCATTAATATGGGCACTAAAAAACGTCCTAGAACAAGCCCGGATGTAAACAAACATAATAAGGCCTTTAAACAGCTTAGGATTGATGATTTATTAGTTAATGAGGAAACTCTAAGTAGTTTAACTACACCTGTAAACTCAAATTTGGAGTTTGCCATTCCAATTACTAATAGATTCCTCCCCTTAGAGAAGGAAAATGAATTTCTTTCCGAACAACTAATTTCCCTCGGAAGTGAAACAGCTGCTTCTAATGAAGAAGTGTCCCTAGAGCTAAATGAGTCTGTTTGGGAAAAATTAACAGAAACGGAAAAGAAACATCTCTCCAAACAACAATTAAATTCCCCTGACTTTGTGACCAAACAATGTCTGTTGACAGCTCACACTGTAATCTCAATTTATGAGCGTCTAGGGAAAATTATGCACCAGGTGGAGCTTCTTAAACATTCTTTTGAGACTTTTAAACAGAATCAGATAGTAACCATGGAAGAATTGGACCACACTAGCAGAATAATGTCTAACAAAAGGGGGAATTCCAACAGTTATAATTCTAGAGGCAATTTACCACCCAGGGAAAAAGGGAAAAGAGAGTGTGCTAGGATCTTACAAGCGAACCAAGTTGTGTTGCAAATTGCCCATAATAGATTAAATAATGGCAGATGGGGGTCAGAAAGAGCTATCAGATTTTCGCTGAGTCAATTATTACAGATATCCCCTTATGACGCTGATATTCTCACGGTGGAATGGCTACCAAGTGTATTAGATCACAAGCGCATTTTGTTAACTTTTACCCAACCTACAATCCCTATTATGTTGATTAAAATGAAATTCTTTCTATCAAATTTCCGAATAACTCCAGTACAGGTCTTCAGAGATCAAGTTATAACCCCTCTACTACACCATAAGTTGAATAGTGAGGAATTTATAGAGCAAAATAGGACTCGCCTGACATCTCCTAAAGGAACCTTTAAAAGAACTATAACAGAGCCTGGCCCAATTAAAATCCCCAGTAATAGAAATAAGAGATATCCTACAGAAGAACAAATTATAAATTCAAGGAACATAATAAACAGTGTGGAACAAAATGACTTTGCTGCTAGAGTAGATGATCTCCAAAATATGTTGCTCACTACTAAAGATCTAGCCCTACCATTATTGAATTCAGTAACCAATGTGGAAACCCTCCAAATGGAACAGGTTTCATCTAAAAATCCTATTGATACCTTATTATCAATGAATGAGAAAGATCTCACAACTACAAGCTCAATGCAAGTTCTTGAACCTGTGAGAGCTAACACTACATCTTCTCTACACGATCTATATGATCTATCCCATAGTTCAAAAGCCATAGTCCAAACAGAATTTCTAAGTACCGATGAGGACAGAGCTCTAATCACTTCAATTTGACAATTAAACTTACTATGTTGGAATATTATGGGATGGGGCAATAAATTCTACGATTCAGATTTTGCGAACTATTTGCAAAACTTTAAAATTCTGTGTCTACAAGAGACGTGGGCTCTTGAAACCAATTTGCCATCCCTACAAGGATTCCAAGCATTCTCTGTCCCTGCAGTTAAAACTTCCACAAGAGGCCGTGGTAGCGGCGGACTTACAACATTCATTTCAGTTGATTTACAGGCCGAAATTCATCCAATATCTAGTGTATTTCCACAAAATATACAAGTATTGCTTATTGAGAGTAGGCATTTTGACCCCTTAATTTGTATAAACATTTATTTTCCACCAAATCTAGCAAAGAACGTAGGGCCTAATAATATCTGGGAAGGTTTATCTAAAACCTTGGCCTCCTTAGAAAATCAATATCCTTCGGTAAAGCTAGTAATGTGTGGAGACTTTAATGCTAGAATTGGAAATGATCTAAGGCAAGTGGAGAGCACTAATCATGGACCAGTAACCCGTGATATATCCATCCCTAGAGTATCTCAAGATACGAATATCAACAAATCTGGTTTAAAGCTAATAGAAGTACTGTCTTTACATGGTCTACAATGCCTTAATGGAACGCATTGCGACCTAACATCGGGCCCTTTCACTCATGTGACTACTAGGGGAGCAAGTACGATAGACTATATAATAGTTTCTGCAAATTTAATATCTAATGTTTGCAAATTAGAAGTTACTAATCGAGTTGAAAGTGACCACTTTCCTTTGTCATTGCTGTTCAGTTTTGGGTCGTTTTACTCTCCAATCATCCATCAAAATTCAAATGGAATCCATATAGGAGAGCGAAGAATACGATGGACAACTCATTTAGGCACTTCAATCTCCCAGGTATTGGAGAGTTCCAACTTTAAGGCTTTACAAAAGACTATTCTAAATACTAATGTGGATATTCTACATGTTTTCCAAATTATAATTCAAAATCTTAGACCCAAGTTGATAAGTAACAAGCAATTTAATTTCAACAAAGTAGTAACTAATAGATTGTTCGATTTGGAATGTCGTAAATCCCGGAAAGCATTAATGTACTGCTCTAGACAGGTACTTAGAAAAAAGGATAATACCTCCCCTGATCTCCTAGCCTCTATGAGACAGTCCTATAAGGCACTTATAAAACAAAAGAAGGATGCATATGTTAAATCACAATGGAAACAACTTGCACAGGCTGTTTCTGGGAAAAATGAAAAGCAGTTCTGGGACATTATTGCCTTGGATATGAACAGGGTTAGACCGGTTATTGTCGGACAGATTACATCACAACAATGGTATAGTCACTTTAGCAAACTCTATGGAGATATAAATGTAGAACATCATCCTCCCATTGATATAAAAGTCACCAACTTGCCCGACTGGTTCCCTGTATCAGAGTCTGAGATAAAAAAACTGATAGCATCTCTGGCATTGAATAAAGCTCCAGGCGAAAATATGATGCCCCCTGAAATATTTAAAAAATTCTCTGACTGGTGGGCTCCAATTCTGGCCAAGGTTTTCACCCAAATTAACAACACAGGGGTGATTCCACCAGGCTGGAAACAGAGTGTAGTTGTTCCAATATATAAGAAGGGCGATAAGCAAGATCCAAATAATTATCGGCCTATAAGCCTGTTAGATGTTGATTCTAAGCTATATAGCAAACATCTGCTAAATAAACTAGAGGATTGGGAAGTAAATAATCAGGTTATTCACCCAGAGCAAGCTGGATTTAGGGAGGGTCAGAGCACTATTGATCACTGCCTAACTCTCTACTCCTTAGCTCAACAAGGAATCAAAGGTCCAACAAAACATCTATTTGCCGCTTTCATTGATTTAGCTGCAGCATTCGACTCAATAAATAGAAATCTGTTATGGCTTAAATTGGCCAATACTAATATGGATAAGCGTTTACAATTTCTAATTAGGGAACTCTATTCCAACACAACAGCAAGGATAAGAGTGGGTGTTTCAGGTTCATTAACTGATCCAATTTCTATAAATAAAGGAGTGAAACAAGGGTGTCTTCTGGCACCATCACTTTTCAATTTATATATAAATGACATTATTCCCGCACTTTCAGGCCCAGAATTTTTTCCACCCACTCTTGGGGGGAAAAAGATATCTATCCTGTTATATGCTGATGATATGGTGTTGATTTCTTTGACGCGTATTGGCCTGAGAAGATTAATTTCCAAACTTGCTATTTTTTGTGCTAAAGAAAAACTTGTTATTAATTACAATAAATCAAAAGTGATGGTGTTCGGGAATAGACACTCTGACTTTCATTGCTCTGTTAATGGCCATCAGATTGAACAATGTAGAGAGTTTAAATATCTTGGTATCCATTTCACAGAAAATCTTTCCTGGAAATACCACATTGAGACTATTAGAATAATGGCAATGAAATCTATTGGAGCAATTCTTAAATTCTATAACCAGGCCGGGGGTCATCTGGTCGCACCTGCTCTCAAAATATTTCGGAGCAAAGTAATATCCCAAATTCTATATGGTGCTGCAGTGTGGGGATGGGATGATTCTCAATTAGATAAGTTGGAGACTCTCCAAAATATATTCCTTAAGAAACTATTGATTCTCCCTCCCGGTACGCCGGCAGCTTTAGTGAGGGCAGAGGTTGGTTTGCCTTCTATTAAAGTTTGTATTCATTTTGCTTTATTTAATTACTGGAGATCTGTAAAAGATTCTACGATTAAGGTTTTCCCAAAATTATGTTTTCAATATTTGCCGCATTGTAAAATCTGGAGTTCAAGGTATCATAAATTGTTGGAATTATATCCCGCTTTAATTGAAGATTCTCCAATTTGGTGCTCAAAAGAAAAATTACGTGATTACATTTACAATCGTGGTATACACTTGGACAGATTGGCCATTAATAACTCTAAGTTCTCTGAATGGTTCAGATTATACAAACTGGACCACCAAATGGCCAATTATCTAGAGAAGCTTACGTTTCCGAAGCTCAGACAGGCCTTTACAGCGCTTCGCTTTCAAACAATGCCTTCTGCTGTGATTGATGGTAGATATGCACGTATAGCCAAAGACTCTCGTCTATGCATCTGTGGAGCATCAGAAATTGAGGACCTACCCCATTATTTGTTTTCCTGTTCGCTCTATACAAAACCAAGGACTAAATTTTTGGGACAAATATTGTCTAGCTTACAGTGCAATAGTATCCCTGAAAAGATATTCTACCTTCTATCTGATACTAACTCCAAGATAACATACAAAGTCTCAATGTTTGCCACAGCAGCAATTAAAATTCGGGCTAGTGTTTTAGACGACATCGCAGTGGATTGCCGTGGAGATGATAACATCTAACATTTAATTTACTAATTAATTTATAAAGGGTTTTTTTTTTCAATTGTTTAATTGTGGATTGATTAATTATCTATTTAATCGACGTATTTTATAATTGTATAAGTTTTAAGACTGGTTTTTTTTTTGTTTTTTTTAATATTTTTTATATTTTTATATTGTCATAATTGCGAATGGCCTTTGGCTCAAGCATTAATAATAAAGTTATTATTAGTTATTATTAGTTATTAATAAGAAATGCCCAGTTTGAAAAAGGGAGGAAGGCTGAGTTTGAAACAGAGATAAGAGTGGATGGATTTATAGTTTCACCCTCATTAATTGCAAGGACAGCCTTCTTTCTAAAGGTAATTGAAAGGTCACCAAATGGACACTAACTGAGTCTGTGCAATTGACTCATACATTATTCTGGCCCTCCCTCGCATAAATTATCCCTAATTTAAATGGTCATGAGATGTATGAACAGATATATGTTGTGGGTTGGGCTTCTACATACATGAAAAAAGTGGTCTTAAAATGGATCCTATGCCTTAACTAGCCAATAATGTTATTACGGGGGTGGAAGAATACTGCCAGAGAAATGGAATAAAACCATGCTGTGTCAAGTGTGGGGGTGTCTTCTTGCCTAGGACACCCCTTTCTTCTTGCAAGATTGTAAATAATACATTGGAAATTACTGCTTCACTTGCTGGGTCCTGATTAATGTGATTCTATGGTACTTAGAAAACTGTATCTCCCACACACAGCTAATCTGATTGTAGAAACTATGCAGCTCATTTTAAAGCTCTCTCTAGGATGATGGAATTTGTAGTCTAGTAAGGTCCTTAGCCTTCTCTGTCCAAAAATGCTGGTGCTACACCAAACTGCTAATCCCAGGATTTGGGAGGATGGAGCCATGGCAGTTAAAGTGGTGTCAAACTGTATTGTTTTTGCAGTGTAGATGCACTTTTAGTCAGTTGTGTTGATCTCTGTACACACTAAGTGGATGAAAACTTGTTCTAAAGACATAGAAAACTGTTATAAGGGAGGAGGATGGGAGATGCAATCCTAAAATATCTGGATAAGAGGTATCTGGATAAAAGAACAGAGAAAACAAGAGTATGTACAAAAGGTATGTCAAGTGTTTTGTAACTTATTTATAACTATTTGGGGAAATGCTGGAAAGATCTCAGTTACAGCAGGACTTGGGTGGAGGGAAGCCAATGTCTGTGTAGAATATGTATTTTTGGATGAATGAGATGTCAGTCTTTGTATTTTTGTATTTCAGTTAATACATTTTTTTAATTGGATGGTGAGATGCATAAAAAATATCTGGAATCGTTTGCAAAGAAAAGCCAGAGATATATATGGATAACCCCCCTGTCTCTTTTCCTCTGTTTTATTAGCCTAGCATAGTGGTTTGGGTCTCAGACATAGGAGACCCGAGTTTGAATCCCTGCTTGGCCATGGAAATCTACCAGGTGGCCTTGAGCAAGTCACACTCTCTCAGCCTCAGAGGAAGACAAAGGCAACCCCTCCTTGGAACCAATTCTGCCAACCTATGATAGGTTTGCCCAGGGGTCCTCAAACTATTCAGAAGAAACTGTCCAGAAGGGATTTGCCTTTGCCATCTTCTGAGGCTGAGAGGGTGTGACTTGCTATAGGTCAGGCAGTGGGTTTCTCTGGTTGAGCAGGGATTCATTGACCATCTCATTAGTCATTGGCCTTTTTAGCTGCTGCATCACACTGTTGACCCAAAAATATTTGAAGGGATGTCATATCGAGGAGGGAACAAGCTTGTTTTCTGCTGCTCCAGAGACTAGGACCAGAAACAATGGATGTAAGCTCCAGGAAAAAGAGATTCCACCTCAACATTAGGAGGAACTTCCTGACAGTAAGGGCAGTTCGACAGTGGAACACACTCCCTCGGAGAGTAGTGGAGTCTCCTTCCCTGGAGGTCTTTAAGCAGAGGCTGGATGGCCATCTGTCAGGGATGCTTTGATTGGGAGTTCCTGCATGGCAGGGGGTTGGACTGGATGGCCCTTGTGGTCTCTTTCAACTCTATGATTCTATGATTCTATGAACTTGTGGTCCACCTGGACTCCTAGATCCCTTTCACACGTAGAAATCTCATTCAGCCAGGTGTCCCCCATCATATATCTGTGCTTTTCGTTTTCCCGCCCTAAGTGCAGTACTTTACTGTCCGGTGTTGGAGTGGGTTTTGTAAATCCAGCAGAGTGAAAACACGCAGAGCATCCAAGCTTCTAGCAGTAAGCTGTAGTATAGAAAAACATGCAGAGTCAAAAAAACTATAAAGTTCACTAAAGCATCACATCTTGCAGATGTGGCTAACAGGAACAAAACTATAAATCCTTAATGCTACATTGTGAAGCAGTAAGACATGCTATAGCTTATTGCAAAAATAAAGAAACTTAATCCATTCTAATGAAAGTTCAAAAACAGACTAACTTCAATGCCTGATACACAATTTTCTCAGCCCAGCCCTTCTCCACCTCTTGGGCGTTAACCTTCAGATTAATTGGATGTTATGTATGTTAACCCAACCTCTTGTTGTTCATCTTCCACCATGTGATCTACTTTCTCATAACAACTTTTATTATTGTTTTCTCTGTGGAAACAAGAACACTTTCCCATCTAGTGGTTTCCTTTCGTTTTGTCTTTTGGCCACCTGGACTGAATTGTTGTGTTCGGCCTAGAAGCATGTTCTCATGGAAAAATACAGACACACACATCTTTACATTTCACCACTGACTGTATATCCCATCAATACTCTGACAATCCCCTCCTGAAATGTATGGATGTGTGTATGTTGCACACTAACTATATGTTGTAAAACTAACTTAGCACGGTTGCTAGGTCTACATACTTATGATGACATACCAAGTAGACGAGACATCTGGTCATGTCTATCAATGGTCAATGCCTTTGTCAAAATGTCTGCCAGATTCTGATTCTATATACTGCAGACGCACAATTCCTTTCTGTACCAACTCTCTGACATTTTGGTATCTAACTTCAATGTACTTTGTTCTACACTTCAGATTTTCAGCTTCAGCCATGGCAATACAAGATTGAGAATCCTCATTTATCAACACTGGCTCAACACACTCTTGATTCAAATCTTTCAACAATTGTCTAATCCATTCAATCTCTTTAACTAATTCTGACAATGCTCCGAATTCCACTTCTCCTGTACTTTGTGCTACATATCCCTGCTTTCTACTTCTCCAAACAATTGCGCTCTCTCCAAACTTAATCAACAAACCTGTCACTGACTTTCTATCATGTAGCTCAGAAACAAACGAACTGTCAACAAAACATTCAAGTCCAGCTCGACTGTTCTGTATCTTCAATTTTCTATTCATGCTACCTATCAGGTATCTCAACAAATGTTTCACTGCAGTCCAATCTTCCACTTTTGGACAATTTGCTTTTCTGCTAAGTACACCAACTGCAAAAGAAATATCTGGTCTAGAATTACAAGCAATAAACATCAAACTCCCAACAAAACTTCTATACAACTCTGGATTTTCAAACTCTCTAGTACCTTCATCATTTACATATCCAACTGAGATAGGACTCTTCACTGTTTTTGCATCCTGCAATCCACACTTCTCTATTAAACTTTCAATCTTTTTCTGTTGGCTTAACAAACAACTACCATCTTTAGGCCATTGAACTTCAATTCCAAGATAAGATTTTAAAGGTCCAAGATCTTTCACAATAAATTTCTTTGACAATTCCTTCCTCACTGTCTGAATCTCTTGTTTTGACTTAGCTGTCACACACAAGTCATCAACGTAAATCACTAAAGTCATATCTCCTTTTGTGTAAACATATGCGTCAGCAACACTGCGTTTGTAACCTAGCTTCACTAGCTCTTCATGAATGCAAAGATTCCAACTTCTAGCACTCTGTTTCAAACCATACAAAGCTTTTTTCAATTTGCACACCTTTCTGTCACTATCTTGTTGAAATCCCAAAGGTTGTTCCACAATATCCTCAAGACAAGCATTCAAGTAAGCAGTCTCAAAATCAAAATGATGCACCAATTGGCCTTTCCTAGCTGCTAAAGTCAAAACCAATCTCAAACTTTCAGGCTTTGCTGTTGGAGAAAAAGTTTTATCAAAATTTTCAAATTTCTGTTGTGCAAATCCTTTAGCTACCAACCTAGCCTTGTATCTCCGACTACCATCTGGCATCAACTTTCTTTTGTAAACCCATTTGCAACCTATCACCTTGTGATCTGTAGGTCTATCAACAATTTCAAACACATTTTTGTCTGTCAAAGACTTGAACTCCTGCTCCATAGCAGACTCCCATTTCAACCTTTCTTCATCAGAACGATTTTGCACCTCTTTGTAACTCTCAGGCTCATCAATCACAACTGTACAAGCCTTAGCTTCCTGCACTACAAAACGATCTGGAGGTTTTCTGACTCTTTGGGTGCGTCTCAAAACAATGGTCCTTGTTTTTCCTTCCTCATCTTCAGTATCAGTACTTGTATGCGAGAATCCCTATCTCTGTGTCTCCTGGCTTTTGTTTTTCTAGGTGCCTGTGGATGTGTTTGTGTCATGTCTGATGCACTTGCTTCACTGTCTGAAGAAACTGACTCTTGCTTCACCAACCCTCCATTTCTGGTAGGTGTTCCTAACTGTCCCAACCTTAGAAAAACTTCTTTGTTGGAGTGCACATTTTCCCAACCTGAATGTTTCTCAAAATTTGCGCTCCTAGAAAACAAAATTTCCTTTCCTTCAAGGTGAAATCTATAACTTTTCCCTGAATAACCCACAAACATCAATCTTCTCCATTTGGGCTGATTTTTCTTTCTGAAAGCTGCTAAGGTATTTCAAATTGGGTGCTCTTTTGTAAAGCATGTGGTAAGGAGTATTCTTTACAGCAGAATTCCAAAAGCGGTTAGCCAAAAAGTTAGCTGTAAGAATCGCCTCCCCCCAGAGATTCTCAGAAGCATTTGCATCTAACATCATGCAATTTTTTATTTGTTTCAAGATGGCTATTCTTCGCTCAGCAATCCCATCTTCCTGAGGACAATTTGGGTTAGTTGTGAAATGTCTAATCCCCTTTTTTCTTAACCAATTGCTCAAAGTGTGAGACAAGAATTCGCCTCCTCTGTCTGTGATCAAAGACCCCACTTTGAAATTAAATTCTCTTTCAATCATGTTCACCCATTCTTTAAATCTTTCCCCTGCTTCACCCTTTTCTTTCAAAAGTATCACATAGGAAAACCTGGTGAAACGATCCACAACCACCATGAAGTATTTGCTTCCCCCTAGTGTTGAACTCATAGGACCAGCAACATCACAATGCACAGCCTCAAACGGATGTTTGGCTATAAATTTGCTTCGTTTTGCCACAGGATAAGCCTTCAACTTAATCCTGCTACAAACTGAGCATTCTAGGTGGTTTGAACATGGTGACATTTTAAAATCAGGACAAATTTTCTCTAGCTTCAGAAGACTTTGAAAACCAACATGACCCAACACTCTGTGAAAATAATGAATGTAATTTGAATGCAAAGGCTCATTTTGCACAAGTGCACATTCTGCCTTATCTAGCATATAGTACAATCTGTCTTTCTTAACAGCTTTAGCACAAATTTCCCCATCTTTGGAAATTAAGCATTCATCCCCCTCAAAACTCAATTTGTATCCATCTGTGGTCAAAGCAGACACACTAACTAAACAGTTTTGCAATTTAGGCACATATAAAACATTTTCAAAACTTTTACCAAACCCTGGAATGCAAACAGTTCCTATCTTGTGGATTTCTCTTGCTGCTCCATCAGCTAGAGCAACTGAAGTGACTGTAGAGGGTTTCCTGTTTCTGAACAGTTCAATTCTATTTGCCATATGAGCACTGCACCCAGAATCTAAAAGCCAAAGGCTGGGTTTCTTAATTTGAGTCACACTGTCACAGCCTCTAGTCATAGCAACAGTTCCTTTGTTTCCTCCAGGTGGACGTGGCTGCAAGCTTCCGGCAATCCTTTCTTAAATGTCCTGCTCTTTTGCAGTAGTAACAAATCTTTCCTCTGGAAACAGCTGCTTTCTCAGTTAGCATCTCCCTGGAAACTCCCTCTGTGGCATTTGGAAATTTTAAAGCTGTAGGTGCCTGCTTGCGCTGCTCAGCCTCAAACTTTCTGCGTTGACTTTCCTCCATCACCCTGCTTGCCACCAATTCCATGGTGAGTTGTGCTGCAGGAACCCCTTGCAGACCATATAGGATATTGTCAAAATTTTCAGAAAGTGATCCCAAAAGGATAAAGCATTTTTGCTCTTCTGACAAATCCACACCCCACATTTGAACTTGAGCAAACAACTCTCTCATCTGTTTTAAATGACGCTCAGGCGTTTGATTTTCTTTCATCTTACAAGCATAAAGTTTTTTACACCACATCATTTTTGCCAATTCAGAGGCAGGTGTCTCTTTGGCCACCTGGACTGAATTGTTGTGTTCGGCCTAGAAGCATGTTCTCATCATGGAAAAATACAGACACAAACATCTTTACATTTCATCATTGACTATATATCCCATCAATATTCTGATATATACCCCTGTATTTCTACATTCCAGTCATGAGACTCATCCCACCAGGTTTCAGTGATGCCTACTATATCATATTTGCTTTGTTGTGCTAGGATTTCAAGTTCATCTTGCTTATTTCCCATGCTCTGTGCATTAGTGTAGAGACATCTAAGACCATATGTCTCCTTTACTTGCTGCCTGTGCACATTTTTTTGCCTCCCACTGTTGGATCCCTGTACTGTTTGCTTTGTTTCCACTATGACAGTTTGACTATTTTTCCAGTCCTTTTGTCTTCCAGGACGCTGTCTCCCTTGCCCACATAACTCAGTTTAAAGTCCTCCTGATCAAATTCTTGAGACTGTTGGAAAAAACGTTTCTTCCAACTGGTGTGAGATGCAGCCCATCCCTTGTCAGGAGTCCGCCCTCATAGAACCGCAGCCCAAGATCTAAGAATCTAAATTGTTCTCGAGGACACCATCTGCGGAGCCAATTGTTAACATCTGCTATTCTCCTCTCTCTTCCTGGACCATGCCCTTGAACTGGCAGAAGAGACGAGATGACAATCTGTGCCTCCATTTCTTTCAGCTTCTTACCTAGAGCCTTGTAATCCCTTTTGATGTTCTGAAGACTGTGTCTTGCTGTGTCATTCGTTCCCACGTGAACCAAAAGGAAGGGGTATTGGTCCGTAGGCTTGACCAGTTTTGTCAGCCTCTCTGTCACATCTTGGATCTTTGCCCCAGGGAGACATCACACCTTGAGAAAAATGAAATTTGAAATAACATAAAAAGGATTATCAAAAGACATATAAAAAGAGTTAAGAACCCATAGATAGGGTTGAAAAACATGTAAGCTTATATACTCGCATATTATTTACTTACATATTATATAGTCAATATATCTAATATAGTTTTCAGATAAAGTTTTTTTATATATCTCATGTATACTTTATAAAAATGTTTTGGGCTTTAGGTTTCTAATTATATAAAAAGCACACGGATACTGTCATTCAAAAACACCTAGCTTTGAGATTAAGCAAATGTGTCAAGGACAGCTGGGCTGATTCATAAGAAGAAAGGCCCAGTTTGAAATAGGGAGGTAGGCTGAGTCCAGAAGATAGATAAGTGGATAGATTTATAGTTTCAGCCTCATTAATTTCAAAGACAGCATTCCCTTTTAGAGGTAATTGAGAGGTCACCGAAATGAACTCAAAGGCAGGAAGGCCTTGAGTCTCTACATTGTCAGCATTTTAGCTGAGGTCTTTCTCTAGCAAAGGCTCCTGGAGGCAAAAGGCAAAAGTACATTTCGAGCCATTACAATTGGCAGGTATTGAAGATGGTAGCACTATATTTGGAATATCTTTCTCAATCGCTTTTATTAGCCACCTCAGCGCTGCAAATATATACTGGCTATAGACTGAGGCCACTCTTTCCACCAATTCAATTAAGGTATTTCCTTTGATATCTGTTAATTCCTTTGGATGGAGTACAGGTCGAGCTTCTCTCCAAATCATCATTAGCAAGAAATATCTGCCGTATCCACAAAGATTTTGGCCAGCCATTGTTAATAATTGGATTTGTGCTCCACAAACTAACTCTATCTTGGTTGTTCTAAAGATACTCCTGCCCACCCTACTACAAATTCTTCTCAGGTTTTAACAGAAAATGCTCCCAAATGTCCTATCCCTTGCCACAATTCTGTCCATGTTGGAAGACCTTTGCATTTGCTTTCCCCCTCCTTGGATAGATAGGGATTTCCTGCATGCAAACTCTTCCTTCTCTCATTCAGACTAACTGTGGGACTTCGGTCACTTCCCCTTAGGGACTGACAGACATTATCTCAAAGATTTTCAACTGAGCTGTCATGTTTTCATCTTCTTTGGAAAGATGGTGAGATAAATATTTCTTTTCTACCCAAACTATTCCCTAGCTAGATCAGGATAGAGCTTCTATGTAAATATAGATTAAAGCCATTGTTAAATGTTTGTTTTAAACTACAAGCTAGGTGTTTGTTGTTTTTGGAGTCAGTCTCAGTTCTTAAGGAAGCATAGTTAGAGAAAGCCATGTTTCTGCTACTCTGCTAATTTAAAGCCAGACACTAAGAGGCTTGGCTTTGACATTTTTAAATATTTTTAATTCCTTATCAAAGGCTAAAGCCTTAGGAAACTTAAACTACCCCAAATACAGAATACAGTTGGCCCTCCATTTTTGTGGGAGATGCATTCTGGACCCCCTGCGAAAACAGAGATTTGCAAATATTCAAGCCCCTTAGGCATGCCCCATTGATTTAAATGGAGGCTGGCCCTCTGTGAACCAAGGATTTGAAGTCTGCAAGAATTTGGGTGACTGTATTACAATTACACAAAAGAAGAAAACAACAATTGTACAAATGTTAACACACACCCCATTTCCATTAGTTGAATCTCAGAGTCCTCAAATCTGGATACAGCTCTCATTTGAGATACACACAAGTATAAACAAAGCCTGGAAAATCCCTTCCTCCCAAAAATTGCACCCCTAGATTTACTAACTCACATTTAGGTCTTCTTGGATCTTCTGGAGGTGAACGAAACCCTATGAATAGTCCGTCTGGGTGGAACTGCGTCTGGCATTAATAAAGCGGTCAGTCCACTACTCTTGTGTTCTTTCAGAGTCCATTGGAGGCCACTTCTCCATCTGAAGGAAGGAAGGAAGGAAGGAAGGAGAGTCCTCCAGCCTCCAAAGCAGTGCTTTTTGCCACCTTTGGGTGCATGAGAGAGGCATCTGCTCCTCCATCCCACTGGGCTTGGCTTTGTGGCTTGTGGAGTTCCTGCATGCCAGCCAGAAGGGACATTTACAGCCAAAGATTCAAAGCTCAAGAACTATCCTCTACCCTCAAAACCTATGCCAAGCTTTGAAATTAGAATGAGCAAGCAACATTTTTATTTCTCTCAGATGGAAAGGAGAGACAGAGTTGGGTGTCATGAGCATACTGAACTCCAAAGCTCTCCCAGCAGTTTCATTCAGATGCTAAACAACATAGGGACAAAAGTGAATTCGGGAGGCACGCTACAGGCCAACAGTCTGAATCCCCCAGCACCATCGTCTGAGGGTGGCCCTCCTAGGAGGACTGGAGCCATTGTAAAACAGTGCCTCCAAATCCCATCCCAGAGACGTGGCCGGGAACTCCAGGGCCTGGGGGATCACCACCGTCTCCCAAACCTTGCCCAAAAGAGAGATGTAGGAGATTGGCCAGGAATTATCTAGTGTAGTTGGGTTCAGGGAATCTTTTTTTCAGCAAAGTCCTCCCCAAAGCTTCTTTTAGACAGGATGGAAGATGGCCCTGCTGGTGTGAGGCTTCAAAATCCCCCTTTCCTCCCAGCCGGTCCCAATCTATTCATCTGGCTGTGAAACTGCCCAGACAGGCTTCTGGTTTAGTCAGTATTTTGCCATCACTGAAGTACTTTTCACAGCCAAAATATACACAAAAGGTTTCTCATCTATAGGTGTTTTTGTTCAGTATCATTAACACTAAAATGGAAAGGGTTTATAAGTCCCGTGCATTTATATAGCTTTCCACCTTTAGCAAATTTCATAAAAGAAAGAGCATTACTCCTATGATAGAATCATGGAAGAACCCACAAGGGCCATCCAGTCCAACCCCCTTCTGCCATGCAGGAACTCCCAATCAAAGCATCCCCTGTGACAGGTGGCCATCCAGCCTCTGCTTAAAGACCTCCAAAGAAGGAGACTCCACCACAATCTCCACTGAGGGAGTGTGTCCCACCAATGAACAGCTTTCACCATCAGAAAGTTCATCCTAATGTTTAGGTGGAATCCCTTTTCCTGGAGCTTGTATCCGTTGTTCCGATTCCTATTCTCTGAGGCAGCAGAAAACAAGCTTGCTCTCTCCTCAATATGACATCCCTTCAAATATTTAAACAAAGCTATCATATCCCCTCTTAACCATCTCTTCTCCAGGCTAAACATACCAGTTCCCTAAGTCGTTCCTCATAGGGATTCATGGTTTCCAGACCCTTCCCCATTTTAGTCTCCCTCCTCTGGACACGCTCCAGTTTTTCAACATCCTTTTTGAATTGTGGTGCCCAGAACTGGACACAGGATTATTCCAGGTGGGGCCTGACCAAAGCAGAATACAGTGGCGCTATTATTTCCCTTGATCTACATACTATACTTCTATTGATACAGTCTATAATCGCATTGATCTTTTTAGCTGCAGCACCACACTGTTGACTCATGTTGAACTTATGGTCTACTAAGACTTCTAAATCCATTTTACATGTATAAATCTCATTAAGCCAGGGGTTCCCCCCCCCCATCTTATACCTATGCATTTCATTTTTTTGCTCTACGTGCAGTACCTTACATTTCTCTGTGTTGAAATTTATTGTGGTAGTTTGGCCCAGCTTTCTAATCTATTAAGGTCATTTTGAATTTTCATCCTGTCTTCTGGGGTATTAGCTATTCCTCCTAATTTCGTGGCATCTGCAAATTTGAGAAGAATGCATCCAAATCATTAATAAAGATGTTGAATAGCACTGTGCCCAGGACAGAACCTAACTGGACACCCCACTGGTCACTTCTCTCCAGGATGATACGGCTTCTCCCCTGTGTGAGTCCTTTGATGTGTTTTTAGCCTTTCACTGTGACTAAATCTCTTTCCACATTCCATGCATTTATATGGCTTCTCCCCCGTGTGGGTCCTTTGGTGTGAGTTTAGAGCTCCACTGTGAATGAAGCTCTTTTCACATTCCATGCATATATATGGCTTCTCCTCCATGTGGGTCCTTTGATGTGAGTTTAGCGCTCCACTGTGAATGAAGCTCTTTCCACATTCCATGCATTTATAGGGCTTCTCCCCAGTGTGTGTCCTTTGATGTCTATTTAGATGTCCACTCCGAGTGAAGCTCTTTCCACATTCCATGCATCTATAGGGCTTCTCCCCCATGTGGGTCCTATGATGTGAGTTTACATTTCCACTCTTACTGAAACTAGTTCCACACTGCATACATTTATATGGCTTCTCCCCTGTGTGAGTCCTTTGATGCGAGTTTAAATGTCCACTCCGACTGATGCTCCTTCCACATTCCATGCATTTATAGGGCTTCTCCACTGTGTGTGTTCTTTGAAGTATAATGCAGGCATCACTATCTCTGAAGCTCTTTCGAGATTCCATGTATTCAAGTGCCTTCACCACTGTGTGGGTCCTTTGGTGGGGATGCAGATGTCCACTAAGTGATTTCTGTAATTTGGGTGGGGGGAAATAGGAAATAAATAAATATAACAATAATGATGTAAGCCACTCTGAGAGCTTTTGTGGTTAAGAGCATGGTAGAAATCATAGAATCATAGAATCATAGAGTTGGAAGAGACCACAAGGGCCATCCAGTCCAACCCCCTGCTATGCAAGAACTCCCAATCAAAGCATCCCTGACAGATGGCCATCCAGCCTCTGCTTAAAGACCTCCAAGGAAGGAGACTCCACTACTCTCCGAGGGAGTGTGTTCCACTGTCGAACCGCCCTTACTGTCAGGAATTTCCTCCTAATGTTGAGGTGGAATCTCTTTTCTTGCAGCTTGCATCCATTGTTTCAGGTCCTAGTCTCTGGAGCAGCAGAAAACAAGCTTGTTCCCTCCTCGATATGACATCCCGTCAAATATTTAAACACGGCTATCATATCACCTCTCAGCCTTCTCTTCTCCAGGCTAAACATCCCCAGCTCCCTAAGTCGTTCCTCGTAGGGCATGATTTCCAGACCCTTCACCATTTTAGTTGCCCTCCTTTGGACACGCTCCAGTTTCTCCACATCTTTTTTTTAATTGAATTGTGGTGCCCAGAACTGGACACAGTATTCCAGGTGAGGCCTGACCAAAGCAGAATAGAGTGGCACTATTACTTCTCTTGATCTAGACACTATACTTCTACTGATGCAGCCTAAAATTGCATTGGCCTTTTTAGCTGCTGCATTGCACTGTTGACTCATGTTCAACTTGTGGTCCACCTGGATTCCTAGATCCCTTTCACACGTAGAAATCTCATTCAGCCAGGTGTCCTCCATCGTATATCTGTACTTTTCGTTTTTCCGCCCTAAGTGCAGTACCTTACATTTCTCCGTGTTGAATTTCATTTTGTTAGCTTTGGCCCAGCTTTCTAGTCTGTTCAAGTCATTTTGCATTTTGATCCTGTCCTCTGGAGTATTAGCTACTCCTCCTAATTTGGTGTCATCTGCAAATTTGATAACTATGCCCCCAATACCGTCATCCAAGTCATTAATAAAGATATTGAATAGCACTGGGCCCAGGACAGAGCCCTGTGGCACCCCACTGGTCACTTCTTTCCAAGTTGAAAAGAAGCCATTGTTGAGCACCCTTTGGGTTCGACCAGTCAACCAATTACAAATCCATGTAACAGTTACTTTGTCTAGCCCACATTTTACCAACTTGCTTGCAAGAATGTCATGGGGAACCTTATCAAAGGCCTTACTGAAATCAAGATATACTATATCCACAGCATTCCCTTCATCTACCAAGCTGGTAATTTTATCAAAAAAAGAGATCAGATTTGTCTGGCATGACCTGTTTCTCTGAAACCCATGTTGACTTTTTGTGATTATGAAATTATCTTCCAGATGTTCACAGACTCTCTGTTTAATGATCTGCTCCAGAATCTTTCCGGGTATTGATGTCAGACTAACTAGACGATAATTGTTGGGATCCTCTTTTTTCCCCTTTTTGAAGATGGGGACAACATTTGCCCTCCTCCAGTCTGCTGGGACCTCTCCTGTTTTCCAGGAATTCTCAAAGATTATTGCCAATGGTTCCGATATTACATTTGCCAGTTCTTTTGATACCCTTGGATGTAATTCATCTGGTCCTGGAGACTTATATTCATTTAGATTAGCCAGATGTTTCTGTACTATCTCTTTGCTTATTCTGTGCTGAAATTCTCCTATTCTGTCCTCTGCTCCATTATCCTCAGGTTGAGCACCCTTTGTCTTTTCTGAGAAGACTGAAGCAAAGAAGGTGTTGAGTAATTCTGCCTTTTCTCTGTCCCCTGTTAGAATTTCTCCATCTTCCCTGCACAGTGGCCCTATCATTTCCTTCTTCTTTCTTTTGCTATGGACATACCCCCAAAAGCCCTTTTTATTGTCCTTAACGCCTTTAGCAAGCCTGAGCTCATTCTGTGCTTTAGCTTTTCTGACTTTATCCCTACACGTGCTAGCTATTTGTTTGAATTCCTCTTTGGTGATTTCCCCATTTTTCCATTTCTTATACATGTTCTGTTTAAAACATAGTTCAGTTGCAAGTTCCTTAGTCATCCATCCTGGTTTCTTGAGACACCTCCCATTTTTCCTCCTCGTTGGCACGGTTTGAATTTTTGCCTTCAGTATCTCCCTTTTGAGAAACTCCCATCCGTCTTGAACTCCCTTCTCTTTTAGTATTCCTGTCCATGGGATCACCCCCAGTATTTCTCTAAGTCTAGTAAAATCAGCTTTCCTAAAGTCTAGGATGCGTGTCTGACTGCCTGGCTTCTCCTTTCCACTGTATAATAAACTCGAGAAGGACATGATCACTTCTGCCTAAGGATCCAACCACTTGCACCCCATTAACTATGTCTTCCCTGTTAGTTAGGGAGGAGGGAGAGGGATCCACCCCTGGATGTCGAGCCTGCTGTGGGGAAAGGGAGAAGGGGTCACTGTCCCCCCTTTGCTGTTGAGCCTGCTGTGGGGAGAGGGAGGAGGGAGAGGGGGCCACCCGTGCAGGAGGCGGCTCCAATGGAAATGGACATCATAGAGCCACAGCCCTCACAAGAGTGTAGTAGCCTTTTCAGTAGTGATCTAGTAGTCCCACCACCCACTCCCCGCCCACAAAGGCAGAGAGCAAGCAGAGGGGGATGGAGATGCTGCGACCAGCAGCACTAGTACCGAGGCCGCCATCCCATTATGATCCCCACCTATGCCCACCGCACTGCTTGCCACCGCCGCCACACACTGATCCCAGTTCAGTGGTCTTCACCACCACCACCGCCACTGTCGCCACCTCACACCATGCCCACTCCACCGCTTCTGCTTGTTGGGAGCTTGTAGGGATCCTCCGACGGGCCTACACAGGTTCGCATAAAATGCCAAACGCTGTTTAAAAATGGAAGTTATTGATTGACGCATCGATGTCTGTGCCTATATTGTGTCATAATTTTTTAAAAAATAAAGTTTTTTTCCCCAGCAAACAACTATTTACAAAAGTGTGAAACTGGGGCAAGGGGAGGGGATAATGGACAAAAGGGAAGGGAAGTTCCAAGGGGGATGAAGGAGAGGGAGGAGGGTGAAAGCAAGAAGAAAGGGAAGGGGGAGGGAAAGGGCCATCAAGGATGGGGAAGGGGGGGTGGATCGGGGGCTGGGGAAGGCCCAGGTGCTGGAGGATGACTGCCATGGAGGTGACTACCATCTGCATCTGCTCCTTCAGGGCAGCCATCCTTTGTTCTATCCGCCGATCTGCAATGGAAAACAAAAGAGAAATGTGTGGTTAGAAGGTTTCCCTGCACCCCATCACCGTACGCTGCAGCCAAGGTCCCTGGGGGGGGCCCACCAACCCCTTCCCTTTGTGTGTCATACTTACCCCTCTCTGACTGTTGGGTCGATTGGATGACCGCCAGGCGGGCAACACCAATCGGACCTTGGTGTGCTCCACCTGGCGGCCGGCGACTCGGCCCGGGCATCTCCTCTTCCTCCTCAGCAGATCGGCCTGTGAAAGAGAAAAATACACAGTTTAGGAATCCAGCTTGGACAGTGGAGGGTGAGGGGAGGGTGAGGAATGCCACAGAGGCCACAGTTATGCCACCCACACTACTCTCTCAGGGGCCTACCTTCAGCCATGGGAGGCTGCTGTGCCTGTAGAGGGAGATCAGGGCCTCCCTCTTCATGGGCCTCCCTGGCTGGCCCGGCTTCCCTCTCCGAGGAGGAAGAGGAGGATGAGGGGGAACTGGCAGGATCCCCCCTCCGTCCTTGTCACCGCCTCTGTCGCATGCCTGCATTGGGAGAGAAGGGGAAGACCATTAGTATGGGATGGGAATGAGGGGCAGGGGAGGCAAAGGGAAGAGTGAGAGGGAAGTGGGGGGCTGGGGATGCAAGCTAGGAGGGCCACACTTACCTAGGGCGCGGTGATCCTGCCACCGAGGGCGGCCGGCCCTGAGCCATAGCTCCCGCAGCTGCTGCCAGAAGGGTGGCTTCGGCGAACCAGAGGATGCTCCCAGAAGTCCTCCAGGGCTTCATAGAACAACCCCTTCAATGCCTTAAACTTGGTCCGGCATTGTTGGGGTGTTCTGATGAAGCCCTGGTCACGGAGGGCCCGGGAAGCCTGGGTGAAATACCCCCGGTTCGGCCGGTTGGAGCTGGCCATGACTCTCCTGGCAGCCGGCTCTGGGTTCAGGGCCTGGAGGAGAATGCCCACTTCCTCATTTGTCCAATAAGCGATCCTGATGGGCACTCTCCTCCTGGCCGCCATCATCCTCCTGGGAATCGCCGGACCTCCGCAGGAGCATTTATCAGTGAATGTTGCGGGGGCAGATGGCCTTACCTGGGCTCTGACCGTGTTTAAATATTTGAAGGGATGTCATATCGAGGAGGGAACAAGCTTGTTTTCTGCTGCTCCAGAGACTAGGACCCGAAACAATGGATGCAAGCTGCAAGAAAAGAGATTCCACCTCAACATTAGGAGGAACTTCCTGACAGTAAGGGCGGTTCGACAGTGGAACACACTCCCCCGGAGAGTAGTGGAGTCTCCTTCCCTGGAGGTCTTTAAGCAGAGGCTGGATGGCCATCTGTCAGGGATGCTTTGATTGGGAGTTCCTGCATGGCAGGGGGTTGGACTGGATGGCCCTTGTGGTCTCTTTCAACTCTATGATTCTATGATTCTATGATTCTATGAATAGAGACCCTCATGTGGAATTTTTGAATGTGATCCCCAATGGTTGCCCTGTGAAGTACCAATTGATACATCCGAATAGGCCATTAGGAAAGCTGACTGTTGAGGATTTGGCAACATTGTCAGAGGTTTCAGTTGGTAGTTTGTGCAATGTATCCTTCTACTGCCAGGAAATCTGGCTCCAGGTGACCCCTCCATGCCCTTTCGTGTGTGTGTCTGAGAGTGCCATGGTAGCAGGGTTGCCATCCATATGCAGATTGGCCATCTCAGGACCTCATCATGGCATGGTGCAGTGGGATACCACAAAAATGCAAGCCACACACAGGGCTGACATACCAGTACATCTTTATTGAGGTGATTTCAGGCTCATGGCACACTAGAGTGCTGCACAGGCAGAGAGGGCAAGGGCTTCTAGGCTCATGCCACAGTGCAGTTCTCTCCTACATTTATCCAAGGCACAGGCAGAGAGGGCAAGGGGGTGTGGAGGTGCTTCTAGGCTCATGCCACAGTGCAGTGCTGTCCTACATTCATCCAAGGCACAGGCAGAGAGGGCAAGGGGGTGTGGAGGTGCTTCTAGGCTCATGGCATACTACAGTTCTCTCCTACATTCATCCAAGGCACAGGCAGCGAGGGCAAGGGAGTGTGGAGGTGCTTCTAGGCTCATGGCATACTACAGTTCTCTCCTACATTCATCCAAGGCACAGGCAGAGAGGGCAAGGGGGTGTGGAGGTGCTTCTAGGCTCATGGCATACTACAGTTCTCTCCTACATTCATCCAAGGCACAGGCAGAGAGGGCAAGGGGGTGTGGAGGTGCTTCTAGGCTCATGGCATACTACAGTTCTCTCCTACATTCATCCAAGGCACAGGCAGAGAGGGCAAGGGAGTGTGGAGGTGATTCTAGGCTCATGGCACAGTACAGTGATGACCTTGAGTTACAATTGGAGAAGAGGATGCTTTCAGATCCTCCTGGTCTCAAAGAATTCTGCCAGGGCCTCCCTCACAGCCTCCCCTTCTCTCTGTTTTCTGAGATCATTGTGCTCCATGGGTGCCCCCAGGGTGGGAAGCACAAAGCGGCGCCTGTACTGCCTTCCCTCATCCAGGACCTTTCCCTTGGTCTCACAGATGTTGTGGAGGATGACACAGGAGGCGATGATGGAGATGACATGCTCCTCTGCCACAAGGAGTGGGGCAGTGAGGCACCTCCACCGAGCCTTCAACCGGCCGAAGGCCCTTTCCACCACATTCCTGGCACGATTCAACCTCCTGTTGAATCCATTCTGCCTGGCATTCAGGTTGCCCTGGTAGGGCTTCATCAGCCACTTCCGAATGGGGTAGGCACTGTCAGCGAGCAGGAGGGAGCCGATCTGTTGGCCCCTCAGGGTGATGTTAGGGTTCCCTGGCACATAGATGCCGGCCTCCATGGCCTGAAAGATAATGGAATTCCTCGCCACCCTCGCGTCGTGTGTCGATCCAGGCCAGCCGACTTCCATATCTACAAAGCATCCCTGATGATCCGTGGTCCCTTGGAGGACAACAGAGTACGTGTCCTTTCGGTTCACAAACTCGTTCCTCCTCCCCAAGGGTGGCACGATCAGACAGTGGCACCCGTCTACGGCACCCACTACTTGGGGGAAGCCGAGCTCACCGAACCCTTGCATGATCTGTGGGTGACAAGAAAGGGGAAAAGAGTACAATTAATGATCAGCCTTGGCATTTGACAACTAATGACGTTTTCCCCGTCCCTGCGCAGGTACATCGGCCCTTGCTCCCGAGTATACAGGAGGACTTTCACTGCACACTCATGGCGAACTAGGCATCCCTGCGCAGGTACATCGGCCCTTGCTCCCGAGTATACAGGAGGACTTTCACTGCACACTCATGGTGAACTAGGCATCCCTGCGCAGGTACATCGGCCCTTGCTCCCGAGTATACAGGAGGACTTTCACTGCACACTCATGGCGAACTAGGCATCCCTGCACAGGTACATCGGCCCTTGCTCCCGAGTATACAGGAGGACTTTCACTGCACACTCATGGCGAACTGTGCAGGTTCATAGGCTAAAACAGCAGACTCTGATCACTGACAGCCACACTGTATGCCATGTCATGACATTTCCTGCCAACAGGGGAAAGTGACAGGTGTGTGTGTGACTGTTCTTACCTGTTGGTGGTCCCCCAGATACACTGTGCGTGACAGGAGCAGCTTCTCCGTGGTGAGGGCGAACTCCACCAACACTTCTCCCACAGTGGTTTGCCCGACCCCAAACTGCTCTGACGTCTGCTTATAGCTGGCTCTGTGGGCGAGCACCCAGATGACCATGGCGACCCTCTTCTCAACCGGGATGGCCTTCCTCATCACTGTGTCTTCCCGCTGCATTTCCGGACGCAGTACTTCTACAACCCTATGGAAGAGGGCACGGGGCATTCGGAAGAACATCCTCCATTGCTCATCTGTCCAGATGTATGTGACGAACCCATCCCACCAGTCGGTGCTTCTGGGGAACATCCACCACCGGCGCGGGACTCTCTCTGGGGCCATCAGAGCGGCATAGGCTATGGTGGTGAACCGTGTAACTCGTCTTGCGGCACCCGGTCTCACAGCTGTCACTTGTTTGACAGCGACAAAGGGGAGACAGTCATCACGGCTGCCTTCCCTGAATGTATCTGCAGCACGGACCACAGCGGAGGCTGCTGTGGCTGTGCATTGCAGGGCCAGTAGTAGAGCGGAGCACTCGGTTGGCGAGGCAGCCATTGCTCCTCTGCAGCACATAGTGCGCAGGTCTTGAGCACTGCCAACATTATTGTTAAAGGGACCCTGCTTTCTCTGCGCACGTGCGCATGCGCTGGAGAGAACATAAAAAAAATTAAAGCGGTGGCTACATTCTTATTTGGGGCAACCTCAGGCAAGGCAGTGTGGTGGCTGCGGCTTTAAAAGAGCCTCGGAAAAGCTGCATTGGCTGACTCCAATGCGGTTGCTCCGTCCCCAAATACTGCACCTTCAGGGCATGCAATGCGGTTGCTGCAGTTTCGGGAAAGGGCAAATTCAGGTCACACTTTCTTTCTCATCTGCTTAGGCCCGAAGAGGTGGAGGGCAGAGGAGGAGGGCGGAGGAAGAGGCAGAGGAAGAGGGCAGAGGAAGAGGCGCAGGACAGAGGAGGAGGAGGAGGGCTGAGGGGGGTGGAGGAAGAAACAGAGGAAGAGGTGGATGGTGGAGGAGGAGGAGAGCGGAGGAAGAGGTGAAAGGAGGAGAAGGAGGAGGGTGGAGGAGGGCAGAGGAAGAGGAAAAGGAAGAGGAGAAGGGTGGTGGAGGAGGAGGGTGGAGGAGGGCAGAGGAAGAGGCAGAGGGCGGAGGAGGAGGAGGAGGGCAGAGGACAAGGCAGAGGCAGAGGGCGGAGGATGACAGAGGCAGAGGAAGAGGAGGGCAGAGGAGGAGGAAGGTGGTGTAGGAGGAGGGTGGAGGAAGAGGGAGATGAAGAGGTGGAGGGTGGAGGAAGAGGAGGGCTGAGGATGGAGGAGGAGGGCGGAGGAGGAGGCGGAGGGTGGAGGAGGGGCGGAGGAGGAGGAGGAGGAGGGCAGAGGAGGCAGAGGAAGAGGCGGAGGGTAGAGGGAGCAGAGGGAGGAGGAGGAGAAGGGCGGAGGAAGAGGCAGATGAAGAGGTGGAGGGAGGAGGAGGAGGAGGAGGAGGGCGGAAGAGGGTGGAGGAGGAGGGTGGAGGAAGGTAGAGTGTGATGTAAGGTACCTTTAAGGCACAGCCCTTAGTGATATCAGCTGCAGTATGTTTATACTATATAAAGGATTGGAAAGCATTGGTTAAGGCCCCTCCTTACTTGACTTGCCTACGGCTGGCTGTGTGCTTGGTTAAATAAACTTATCACTCCTCACATGAGATGGGACTCTGTTTAGATTCTTGTCAGATTGGATTCTGACAGCAGACATTACATGGTGTCAGAAGTAAATCTTTCCTGTACTGCACCTTGGAATTTGTATATTTTAGAGGAAGAGTGCATCAAGAGATGGATTCACTTCGACATCCTCCTCCTCTAATTATGGAAGGTAACATGGCTCAAAATTGGAGAAAATGGGAGCAGGCTTTCCTGTTATATATCACTGCAGCAGGACTGGACAATGTAGCAAAGAAGCGGCAGATAGCTATCCTGCTACATTGTGTGGGAGAAGAAGGAGTTTCTGTGTACAACACCTTTGTTTTTGGTGACGAGAATCCAAAAGACATCTTGGAGGTTCTAGAACAGTTTAGAACTTATTTTCTGCCTAGAAAGAATGTTGTTTTTGAAAGATTCTGTTTCTGGAACCATATACAGAGTCCTGGAGTGAGAAATGAACAATTTATTGCTGAGCTTAAATTGAAAGCAGCCAGTTGTGAATTTGGGACTGTAATTAATGACATGATAAGAGATAAAATTGTTTTCAGCATAAAGGAAGAAAGACTGAAAGAAAAGCTCTTGAAAGAAACAGACCTTACACTTGAGAAGGCTGTTGAAATATGCCGGGTTGATGAGATAACAAGAGCTCAGCTGACAACAATGATAACAGCTTTTGAAGGAGTGTGTGAACTACAGGAGGCTCATGGAGATATCGGAGGAACGGCAAGTAAAGATAATGATGGAATTGCAACTCAAGCCTTGGGAGTAAAAGATTTAAGAAACAGAGACAAATGGAACAGTCAAAATAAGTGTGGTTATTGTGGCACAATTCATGAACCTCGGAGATGCTTAGCATTTGGAAAGACTTGTAATAAGTGTGGCAAGAAAAACCATTATGCCAAGTTGTGTAGGACAAAAATGGCTAATCCTGAGAATAGACAAACAAGACAACATATTCATGAGCTGTTTGTAAGTAACCTATTGATAGCAAAATTAGATAAAGGAGTGAACGATACAGGGTGGTATGTTGATATTTCTATAAGAAACTATATAGTAAATTTTAAGCTAGATACTGGGGCTGAAGCAAATGTGTTGCCATTTAAAATATTTTCTAAAATACCTGGGACAAAGCCATTGATTAAGAGCAATGCAGTTCTTGTAGCATATGGTGGGACAAGAATACAACCAATGGGAATAGCTGAGTTTGAATGCAATACAGCAAAAGGGGTGCATAAATTATCATTTTATGTAACAGATTGCTCAACAATTCCATTACTAGGTAGATCAGCTTGTGAGAATTTAGAGCTAGTTCGTCGCATAGACCTCATACATACAGCTGGGTCATTAACACAAGAAAAATTATTCAGTTTATATCCTGAGACTTTTCAAGGTCTGGGTGAATTTCAGGGATGTCATCATATACATATTGATCCGACAGTCGCTCCTGTAGTCCAAGGATGCAGGGGAGTACCTTTTGCAATATATGATAAATTAAAGGATACACTCTGTCAGATGGAAAATACAGGGGTTATAACAAAAGTTGTAGGACCTACAGATTGGGTGAGTAGCCTTGTCATCACTGAAAAAAAGAATGGCACTTTGCGCATATGTCTTGATCCACGAGATTTGAACAAAGCAATTAAAAGACAACATTATACCATCCCAACAGTTGAGGAAGTTCTTAGTCAACTAGCTGGAAAGAAATTGTTTACAATCATAGATGAGAAAGATGGCTATTGGCAGGTAAAATTGGATAAAGCATCATCCAGATTATGTACATTTAATACGCCATGGGGAAGGTATTGTTTCAATCGCTTACCATTCGGGCTTAAATCTGCGAGTGAGGTTTTTCAACAAAAGAATCAAGAAATATTTGGACATATAAAAGGTGTACATATGATAGCAGATGATATGATTATAGCTGCAGAAACAGTGGAACAGCATGATGAAATTTTACATCAGGTTATGAAAACAGCATGTACTAACAACATTAAATTTAACAAAGAAAAGATCCAGTTTAAGGTAGACTCTGTAAAGTACATGGGTCATATAGTCACTGCTGAAGGAGTTAGACCAGATTCTGAGAAAGTGAGGGCTATTCAAGAAATGAAACCGCCCAGTGATAGACAGGGGGTACTTAGATTCTTAGGGTCAGTACAATATTTGGCAAAGTATATTCCACAAGAGGCAGAGCTAACGGCTCCATTGAGAAAATTATTGAAAAAGAATATAATTTTCCAATGGATGCCAGAACATCAAAAAGCTTTTGATGTTATCAAACAAAAGTTATGTAGTACACCTGTACTTCAATATTTTGATGTGACAAAGCCAGTTGTTATTCAGGCAGATGCATCAAAGGATGGCTTAGGAGCATGTCTGCTTCAGGACAATAAACCAGTGTCTTATGCCTCAAGGTCACTTAATTCAGCAGAAAAAAATTATGCACAAATAGAGAAAGAATTGCTTGCGGTTGTATATGCGGTACGAAAGTTTCATCAATATGTATTTGGCAAAACTGTGTTAGTTCAATCTGATCATAAGCCTTTAGAATCCATTTGTAAAAAACCAATAGGCAGTGCTCCTGCTCGGCTGCAACGAATGCTTTTGCAACTTCAAAGGTATCAACTTAATGTTGTATACACACCAGGCAAATTTATGTATCTTGCTGATACCTTGTCAAGAGCCACTGTAGATTCTCCGCTCAGTGAGGAGAACTACATGGGAGATGAGAAAGTAATACATGAGATTAATACCTTAGCGATGCATCCAGACAAGGTTTGTATAATACAAGAGGCAACAAAATGTGATCCCCAACTTAAGATGGTCCAAACATACCTAGACCAAGGATGGCCACAGTATGTAAGAGATGTAAGTCCGATGGCAAAATCTTTCTGGCCAGTTAAAGATCATGTGTGGTGTCAGGATGGAGTTCTTTTTATGGGAGAAAGAATGATTATTCCAACAAGTCAAAGACAAAATGTACTTACACAACTTCATGAGTCCCATCAAGGGATTCAAAGGACAAAAGAAAGAGCAAGGAAGTTAATGTACTGGCCTGGCATGTCAAGAGACATTGAGTTGGTTGTGGGAAGTTGTGGTGTTTGTGCATGTTTTGCTCCAAATAACCAAAAGGAACCACTTAAACCACATGATGTTCCTGAAATACCATGGGAAAAGGTGGGAATAGATATCTTTGAACAGGATAGTTGTCCGTTTCTCTTGATAATTGATTATTTTTCAAAATATCCAGAAATAATAAGTTTACCTGATAAAACTGCAAAAACAGTAATTCTCAGGCTTAAGTCTGTGTTTGCTCGTCATGGAATACCAAGAGTAGTGGTGAGTGACAACATGCCATTTGCTAGTCAAGAATTTAAAACATTTGCTAAAGAATGGGGATTTGAACAATGTTTTAGCAGTCCAGGATATGCACAATCAAATGGAATGGCAGAACGAGCAATTCAGTCTATCAAGCAGCTTATGAACAAAGTAAGGAAGGCTGGTGGCGATTTGTATCTAGCATTGTTGGAATATCGCAACACACCAGTGACAGGGTTGTCATATTCACCTGCACAAATGTTGATGGGCAGGATGTTGAGAAGTAAACTTCCTATAACAACTGATTTATTATGTCCTAGGATTCCTATTAATGTGCACCAAGATCTACAAAGAGTTCAGAAAAAACAAAAACATTTTTATGATCGAACAGCTAGATCGCTTCTACCACTACAAGAGGGAGATGCAGTGTGGATGCAATCTAATGACCACAAGGAGAGATGGCTTCCTGCCATAGTCATAGAAAAATGTAAACAACCACGGTCATATCAAATAAAGACTTTTAATGGTAGGATATATCGGCGTAATAGACGCCAGTTAAGAAAACGGATGCCAGAAATTATTAGTGGTAGAAGTGTAAGGGAAGATGGATTAACTTATGGATATGGTGGGGCTCCTGAGAGTAATGATGAGTTGCAAACATCACCAACAAGAAATCGGCAACCAATATATATAACATCATATGGTAGACAAGTGTTTAGGCCGGAGAGATATACTCCTTGAAAATGAACCTTTGGCTCAAAGATGATAATTAGATTTTTTATGATATGTGTAAGTTAGGCAAGGGGAAATATTGTGTGTTAAATGGGTAATGATTCTCTTTGCATTTGTTGTATTTTCTATTTATGTTTTTAATATTTTGTATAAAATGTAGTATTTACCAAAGTGTATAATTGTTATTTCTTATTTTTGTATGAAAAGGAGATGTGATGTAAGGTACCTTTAAGGCACAGCCCTTAGTGATATCAGCTGCAGTATGTTTATACTATATAAAGGATTGGAAAGCATTGGTTAAGGCCCCTCCTTACTTGACTTGCCTACGGCTGGCTGTGTGCTTGGTTAAATAAACTTATCACTCCTCACATGAGATGGGACTCTGTTTAGATTCTTGTCAGATTGGATTCTGACAGCAGACATTACACTAGAAGAGGAAGAGGTGGAGGAGGAGGGCGGAGGAAGAGACAGAGGAAGAGGCGGAGAAGGAGGCCACACGCAAGTGAAAGAGAAACACGGTGGCGGCGGTAGGACCGGCGACGGGCCGGTTACAAGGCCTCAACAGGCCGGGTTCAGCCCATGGGCCGTATTTTGCTGACCCCTCTCCTACAGTAACTCTGACCCATAATTATAACAATTTTTTTGCAATATATCTGTAATTACCATACCTACTATTAGCTGTTAAAGGGTGTACACACTTTTTTGAGAGACCCTGAATGTATGTGTATGTACATGTGTGTGTGTGTATATATATCTACATCTTTCATCTCTCTTACCAAGACCCAGATACAGAAGAAAAAGCCAGGAAAGGGGGAAGCCAACAGGGAGTAGATACAGGTATCCGTGTTTTTATACACACACACACACACAGACACACGCATAGGCACATGCCCATATATACCCACACATATATATACACACAGACACACACACACATACACACACATATACAAACTATTAGAATCTGGATGGCAAATAACTCACACTACAATAAAAATGACTCCTGAGTGCTTCTTATTAAACATAGTGGAGGGAAAGGAGGAAAGGAGGCATTTAAAATATATTTTATATTCTGTATCAGCTGCTAGAATGGTTTACGCTCAAAAATGGAAAGAAAAAGAAGCACCAACTCTGGATGACTGGCTTACAAAATGCCATGACATGATAGAGTTAGATAAGCTAACAGCATTCTTATCTGATAAACCGAACCAAGACTGGGATAAAACTTAGGATTCATTGTTAAATTTCTGTGACCAGAAATGGCATGTCTAAGTTCTTAAACCCAATAGCGTAGCCGAAGTCAGAATTAGTAAAAAAGAAACGATAGACTATTTTAGGAGCACCCCTTTATTTTTATTATATTATACTGATATTAACAATACAGCATGGTATATAATCACTAGATGTACTGATCTGTGGATGAACCCTAATGTTTTAAATTCAAGAAGAACAAGTTAATTATTTAGAAACATAATTGTTGGGATTAGGAGGGTGGGGAGGGCAGAGAACATTGAACTGGGAATGCTTTAATTCACACACAAATCAACAGTAGAAGGTTTTCACCTCTATTTTTTATGTTTTGCATTCATATTTATGTGTGTATCCTACCAATAAAAAAATTGGGGAAAAAATAGAATATGGATGGGATATACAGTCAAAGGTGAAATGTAGAGATGTATGTCTGAAATTTTCCTCATGAAATCTAGACGAAGAGAGAAATGCAAAGATTCCACCTTCTAGCACTCTGTTTTAATCTATACAAAGCCTTTTTCAACTTGTACACCTTTCTGTCACTGTCTTGTTCAAAACCCAAAGGTTGTTCCATGAACACAGTTTCCTCAAGACATAAGAAAACCTGGTGAAGCGATCCACAATCACCATGAAATATTTGCTGCCCCCTAGTGTCGCAACCATAGGGCCAGAAGTGTCACAATGCACACCCTGAAACGGACGTTTTGCAATAAGTTTGCTACGCTTTGCCACAGGAAAAGCTTTCAACTTTATCCTGCTGCAAATCGAGCATTCTAGGTGACATTTTAAAATGTGGACAAATTTCCTCCAGCTTCACAAGACTCTTAAAATAAATAAATAAATAAATAAATAATTATTATTATTAAAACCAACATGGCCCATTATTCTGTGAAAATGATGAATACAGTTTGAATGCAAAGGCACATTTTGTACAACCATACATTCTGCCTTGTCTGCCATGTAATACATTCTGTCTTTCTTTAAAACTTTTGCACAAACTTCCCCATCTTTGGAAATTATGCATTCATCCCCCACAAACTGCAGTATATACCCTTCTGTGGTCAAAGCACACACACACACACTAACTAAACAGTTTTGTAATTTAGGCACATACAAAACATTATCAAGTTTTACCAAAACCAGGAATGTAGACAGTTCCCATTTCGTGGATTTCTCTTGCTGCCCCATCAGCAAGAGCAGGGGTCGGCATCCTTTCCTTAACTGGGGCCGGGCCCTTCCGGCGGTCTGAGGAGGGGGGAGTGGCGGTGTGCGCGCTCATGCATGCGCACGTGACCCCTGCTGCTGCATGTGCCCCCGCCGCCACCACCACCACTGCTGCCCCATGCATGCACTGCTGCCACTGGTACCTTCGTGCTTGTCACGGCCACCATTTTGTTTGCCAAAATGGTGGCCGCGACTCGATTGCGCATGCGCAGTGGTGGTGGCGGGCGGCGGGTAAGCAGGGGTCCGCGGGCCGGATGCAGCCCACGGGCCGTAGGTTGCCAACCCCTGAGCTCGAGCAACAGAATTCACTGTGGAGGGTTTCTTGTTTCTGAGTAACTCAGGATTGTTTATTAAACTTGCGGTGGCACCAGAATCCAGGATCCAAGCTTGGCTCACCACATGTCTAATCACACTCACAGCCCTGTGTAACACCTGCAGTTCCTTTGTTGCCCCCAAAGTCTCTGGGTTGTTGTTCATTCTTCTTCTTGTCTGCTGCAAATTTCCTTCAGTCCTTCTTTAAATGGCCTGCCTTTTTCCAGTAATAACATATCTTTCTTTTGGAAACAGCTGCCTTCTCTGCCTGCATCTCTCTGGACGCTCCCTCTATAGTATTTGAGGACTTTGAAGCTGCTGACACCTGTTTCTATTGTCCTGCTTCAAATCTCCGGCGTTGGCTTTCTTCAAGAACTCTAGAAGCTACAAGCTCCATAGTATGTTGTGCTTCAGGCACTCCTTGCAAACCATGCAAAATGTTGTCATAACTTGATGAAAGCGAACCCAAAAGAATGTATGCCTTTTGAATTTGAGGAATTTCGACACCTCTCATTTGTACTTGGGTAAATAAGTCCCTCATCACTTCCAGATGCTGTTCTGGAGATTGTCCTTTGTTCATTTTCTGCCCATACAGTCTCTTGCACCAAATCATTTTGGCTAGAGCTAAAGCAGACTGGTGAATGTTCCTCCCAAATGTCCTTAGCCACAGTTTTCTCCCTTACATAATTTAACTGGGCCTCAGAAAGGATGAAGTGGATGGTTGCACAAGCTCTCTCATTCCTTTCTATATCTGCTGGAGTAGGCACCTGTGGGAGACCATCTCGGACTATCGCCCAAAGATTCTCCCTGACAAGTAGGGGCTTAGCATAGAGGCTCCACAATGGATAATTCTGATCTGTCAATTTAGAAAATTTTACTGCTTCCATTGTGACTCACTCTTGTTACACAAAGAGTCTCAAAACAGCTTGCCATCCTCCAGCCTCTTTGAGAAAAAAAACTGTCTCTTGAAATGCTCAGGCCAGAACTCAGTTCTTTAAAAAGCCTTTACATTCAGCCAAACGGCCATGGAGAAAAGCATTGCTCTACTCATGGCTGAAAATCCCAGGAACCATGAAAGCATGCAGACAAAACATGTAGGTCCAAAATTCTAAAAGTAGAGCTTTAAAATAAAAATAAAGAAAAATATACAGTCCACATAAGATCCCATCATGCTGATGTGGTAGAGGCAGAGGAAGGGGCAGAGGAGGAGGAGTCGCGGCTGCCATTTTGGCAAACAAATTGAATGTTGTTTCAGTTTAGTTTTTATTTTAAGCAGGCATTTGTAAATTAGATTTAGGAATGATATGTATTGTATGTTTGTTTACAAAATGATGAATGGAACGTATGATGTAATGTGTATTTTAGATATATTTATGCTTTAATATATATATAAATTTTTTAAAAAGTAGTATAAATCCCAGCTAGCAACCCTTGCCTTTGCCATTGTTTTAAATGAGAGACACAGACACACAAACATATATCTACCAAATATCCAAAAATTAGCACAAATTCCATTGTTTTAAATGAGACACAAACACACATATACACATATATGCTGTAGCAGAAATAAGCTACTGAGGATCTTTTTTAGGGCAGCAGATATCCAAACTTGATTAGAAACCTCTCTGGTTAACTCTGGCGGTTGAAGAGGGCCCCCCTGAGACCATTTAAGCTCATTCCTCCGCCCGTGTTTCTACCTGCAGTGGTGGTTCTTCCCTGAGGACTGTTTTTTGGCGGAGGGAGGGGAAAAGGCCGGGGGGGCTCCCTGGGAAACCTAGAGTTTTGAAAGAGAGCAACTCAAGGGCCCTGATCCAGCCCAGCCCCCTCCTTCTGCCATGCAGGAACTCACCATCAAGCCACCCCCTGAGAGAGACAGAGGGCCTTCCCTCCAGCCTCTGCTTAAAGGCCTCCTTTCAAGGGGCCTCTGCTACTGCTGCCTCTTTTGGGGGAGACCTTGGCCTCCCAGGAGAAGGGAGGCCCTCGTCATTCCTGGGGGGGTCTGGGATGAGAGTAAAAGAGGGGAAACCCCCCCCCCCAAGTCAAGAGATGTTTGTCCCAAACAAAGAACATCCCTCAGAAGAGAGGCTTCAAGAGGGAGAGGTTTTCCCTGGGGAGGGGGCAGGAAATAAATAATAAATAAATAAAATTTATTTATATACCGCCCGGTGGCAGACCAATCTAGGCGGTTTACAATAAAATTTCACACAATCAAATGAAATAACACCCTCCCCCCCCTTAAAATGTAGATTAAACTACATATCATTTAAAAATGGCTGGATAACAACCAACATTAAAACATTAAAACAATGGAGGCCAAAGCCAGGAAGAGGAGGAGGAGGAGGAGGAGGAGGAGGAGGAGGAGGGACCCCCCCCCCTTAGAGGCAGAGGCTCACAGGATCCGGATTAGGGGCTAACCCTCCCCACACACACACACAGACCATTTCCTTCAGAACAACCCTGCGGAGGAGGGCCAGCAGAGGACAAAGGCAAAAGGAGGAGGAGGAAGAGGAGAAAGGACCCCCCAAAAGGCCCTTCTGGGGAGAGAGACAGAGACCTCCTCTTCCTCTGGCAGCCTTAGAGGCCCAAAGGATCCAGATTAGCCCCCCCCCCCATTTACTTCACAACTGGAGCTTCGCAGAGGGAGAAGAAGATGGAAGAAGAGCCAGACACACACACACACACCAGCCTCCCTTTGCAGGCCCCAAAGCTCCAGGGAAGGTCTAGTTCATGCCCTGCCCTAAGAAAGGAGACCTCCCTTCTCTTTGCAGGCCCCATAACCAGAGGGAAGGTCTAGTTCATGTCAGGGATGATGGGAGTTGTAGCTCTTCACCTCTGGCTCTAACTCACCACCTTGTTATGCAGCAGAGCTGACCAGTTTTGATCAGTGGTTAATGCTTTTCTCCAAAGCAGCAGTTTCAGAGAATAGGCTGAAGACCCTGACAAACTCTCCAAGCCTTCTCACCCTTTTTCCTGAGATGTCTCCAAACTTCTCCAGGATTCTGCTGGCTCTTGTATCTTCACTCAAGACACCAGACAACTCAGTAACTGTCTTATATAAAAGATCTACTTTATTCTACTATATACAAAAACTATATGCCCAACAAATCACAATCTCTACACATCTCCTCAACTACCCACAATATCTCCAAACTACTCCACAAAATACATTGGCAAACACTGCAATTATTATAGCCATTGCTAGTCACCACCCACTAGTTAGTTTCCACCCAGTGGGTGTGTACATTCATTTTGATTGGTTCACATAGTTCAACCCATACTTAAGACCAACTCAAGTATTTCATCATTTTACCTTGTACACTTAATTAATCTCAGGTGTTTCCAATATGCGTTCTATAACTCTGTCCTTGGCTCTCAAGACTTCTAAATTACATTAGCTTTTGCACCTGTGTAGCTTCATAATTGCTCTTGCTTAGTCATTGTGACTTTCACATACATATTTTATTTCTATCACTGTATGTCCCATGTTGCATATTCCTTAACAGTTCATGCCCTGCCCTAAGAAAGGAGATTTCCCTTCCCTTTGCAGGTCCCATAGCCGGAGGGAAGGTCTAGCTCATGCCCTCCCCTAGGAAAGAAGCCCCCCTTCTCTTTGCCGGCCCATAGTCAAAGGGAAGGTCTAGTTCATGCCTTCCCCTAGGAAAGAAGTCCCACTTCTCTTTACAGGCCCAATAGCCGGAGGGAAGGTCTAGTTCATGCCCTGCCTCAAAGAAAATAGACCTCTCTTCGCTCTGCAGTCCCCAAAGCTGAAGGGAAGCTCTAGTTCATGCCCTGCCCTAAGAAAGGAGACCTCCCTTCCCTTTGCAGGCCCCATAGCCGGAGGGAAGGTCTAGTTCATGCCCTGCCTCAAGGAAAATAGACCTCTCTTCCCTTTGAAGGCCCCATAGCTCCAGGGAAGATCTAGTTCTTGCCCTCCCACAGGAAAAGAGCTCTCCTTCTCTTTGCTGCTCCATAGTTGGAGTGAAGGTCTAGTTCATGCCTTCCCCCTAGGAAAGAAGCCCCCCTTCCCTTTGCAGGCCCCATAGCCGGAGGGAAGGACTAATTCATGCCTGTCCCCAGGAAAAGAGCCCCCCCTTCACAGGCCCCATAACCAGAGGGAAGCGGGACCACAGAGGATGTGTTTGGGGGGGAGAGAAAAAAAGATCTTCCTGGATTTTGAATTCAGGCCGCAGGGGCAAGGAAGGAAGATCCTCCCCCATTAATAGCTGCAAAGCTTCCCCCTCTGATCAGACCTATTTTGGGAGCAAAGGCCAGCAGAGAGGGGGGCTGGTCTCAGACTGTCCTCCCCTGCAGGGTTGTTGTGAGGAGAAAGGAGGGGCCAGGAGGGGGAGGAGAGGCTCCCCAAAAGAAGAGAGGGATGGAGATGGAAAAGGGGCACAAGGAGGGAAGGATGAGGGGAGAGAGATGAGCTTCTCCTCCCTTCGAAGGTTAAAGTAACAGTGAGGTAAAGGAAGAAGGGAAAGGGGGAAGGATGAGAAGGAGGAACGAAGGAGAGAAAGGGGGAGTGAGAGGTAGACACCCGAAAGGGATGGGAAAGTCATATGGGGATTCTCAGTTGGCCCCCCCAAAGTGTATTGCTCTTTTGTGGGTTTGGGAATTTGTGGTTTTGCTCCGTGGGGAATGCTGCTTCTCCTCAACATGTTGAAGCTATTTTTCTCTTTGTAAGCTGCTAATAGCTATGTATTTTAAACAGAATTTACACTGAATTGTTTTTTACCTTTGCACAATACACTTTTAAAACCAAAGTGCTATTTTGAATTTTGTAAGCCACCTTGGGTCCCCTGGAAGAAGAAAGGCTGAATTGATGAATGGATGGCACTCTCCATCTTGTGTAACCTTAGGGTTCATAAGAGTCCTAGATTTGGAAGAGACCCCCAAGGGCCATCCAGTCTAACCCCTTTCTGCCCTGAAGGAAGAGAGAACCAAAGCCTTCCTGGGAGAGATGGCTGTCCAGCCTCCTCTGAAAGACAGCCTCCGAAGAAGAAGACTCCATTGCCCTCCATGGAGGCAGAAGCAGCGTCTTCATAGAACCATAAAATCCTAGAGTTGGAAGAGAGACCTCAAGGGCCATCTAGTATGACCCCTTCTTCTTCTTCTTCTTCTTCTTCTTCTTCTTCTTCTTCTTCTTCTTTTTCTGCCATGGAGGAAGATACTCCCCAAAGTTCAGCAACCCTTGGCTTTGCCATTTTGTAGAATAAGGACTGCCATCTGACTCTGCCATTGTTTTAATGAGACACACACAAACGTATATTGAAAATATTCAAAAGCAGTATAGATCCCATTGTTTAAAGGAGCTTGTATCCATTGTTCTGATTTCTATTCTCTGGAGCAGCAGAAAACAAGCTTGCTCCCTCCTCAATACGACATCCCTTCAAATATTTAAAGAGGGCTATCATTTTACCTCTTACTCTTCTCTTCTCCAGGCTAAACATACCAGTTCCCTAAGTCGTTCCTCATAGGGCATAGTTTCCAGACCCTTCCCCATTTTAGTCTTCCTCCTCTGGACACGCTCCAGTTTTTCAACATGCTTTTTGAATTATGGTGCCCAGAACTGGAAACAGTGTTATTCCGGGAGGTGGGGGGGCTGATCAACACAGAATACAGTGGCACTATTATTTCCCTTGATCTAGATACTATACTTCTATTGATACAGCCTAAAATTGCATTGATCTTTTTAGCTGCGGCACCACACTGTTGACTCATGTTCAACTTGTGGTCTACTAAGACTTCTAAATCCCTTTTACATGTATAAATCTCATTAAGCCAGGGGTCCCCCATCTTATACCTATGCCTTTCATTTTTTTGCCCTAAGTGCAGTACCTTACATTTCTCTATGTTGAAATTTATTGTGTTAGTTAGGCCCAGCTTTCTAATTGATTAAGGTCATTTTGAATTTTCATCCTGTCTTCTGGGGTATTAGCTATTCTTCCTAATTTGGTGTCATCTGCAAATTTGAGAAGCATGCATCCAAATCATTAATAAAGATGTTGAATAGCACTGTGCCCAGGACAGAACCCCACTGGACACCCCACTGGTCACTTCTCTCCAGGATGATATGGCTTCCCCCCTGTGTGACTCCTTTGATGTTTGTTTAGATATCCACTTCGAATGAATCTCTTTCCACATTCCATGCATTTATATGGCTTCTCCCCCATGTGGGTCCTTTGATGTGAGTTTAAATGTCCACTCCGACTGAAGGTCTTTCCACATTCCATGCATTTATAGGGTTTCTCCCCCGTGTGGATCCTTTGATGTATGTTTAGATCTCCACTCTTAGTGAAGCACTTTCCACATTCCATGCATTTATAGGGCTTCTCCCCTGTGTGTGTCCTTTTATGTTTCTTTAGGCTTCCACTCTCACTGAAACTCTTTCCACATTCCATGCATTTATAGGGCTTCTCCCCTGTGTGTGTCCTTTGATGTTTGTTTAGGTTTGCACTATCACTGAAGCTCTTTCCACATTCCATGCATTTATATGGCTTCTCCCCTGTGTGGGTCCTTTGATGTGAGTTTAGATTTCCACTCTGACTGAAGCTCTTTCCACATTCCATGCATTTATATGGCTTCTCCCCTGTGTGGGTCCTTTGATGTGAGTTCAGACGTCCACTCCGACTGAAGCTCTTTCCACATTCCATGCATTTATACGGCTTCTCCCCCGTGTGGGTCTTTTGATGTTTGTTTAGGCTTCCACCATCACTGAAGCTCTTTCCACATTCCATGCATTTATATGGCTTCTGCCCTGTGTGGGTCGTTTGATGTGAGTTAAGATTTCCACTCTGACTGAAGCTCTTTCCACATTCCATGCATTTATATGGCTTCTCCCCAGTGTGTGTCCTTTGATGTTTGTTTAGGCTTCCACTATCACTGAAGCTCTTTCCACATTCCATGCATTCATATGGCTTCTCCCCTGTGTGGGTCCTTTGATGTGAGTTCAGACGTCCACTCCGACTGAAGCTCTTTCCACATTCCATGCATTTATATGGCTTCTCCCCCGTGTGGGTCCTTTCATGCCTGTTTAATTGTCCACTATCACTGAAGCTCTTTCCACATTCCATGCATTCATATGGCTTCTCCCCCGTATGGGTTTTTTGATGTGAGTTTAGATTTCCACTGTGACTGAAGCTCTTTCCACATTCCATGCATTTATATGGCTTCTCCCCCGTGTGGGTCCTTTGATGTGAGTTTAGATTTTCACTGTGACTGAAGCTCTTTCCACATTCCATGCATTTATAGGGCTTCTCCCCCGTGTGGGTTCTTTGATGTGAGTTTAGATTTCCACTGTGACTGAAGCTCTTTCCACATTCCATGCATTTATATGGCTTCTCCCCCGTGTGGATCCTTTGATGTTTGTTTAGATGTCCACTTTCATTGAAGCTCTTTCCACATTCCATGCATTTATATGGCTTCTCCCCTGTATGAGTCCTCTGATGTGACTTTAGTGTTCCGCTGTGACTGAAGCTCTTTCCACATTCCATGCATTTATAGGGCTTCTCCCCTGTGTGTGTTCTTTGAAGTATAATGCAGGCATCACTATCTCTGAAGCTCCTTCCAGCTTCCATGTATTCATGTGCCTTCACCACTGTGTGGGTCCTTTGATGGGGATGCAGATGTCCGCTAAGTGACTTCTGTAATTTGGGTGGGGGGAATAGGAAATAAATAAATATAACAACAATGACGTAAGCCATTCTGAAAGCTTTTGTGGTTAAGAGCATGGTAGAAATACCTTAAATAAATAAATAAATAAATGATAATGTGGAAAAAGGAAGCCTAATCTAAATGTTGCCCAGGTGAACACTGTCCCTCTCTGATTCTGCCATATTAATTATTACTGCTTTTGCACTTCCTGGTTCACATTACAATTAAGGCAATTAGAAAACAGTCACTTTATCCTGAGTCCGAGGCCAGGTGGCCTCTCCTCAGTGTACACTGTACCAGCTTTGCTGTCCTGCTGCTCTAGGGTTGGAATTTCTAACTCTTGGAAGAGTTCAGCATTCTCTCTTCCCCTCCTCAGATAGATAGGGTTTTCCTGCATGCAAACTCTGCTCTCTCCCTTCCTCATTTAAATATCCCATTTGCTCCTTCTGAATCACAAGGCAATACTTTTGCAAATTGGTTAACTAACTATATGATTCAGGTCACTCCCCCTTTTGGGAAGCTCCGTCGCTTAAAAGATTTTTCACTTGCCCTGTTGGGTCCTCCATCTTCCTCCTCTCTCAATTATTTTTGGGAAAATCGTGAGATAAAGATAAAGAATCTTTACCTGAATTACATATTCCTTAGCTAGATAAGTCAAAGAGTGGCCTCAAAGGCCTGGAAAGGGACCAGAACATGATGCCCAAATATCCTCACTGCAAAGCAGGACAAGGTGTCACAAAACATAGGACATTAATAAAAATGGAGGACATCCCAAAATAAAACCTCGAAACACTCATATCAACATAAACTCACACTTCTGAGTCTTGCTCAACATGGAGGACACTCTGGAATTCATCCTGGGCAGAAAATAAAACCTAGAAACATTCATATCAATATAAAAACATGCTTATTGGTGCTCAAAATGGAGGACATTTTGGGAAATCCTCCTGGGCAGAAAACAAAAGCCAAAATCCTTCACATAAATAGACTTTAAAAATGGAGGTCATTTTGGGAAATCCTCCTGGGCAGAAAACAAAAGCCAAATAGAGGACACTTTGGAATTCCTCCTGGACAGAAATTAAAGCTAAAATTACTCGCATAAACAGACTTTTAAAATAGAGGACACTTTGGAATTCCTCCTAGACAGAAAACTAAAGCTAAAATCACTCACATAAACAGACTCTTAAAATAGAGGACACTTTGGAATTTCTCCTGGACAGAAATTAAAGCTAAAATCACTCACATAAATAGACTTTTAAAATAGAGGACAATTTGGAATTCCTCCTGGACAGAAATTAAAGCTAAAATCACTCACATAAATATACTTAAAAATAGAGGACACTTTGGAATTCCTCCTGGACGGAAATTAAAGCTAAAATTACTCACATAAACAGACATTTTGGAATTCCTCCTGGACAGATAATAAAAGCTAAAATTACTCACATAAACAGACTTTTAAAATAGAGGACACCCCGCCCCTGAACCAACCTCTGTCCTCCTCCCTCTGGCTCTGGCTCTCTATCCTTCCTTGCGCGCTCCCTTCCCACTCTTCTTATGCGGAGGAGGAAGAGGTGGAGAGGAAGAGGTGGAGAGGAGGAGGAGGGCAGAGGAAGAGGCGGAGGGCGGAAGAGGAGGAGGAGGGCGGAGGAAGAGGCGGAGGGCAGAGGCAGAGGGCGGGAGAGGAAGAGAAGGGCGGAGGAAGAGGTGGAGGAGCAGGAGGGCTGAGGGCAGAGGAGGGTGGAGGAAGAAGCAGAGGAAGAGGTGGAGGGCAAATGAGGAGGAGGAGGAGGAGGGTGGAGGAGGGCAGAGGAAGAGGCAGAGGGCGGAGGAGGAGGAGGGCGGAGGAAGAGGCAAAGGAAGAGGCGGAGGGCAGAGGAGGAGGAGAGTGAAAGAAGAGGCAGAGGAAGAGGTGGAGTGTGGAGGAGGAGAGCAGAGGAAGAGGCAGAGAAAGGCAGAGGGTGTAGGAGGGTAGAGGGAGAGGGAGAGGAAGAGGCGGAGGGCAGAGGAAGCAGAGGACGGAGGAGAAGGGCGAAGGAGGAAGAGGCAGAGGAGGAGGCGGAAGCAGAGGAAGAGGAGGCTGCACACACACCAGAGAGAAAGCCGGCAGCGGTGGCGGCAGGACCAGCCACGGGCCAGTTACAAGGCCTCAATGGGCCAGGTTCAGCCCGCAGGCCATAGTTTGCTGACCCCTGCCCTACAGTAACTCTGACCCATAATTATAACAATTATTTTGCAATATATGTGTAATTACCATACCTACTATTAGCTGTTGAAGGGTGTACACACTTTTTTGGGAGATCCTGAGTGTATGCGTATGTACAGGTGTGTGTGTTTGTGTGTGTATATATCTACATCTTTTATCTCTCTCACCAAGACCCAGATACAGAAGAAAAAGTCAGGAAAGGGGCAAGCCAACAGGGAGTAGATGCAGGTGTCAGTAAATGTTTATATATATATACATACGCACACACAAACATACATATACACACACCCATACATACACACAGACACACGCGTAGGCACATACCCATAATTACCCCCCCCCATATATATATATATATATATATATATATACACAGAGACACACACATGTACACACACATATACACACTATTAGAATATGGATAGGATATTCGGTCAAAGGTGAAATGTAGAGATGTGTGTCTGAAAATTTCCTCATGAGAACAACATCTAGGCAAACAAAAACAACTCGGTCCAGATGGCCAGAGAGTCAAAACATCAGAAGTTTTCTAGCTGGATATCTAAAACATCTGGCTCCAAAAATTATTAATTTAAAAACTCTCCCAAAGGTTTGGTCCGATCATAATCTGGTTGTAATGGAATTATTTTGCAATATATGTGTAAGAATCATGTAATTGGAGACTTAATTTAAGCATATTGAATGTTCAAAAAACAGGAGAGGAAGTCAAGAAACAGACTGAAAACTATTTCGCAGAAAATACGAATAGATAATGCCCTCCTCACATAGTTTGGGACACCTGTAAAGCCATTATTAGAGGCTATCTAATTCAAAAAGTTACAATTTGGAATAAAAAAAAGACAAGAAAAGGAAATATCATTATATAAAGAACTTAGTAGATTAGGACTTCCGGCGGGGACGGCATGGTGATCGGTCTGCAGTGAGGGATTCTCCGCGGGGAAGGGATCGCCACAGCGGGGAAGAGGGGATTTTAAGAATCCCCAATAACATCCTTGGGAAAGGATCCAAATTGGGGCTCGCTAGATCCAGACCGACAGCCAAGATCGTGGTGGATCGAGGCAGAGGACTGGATTTTATGAGCAGCCAGACCCACTCTGGTTGCCTTTGCTATTAGCCCTGCCACCCGCTCTTTTAAACTTTTTTTGGAGGGATAAAACTTCAAAAGGACATCGGAGAAAGTAAGTGCATACAAGCCTTTTCTGTTCAAGGACCACTTAAATCAGAAGGCAGCAGCTTTAATTGTGGAAATTCGGCTATTTTGTAACTTTGTTACATTGATATCCAGCCCCTATTAACATCAGAGGAGGGCTGTAAGTGAAAGTGGAGCCAGCGGATATAATTAATTAAATGGCACGGGACTCTTTTTAAAAGTAGCAGAAGCAATAAGTCTCGGTTTCAAAGCAGAAAGTATGCTTTAGAGAACTTAAATTATTAATATTAACTTTGATTTGGTAAGATAAATAAAAAATACCCTTCCTGCATGGACAATTAACTAATTATTTATTTAATTAATTAATAAAAAGGCGAGAAGAAGGCAAGATGGCGAATGCCTGGATATATCTGGAGAAAGGAGTGCTTTGAGAACTTCTTGCTTTTGTTTTTATAGACAGGAAGGGAAGGAAGGAAACCCCAAATTAAAGGGGGAAAAGAATAAAAATAAAATACAATAAATAAGCTTGCTTTGAAAAAGAAGAACCAGAAGCAGAACCAGAAGGAGGTATTAGGAAAAGAGCAATTGTTAAAAGAGACAGACATAACAAATTACTGGACATAGTTATTTTTGGAAGCGGTCCGTCTTGAGGCCAAAGAAGATGTGCGAGGGTAATAAATTCCACCACTTTTCTCTTTTTGTATGTTTTATATTTGGAAGAGGCAAAGCAAGGAACAGAGGCTAATTATAGTTTTAAAGCTTTTTGAAGTGGGAAGCAATAAGAAAGTCTCGGTTTGGAGGAGGAAAAAATCCCAGCAGTGAGAGATACAAGAGAGAGATTGCGACGGAAAGAGGACAGGAGGAGGAGACAACATATGTTTGGAAATTAAAGAATAACAATAATAAGGAATAATAAGAATAACAAGAAAGAATTCGACGGAAGGAGGACGGGGGACGGGAACAACAGAGAAAAGACCCCAGCAGTGAAAAATTTTAAGAGAAAGATTGCAACGGAAGGAGGATGGGAGGAGGGGTCGACAGAAGTTCTGAAACACTTTGGAAGGAGACATTGTTAAAAGGAAGATAAGAACGTGTTTAAGAGAAGGAAGAAAACAATCTTGGGAAGCAGAAGAATTAATTAATTAATTTAGAAAGCGTATAAATGACTTATAGATAAGAGTATATTTGGTGGGCTCGAGTTGGAGCTTATAGTTGTTGAAATCAGACAATTTATAGACAATATTATTGACCTTCCTTCAGTTATTTTTTTTATATATAAATTATATAGAAAGTATATTACATTAAAACTTTGGGAATTTATATAAAACTTTTTTAGAAGAAATAAGAGGCATTTACATATATATAAATATATAAATTCTTTTTAATTTTATTTTTTATCTTATTAACTTTTCAACTTAGTTATAATATTACAAAATTTGGTAGAGATAGTTTTACTTTAAGAATATACATTAAGTTATATTAAGCAAAAATAGAAGTATAACTAAATTAGGTATAAATAAGTAAGATAAAAGTAAGCTATTGTGGTCTATACTTTGTTAAATAAGTAATTTGTTTCTTTATTTGATTGTACTAAGTATATTATATATTGCTGTGCTTTTGATAAAATGGCTTCAGGAGCAAAAAAGCCACACACCCCCAACAAGCAACACCCAAAGGAGAACATCAATAGATACAACTGGAAAACCTGATCAAATGCAGTCATTGTTGGAGGCTTTTCAGAAAATGAGAGAGGAAGTCAGAGCGGAAATAAACTAGAGAGGAATTACACAAGGAATTATCGGAATTTGGAACTAAACTGAATAAAATAGCAGATGAAATAGAAGGAATTAAAGGTGATGTGGAACAATTAAAAGAAACGTCTAAAGAATTAAAGAACACAACAGCAGAATTGATGGAACAATAAAAGAAAGTAATATTAATTTGTTACAAGAGGTCCGTCATAGGGAAAAGAGCCTTAAGCTTAGAGATGCACCAGAATCCATAAACAAAGATTTATTTGAAGTAATAACCACAGCCCTTGCAGAGCTCACTGAGATAACCCAAGAGGAAATAAGGAGAGAAACAGACACAATATTTCGAGTAAACTCTAAAACAGCAAAAGAAAAGAACATGCCTAGGGACTTAATTATAACATTCACCAGGATAAGAACAAAAGAACTAATATTGCAAGCTAGTTATAATAAAGAATTCTGGATAGAAGGGAAATTAGTTAAAATTTACAAGGATGTACCAATGGCCATACTTCGAAGACGTCAAGAATATAAATTCTTAACGCAGAAGCTGGTGAAAAGAGGAATACGATTTGCGTGGGACAGGAATGAAGGTTTGTCCTTGACATATAGGAAAGGCGCTACAGAATTAACTCAATAGAAAAAGCTAGAGAATTTTTGAAGAAATTAAAATCGAAGAAACAAGAACAAGGTGGAGACTTGAATGAATCATCGCAAGAAGGAAGGATGAAGACCAGACATAGAACAAAACTGGAAAGCCAACAGGAATCGGAGGAAAAATTGCAGGAACAGTGGGCATGCGCGTTATATACTGAAGAGGAATTACAAGGAAAAATGGATAGTGACACAAGTGAAGAAGAGGAAATGTTGGACAGAGGACAGGTTGATGACAACGAGGAGGAAGGACAATTTCAGGATTCAGCTGGAATTTAAAATAGTATTATTTAAATTTATAAAACGCAAACAGACATGGCTATGAAGATTATTTCATGGAACATAAAAGGACTGAACTCAAAACATAAAAGGAGCAAAACATTTCATTTATTACAAAAACAGAGGCCGCAAATTATTTGTTTACAAGAAATTAAAATTAGAAGAAATGAGACAAAATATTTAGAAAATAAGAAATTAGGACAGATGTTTACATCTACAAATGAGAAAAGGAAAGCTGGAATTGTACTATATGTTCAAAAAAGTTATAAAGCGACTGAACTATTTAAAGATCAAAAAGGACATTACTTAGGGGTGGAAGTACAGACAGAGGAAGGGAAATACCTTTTAGTATGTATATACAGCCCCAAAGAAAGGCAAACTTCCTTTTATACAAATTTAAAAGATGAAATTTTAAAAGTACATCAAGACGAACATAATTTGATTTTACTTGGAGATGGGAATGGGGTAATAAACCCCAAGACGGACAGGACCTCAAAAAAGAAAATTAAACAGAACCAAGGGAAACTCCCGACATCCTTTTTTGATTTAGTGGAGCAACTAAACTTAACTGATGTATGGACTGATTTATACTCGCAAAGTAAAGGATACACTTTTTTCTCAGAATCTCATATATCACATTCACGAATTGATATGTTTCTTATTTCTATCAATATGAAGACTAAAATAAAAGAGATGGAAATCTTACCAAGAACAATATCAGATCATAACGCAATCATATTAACCTTAAACAAAGTGCTGAAGAAAATGGAATGGAAGCTAAATGATTATCTTTTAAATGATAAAAAATTTGTTGCAAAATTGAAGACAAGCATCAGAGAATATTTTGAGATTAATAATAAAACATTGATCAAAGCAAAAACAATCTGGGATGCCAGTAAAGCAATAATACGAGGAATATTAATCTCAAGAGCTGCCGAGCTGAAAAGACAAAGAGAACATGAATTTAAATCAATGGAAGGCAAAATTAAACAGATTGAGGAAGAACTAATAGAAGACCCCACTAATGATAAGAAAGACAAACAATTGAAATATTTAAGGAATCAATTAGATAAGAGATTATCAGAAGAAATTGCTAAAAAGATGAAATTCATACGACAAAACCATTTTGAATTTGCAAATAAATCTGGCAAATGGTTAGCTTATAGGTTAAAAAAAGAAAAGGAAAAGAGACTAATCACAAAAATACAGGATGACAATAAGGTAGTCCATACTCAGCAAGAAATTCAGGATATTTTCTACAATTATTTTACAGAGCTATATGGGAAAGATGACATAGACTCTTTTGAAATTCAAAAGTACATAAATAAACAAGATATACCAGAAATAACAGATGATCAAAGGGAAAGACTGAATGAGGACTTTACTGAAGAAGAGGTGGAACAAGCAATAAAAAAGCTGAAATTGGATAAGGCCCCAGGACCAGATGGATACACGGCTGTTTATTACAAAACATTTATAGAGGAATTGAAAAAACCATTGTGTTACACATTTAATTGGATAACAAAAGAAAGAATCCCTGACACCTGGAAAAATGCGAACATAATATTGATTCATAAAGAGGGAAGAGATGAAATGCGAACCAAGAATTATAGACCAATATCTCTCCTAAATACAGACTATAAAATATTTGCATTAATAATGGCAGAACAGTTAAAAAAAATACTTTTACAAATAATTAAAAAAGAACAATCGGGATTTTTACCTCAAAGATATTTAAAGGATAATATAAGAACAATAATAGACATAATTGAATATTATGAAAAAATAATGATAAAAAATTGGGACTTATATTTTTAGATGCAGAAAAAGCATTTGATAATGTGAATTGGACTTTTATGATAAAAATATGTGAAAAAATGAGGATAGGAGCAAATTTCTGTAATTGGATTAAAGAAATATATAGTAAGCAAACAGCAAGTCTAGTGATAAATGGAAATAAATCACAAAACATTAATATTTGCAAAGGTACACATCAGGGATGTCCACTATCACCTCTTCTCTTTATAGTGGTGTTGGAGATATTACTAAACCAGATAAGGGAAAACCTAAATATTAGAGGAATGAAGATTAAAGGAAGAGAATACAAGCTACGTGCTTTTGCCGATGATGTTGTATTGATATCGGAGGACCCAACAGAAAATGTAAAGGAAATGCTCAGAATTATAGAAGATTTTGGGGAAAAGGCCGGATTTAAAATAAACTATGGCAAAACAGTAATAATCACCAAAAACATGACTAAAAAAGAAGAAACAGAACTAGCTGAAAAAACGCATTGTAAGGTCGTAAATAAAACCAAATATTTGGGGATATGAATATCTAAAAGGAATGTAGATCTATTTGAAAATAATTACAAACCAAAATGGAGAGAAATCAAGAAAGATATGACAAATTGGAGTAAAATCCAATTATCACTAACTGGAAGAACTGAGATGATAAAAATGATGATTTTACCCAAACTTAATTTTTTATTTCAGAATATCCCAATAATACATAATAGACACATTTTTCAAGAGTGGCAAAAAGATTTGAGAGAATTTATTTGGAAAAATAAAAAAGCGAGAATCAATTGGACAACAATGACAAGACATAGTAAAGATGGAGGGAGGAACGTACCAGACTTGGAACTCTATCATAAAGCTAATGTTTTAGACTGGTTATCCGAATGGGTAATATTAGAAGACCAGGATATATTGAACTTGGAGGAATTCAACAACATATTCGGATGGCATGGATATCTATGTTATGACAAAGATAGAGTTCATAAAGAGTTTCAGCATCACGTAATTAGAAGAAGTCTACTTAAAACTTGGAAAGAAGTTAAAAAAACAATATACACCAATATACCTTTATGGACTTCACCACACAAAGCTTTTTTCGAGAGATGGACAGCTGTTCAAATTTGGTAAAAATATAGAGAGATATTGGAGAAGACTGGAAATCAATTGGAATTAAAAGCTATGTCAGAGATTCAACATTTAGACGACAAAATGCATATACCCAAATAAAGGAAAGATTTAAAATCGATACTAAGCTACAAAGGATGGAAGAAGATTTGAAAGATATAGACAAAATTTGGATGGGGACAAGAAAGAAGAGAGTAAGTAAATCATACAAAATGTTAATGTATCAAAAGCAAAAAAAAGAAATAATATCAGATAACATGATTATGTGGGCATCAGACATTGGCAGGACAATTATGGTAGACCATTGGGAGAAAGCTAGGAAAATGACAAGAAAATTCACCCGTTCTCATGAGAGAGAACCAATGGAAAATGGAGCAAAGATGGTACTTTACTCCAGCTAGAATGGCAAAAATCTATAGATTACAAACAAATGAATGTTGGAAATGTAAACGTAATGTTGGATCCTGGTACCATGTTTGGTGGAGATGCCCAAAAATGAAAATGTACTGGGAAAAAATACATATGGTGATAGAAGATATACTGAAAAATAGATTTAAATTATATCCAGAACTGTACTTACTAAACACGATGCATAGGTTAGAATCGGATATAATTAGAAAATATTGGAGAATAATACTTTATATGATCTCGGCAGCAAGAATATTAATTGCCTCCAAATGGAAAAATGAGACAATACCATCAGTGGATGAATGGCTATTGAAACTGTCAGAAATGAAGGAAATGGACAAATTGACAAGACTATTGAATAATGAGGATGCGGAATTGGTTGAGGGCTCCAGTGGAAGAATATCTAAATAGAAAATGGGAATAAAGCAGCAAAGTAATTATAGAGATTATGTAATAAAATGGATCTGAGATGTTAAATAATAGAAGCAAGAGATACCGGAACAATGTATGTGAAATGTGGAAAAAATGCACTTATTTTCAAAGAACTATTGAGAAGTTGAATTATGGCTAGACGTACTGTAAAAATGACAAAAGAATATATTTTAATTGCATTTTTTTATGTTTTTAAAATAAAAAATTAAATAATTAAAAAAAATGGCGGCCAGGCTTTTGTCAGGAGCATCTAGGAGGGACCACATTACTCCAGTTTTGAGGTCCCTCCACTGGAGCGGAGAGCGCGGGGATGATTATATAGGAAGAGGCAGTCTCTGAGATAGCTTGGACCCAAGCCATTTAATAATAATAATAATAAATTTTATTTATAACCCGCCTCTCTGCATCGCAATTGAGGCGGGGAACAGCAATAATAAAAACAGAACAATAAATAAACATATAGTAGCAGCATCAGGGAGGGGCAGATAAAACCATCCCTTCGAGCCAGAGCGTTATTCCGGGAAGGCCTGCCGGAAGAGATCCGTCTTTACTACCTTTTTAAAAGCAGCAAGAGTAGTAATGAGACGGACCTCGTCCGGCAGGCCATTCCAAAGTCTGGGAGCAGTTGCGGAGAAAGCCCTCTGGGAGGTCTGAGACAGTCTAGTTTTTATTAGCTGTAACAGATTCCTCCCAGAGGACCGCAGGGCGCTGGGGGGATCATATGGGGAGAGGCGGTCCCGAAGATAAGATGGACCCAAGCCATGTAGGGCTTTAAAGGTCAAAACCAACACCTTGTACTGCGCCCAGAAACTAATTGGCAGCCAGTGGAGGGATTTAAGCACTGGTGTTATGTGCTCCCTCCTGGATGTACCTGTAATTAGTCTGGCTGCCATGTTCTGTACCAGTTGCAGTTTCCGGGTTAGGCACAAGGGTAGCCCCATGTAGAGAGCATTACAATAATCCAGACGTGAGGTCACCAGAGCATGTACCACAGTTTCCAGGTCCCTCATGTCCAGATAAGGGCGCAGTTGGCATATCAGCCGAAGCTGATAGCAAGCACTCCTGACCACCGCATTCACCTGACTAGTCATGTGAAGCGACAAATCAAGGAGCAACCCCAAACTGCGAACACAGTCCTTAGAGGAGAGTGTGACTCCATCCAGGACTGGAGACTGTATTCCCAAATCTGGTTTCGGGCCTGTGACCATGAGTACCGCCATCTGAAGTCCGAGTCGGTGATCTGGTCATGGAGAGGTATATCTGGGTGTCATCAGCGTACTGAAGACACCGTGCTCCATGCCTCCGAATGATCTCCCCCAGCGGCTTCATATATATATTGAACAACACCGGGGACAGGATGGCGCCCTGAGGGACACCACAATTAAGCTCTATTTTGGATGAGCAACTGTACTCGAGCCTCACCCTCTGGGATCTACCCGAGAGGAAGGAACGGAACCACTGCAAAGCAGTGCCTCCAATTCCTAACTCTCTCAGGCGATCCAAAAGGATGGTATGATCTATCGTATCAAAGGCTGCAGAGAGATCCAGGAGCACCAGCAGGGTCACACAACCCCTGTTGATACTCAGGGGAGGTCATCGGTCAGAGCAACCATGGCAGTCTCCACTCCAAATCCTGTTCTGAAGCCAGTTTGAAATAGATCAAGATAATCGGTTTCATCCAAGACTGCCTGGAGTTGGGAAGCAACTGCCCTCTCGATCACCTTGCTAAGAAAAGGAAGCAAGGAGACTAGTCTGTAGTTGTTTCAATCCAGGGGGTCCAGGGAAGGTTTTTTCAGGAGTGGCCTAACTGCCGCCTCCTTTAAACAAGATGGTACATTGCCTTCCCTGAATGGCGCATTGATTGTGTCCCGAAGGAACACCTTCAACGCGTCCCCCCCCCGGACGACCAGCCAAGATGGACAAGGATCGAGGGGGCAAGTCGTCTTCCTCACCCTACCAAGCAGCTTGTCCACGTCATCAGTACTCACAGATTGTAATTGATCCAGTAAAATGCCATCAACGGAGTTGCTGGACGCCTCGTCTACGGATTCTGCTTGAATATTGGCATCTAAGTCGGCCCTTATCCAAGAGATTTTATCTGCGAAGTAGATATTAAATGCCTCACAGCAGGCTGTTGTTGGGTTAAGTAGGGGGCATGGCACAGGGGAAACCTTTGCCAACTCTCCCACCACCCTAAACAGCTCTGCCGGGCGAGACTCCACAGATGCAATGCGTGCAGCGCAGAATGATTTCTGCGCTGCACGTAAAACCTCTCTATAGGAGTCAAGATGACTCCTAAGCCGAGTTCTGTCGGATAAAAGCCGAGTCTTTCACCACTCGCGCTCCAGTCGTTGTCCAACCCGCTTCATCCGTCTAAGATCTTCTGAATACCAAGGTTTACGGTTCGAAGCGGGTCGGAAAGGACGCTTGGGAGCGATTGTGTCGATAGCCCTGGCGAGGTCGGTATTCCAAGTATTCACCAAGGTTTCAACAAAATCGTCGACGTTGCCAACCATTAAACCCTCCAAGGCTTTCTGGAAACCAATGGGTTCCATTAGCCTTTGAGGGTGGACCAATCTAATGGGTCCACCACCCCCGGGGGAATAGGATGTCGCCTTGACTTCTGCCCTGATCAGGAAATGATCCGTCCATGACAAGGGGGAGGTTCCCTTGACCTCCACCCACGGATATCCCTGCTCCGTACTAAAGACCGCATCGAGGGTAGAGAATTGAGTTTTGTAGTTTAGAGGAATACAATCTGAAAATAATCTGATATTTATAGAGATTTTGGAAGAGGAATATCATCATTTGTATTGAGTGAATTATTAAGTACTTTTTCTCCTTCCCCCCTCCCCTTTCTTTCTGTTTCCTTTACGTTATAGAATAATCCGGCATTTGCTAATTGGGAAACAAACAGCAAATAGCATACACCGAATAACTGTAAAACTCTTCTGTATAAATTGGGACATAAATTAAATCAGTGGCTAGATTATGATGTCTAGAAGTCAAATAGCTAAAATACAAACCTCTACCCAGCTGCCTAGATGTTCCTCATTTGACCGAACAGAAAAAAAACAGATTCGAATACAAACCTATTAGATGAAATTCGAAAATGTATTAGGCAGGAAATGCACGAAGTGAAAGCTGAGATCCGCCTAGAAATTAGGACAGATTTGCAAGAAATAAACCAAAGTATAAACCAAAGAGGTCAGTTTCGGCCAGGACAAGGGAGGAGAAGGGGCTCTCCAGGCCAGTTTCTGAAAGAAAGAGAAGGAGGCTTTTCAGGCAGTTTTTGCCAGGAAAAGAGAAGGAGAAGAAGGATTTCCAGGGCAGTTGCTTCTAGGAAAGAGGAAGAATTATATAACCACTACTAATTGTAGAAAAGTTTTGGTCATTAGCAGACTTCAACACTGGTGTTAGCAAGGGATTTTCTTGGAGAAGGGATGCCATAGTCCTCTTTCAGGTACTAATTAAGACTTAGTATGGATACTGAAGGAACTGCTGCCGTCACCTGCAATACCTGTGGTATGTTTGTCTTCTTACCTACAGAGGTGGGGAACTACACCTGCTCCAAGTGCAAGTTGGTAGCTCTCTTGGAGGAGAAAGTACAGCAGCTGGAGGCACGGGTAGCTACACTTCAGCACATTAGGGAGCAAGAGGCTTTTCTAGACAGAACGGAATGAACGGTCTTGGACGAGGACCACACAGAGGAAGTTGCTGGGGAAGAGAAGGTCACACCACATACACAGGACATAGACAGCTGGAGGAATGTCACACGTAGAAGTAGGGGGACCAGAGCTCGTTCTGGGAGTTTGCAGCTACAGAATCATTTTCAAGCTCTTTCCCTTACCAAGGAGGACGAGGAAGAGCAGCCACAAGACGTGTGGTTGTGGTGGGGGACTCCTTGCTGAGAGGGACAGAAGCAGTGATTTGTGGGCCTGACAAGATGTCTCGGGAGGTATGTTGTCTCCCTGGGGCAAAGATCCGAGATGTGACAGAGAGGCTGACAAGACTGGTAAGGCCTACCGACCAATACCCCTTCCTTTTGGTCCACGTGGGAACGAACGACACAGCAAGACACAGCCTTCAAAACATCAAAAGGGATTACGAGGCTCTAGGAAAGAAGCTGAAAGAAATGGAGGCACAGATAGTCATCTCGTCTCTACTGCCAGTTGAAGGGCATGGTCCAGGAAGAGAGAGGAAAATAGCAGATGTCAACAATTGGCTCCGCAGATGGTGTCGTCGAGAACGATTTGGATTCTTAGATCATGGGCTGCAGTTCCATGAGGGCGGACTCCTGGCAAGGGATGGGCTGCATCTCACACCAGTTGGAAGAAACGTTTTTGCCAACAGTCTGAAGAATTTGATCAGGAGGGCTTTAAACTGAGTTGTGTGGGAAGGGAGACAGTTCTTAACCTCTCTAGCAAGCCTGATTTCATTCTGCGCTTTAGCTTTTCTGACTTTACCCCTACATGTGCTAGCTATTTGTTTGAATTCCTCTTTGGTGATTTCCCCATTTTTCCATTTCTTATACATGTTCCGTTTAAAGCATAGTTCAGTTGCAAGTTCCTTAGTCATCCATCCTGGTTTCTTGAGACACCTCCCATTTTTCCTCCTCGTTGGCACGGTTTGAAATTGTGCCTTCAGTATCTCCCATTTGAGAAACTCCCATCCTTCTTGAACTCCCTTCTCTTTTAGTATTCCTGTCCATGGGATCACCCCCAGTATTTCTCTACGTTTAGTAAAATCAGCTTTCCTAAAGTCTAGAATGCGTGTCTGACTATGCCTGGCTTCTCCTTTCCACTGTATAATAAACTCGAGGAGGACATGACCACTCCCGCCTAAGGATCCAACCACTTGCACCCCATTAACTAGGTCTTCCCTGTTAGTTAGGATCAGATCCAAAATAGCTGACTCCCTCGTTGCCTCTTCCACCTTTTGAACAATGAAATTGTCTTCGAGGCAAGTGAGGAATTTGCTAGACCTTGAGGATTTTGCCGAGTTTGACTTCTAGCAAATATCCGGATAGTTGAAGTCACCCATCACTACTATATTTCTCCTTTCTGAGTGTGTGGTCATCTGTTCTAGAAAGAATTCATCCAATTCTTCTGCTTGAGTTGGGGGTCTGTAGTAGACTCCCACACTAACATCCCTGTTGTTTCCTTCCCCTTTAATTTTTATCCAGATGCTCTCCACTTGGCTTCCAGGATTGATGTCCTGGATTTCTTCACTGGTGTAAATATCCCTGACATATAATGCTATTCCTCCTCCTCTCCTGTTTGGCCTGTTTCTCTTGAAGAGCTTATACCCCTTTATTTCTACATTCCAGTCATGAGACTCATTCCACCAGGTTTCAGTGATGCCTATTATATCATATTTGCTTTCTTGTGCTAGGAGTTCAAGTTCATCTTGCTTATTTCCCATGCTCTGTGCATTAGTGTAGAGACATCTAAGACCATGTGTCCCCTTTACTTGCTGCCTGTGCACGTTTTTTTGCCTCCCACTGTTGGGTCCCTGTACTGTTTGCCTTGTTTCCTCTATGACAGTTTGACTATTTTCTCCAGTCCTTTTGTCTTCCAGGACGTTGTCTCCCTTCCCCACACAGTTCAGTTTAAAGCCCTCCTGATCAAATTCTTGAGACCATTGGCAAAAACATTTCTTCCAACTGGTGTTAGATGCAGCCCATCCCTTGCCAGGAGTCCGTCCTCATGGAACCGCAGCCCATGATCCAAGAATCCAAATCGTTCTCGACGACACCATCTGCGGAGCCAATTGTTGACATCTGCTATCTTCCTCTCTCTTCCTGGACCATGCCCTTGAACTAGCAGAAGAGACGAGATGACAATCTGTGCCTCCATTTCTTTCAGCCTCTTACCTAGAGCCTCGTAATCCCTTTTGATATTCTGAAGGCTGTGTCTTGCTGTGTCGTTCGTTCCCACATGGACCAAAAGGAAGAGGTATTGGTCAGTAGGCCTACCAGTCTTGTCAGCCTTTCAGTCACATCTCGGATCTTTGCCCCAGGGAGACAACACACTTCCCGAGACATCTTGTCAGGCCCACAAATCACTGCTTCTGTCCCCCTCAGCAAGGAGTCCCCCACCATGACCACACGCCTCCTCCGAGGCTTAGAAGCGACTGTTCCCTGTGGTGGAACTCCCAGGGTCCCCTGCTCTGTCTCTGAAATCTGTCCTTGCTGCTCTTCTTCGTCCTCCTTGCTAAGAGTAAGAGCTTGAAATCGATTCTGTAGCCGCAAACTCCCAGAACGATCCTTGGTCTCCTTACTTCTGCGTGTGACCTTCCTCCAGCTTTCTACCTACTGTGTGTGTGATGTGACCTCTTCCCCATCAACTTCCTCTGTGTGTTCCCCATCCAAGACCGTTTGTTCTGTTCTGTCAAGGAAGGCCTCTTGCTCCCTAATATGTTGAAGTGCAGCTACCCGCGCCTCCAGCTGCTGTACTTTGTCCTCCAAGAGGGCTACCAACTTGCACTTGGAGCATGTGTAGTGCCCCACATCTGTAGGTAAGAATACAAACATACCACAGGTATTGCAGGTGACGGCTGCTGTTCCTTCAGTGCCCATACTAAGTCTTAATTAGTACCTGAAAGAGGACTACGGCTTTCCTCCTTAAAATCCCTTGCTAACACCAGTGTTGAAGTCTGCTGGTGAATGGAACTTTTCTACAATCAGTACTGGTTAAAAAAACTGGCAGCAGTTGTATAGAGCTAACTGCCTAGCCCACCCCCTATTGACTTGCAAATGCCACTCAACAAAGCCCCACCCGCTGAGTCACAGTCACACTCTCCCCAAGAGTTTTTTTTTTTTTTAAGAATTTAAAAACTTACCCTCTCAAGATGGCTGTCTGGAAACTGCTTTCTTCCCCTTTCCTAGCAGGAACTGGCCTGAAAGCTTTCTTTTCTTTCTCCTTTCCTGGCAGAAAATACCTAGAAAGCCTCTTTCTCCTCTCTTTTAGAAACTGGCCTGGAGAGCCTCCTCCTCCTCCTCCTTCCCGTCCTGGCCGAAACTGACCTGAAACTGACCTCTGGCAGCAGTTGTATAGAGCTAACTGCCTAGCCCACCCCCTATTGACTTGCAAATGCCACTCAACAAAGCCCCACCCGCTGAGTCACAGTCACACTCTCCCCAAGAGTTTTTTTTTTTAAGAATTTAAAAACTTACCCTCTCAAGATGGCTGCCTGGAAACTGCTTTCTTCCCCTTTCCTAGCAGGAACTGGCCTGAAAGCTTTCTTTTCTTTCTCCTTTCCTGGCAGAAAATACCTAGAAAGCCTCTTTCTCCTCTCTTTTAGAAACTGGCCTGGAGAGCCTCCTCCTCCTCCTCCTTCCCCTGTCCTGGCCGAAACTGACCTGAAACTGACCTCTGGCAGCAGTTGTATAGAGCTAACTGCCTAGCCCACCCCCTATTGACTTGCAAATGCCACTCAACAAAGCCCCACCCGCTGAGTCACAGTCACACTCTCCCCAAGAGTTTTCTTTTTTTTGAAAAGAATTTAAAAACTTACCCTCTCAAGATGGCTGTCTGGAAACTGCTTTCTTCCCCTTTCCTAGCAGGAACTGGCCTGAAAGCTTTCTTTTCTTTCTCCTTTCCTGGCAGAAAATACCTAGAAAGCCTCTTTCTCCTCTCTTTTAGAAACTGGCCTGGAGAGCCTCCTCCTCCTCCTCCTTCCCCTGTCCTGGCCGAAACTGACCTGAAACTGACCTCTGGCAGCAGTTGTATAGAGCTAACTGCCTAGCCCACCCCCTATTGACTTGCAAATGCCACTCAACAAAGCCCCACCCGCTGAGTCACAGTCACACTCTCCCCAAGAGTTTTCTTTTTTTTTTGACAAGAATTTAAAAACTTACCCTCTCAAGATGGCTGCCTGGAAACTGCTTTCTTCCCCTTTCCTAGCAGGAACTGGCCTGAAAGCTTTCTTTTCTTTCTCCTTTCCTGGCAGAAAATACCTAGAAAGCCTCTTTCTCCTCTCTTTTAGAAACTGGCCTGGAGAGCCTCCTCCTCCTCCTCCTTCCCCTGTCCTGGCCGAAACTGACCTCTACAGTCAGGAGTGTTTGTTATCAGCTTAGCTGATACGCCAGTTGTGCCCTTTCCTGGAAAGTAGGGATCTTGAGACTGTGGTACATGCGCTGGTAACCTGTCGTCTGGATTTCTGTAATGCACTCTACATGGGGCTACCCGTGTGCTTCACCCGGAAACTTCAGTTAGTTCAGAATATGGCAGCCAGGCTGGTCACTGGTGTTTCCAGAAGAGAGCATATAACACCTGTGCTAAAAACTGTGCCTGTTAGTTTTCAGGCACAATACAAGGTATTGTTGATGACCTTTCAAGCCCTACATGGCTTGGGTCCAACTTATCTTCGAGACCGCCTCCTTCCATACAATCCTCCCTATGCACTTCAGTCCTCTGGGAGGAACCTGTTACAGCCTATGAGAACTAGGCTGTCGGTGACTTCCCAGAGGGCCTTCTCTGCCTCCACCCCCAGATTATGGAATGGCCTGCCAGGCGAGATCCGTTTTATTACCACCCTTGACAGCTTTAAGACAGATATTTTCCGGCAGGCCTTCCCTGAATAATTATCCTGGCCCTAGACTTTGGCTAATTTGTTCACTTCAGCTGTTGCTGCTTATTTTATGCTTATTTTACGCTGCTGTTTTAATTGTTTTATGTTCCTTTTTTATTGTTATTATTTATTCTATTTTATGTTTTCATCTTAACTAGTTTAATATCATTTTAAGGGGAGGGTGGGTTAGGGAATTGATACATATTGGCATTTTTAACTGTTGTAAGCCGCCCCAATTGCGCTGCAGAGGGGTGGGATATTAATAATTATTTATTATTATTCTTATTATCAGAATCATAGAGTTGGAAGAGACCACAAGGGCCACCCAGTCCAACTCAGAGTTAAATAGGAAAAGGGGGGGGGGAAGGGGAAGAGAAAAGGAGAGAAAAGAATAGAAAAAAATAGAAGGGAAGGGAAGGCATGGAAGATAAATAGGAGGAGGAGGAAGAGGAGGGGAAGGAATATGAGAGGGGAGATGGAATGGGGGAATTAAAAAATGGGGGAAAAGAGGATGAATTTGAACACTTTGAAAGGATCTAAAAGGGGAAGGAAAGGAAAGATAACAAAAAGAAGGACAAAGCATGTGAAGAAGGTAATAAGAGGAAAGTGAGAAGGTCGGTGGAAGTCGAATAAGGCCTAGGAGGAAGAGGTGAGGAAGAAGAGAGTGTAAGGGATAGAAAGAGCTAGTAAGAAGGGATGCAGAGAAGGATCTAGAAGGAGGAGAAGGAATGGAGAAGTGAGGAAGGGAAAAAGAAAGGCAAGGAAGAAGAATAAAGAGAAGGATGAAGAGGATCAAGAAGGGGAAGGCCAGCCTGGTTTCGGCTTTTTCAACTCCCTGCTCTTTTTTCTATTTTTTCTTTTCCTTCTCTCTCTCTCTCTCTCTTGCTCAGGGGTTGACCCTGACGTATATAAAATATGGGGGTAATTAGATCATTAGATTGTGTAATATGTAAAAACAAGAAGAAGAAAAGAGAGGAAGAAGAGAGAAGGGGAAGAGAGAAGGTTGAGAGCTGGAAGAAGAAAGAACTGCAAACAAGAAGACAAGGATAAAAAGGCTATTGAAGAAAATATTACAAAAAAAGAAAAGAGGATATGTCTTAAATGAATGTCATGTATTAGAAATCATATAAATTGTAATCTATGGAAAATAAAGGTGTAAATAAAAATACAAAAATAGTAAGAAGGGGTGCCATCTGGCTCTGACATTGTTTTAAATGAGAGAGAGAGAGATTGACATTTATATTCCAAATATCCAAAAAGTAGGATAAATTCCATTGTTTTAAATGAGAGACACACAGACTCCTTCCTCTGTTCCCTCCCATAAGAACAGAGAGGCTCCCACAGACACAATATATTACATTACTCTATATATATATATTATATATCTCCAGAAAGAGAGGCCTCTATTGGACCCTCCTGAGTCCTCCTCCTCCTCCTCACCTCGCCCTCCATCTTGGGCCCTTCGAAGTCTCCTCAAAGGACGAAGAGGAGGCCCGCCTTGGAGCCCCAGCGCCGCCTTCCCTTCTGCCTTCTCTCTTCAAGGATCCCCTCAAAGGCCGCCAGAACACAGAGGCCTAGCCAACACTACAGGCCTAGAGACCACTGCGCAGGCTCAGGAAAGGGGGGGGGCGGAGGATCTGCACATGCCCAGTCTCAATCCCTGAAGCTGCTGCCCTCAGAGCCTGCCAGGAAAGAATGGGAGGAGGAGGAGAAGGTTTCCCCTTGGCCTGCCTCTGAGCATGCGCACTCCCTCCCGGTCCACTCAGGAGGAGGAGGAGGAGGCAGAGAAGGCCCTCCATTCCAGAGAGAGGCGACGCAAGCAAGGCTCTCCCTCCAGCAGAAGTTGCCCTCCTTCCTTCCTCCTGAGGAGCCCCCCCCCGGTGCTTTTGGAAGAGGAGGGGGCTGGGTTTGGAGGAGGTTTAGGGGAGGAGGAGGAGGAGGAGGAGGGAGGGGGGGCTGTTTCTCCTGAGAAGAACCTAGAACAGGGGTAGGCAACCTTTTTGAGCCGGGGGCCGGGTTGCTGTCCCTCAGACAATTGGGGGGCCAAAGCACCAAAAATAAATAAATAAATAAATAAATAAAATAAAAAATAAAAAAAAATATGCATGCACTCTCTCAGCCCCAGAAAAGCCATGGCAAACCCCCCTGTGAAGATTTTGCCAAGAAAACCCCAAGAACAAGTAATAACAACAATAGTCAATATCATCATGGCGGGCGGCGGCGGGGGGCAGCGGCGGTGGCGGCGGCGGCAGGACCAGCCTGGGGCCGTTCCAAAGGCCTCCGGGGGCCGCATGCGGCCCCCGGGCCTTAGGTTGCCTACCCCTGACCTAGAATGCCAAAGTCAAGGGAAGAAGGAGAAGGAGAAGGAGAAAGAGAAGGAGGGACCCCCCCAAGACCCTTCAGGGGGGGCAGAGAGAGAGAGGATACGAATTAGGCATGCCCCCCCCCCCATACACACACAACAACCCTGTGGAGGAGGGCCAGCAGAGAGAGCCAGGGCCCCCAAAAGACCCCCCCTTTTTATTTGTTTTGTTTTGTTTTGTTTCTGGGAACGTTCAGAAAGAGCCTGGGAGCCCCTTGAAGGAATTCAGGTTAAAGGAAGAGGAGGAGAAGTAAGGGGAGGCTGTTTCTCCTGGGAAGAGCCTAAAGGCCAAAGCCAAGGGGAAGAAGGAGAAGGAGAAGGAGGGACACCCCCCCCAAGGCCCTTGTGGGGGGGGCAGAGAGAGAGAGAGACCCCCCCCTGGGAGGCCCTCAAGATCCGAATTAGGCACACAAACACACACACACCCCAAATCCATATACAGAGATTGTTGTCCTGGCTGCCCTCCCTCCTTGAGTCTCCTCTGAGTCCTGGCGACTCTGTGGATGAGAGATCTATCGCCAAGAAGGAAGGAAGGAAGGAAGGGTCCCTCTCTTTTTCTTCTCCTCCTTCTTCCTCTGCAGCCTTGCCCAGAGCCTCCAAGGAGCCTTCCCCATAATAACCCCCCCCCCCCGATTGAATCTGTCCATCTGCTCTGTGGCCTTCTCTTCCTTTGGTGACATGAGTGGTTTTTCTTCGCATTCTGTGGCCAAAGAAAGATAGTCTCTTGACCATCTCTGCTTCCAAAGAGAGCCCTGGTCTGATCTGTTCAAGAACCCATTTCTTCGTCTTCTTGGCTGTTCATGGGATCCTAAGGACTCGTCTTCTCCAGCACCACATTCTCTCAAAGCAATTGGTTTTCTTTCTGTCTGCTTCCTTCCCAGTCCAGCTCTCGCATCCATACATGGGGATGATGGGGAATACAATGGCCTGGACGATGATTTTTATAGAATCATAGAGTCCCAAGGACCATCCATTCCAAGCCCCTTCAGCCATGCAGAAATACATAAAATCCTAGGGTTGAAGAGATCCTAAGGGACCATCCAGTCCAACCCCATTCTGCCGTGCAGGAATACAGAGTGACAAAGTTGGAAGAGACCCCAAGGGCCATCTTCTGCCATGCAGGAAGTCACAGTCCAATCTCCCTGGGGCAGATGGCCATCCAGCCTCTGTTTAAATTCCTCCAAAGAAGGAGACTCAACCACTCTCCGAGGGATCTATGATTCTATGAGTGTGTTCCACTGTCGAACTGCCCTTACTCTCAGGAAGTTCCTCCTAATGTTAAGGTGGAATTTCTTTTCCTGGAGCTTGCATCCATTGTTCCGGGTCCTATTCTCTGGAGCAGCAGAAAACAAGCTTTTCCCCTCCTCAATATGGCATCGCTTCAAATATTTAAAGAGGGCTATCATAAATAATAATAATAATAAATTTTATTTATAGCCTGCCTCTCTGTGGAGCAATCGGGGCGGGTTACATCAATTAAAATACAGAAAATACAGAAGTTAAAAACATTCACATACCCATCCAGCCCTCCCACCCCTTAAAACAATATTAAACTAATTATTAATTAAAACAACATGCTCCGAAATACAACAAAATAAATAATAATACAATAATACAACAAATAATACAACAAATTACAAAATGAGCAGCAGGGGAAGGGCAATATAGTTGTCTCCTGGAGCCGGAAAGTTATTCCGGGAAGGCCTGCCAAAAGAGATCCGTCTTTAATGCTTTCTTGAAAGCAGCAAGAGTGGTAATATGACGGATCTCCTCTGGCAGGCCATTCAAGAGTCTGGGAGCGGTCGCAGAGAAAGTCCTCTGGGAGGTCTGAGACAGCCTGGTTTTTATTGGCTGCAACAGATTCCTCCCAGAGGACCGAAGGGCGCGGGAAGGGTCATACGGGAACAGGCGGTCCCTGAGATAAGATGGACCCAAGCCATGTAGGGCTTTAAAGGTTAAAACCAACACCTTGTACTGTGCCCAGAAACTGATTGGCAGCCAGTGGAGGGATTTAAGCACTGGTGTTATGTGCTCCCTCCTTGATGTTCCCGTAATTAGCCTGGCTGCCATGTTTTGCACTAATTGTAGTTTCCGAGTTAGGCACAAGGGTAGCCCCATGTAGAGTGCATTGCAGTAATCTAATCGTGAGGTTACCAGGGCGTGTACTATAGTTTCCAGATCCCTCATGTCCAGATAAGGGCGCAGTTGGCGTATCAGCCGAAGCTGATAACAGGCACTCCTGACCACCGCATTCACCTGACTAGTCATGTGAAGCGATGAGTCAAAGAGCACCCCCAAACTGCGAACACAGTCCTTTATGGAGAGTGTGACCCCGTCCAGGACTGGAGACTGTATTCCCAAACCTGGTTTCGGGCCTGTGACTGTGAGTACCTCCGTTTTGTCTGGATTTAGCTTCAATCTATTTTTCCTCATCCAATCCATTACCGCTCTAAGACATTCATTAAGAGGAGAGACGCCATCTGAAGTCTGAGATGATGATCTGGTCATGGAGAGATATATCTGGGTGTCATCAGCGTACTGAAGACACTGAGCTCCATGCCTCCGAATGATCTCTCCCAGCGGTTTCATGTAGATATTAAATAACATCGGGGACAGGATGGCGCCCTGCGGGATGCCACAATTAAGCTCTATTTTAGATGAGCAACTGTCCCCGAGCCTCACCCTCTGAGATCTGCCCGAGAGGAAGGAACGGAACCACTGCAAAGCAGTGCCTCCAATTCCCAACTCTCTCAGGCGATCCAAGAGGATGGTATGATCTATGGTGTCAAAAGCTGCAGAGAGATCCAAGAGCACTAACAGGGTCACACTACCCCTGTTGATACTCAGGCGGAGGTCATCGGTCAGAGCAACCATGGCAGTCTCCACTCCAAATCCTGTCCTGAAGCCGGTTTGAAATGGATCAAGATAATCGGTTTCATCCAAGACTGCCTGGAGTTGGGAAGCAACTGCCCTCTCGATCACCTTGCTAAGAAAAGGAAGCAAGGAGACTGGTCTATAGTTGTTTCTGTCCAGGGGATCTAGGGAAGGTTTTTTCAGGAGAGGCCTAACTGCCGCCTCCTTCAAACAAGATGGTAAATTGCCCTCCCTGAATGACGTGTTGATTGTGTCCTGAAGGAACACCTTCAACGCGTCCCCCCCCCTGGACGACCAGCCAAGATGGACAAGGATCGAGGGGGCAAGTCGTCTTTCTCACACTTCCAAGCAGCTTGTCCACGTCATCGGTATTCACAGATTGGAGCTGATCCAGTAAATTGCCATCAACGGAGTTACTGGAAACCTCATCTACAGATTCTGCTAAAACACTGGTGTCTAAGTCCGCTCTTATCCGAGAGATTTTATCTGCAAAGTGGATGTTAAATGCCTCACAGCAGGCCGTTGTTGGGTTCAGTAGGGGATTTGGTGCAGGTGGGACCCTTGTCAGCTCCCCTACTACCCTAAACAGCTCTGCCGGGCGAGACTCTGCAGACGCAATGCGTGCAGAACAGAACGATTTCTGCGCTGCACGCAAAGCCTCCCTATAGGAATCAAGATGTTTCCTAAGGCGAGTTCTGTCGGATGAGAGATGACTTTTCCGCCATTCGCACTCTAGTCATTGTCCAGCTCGCTTCATCCTCCTAAGCTCCTCGGTGTACCAGGGCTTACGATTTGAAGTGGGCTGGAAAGGACCTCTTAGCCCTCTCTTCTCCATTCTAAATATCCCCAGCTCCCTAAGTCTCTCCTCATAGGGCTTCATGGTTTCCAGACCTTTCCCCATTTTCATCAGATCATAGAGTTGGAAGAGACCCCAAGGGTCATCCAACCCAACCCTCTTCTGCCATGCAGGAACTCTCAATCAAAGCCCTCCCTTTGACAGATGGTCATCCAGCTTCTGTTGAAAGACCTCCAAAGAAGGAGACTCCACCACACTCCATTGAGGCAGCAGCGTCTTCCACTGTCGAACAGCACTTGCTGTCAGGAAGTCCCTCCTAATGTTGAACTGGAATCTCGCTCCCTGTTTGCTTGAGTTGGGATTTGAAGCCTGGTCTTCAGAGTTGTAGTCCATAGCACTTAAACCTCTGCGGCATTCATGGCAGGGGGCTACCAAATATCTCCCGGATGCCAGTCACTGAGGGACTGCAACCCTGCCCCAACTGATGGAAGCCCTGGGCTCCCTTTGGACTGGAATGGGTCCCTTTCCCCAAGGAGGGGCCCAGATTGTGGCTCTGTGGATGGATGGATGGTGGGAGGGGTTGTGGCAGTGCCCAAAATGGCGCCATCCTGAGCCACCTGCCACTCAGAAGGCTCTCTTTCTAAAATGGTGGCAGGATCGCTCAGGAGAGCCCTATAAGGCTAACTGTGAGGCGTTGCATACAAAGAAAGCCCTTGTGCCCCATCAGCATTATTCGTTGGAGGCCTTTAAGCAAAGGCTAGATGGCCAGCTCTCGGATATGCTTTGATTTTGAGTTCCTGCATGGCAGAAGGGGGTTGGACTGGATGGCCCTTGGGGTCTCTTCCAACTTTATAATTCTATGAAGTATGCCCCCAAATTCTATGTGTAATGGAGCATGGTGGCCCTTTTCCATAAAAGGGCCAATGCCGTGCCTCCTGCGGTGTTTGTGTGTGTACTAAGCCAGAGCCGGTCAGCGTGATGGGCCCCAGGCCAGATCCAGTCCCAAAAGGGTTGGGCCCCAGCCCCTGGCATGTCTCCAGGAGAGAAAAGATGGTGGCTCATGGGCACTGGTCCAATCCCAGTCTCTGGCTTGTTGGGGGGTGAGCAATTCCATACACACACACACACACACACCACATTACCGTATTTTTTGGCATATAAGACGCATTTTTTCTTCCCCAAAACGAGGGTAGGGAAGTTGGTGTGTCTAATAAAGTGAATATACAGGCTGAGGGCAGACTAAAGTAACTGCCAAGGCCTAGGCTAAAAGTAGGCCTCATTTCAGCCTCAGCCTCAGTGCTCCAGTGGGCTCCTCTCATCCCAGGAAGAGCCCATTGGAGCACCCAGGACGGGGGTGGAAAGAGTCCCCTTTTCTTGAGTAGTTGAATGGGCTCCTCCTCTTTCCACCCCCATCCTGGGTGCTTCAATGGACTCTTCCTGGGGTCAGAGGACATCCTCCCATCCCAGGAAGAGCCCATTGAAGCACCCAGGACGGGGGTGGAAAGAGTCTCCCCCTTGAAGAAATCTGCCAAGAAAACCCTCATGGTAGGGTCAAAATAAGCCAGAAATTACTCCAATGCACTGGATTAGTACCCTGGCCAAGTTACACTCTCTCAGCCTCAGAGGGTGGAAATGGCAAACCCACTCCTCTGAAGAAATCTGCCAAGAAAACCCTCATGGTAGGGTCAAAATGAGCCAGAAATTACTCCAAGGCACTGGATTACCCTGGCCAAGTTACACTCTCTCAGCCTCAGAGGGTGGAAATGGCAAACCCACTCCTCTGAAGAAATCTGCCAAGAAAACCCTCATGGTAGGGTCAAAATAAGCCAGAAATTACTCCAAGGCACTGGATTACTCTGGCCAAAACACACACTCTCAGCCTCAGAGGATGGAAATGGCAAAACCCCCCCCTTGAAGAAATCTGCCAAGAAAACCCTCATGGTAGGGTCAAAATTAGCCAGAAATTACTCCATAAGCCAATGGCCTAAAAACTCCAAAGGTACCAGTCCATCTGATCTTGGAAGCTAAGCAGGCTCAGCCCTGGATAGTCCTTGGATGAGAGACCACCAAAGAATCCCAGGTGCTGCAGGCTGTATTTCAGAGGAAGGAACTGGCAAAACCACTTCTCGAGTCTTCCTTGCCTAAGAAAACCCTAAGAAATTCATGGAGTCGCCATAAGGCGACAGGAGACTTGCAAGAAAGTTGGGCAGGGAATTTCTGCAACACCTGGCCCTGCTGCTGGCTTAAACTTACATTTACAACTTAAAATTGTTCTTAAACTGCTGTTAACTTTATACAGTTGATATAAAATATTTTACTACAGTATTTGGTTAAGAATCTTTTTTTTCTAGATTTTCCTCCTTTAAAATTGGGTGTGTCTTATATGCCGGAGCATCTTATATGCCAAAAAATACGGGTAGATGGCCTGGGAATCTGTGAGGATCTTGCATCGGCCACAGAGATAAGGAGAACCTGTCCATTGGGGCAGGCATAGAGTCCCTCTGGGGCCCCAGCACACCACTCTCTGCCCCAAAAGGAGGGGATGAACTGGAGGCCTCCAGTGACAACTGCTCACTTTTCAAATTGGATGGAGGGTCCCTTCATCCCACCAAACCCTGTTGACATTAAACACCTTTCTCATTTTCTCAAGGCCTGAATTGAACTCTTGAGAGTAGGGTTCTTTTTTGGCAGTCCACAGAACCAGCGGAGGTTCCCAGGAGAGGAAGGTGATGGGGCCATGGTCCTGCTGGAGCTGCCTGGAGCTGTGGTACATCCGAGCAGTGCTGGTCAGGGATCAGTTAAACCAGGGGTAGGCAACCTTTTCCCCTTTTAGGGCCGAGGGACTTCAGCTCCCAGAATCCCAGGAGCTATTGGCCAACATGGGACTATTAGCCAACATGGCTGAGGCTTCTGGGAGCTGAAGTTCCTCGGCCCTAAAAGGGGAAAGGTTACCTACCCCTGAGTTAAATGAAACAAGATATTGAATTGGGGGGAGGGCTGGAGATGTCTCATCCATAGTGACACTGCCATGGGTTGAGACCAACCCAAAGACATTTAACAACAACAACAACAAAGCCGTGCACTTGGGGGTAATGTCCCCTGATGGAGGAGAGTAGGGCTTACAGGAGATTCAGTCATGATTTGATGGAGGAGGAATAAAGAGATTGATTTCATCCCCTGGCGCATGACGTGTGGCACTCTCTGCCACAAGGAAGGTGCATTGTCTCCATCCAGCAGATGGCCTATGGTGAGGATCTGGAGGGGGGAGGCTTATTTTCTTGGGGGAGTCTCCTGCAAGGCCAGGCGCAGAGAGCTGCCTCCACCTCTTCCAAGAGTCATGTGGGGTCTGGAAACCCAGAGACCCTCTGGGCTTGGGGAGTTGGTGGCTGGGAGCTGGTGGCTGTGGCAGCTGTCAGGTTTAGCAAAATCAGAACTCTGTGAAATCAGTAAACCAGCCAATAGCAGCAATCAGGAGTCTATTGAATACACAAAGTCAGTATTTCACATCACTGCGTTTAAGCCAGAACTGCCCCCCCAGTGTTACAGTCCCATAATTAAACCCAACCAAACCATTACTCCACCCAATGGACATTTAGGCGCGCAAACCCATCTCCACCTACATTTCCCAAAGTTTCGCTTCCCCCATTACATCACCCCCTTCTGAGCTCATCTCATACCAACGGCTCTAAGGAGTACCATCCTCCCTTCCAGTTCTCAGCATTCCAAAGCGCCCGTTATCAAAACACCCAACAGATACACACATCCCATCCCCTCAGACCTTCCAGCTTCTTCCAGACTATTCTATTTAACAATCATCCCCATAACCTATTCTGGCAGAACCTGAACCCAGATTCTGACAGCAGCAGCACTTGCCCCTCTCAGGGGGCTTCCAGGAGGGAGGGAGGGGGTCCTTTCTGCCCTTCCCATTCCCATAGTCCAGGCCAGAAGGGGGAACAGAAGGTCTCCTTGGGCTAAGCCAACATTCACGCAAAGTGATCCAGGCAGGAAGGAGCAAACTCTCAAGGGTGGCCGCCTTCAGATATTCAGAGGAAGGCATAAAGCAGGATAAAAATGGGAGAAGCCCACAGGAGAGGACGGTTTGTGGGCACTGATGGTTTACGATGGCCAGAGGCTCGGCTAGGGCACAGGCTGGCAAATGGTGGCTTGCGACCCAATAAACGTTTTGCCCCTTCCCCACCTCCCAAAATGCCTCTAGGAGTTGCCACTCTTCTGCATTCCCTATTATGTCCTGGAAAATTTTATAATTTTTTAATTGATTTCCAGTGAGTCAAAAACAAAATAAAAATATAAAAGAAATAATTTGTCAGCAACATCAACAAGTGTAATACTCCATCTTTAAATATATACCTTTGCCACTCAATAATATAACAACTACTTTTACTTCCCAACTGATTCTAGTCCTCAATAATATTCTAATTATGCTTATCTGTATTTTCTATAATTTCTTGTTATTTGATTCTATAAATGGTATGTTATCACATTTGTCTTTAATCAACTACTGTAATGTAAATTCATTCAATGCATATAAACCTTTAATTTCTTATCTATTTATCATCTATTTGTCTATTCTAAGGCAATACCCTTAAAGCAGCCCTTTTCTTCTCTTAAAAATCTAATCAAAGTCTTTATTTCAAAGCCCTCCAATGGGTTCTTTTTTTACCCATTTGATGAGTTAATTTACCCATTTCTATGTAGTCATATAGTTTTAAAAACCAGGCATTGCTTTTCCAAAAGGATGAGAAGATTCTTTTTAAGCCAGGAAGTGAGATCCAGACAGTTCCTGTATTGAAGAAAGGCCCTATGATTTGGGGGGGGGGGCAGTTGAGGGGAAGGGGGGCAGTTGGTGAGGGTAGTGTGGCCTCCATGCCCCCCACAGTTGCCCACCCCTGGTCCAGAGTGAAGGCCCCCATCTGCTGCTGTGGCCAGGCAGGAGGTACCCCTGTGGGGCCTGCCAGCCAGCCAGCCAGTGGGCCTTCTGGACAGTGCCCCTCTCCGACCCTCGCTTGCTAGTGCCAGGTATTCAGGCCTGCTCTGATGGGAGGTGAAAGGAGGGACCCCAAGATGGAGGCAGAACTACCTGCTTTGGCTCCAGCAATCCCTGGGTTCAAGCCACAGGAGCTACTGAGTAGGACTGGCAACACCCCTCCCCAGGTGAATTCCTGGAGCGCCATGACCTCCCACTCGCGTTGGGGGCAGCCAGTGGACCCCCACCCCCCACCCCTGGTCTGAGCAGAAAGCAACTTGCTGCATTCCTTCCTAAATTGTCCCCTTATTTGGATCCGCCAGGACTGGGGTCTTAACACAACACTCAGGAAGAGCCCTGGTTCTCTAGGAAAGGGGTGCTTTGCACACCAGATGTCCCTGCCTCACTTGCCAGGCACTCCAAGGGGATGGTTTGAGGGAGGCCCCAGAGAACAGTGAGTATTTGGCAATGCTGGAAGGGGCGCTCAGAGCTGCTCTTTCTGCCCTCACAGTGTCTGGACTGGGCTTCCGTCTCATGAGTGGTGCCTTCTCCATGGCCAACCTGCTGGCAGACTCCTTGGGCCCTGGCACGGTGGGCATCCATGGGGACTGGCAGCTCTACTTTCTGACTTCAGGTGAGGCTGCCCCCTCCCTCCCTCCACTTTCTGCCCCCTTGTCTGCCTCCCCCCTTCCAATTTCCTCCCCTAACAGTGGTGTGTCTCCTGACAGCCTTCATGACGCTGGTCCTAATCCTGCTGAACACCTTCTGGGGGGTCATCTTCTTTCATGGCTGTGAGACCCGGCGCTGGTGGGAGGTGGCAGCTGTTGTGCTGAGCCACCTCATTGTCTCCGGCCTGGTGAGTCCCTGCAGGCATTGCCCCATGGGAAGGGGCCAGATGGAGGAGAGGTCCCCAGTCCTCCTCCTCCTCCTCCACCCAGGACCCAGCAGTGGGTCAGTGAAAGTCTACCCAGACAGGAGACCCACCCACCTGACTGGTCAGGGCCCCAGGACAGGACAGGGAGCAGGCATGGGGAAATCATTTGTTCCTATTTGACCCTTTGCATGCCCTTGCTTCTTCCCACCCACCCCTGACTGGGACAAATGGAAAGGCCTCTCTCCCCACTTGCCACCAGGGGGCAGCAGTGAGATCTCCACAGCCCCGACTGGGGTGGACTGGAGGCAGGGGCCACTGTTCACGGTCCCCTCTGTTTCCAAGGACCTTGGAGCCTACCTTCAACCAGGCTGGAGTCTTTCGTCCAGCAAATGGGGAAGGCCATGAGGTGGGCACTGAGGAGCTGGATCCGGCCCTGAAGACCTTTCCCTCTGCTTTAGCCTTCTCTTCTTCCCCCAGTGGCCAAAGGGATCTGTCCTCTTCCTTCTCTTCTCTTTTTGGAGTAACACTGGAGTGGATAGGAGGAGGGTGCTCCTTTTTGGGGTTCTCGTGCTTAGGTGGTCCACACCGCCATGCAGCCGCCTGCTCTCAATGGCCTGCCTGCCTGCCTCCCAGTGTGTGAGGGGGAGTGCAGAGGAATGGGAGCATCAGTACCTCTCCCTGTCCTCCCCTATAAACTGGGCCCACTGGGATCCTCTGGGGATGAAGGGATGGCCAAGACTGCCCCCAGAAAAGAACCGGGAGGAGAGCGGAAGGGGTGCAAGGGGGCTTGAAAAAAAAGAGAGAGAGAGAGGCTGGCTGGCTGGTAGATAAAGGAAGGGTGAGTCTTGGTGGCCTTTTGTGCCTCTACCCCTCCTCTTCCCTCCCACAGACATTCTGGAACCCGCTGTACGTGGGCAGCCTCCTCCCTGCTTACCTGTTGATGGCAGCCACAGCGATCTGGGCCTACCTCCTCTCGGGGGGCTCCAAGCAGAACTTGCGCCACTTCCTTCTGTGTAAGTATGGATGGCAAGAGTCCCCCAACCCTTGGCTGGAAGGGGCCACTAGGACCAGCTACTTCCCTTGTTCTTGTCCCTGCCTCCCCCCAAACCTTCCCCTCCTGGGGCTGCAAAGTGGGGGGGGGGGCGGCAGACAGGAATTTCTGTGCATTTCTGAACTGCATTTCTGAACTGGAGAAGGTTCTGCGGCTTTCCTGCCTCCTGCTGCTCCGGAGGATGCCACCAGAGCAGACCACCCCACCGCCTCTGCGCTTGCGAGCGTGTTCCCCTGGCAGCGTGGAGCAGTGGTTATCTCCCAGCCATGGCCCAGGGCCCAGGGGCACACTCATGCATGGCCATGCTCCCCCTGGGCGACCTTGGCCCAGTCACGGTTCCTCAGCCCAGTATCCTTCATGAGGTTGTTGTGAAGAATGAGATGGGAGCTGACCCCATGCCCACCCCCTGAGTGCCCTGAGGAAGGAAGGAAGGAAGGAAGGAAGGAGCAACTCGGCAGGGAGAGGGTGGCGGGTGCGGGGAGCTTGTTGCCTGCCTGCCTGCCTGCCTGCCTGCAGCCTTCCAACTCTGGTGCCATTTGCCCCAGTCCTCCTGGCCAGGGGACATCAGCAGAAACTCCTTGCGTGGGAAGGAGAGCTGCATCGGGAGAACGCGGACGGAGAGGATGGGGGGCTGCTCTGTGGGTCAAGGAAGGGGCAGACAGGAATGACACAAGTAGCCTTCATTCATGCCACTTTATTCCAAAGACCTTGCTTCTCTTGGTGCCAGGAAGGCAGAGAGTCTGGCCTGGCTAGCAGAAAGGCCACTTGTCAGGACAGGCGCCTGTGGCATGGATGGCCTCCTGTGTGCCCCGCTCAGTCCTCCCCTCTGCTGCCTGACCGTCTCACCCTGGCGCCTGCCCCTTCCCTGCCACAATGTCCAGAGACCCCTTATCAAGGGGCAGGGGGAGAGACTGACCCCAAGGAGCCACCCCCCCTGCCCCGTGGTTCAGGGGGTGAGCAAGGACCTTCTCCACTGACCACTGCTGGCACTGGGAGACATTGTGGGCATTCCAGGGCTGAAGAGGCTGGCAAGGCTTGGTCATCAGCAAGGACTCAGAGAAGAGGAGGAAGAATCCTCTGGGCTGCAGGGTCTCCCCCTTGGCGGGCACCACCCTCGGACAGACAGACAGACAGACAGACAGACCTTCCTCCTGGAGGTACCACCGCCCTGCCCAGTGAGAATGGGGCAGACCCAAGGTTAGCCCCAAGCGTGTCCCACGGGGTCCGGCAGAGGGATGCCATTCTTGTGGGGGTAGAGGTGGCCACCTCATCCCCAAGGAGGGAAGCATTTGGGGAGGGGTTGCTCATCCTGCCTCTGCCCAATTCAGCTGCTGGCACCCCACTGGCATCCTACCTGGCAGCATCACCTGAGACTTCAGGTGGCATCCTACCAGGCAGCATCATCCGAGACTTCTGTCCTTTGAGCAGCAGCTTCTGAATCTGACTCAGGTGTCCCGCATTCTCATGGAAGTGAGTGGTCTCCTGGACTTAGTGAAATGCCTCCTTCTCGACTGACCTCCGTGCCCCTGCGGAGGCCATGGGGGCACCTCAGGCCAGGTGCTGGGAGCAGGGATGCCTCGGGTGGGGCCTGCAGGTGTGTGGCAGGGGGGCAGGAGAGGGCAGACGCCGTGGGTCTTGGGGGTGAGGTGGCCCAGAGACACATGGCTCATGCTGAAGGCCATTCCCAATGGGTCCAGAGCATTGCAGTCCCACCTCTCAGCCGCTCAGCCGCTGAGCTCTCCAGATGGCTGTTCTCCGCCAAATCTTGCCAGAAGCATCTGTACCTGCCCAGCAGAAGAGGGGTGTGTGTGCATTATACAAGAGATCACCAGCTTGCCTCCTACCCCCTTGTGGGGGAGGCCACTTGCCCATTCCTGACCACACACCCTGCTGGACAATGGCCCTGGACATGAGGGGCACCACCTAATAGCCCTCCAAGGCCAGGCCCAAAGCAAGGGCAGGGCAGGGGTCCAGCGCTGGCCCAGGTGGGCACTTGCACCAGCAGCAGGAGCAGCTCTTCCAAGCAGAGACCCCCAAACTCTGTCCGACTGCTGGATTTTCTTGCAACGGGGAAGTCCTTGTTCTTCCTCACCTGTCTCTGCAGGTACAAGAGGAGGCAGCTACAGGCACTGAGCAGACTGGAGGGGGGCAGTGCCATCCCCCTCCCTCTGCTGCCTGAGCCAAGGACTTGGCAAAAAGCCCTAGAGAGTGGTCCCAGTGGGTGAGGCTTAGTGGGGGGACTGCTGGGCAGGAGAGGACTATTTTGGGCTGCCAGACCCTTCCCTCCATCACGCAGGAGGAGGAAGAGGGGGACTCTTGCCCAGGGCAGGTTCTGATCATAGGAAACATGGAGGACCTTCCAGCCCTGGGCCCAGGTGCCCCTCTCCAGGTGACAGAGCAGTGTCCTGGGGGGCAGGGGATGATGGGGGGCTTTATGGGGGGGGAAGGGAGCAGGAGGGTCTCGGCTTGGCCCCTCTCCCCTCCTGGCCACCAGCCAGCCCTACCCTTGGTGTGATGGGATAGGGCTGGAGGCCTCCCCAGGCCCAGTGGGGGTCTTCCAGTGCCCCTTTCCCCACCTGGATGCTCATCCCCCCCCCACTTCTGCCCTCTGGAGCCAGTGCCATTCTGGGGGGGGGGGGGCATGCCAGCTGCCCTGTCTCTGACTGCCTCTGGCCTGGCCTGAGAGGGGCTGCCCTTGGCATAAAGCACCTCCTGGCACGTCCTCCTGTTTCCAGATATGTCCTACATGTTTCTGTCTTCTGACCAGAAGGAATGTCCAGAATGCCCTCCATTGGGAGCATGATGGACTTCTCTTTTTCTGGGTGTTTTGGCCCTTTTCTTTGGCCATGCCCCCATTACTTTCCTTGGCTGCCCACCATTTGGCAGTGCCTCGTCCTCCTTGGCAATGAAGAGGAGGAGGATGTCTGGTCTCCCTGGGAAGTCCCCATGGAAAGGGGTCCGGGGATGGGGGACCCTTCCTTTCCTTTCCCTTCCTGGCTGGCCTGTCCGAGGGTATCCCAGGGCCCAAAGAGGGTCTCCCAGCCAGACCTAGCAGAATTGGCCCAGACAAGAACAGGGAAGGGAAGGGAAGGGAAAGGAAGAGGCAGATGCAGATGCAGGCGAAATTCTTCTAGAGCACAGCTTCCAGGAAAAGAGATTCCACTTCAAAATGAGGAAGAACTTTTCTAAGGATAAGAGCTGTTTGGCAGTGGAAGACGCTGCTGCCTCCATGGAGGGCAGTGGGCTCTCCCTCTTTTTGTGGGGTTTGCATCTATTTCTTTGTGTCCTAGGATGCATCCGACTGCAGAAATAATCCAGTTTCACACCACTTTAAAGGCCAGGTCCAATAGTCTGGCATTATAGTTTCGTGAGACATTTTGCCACCTCTGTTAGAGAGCTCTGGTGCCAAGGCAAACTACAAGTCCCAGAATTCCATGGCAGTTTAAGTGGTGTCAGCCTGGATTATTTCTGCAGCACAGATGCAGCCCTGATCTCTGAAGCAGCAGAAAGCAAGCTCCCTGTCTCCTCAGCATGGCATGACATCCCTCCAAACACGGAAAGAGGGCCATCCTCCTCCTGTCTCCTCCCAGCCTTCTCTTTTCCACGCTGGACATCCCTAAGTCCCTCCTCATCGGGCTTTGTGGTTTCCAGGCCTTTCTCTGCTTTGGTCGCCCTCCTCATGGAAGGACAGAAGAGGCCACGAGGGCCATCCCTCCTCTTTCTGGACGCACTCCAGCAAGACAATATCCTCCTTGAATTGTGGTGCCCCAAACCTCAGAACAGATTGAGGGACACTATTACTCCCCTCAATGGCAATATTCTAGAGGCTGCTATATTCCTAGAACCGCATGGGCTTTCCCATTGGCAGTCAGTCCGCTGCCACCATCGCCCTCCGCAGACCTTTCTGGGCATTATCCGTTCCGGGTGCCACCAACCGCAGCGACAACACTGCTTCCACGCCTGGGATGCCTTCCGCTTGTGGTGCGGTGTCATCTGCATATATCTATATCTATATCTATATCTATATCTATATATATATATCTTTGGACTGTAGTTATCTGCATCTCTCTTGGAAGGACTGCCAAGTCCCTTCCTCCGGTTTCCATGCCTGCTCTCCCCGAGTGCAATCCAGCTTCGTGTAGGGCAGGCTATGTTCAACACGCAAGCAAAACAGATCGGGTGATAAAACGGGGCCTTGCCTGAGCCCTTTGCCTGCGGGGAGCCCTTCCTCTTTCTTCTCCATATTCTGTCCTGACTATGGCCCCTTGTCCTTCTTTAAGAGCGATGCTTACTTTCCCAGAGCTTTGATAAAGCACAGCCTGGTTTTCTTCTGACATTCTTTGGAACATTCCATTATCAAAAGTATGTTTGCAATAGGATTTCTAGTGCTTCTTCCTTTTACTGAGTCCAGCTGGCGTTTCTCACTTCCATGTCATATCTTGAGCAGCCCTTTGCTTTCATGGAAGATGAGTGCAATAGAGATGGATTATACGGTCACTGGGGCCCCTTTTCTCCAAGACAGGAATGTGTCTTGATTGTTTCCAGTCCATTTTCCATATTTGTTCAAGGGTTTTATTACAATTGGAATGCATTCAGTCTCTGTCTCCTGCAGTTGGTGCTTTGTTTCTCTCAAGTGCTTTGAGGGCCTTTCCCATGTTGCTTTCTAAAACTGTGGAGACATTTTCGGATGGCTCTTCCTTGGCGTCCTTCCAGCTCCTTTCGATGGTTCAAATGCATTACTTCTTCAAATCCTGTAACATTCTGTTGTTGTTAACTGTCTTCGGGTCGGTGTTGACCCATGGCAGTGACCCTATGGATGAGAAGAAGACCCTCTTGTCCTCCCCTGCTCTGCTTAATTCCTGCAATCCCTTGATAAATAAATACCCATGGCTTCCTTAATAACGGAGTCCCTCCATCTGTCCTGTGGCCTCCCTCCTTCCCTCCACCTTCCCCAGCATTATTGTCTTTTCCAAAGAGCCCGTCCTTCTCATGATGTCTCCAAAGTACGGCAGTCTAAGTCTTGTCCTCTTGGCTTCTTCTTCCAGGGAGGTTTCTGACTGGATCTGTTCTAGGACCCCTTTGTTTCTTTGTCCTTTTGGCTGTCCATGGGATCCTCCTCAGCATCTTCTCCAGCCCCACATTTCTTCCTATCACCTTTCTTAACTGTCCAGCTCTCACATCCGTACAAATCTCAATCTGTCTCCCACCTTTTCATCAAAGTGTGAGTCTCTGGGGACCCAGCCGGCTGTAGCAGTTTCAGTGCTTGGACTGAAGACCAGGGTTCGAGTCCCCACTCAGCCCTGGGAATTCATAGAATCCTATTAGGGCTGGAAGAGACCCCCAGGGGCCATCCAGTCCAGCCATGCAGGGCCATGCAGGAAGACAAAGGCCAAGCCTTCCCTGGGACAGAGGACCATCCATCCATCCTCTCTTTAAAAACAGTGTCTCCAAAGAAGGAGACCCCTCCATTCTCCATTGAGGCAGGAGCAATGTCTTCCACTGTCAGTCAGTGGCCATTTTGTGCCTGGAAGCTTCCTTCTGGCCTCCGCTTGCATCCTCTACAGCCCTAAGATCCTTCCTGGGGTTCAGGCACCAAAGTCGGGGGCTTCTGGGAAGTCCAGGCCTTGGACCAAAGCCTCCTCCTTTGCTGTCCTTCAGAGTGGCCAGAGAAGGGCCCCAGACCTCTTTTCCCATCAGCCCCTGCTTGGCCTTCTGGAAAGAAGGAGAAGGTTCTGGTTTTGGGTGCTTCCAGAGCAGGACTCTTCCTCTGTGTTTCTGCTCTTTGGGAACGAGTCCCAAAATCACGGCGGCACCGGAGGGATGGAGCCAACTAGTTTCCCATTGCCCTGGAAGGTGGAACCCAAGGCAATGGGTCCAAGCTCAGGAGAAGGAAGCCTCCCCCAAAGCCATTGGCAGGTAGACTGGGCTGGGCTAAGGGGGGTTGCCTCCATGGGAATGGGAATGGGAATGGGGGGCTGAAGCAGAGGCGGTGGGCTCCTCTGTCTTTGGGCTGGGATTTCCTGCACAGAGGGGGCCTTTGGGGACCTTGTGGCCACCTCCTGGTCAGCAGAGAGGCTCTCTGGCCTTTGGGGCCTTGAAGAAAAGGGCGACCCTAAGGCAAAGCTGTCCTGGGGCTTTCCTGGCAAGACTTGTTTGAGGAGGCTTGCCATGGCCTTCTTCCCCCAAGGAGGCTGAGAGAGTGTGACTCAAACCCCTTGGCCAGGCTGGCTCTCTGCCCCCCCCCCCCGTTCCTGTTTGGAGAGTCCAAAGAGGGTCTGTTTATGGGATCTTTTCCAAAAGCCTTTTCTTCCCTGGAGGTGGAAGGAGGGTCTGGATGCCCTTTGGGGCTCCCCTGCCCTGGAACATTGTGGGATCGGGTCCAGAAATGGCAGGAAAGGCTTCTAGGGCTTGGCTTCCAGGGAGGGGCCAGGTCAGACTCAGGGGTCCCCAAACCTTGGTCCTCCTCCTCCTCCTCCTCCTCCTCCTCCTGGGAGTCCCAAGCGCCTGCTGCAAGATCCAAGAGGCCAGCCCCCTCCAGAGAGGAGAACCCCTAGCCCCCCCCATATACACACACAGCCCCCCCAAAGGCTCCCTCCCTCCCTCCCTCCAGGGGCCCCTTCTCCTTCCCCAAAAGACCCCCAGGAGGCTTCTACCTCCCCCCACTGGAGTCCTCCACCACCACCCCCAGTGAAGGACCCCCAAAGACCCCCCCCCCCTCTTACCTGACCAGCCTCCCTCTTTCTCTTTCTTTCTCTTTTCCAGGGATCTTCTCAGGATGGGGCCAAAGAAAGACCTCGGAGGGAGGGAGACCCCCAGGCCTAAAAGGAGTCCATGATCCCCCTGGCAGCGGGGGGGGGTCCCTGGGGCCTTCCCTCTTTCCCCCTTCTTTGCCCCCATCCTCCTCCTCCTCCTCCTCCTCTTTCCCAGGGAGATGAGGACCATAGGCTCATCCCAGAGTTGGAAGGGACTCCCGAGGGCCATCCACTCCAACCCCCTTCTTCTGCCATGCAGGAACTCTCAATCAAAGCATCCCCAAAGCATGATGGACCGAAGGAGGAAGGGATCCCTTCCAGGACTACCCCTCCCTTGGGCTCTCCCCCCCTCTTTCAGACCCTCTCCTCCTCAAGGCCCCCCCCCCAAAAAAGAGACAGGGCAAGGAAAAGGAAAAGGGGGAGGCAGGCACAGATCGAGGGCTGAGGAGGAAAGGGAAGAACTGCCCAAGCCACTGCATTATCCCTCTTCTGCCATGCAGGAACTCCCAATCAAAGCATCCCCAATGACAGATGGCCATCCAGTCTCTGTTTAAAGACCTCCAAAGAAGGAGACCCAAAATCCAAAATCTCCGAGAGAGGAGTGTGTCCCACCATTGAACAGCCCTCTGTCAGGAAGTTCCTCCGAATGTTTAGGAAGTGGGATCTCTTTTCCTGGAGCTTCCATCCATTGAGGCTCCATTGGGTCCTAGTCTCTGGAGCAGCAGAAAAGAAGCTTCTTCCCTCCTCGATATGAGGACATCCCTTCAAATATTTAAAAAAGGGGCTGTCATATCCCCTCTTAACTGTCTCTTCTCCAGGCTAAACATACCCAGTTCCCAAGTCGTTCCTCATAGGGTTAAATGGTTTCCAGACCCTTCACCATTTTAGTTGCCCTCCTTTGGACCTGCTCCGGTTTTTCAACATCCTTTTTGAATTGTTTTGCCCAGAAATGGACACCGTATTCCAGGTGAGGAAGCCTGACCAAAGCAGAAGAGAGGGGCACTATGACTTCCCTTGATCTAGACACTATACTTCTATTGACGCAGCCTAGAATCGCATTGGCCTTTTTAGGTGCTGCATCGCACTGTTGACTCATGTTCAACTTGTGGTCTACCTGGACTCCTAGATCTCTTTCCTCTGCAGTTTAATTGTCTCGTAGCAATATCCTGTGGAGTTCTTGGAATTTGTAGTTTATTGAGGCTCCGGGGGGGGGGGGATGAGGATGGAAGAGCTCTGCTTTTTGGGGGGGGGCTATGGGGGAGGCCTTGGCCAGAGAGAGACCCCCAACAGTCCTCCAGGAGGAAGAGAGAGAGAGAGGCTCCTGGACTCAGGCAGGGAGAATTGGGGGGTGGGTCTTTTTGGGGTCCCCCAGCAGCGCCCCCCTCCCAGAAAGAGGCGGGGCTGAATGGCCTCCAAGCGCCTCCCTCCCTCCCTCCCTGGCTCACACCTCCTTTCCCTCCTTCCCTCCTTCTTTCTTTCTTTCTTTCTTTCTTTCTTCGGGGCTCCCTTCCTCCGGAGCAGAGAAGGCGGCCAGGGAGAGAGATGCCCCTCTTCCTCCTCCTCCGTTTTTGGGGGTCCCTCCGGCCCCAGCCCCCCGCCTCCTTCCCCTTCCTCTTCTCCTTCCCCTTCCCCTTTCCCTTCCCCTTCCTCTTCCTCGGAGGGGAGGCTTCGCAAGCGGCGACGGAGGGGAGCCCACAAGGTGGGTCTTTGGCCGGGGAGAGGCAGGCGGAGAGGGGGCTTCCTTCCTTCCTTTCCTTCCTTCCTTTCCTTCCTTCCATCCATCCTTCCTTCCCTTTCTTTTCTTCCTTCCTTCCTTCCTTCCTTCCTTCCTTCTCTTTCTTTCCTTCTTTCCTTCCTTCTCTTTCCTTCCTTCCCTTCCCTTCCTTCCTTCCTTCCTTCCTTCCTTCCCCCTCTCCCTTCTTCCTTTTCCTTCCTTCCTTCCTTCCTTCCTTCCTTCCTTCCTTCCTTCCTTCCTTCCATCCTTCTCTTTCTTTCTTTCTTTCTTTCTTTCTTTCTTTCCTTCCTTCCTTCCTTCCTTCCTTCTCTTTCTTTCCTTCCTTCCTTCTCTTTCTTTCCTTCCTTCCTTCCTTCCTTCCTTCCTTCCTTCCTTCTCTTTCTTTCCTTCTTTCCTTCCTTCTCCTTCCTTCCTTCCTTCCTTCCTTCCTTCCTTCCTTCCTTCCTTCCCAGGGCCCTTCCCTGGGAAGGAAGGAGAGGGCTCTGGCTGCCCCCTTCTCTCCAGCCGCTCTCCTCTCTCCACTCAAGGGCCCTCTCAAACGGGGGGGGGGGGGGGGGGGGAGAGAGATAAAGGGCTCTTGGGGGGGGGTCCTTGCAGGGGGGGGCTGTTGAAGGCCTCCCTCCAGGAGGACCAAGGAAGGCTGAGGAGGCCAGGGTCACTCTCTCTCTCTCTCTCTCTCTCTCTCTCTCTCTCTGTGTTTGGGGGGTGTCTTTTGCTGGAATGGGGGGCTGAGGGGGGGTCATCGATGTCTCAAGACTTGGGTTGTCTTTCAACTGAGGCTGGATGGCCCCCTGGCACAGAGCCCCCTTGGGTTGGGCCGCCTTCTTGCCTGGCCAAAGGGGGCTGGACTGGATGGCCTCTGGGGCTCCCTCGGAGAGAGAGGGAAAGGGTGGCCTCAGGTGCTTCTGTCTCCCTTGAACCCTTCTTCTTGGCCTCCAGAAGGGAATGAAGGGCCCCCAGGGCTGTTCGGGGCAGAGGCTGCCAAGGCCTTCCAAGAGCCCAGCCAGGCCGGCCTTCCTTCCAGTTGAGGATGAGGGTCCTCCTGCCAGAGAGGGCCCTGGGCCTTCTTCTTCTTGGCGGGGGGGGGGGGGGGGGGCAATAGTCCTGCCCCTGGCTTTGGCTTCCTTCCTTCCTTCCTTCCTTCCTTCCTTCCTTCCTTCCTTCCTTCCTTTCTTCCTTCCTTTCTTTCTTTCTTTCTCTCTCTGCCCTCCTGCCAGCCCCCAAAGCCCACCTGAGGCCCCAGAGAGAGAGAGGGACAAGGGAGGGGGGAGGGGAGGGAGGGAGGGGGCAGAAAGGGGGCCCAGGACTGGTCAGTCTGGCCATGGTCCGGAGGGAGGGAGAGGCCAGGGGTCTGGGGAAGAGGCCTTGGATGGGAAAGGAAAAGGGGGCATTAGGGACCCCTGGGATCTGGGGGGGGCAGAGAGTAGTCCCCTTCCTTCCTTCCTTCTCCTTCCTCCCTTCTTTCTTTCTTTCCTTCCTTCCTCCCTTCCTTGCTTCTCCTTCCTTCCTTCTCTTTCTTTCCTTCCTTCCTTCCTTCCTTCCTTCCTTCCTTCCTTCCTTCTTTTCCTCCTCCCTCCCTCCCTCCCTCCCTCCCTCCCTCCCTCCCTCCCTCCCTCCCTCCTTCCTTCCTTCTATCCTTCCTTCCTTCCTTCCTTCCTTCTTCCCTTTCTTTCTTTCTTTCTTTCCTTCCTTCCTTCCTTCCTTCCTTCCTTCTTTTCCTCCTCCCTCCCTCCCTCCCTCCTTCCTTCTTTCCTTCCTTCCTTCCTTCCTTCCTTCCTTCTTCCCTTTCTTTCTTTCCTTCCTTCCTTCATCCTTTCATCCTTCCTTCTTCCCTTTCTTTCCTTCCTTCCTTCCTTCCTTCCTTCCTTCTTTTCCTCCTCCCTCCCTCCCTCCTTCCTTCCTTCCTTTCTTCCTTCCTTCCTTCTTCCCCTTTCTTTCTTTCCTTCCTTCCTTTCATCCTTTCATCCTTCCTTCTTCCCTTTCTTTCCTTCCTTCCTTCTCCTTCCTTCCTTCCTTCCTTCCTTCTTTCCTTCCTTCCTTCTCTCCTTCCTTCCTTCCTTCCTTCTCTTTCTTCCTTCCTTCTCTTCAGGAAACCAGGGCTGGGCTAAGACCTTTCCAGGCCCTGAGGAGCATTTCAAAGATTTCGGTGCCCCAGAGATATACAATTCAAAAGAATAAACCCTCAAAATTGTATGTTTCAAGATGGAGGATATATACAGTGGTGTCCATTGAGGTTTGGATTCCAGGACACCCCCTGCCCCCCCCCCATGGATCCCAAAATCCCTGGACGCTCCAGTCCCCCCAAACATCATGGCAGAGAGCCATGGGCAAAGGGGGGGGGGCTGACTGTTTGCCCCTTTGCCCCCCCTGCTCCATGGGGAAATCCCTCTCTTGCCCCCTTCCCTCCCCTCCCTTTCCCTTTCCCTTTCCCTTCCCTTTCCTTCCCTTCCTTTCCCTTTCTTTTCATGGGTTTCTTTTGCCTAATGGTTCCTAATCCACCTCTGCAGGGACCCCCCCCCTGACTCTGTCCAGAAAGGGCCCCTTCTCCCTGGAATTGGTTCCCTGTCTTTTTTTGGGGGGGGTCCATCCCAGTCCGACTCCCTGAGGCCTGAAGGCCAGGGCAATGGGGGGCAGAGGGCTGGGCAGGAGGACACCCCCCCCCCAAAAAAAGAATGCCTTGCCTGAGCTGGAGCCTCAAGGGGGGTCCTGGGGGCAAGACACCCCCCAACAGAAAACACTGCCCCCCAATCTCTTGTGGTGCCATGGGGGGGGGCTGGGCCTTGGGGCCTGGAGTTACTTCTGGGGAGGGATAAAGAAAGGGGCATGGAGGTCTGATGGGGGAAATCCAGGAAGATCCAAAACCCACCGAAAAGGGATGCCTTTATGGGGCCACGCAACACGCACAATATGCCCTTTTCTTGCAAGCTTGCGAAGCTCCAGGGGCTCTTCGTCGGGAAAGGGCTTCAAAGCCATAGGAGAAAGAAAGAGGCTGGTCTTGGGCCTGCCTTTGGCTGCCCTTGATTTTTTCTTCAGGGGATATGGAGGGGGGGTCCCTCTTGCCCCTGGGGGTCCCTCAAAGTGCAGAGAGAGGAGGTAGCCCCCATTTGCCAGGCTGAGAGAGGGTCTCCCTCCTGAGGGGGAAAGAGAGGGAGGGTGTGGGGCAGGAGTGTGTGAAGAAGCTGTTGGGGGGCTGAAGGTCCTCCTGGCCTCCCTCAAAGTCTGGGGGTCAGGGATGGGGCAATGCAGTGCCCCCCTCCCCCCCTTGCAGGGCTCTTGGGAAGCTTCCTCTTCCTCTTCCTCTCAGGAGCAGGGCTGGCACCCTCCCCTCCCCTCCCCTCCCCTGCTGCTGCCCTTCCTGCCCTCCTGGCCCGGGGCATGCCCCCTCCCTCCCTCCCTCCGTCCCCATGGCAACCGCTGGGCCTGGCCAGGTGTGGGAGGGGAGGGAGGGGCAGCCCCACCTTGGCTTCACCTTGGCAGGTGAGGCATGGAGCAGGAGGGCCATAGGGCAGGCAGGCAGAGGGAGGGAAGGTAGGAAGGAAGGAAGGAAAGAAGGAAGGAAGGAGGGAAGGAAGGAAGGAGGGAAGGAGGGAAGGAGGAGGGCCAGGGAATCCCTCCTGGCCTTTGGGAGGGGCTCCCTCCTTCTTGCGGGGGGGAGGGAAAAGCACTTTGCACGTGCCCCAAGGCCCCTGAGCCAACCTCACTATCACACAAGGCATTGCCTGGGGAGGGGGCCCAACTCCATCCTTCACAAAGCACAGAGTTGGGGGGCGGGAATGGGGGGACCCTGCCCTTCCCTCCCCTCCCCTTCTAGTGACCCAGGCTCCCAGGGAGGGGGGTTGTTGGGGGGCCTGGCTGGGGGTGGGGAGGGGAGGGGGCTGACTGGGATGGCCTTGTATTCCCTCCCCCCCCCCCCCCCCCCATATAGACCCAGAGAGATGGAGGGGTCCTGCTCATGGCCTCCTCTTCCTTTTCCCAGGTTCCCTCCGCCATGGAGACCCCCATCCCTGGAGATACGCAGGTAAGGCCCCACCTCAGCCCCCCCTCTCTCTCTCTTTCTCTCTCTCTTTCTCTGGACCTTATCCATGCAGGGGGCAGCCCCACAGGTGAGGCGGTAAGGAATGGCCAGCCCCCCTCCCACCCACAGGCCTCTATCCTCCAGGGACACCCCTGGGTCCCCCCCCCCCCCATGCCTGCCCTGGGTGCCCTCCTTGCCCCTTTCCTGCCCCTAGGGACACCCAACCTTCGGGACAGGCTCCCCCCCAACTCTGTCTCTTCAGGCAGATGACCAAAGGAGGGGGGTCCTTGCCCTGGGCCCCTCCTGCAGCCATGGCCGAGTGATGGCAAGGGGGGGGGCATTCCTGGCCACTCTTCCCCCTTCCTTCCCTCTTGCTCTCTGGAGGCGGCTGGGTGGCCCTCTGCCCTTCTGGGAGCCAGACACTTACCTGGGGGGGGGTTTCATCGGGGGGGGGGATGTGGAAGGTGCTGGTCAGGAGCTGGGCCCCAGCCTTGCCCCATGGGAAAGGGCCTGTGCACCGCCTGTGGCCCTTCCTTGGGGGCCTTTTGCCCAGGGATTGCCTCCTGCCCCCCACCTGCATCCCAGGGGCCCCTCCTTCAGCCCCCCCCCCATTGGAGGCCACTTTCTGCTTCCAGACAAGGCCCAATGGAGCTCCGGGTTCCCCATCTGTGGGGGGCGCATGCAGTCCCCCATCGACATTGAGACGGGGGCCACCCTCTACAGCCCCCACCTGACCGCCATCCAGCTGTCCGGCTATGACCTGCCCCCCCGCAGAAAGGCTGCGCCTGAAGAACAACGGCCACACAAGTGAGTCATGCCTCCCCAGAGTGAATCCACCAAGGGCCCCATTGCCCAGGGCAGGCGGAGGGGAGGGGATGATGGGCTGGACAGTGGGAATGCCCCCTTGATCTGCCACTGGGGGGGAAGAGAGTGCTCCTGCAAGTCTTAGCGCTCAAGGGGATGCGGGGGCCCCACTGTTTGGGCTCCTGAGTTTTCTGGGTGGAGGAAGGAGGGAGGAAGAAGCCCCCCCAAAAAAGGGGGGAAGATAGGTCAGTGTCCTTTCCTTCCCCTGCAGCCCCTCATGTCCTCCAAAGAGGGCAGGGAACAGATGGGCCAGATTCTGTGGATTGGGGCCTCAGTCCTGATGCCCTTCCTTTTGCATAAAGGAGGCCTTCAAGCAGATTACCTTCCCCTGAAAGCTGAGCTCTGGGTTCCAGTCTTTTGTGTGGCTTTTGGGTGGGAAAACATCAGGAGCCCCTTCCCTCCCCCTTCCGCTGCTACCCAAAGGACAGAAAGCTGGCTGCTGGTTTGGAGGAAGAGGGGGGGGACATTATGGCCGGGTCAGTGAAGTGTCTGCCTAAGAAAAGGGAGGGGGCCCAAGTGGCCTTCTCCCTCGCCCTCCTGAAGGCAAGAGGTCATTCTGGCCAAGAGGGCTTTCTTGGAGCCCCTGCTTGCCTCTTATGGACTCACTGGGGACAGGGTTCCTCTTCCAGTTGCGTCTCTTGGGGGAGGGAGTTGTAGTTCGACTTTCCTTCCTTTGTGGGCATCATGGACTCTCTTCCTCTCACATGTACAAACGCTTCTGAGGAAAGATTCAAGTTATGAAAGCGTGTGCTACCAACCTCTTCCTTTCTCTCAAGCCCCCATTGTGCACACACACACGCAAACACACACACACACACATATATATATACACACACAGAGAAGGCTTTTCCAGTTGCTGGCTATCCTTTCCAAGAGCTAAGGCTCTGCACCAGCCTCCCTTCTCCAAAGAGATCCTGCCTTGACCAGAAATTGGCCTCTTGCATGCCCACGCACGGCCGCCTTGCAGGAACGTTGTGTGCCTGCAAGGATCTTGCCAGTGCAACCGGGGGCCCTCTGACCGACTGACTGGGAACATCTCCCGAAAGGAGCCCAGGCGGATGGATGGATGGAGCAACTTTTCCAGAGGGATTGACCTGGACTGGGCGCAATGACCACTTTCAGGGCTGGATTTGTTGCTTAGGGGTTCCTCCTCCTCCTCCTGGCTTTAAACAGGGAGACTGCAGGTGCTTGTTTTCTGGGGGTGATACCTGTCTCTTGGCTCTAGTTTCCTGCAATTTTTTTGGGGGGGGGAGCAACACTGTGCTGGCTCTTTGTCCTTAAAAAGGGGGTTGCATATGGGAGAGCCACTTGTGTAAATTCAAGGGAAAGACAGCCCCATTGGGCTCAGGCTGGCTGGATGCAAGTCCCCCTCCCAGATGAAAATGCAGATGGGGAGAAGAAAGGGAAGGGCTTCACGGGGAATGCAAATGTCTGAACACTCACAAAGATTCCTCTGGGTTGGGGGGGACTGTTGTTTATAGTTGACATTACAGCATTCACCCCCCTTTCCTTTGAGGGCTTCTATACACAACAATGTATAAAGAAGGGCTTACACAATGAATGGGGAGGGAGGCTATGAAAGAACTAGAAAAGAACCTAAAATGCAAAGACATACAACTCAGCACAAAAGTCAGAATCATACAAGCCATTGTATTCCCTATTATTCCCATGGATGGATGTGAGAGATGGACAGTCAAGAAAGAAGATAGGAGGAAAACCGATGCATTTGAGAGAATGTGGGGCTGGAGAAGATGCTGAGGATCCCATGGATAGCCAAAAGGACAAAGAAATGGGTCCTAGAACAGATCAAGCCAGAGATATGCCTAGAAGCCAAGATGAGAAGACTTAGACTGTTGTACTTTGGACACATCGTGAGAAGGCATGAATTGTTGGAAGAGACAATAATGCTAGGAAAGGTGGAGGGAAGGAGGAAGAGAGGAAGGCCACAGGACAGATGGAAGGCCTCTATTATTAAGGAGGTCCCTATGGAGATTAATTAAGGGGTTGCTGGAATTAAGCACAGCAGGGGAGAACAAGAGGGTCTTCTTGGAGAGGTCTCATCCATAGGGATGCCATGAGTCGAGATTGACTGGAGGGCAGTTAACAACAACAGACGCCTGATAGAGAGCCTCGGTCAAGGAGGTCACAGACAGGCATGAACAGGACTTAAGGGAGAGCAGTGGAGGATCTCATCCACTGGGTCACCAGGGCAGTCAACAACAACAACAACAACAACAGGTGGCTTAGGGCCCAGATACCCTAAATGCACCAGATCTGGCCTGATGTGGAAACCAAGCAGGGTCAGCCCTGGTGTGGACTTGGATGGGAGACCACCAAGGAACACCAGGTGCTGTAGGGTCTATTGCAGTGGAAGGAACAGGCAAAAACACCTCTGAAATTAATGGGGGACCAAATGTTGACAGGAGACACAGCCCAGGCGGCTGCCTGCAAGCCAGTAACTTGAACCAGGCAAAGCATCCTCCCAAGGAACCAATTAACCAGAGCACACGAAACATAGAAGAGCACTTAAGGCAGTGACAAGGAAAGCCCCACATTATTGCATACATTATGTATTAACAAGCAACAGAGCAGACATATATACAGTGGTCCCTTTGTATACGCAGGGGTTCCATTCCAGACTCTCCCCCAGTTATGAGAAAAAACACGGGACCTCTAATTCCATTGTTCTCTATGGCTGCACTCCTGCGCATGCGTCCTGGGAGCATGCGCCATTTTAATGGCGGAGGGCTTGCCATCTGCGTGAGCTTGAGTCCGTGGATGGCAAGCCCACGTAAGGAGTGGGCGTACTGTATTATTTATTATTTCTTACCCACCTCTCTCCATGGATCAAGTCAGGGGACAACATCAATAAACAACATCAATTAAAACACACCAATTTAAAAGGACAAATAAGAGGTAATAATATGTTGTTAACTGCCGAGATACTTCTTAGTTCAATATGAAGCGGTATAGAAATGTAAATGCTGTTGCTATTGCTACGTACACATATTAAAACAACCCACTTCTAAAATTCACCATTTAAAGATCATCCGAATAAGCCTGCCGGAAGAGACGGGGCTTCAATGCTCTTTTAAATCCAGACTCTCTTCTGGCAGGTCATTCCACAATTTGGGGGCGGCTGAAGGAAAAGTCCTCTGGCTGACTTGGCACATGCCAGGCCTGGGCAGACCACTGCTGACCCACAGCAAGCAGAGACTGAGTGGACGACAGAGAGGTGGGCAGGCAGGCAGGGAGGCCTGGGGGCAGTGGGGCTGGGAGGGTGGGGGAGCCCTGGGCTGCAGACCCATGGCAGGATGACCGGCCGGCTGGTGTGGGGAGTTTCCTCCGCTGTGGAGGAAAGCTCTTGCCAGCAAAGGGTATGGGACCACTTCTGCAGAAGGAACAGAAGTGTCAGAACCAGTGGACCCAGTTCCCAATAACCAGGAAAACATCTTAGTGTGATAGAAAATTAAAGACTTCTATTCCGAAAATCAAGACAGAAATCACAAGTCGGGTGTAACTTACCAAAACTGGGGGTCTCTTTTCACTACCATAGTATTAGAGTTCAGACTATCCAGGTGCCCCCCCCCCAATTTTCTGGCTGTTGGCACCCAGCCTTTGATCCCAATCAAAGCAAATTCTAATACAGCGCGCCTGTGCCATATGTGGATTTGAGCTTACACTGATGGTAAGCCTGGGGGGCCAAAGTGGCACGTGCGCAGAAGTGTGCCACTGTAGAAATCAATGGGACTTAAGGTCCTGTGGGTTTTTTTTTGTGTGTATATGGGGGGGAGGGGGAATCCAGAACGGATCCCCACGTATATCAAGGGCCCACTGTTATCCTTTCTTCCTCTACATCCCTGGAACCCCGCAGGAAGGACAGAGTCATAAAACCATAAACCCCCTGCTATTTGCCCTCCTGCCATTTGCTCACTCCTGCTATTTCTCGTACACAGAGCCCAAACATGATTCATGCATACATTTCACTATTCAGTACCCTTCAATATTCAATGCACACATCCTTTCCAATAAACCACGCCAATCATGGCAGAGCCATGCCCATGGATTCTGACAAGAAGCTCAAGTGAGACTCCCCAACCCACGTCTCTCTCCCTCCCTCTCTCTCTCTCTCCCTCCCTCTTTGCCCCTCATGCCCCAGTTGTTCTAGATCTTCCCAGGAACATGTCGGTGGCCGGCGGGAGCTTCCCGTATTCGTACCAGGCGTCCCAGCTGCACCTGCACTGGGGGTCCCAGCATGACCTGGAGGGGTCTGAGCACACGGTGGATGGGCATCGCTATGCCGGAGAGGTCAGTCCTTCTCTTGCTCTCTCTTTCTCCTGACTCAAACATCTTCTTTCTTGCCAGAAAAAAATTATGTGCTGACTCTGGGTTCAAATCCCTGTTTCGCTAGGGAAACCCCCAGGGTGACCCTGGGCAAGTCCCACTCTCTCAGCTTTAGAGGAAGGCAATGGCAATCCTTCTCTGGGTCAGTTTTGCCAGGATTGTGGTCTAGTGGAATAGGACACTGGGAGACTGAGGTTCAAATCCTCACTCAGACAATTAAATGTTTTGATTTTTTTTATATTTGAGATTTGCATGGGCTGTATTGAGTGTTTTCATGATGGAAAAGTGGGATATGACTCTTTAAAGAGGTAAATAACATTGGCCTGAGCCAGACCCAAACCTTCTGACCAGGAGGCAGAGAAGTCTATTGGTGCCACTCCTTGCAGATCCACATGCATGCCCACATACAGACAGACAGACAGACCCTGCTGCTTGCATTGAATCTCAGAGTTGGAAGGATCCTGAGGGCATCTAGTCCAACCCTCCACAGATCACTCTGAGGTTCTTTGGTCAGCTTTTGTGGATGTAGGACAAAAAGGTCTTGTCCAGTGGACAAGAGGGTACGGTGGATGGTCAGGCAGGCAAACGGATGGATGCTCCGGAGTGTGTTGGAGGGGGTTTAAGCAACCATTCCCTTGCCCACGAAAGACACACATGGGCTGGAGGGACTTTTCTCTGCTTTGCTTCAGAATGGCTGTCCCCCTCCCTTGCCCAGAATCCAGCATCCCCCTCTGCTGGCCAGGCAAAAGGGGTACCTGGTCCTTTTGTCCATCGGTCATCCTCTGTGTCCTTGCCCCGGCTGGGCTGGCTTCCTTGGAGAAGTGTCCAAGGACCAGAGGGGTTGGCAGGATTCCCCCTCCCCCACATATACACACAAGGGAGGATGTGCTCACACTCTCTTCTCGACCCATCTCTGGATCCAGCTCCATGTAGTCCACTACAACACCCGCTTTGGAAGCATCAAGGAGGCTGCCCAGGAGCCCGGAGGCTTGGCGGTGCTGGCGGCATTTCTTCAGGTGAAGGGGTCTGAGGGTGGCATTTTGGCACCAGGGCAACTGGGGCAGGCTGTCTTCAGATGAGGCAGCGTGAGGCCACTGGCATGGGCTCCCCATGGGTTCACCGGCTCTTCCAATTATGGTTCCAGGTTGGGTCGGAGGACAATGAGCCCTTCCAGCACATCCTGGAGCATCTGGAGGACATCCGTGATGAAGGTAACGAGAGCGAGGAGGCGCACACAGATGGCTGCCCCAGGGGTCATAGGCCACTGGGTATGGGGCCAGCAGGAAGGTCTTTGCCCTGGAGGGGGGGTCTGCCTGACCCCCACCAACCCAACCACAAGCCACAGATCCCTCTCCTCTGGATCCGACTCCGTGCTCACAGAGGAGACCACAGTTTCTGCCTTATCCCTGCCATGGGCTTGCAGCTGGGTGGATGCAGAAATGTGCTTCTCTGTCTTCTTGGTCATTTGGCAAAGCAGCCCTCCAGCCCTGGAGTGGACAAAGAGTAGCCATTGGACCACAGTTCCCCCCCTCCATCACTGGCCAGGGCTGATGGAACTTATAATCCAGTGGCATCTCTGCCCAGCCCCAATCCACACTGTTGCTCTAAGTTCTGAGTCTCGGGGAGACTTTGATTAAAGCTTTCCTTCTGGGTCTTTGGGACCCACCACTGTGCCTTGTCTTTGTCCAGTGTATGGACGGGGTTGCCTGTCTCCCTTTTCATCTCTGGTGGGAGTGGGGCAACTTGAATCTTCCCCTCAGGGTCCCTCTGCGTGGGGCGTCCTCCTCTCATTCATCTCTTCCCAGGAGAGGAAACGTTCATCGATGGATTTGACATCGCTCAGCTGCTCCCCCAGGACCTCGGGCGCTTCTTCTGCTACAATGGCTCCCTGACCACTCCGCCTTGCTTCCAGACCGTCAACTGGACCATCTTTAACCAGACCCTCCAACTCTCCCCAGAGCAGGTCTCCTCGTGGGGTGGGCTTGCTTGGGGGGGGTCTCTGGGAGGGAGGAGGTTCCCTGCCCACTGGGGAGGCTTGTACCCCTGGGTAGCACGTGGACCAGCCTTTTCCCACGCCAGGGATTCTGCATTTGTCCTGCTTTGCCAATTCCTCCTTCTGGGAACCTCTTGGGGGCCTGTCCAGATGACCTCTTCTGCCCCTTTTCCCCTCAGATCTCGGTGCTGGAAGACACGATCCGAGGAGATGACGACCAGCCCCTCCAGGGCAACTTCCGCCTCCCACAAAGTCTCAATGGCCGGACTGTCCTGGCCAGCTTCCCTATGTCCCCGACTGCAAGAAGGGCCCCACTGCCCGGTGAGTGCCATTCCTGTTCCCGGTGTCCCTGGGCATTGGCAGCACCCCATCCATGGCAGAAGGGATCGTGCCCTCAGCTTTGGCCTTTGCTCGTTTCCCTCTGAGCCCCCTCCCCACCGCCTACCCTTCCCCTCCCCTCCGCCAAACCCTAGGCCTCCTTGGCTCTGAGACCACTACCTCCTCCTTTCCCAGAAAGCTTCCCATCTTGCTTGTCCCTGGGTCTTCTTGCCCCCTCCCTCAGTTATTGTTGAGCCTGGCCATGGCGGGGGGGGGGGGGCAGGCCAATGGGCCTCATTCATCTTGGTAGAGCTTGGGTCACCCAAAGCAAACTGCCTTGCTGTGGGGTGAAGAGTCTCCCCCTTGTCCCCAAAAGCACCCAGGAAAGGGGGAAGGACAGAAAGGGCCAGGATGGCTGGTTGGGGGCCACAGGCTCCCCCATGCCCCCCCCTCTGTGTCTGGGGCTGGAGAAGGCACCCCCACAGTGTTGAGGAGGAGGAGGAACCAGGTCAGATCCAAAGGGGCAGATGGACAAACCGATCCCAGAAAGAGTCCAGAAGGATGAGCAGCAGCCGAGGGAGCAGTCAGGGGTCAGGGCTCCCTTCTGCTCTGGGCTTCCTGCAAGGACAGGGAATGTGCTGTCCATGGTGTAGCTGGGACCCACAGCTGGCTGGCAACCATTCTTGGGCAAGAGGGTGAAAACTGCCAGGGGCCGAGGGGGAGACCCCATCCCAGGGACCCACACTGACCACTGAGACGCCCTCCGAGGAGTGGCATGGCTGCCTCTTGCGTTGCTCGGCTCCTGCCCCGTTCTGAGTGGGTTCCCCATCTCTTTGGGGTGTGCCCAGAAAGAGGGGGTGGCACACCCCCATCTTTGCCCACAGGGGCTTTCACTGCCTTGGGGTAATGTAATGATCCTTTGAAGCAGCGATGTGGGGAGGCCGGCCACCCCATGGCCACACTTACACCCCAGAGTCATAGCAGAGTCATAGGAAGGAGACTGGGGGAGGAGGACAGCTAGCCAAGCCCTTCGGAGGCATGGCGGTGGGTCCTGTTGCAGCCTTCCCTGAAAAGGGCTGAGGGATCCCCCCCTCCCTCCCTCCTGACCCTTCTGTCCCTCCCCAAGAAAGCACACATGGCCCACCCACCCCCAGGGCAGAAGCAGTCAGAAAATGGGATCAGGACTGTTTCTCAGTCCTTCCTTCACTCCTTTCCTTCCCCTTCCCCTTCCCCTTTTTCCTTCCCTTCCCTTCCCTTCCCTTCCCTTCCCTTCCCTTCCTCCCTCTTTCCTTCCTTCACCTTCTCTCTCTCTCTTTCTAGTTTCCTCCATTCCTTTCTTTTCTTTTCTTTTCTTTTCTTTTCTTTTCTTTCTTTCTTTCTTTCTTCCCTCCCTCCCTGCTTTTCTTGCCTTTCTTCCTGTCTTTCTTTCATTTGTTGCCCTTTGCTTTCTATTTTTCTTTCCTTCCCTCCCTGCCCCACTGTGAGTAGGGCTGTGTCATGGGAAAGGGCCACCCCTCCCGGGGCCAGCTTGCCTCCCACACGGTCAGGGCTGTGCCAGGCATGCCCAGGGTGGGACAACTGGGACACCGCAATAGGGTTGTTTGCCCAGGGCACTCACCACTAATAACAACTATATTAACCTTGTATTTACTTACACTAATTCAAAGTTGCTATTTTCTCTTACTCAACTTTCTTTTCTTTTTTGTTTAAACAATTTTTATTAAACATTTTAAAACACAAATATACAATTTTAAAAACATAACATACAACATCCAAATATGCAAACTTACAATTATACGTGTTATTTATCTTCTTTGACATTTTGTTATCATTCTGGTAATAATGGTCTTCCAACTACTCTCTTTCCCTTATACCCTCCTACCTTATATCTTCCTTTCTTCCCCTTCTATCCCTCTAAACCAGGGGTCAGCAACCTACGGCCTGCGCGCTGGGTGCGGCCCACGGAGGCCTTGGGACCGGCCCATGGCCGGTCTCACCGCCGCTGCTGCCCCGCACATGAACGCGCACGCCATGTTGGCGTCCAAAATCGCGCTCACGCACGCATATACACACAAGAACAGACACCATTTTGGAAGGCCCCATGGCAGCTGCGCCTTGCACATTCGCATGGCACAGGCATGGTGGGGCCTTCCAAAATGGTGCCTGCTGCTGTGCGCATGCGCACACGAGCTCAGGCGCCATTTTGGAAGGCCGTGCGCATGCACAGTCGGGCCTTCCAAAATGGCTGCGCACACGCACCTGGCCGGCCCCCGCACCATTCCCCCTCTCCGGCATCAGAAGTTGCTGACCCCTGTTCTAAACTCTTCTAACTACCCTTTTCTCCTTTTCATTCTCGCTCCTTTCCCTTCTCGTTCTTCTGTCTTATCTATTTCCATTCTCAGCTTTATTTTCTCTTGAATCTTAAGGTTGCTATTTCTCCCCATTCTTGAGAGAGAGATGCTATTACCATTTCCCGTTCTTCTAGATATTTATTTACATCCCCCAACTGTGCCAATCCTGGCGATTAACCCCCTCCCCTTGCCCCATTCCCACTCTCCTTCGCTTCCAGGGGCTGCTGAGCAGACAAGGTCCTCGCTTCAGAGAGGTAAGTGGCCTCCCCGCAGCCCCAATTCCTTTGGCAAGGCCAGTCCCCAGTGCCTGGCTGGTACATGCCTTGATGGGAGCATGGTGTGGCTAGACCAGATGCCACTTTTGCCACTGGTCAGCCAGGCCACCCCTTCTCCTCCTCCTCCTTCAGGCCAAGAGCCTGGGAGCAATGCCAAGGGGCTGGCTCCAGATGGATCACGGCTGCTCCATCTGCATTCCCCATCCCCTTCATGGGCAGCAGAGGGAAGGGAGGAGGAAAGGCCTGAGGGTCCCAGCTGCCCGCCCGCCCGCCAGCCACCACCCCAATCCCATCCCAAGGACTCCCAGGGCCTCCCTTTCCCACTGTGTGGCTTTCTCCCAAGGAGACATCCTAGCCATCCTCTTCGGATGCCTGTTTGGCCTCACAGCACTTGCCTTCCTCTGCTATGTCCGCAAGCACCGGAACCAGAAGAAGCAAAGGTAGGGGCACGCGAGGGAGGGTGCGCATGCACACCCCCTTCCTGTTCCTTTGCTTGGGAGGGAGAGCTGGCAATCCCCCCCTTGTGCAATGGTGGGGGGCATCCTGTCAGGGTCCACAGGAGGGGCCTCATTCCCCCCCCCCCCCGCGCTTTATCCAAAAGGTCAAGGAGAACTGACAGAGGTCCCTCCGTCTCCAGAGCTGTGAGAAGGCTCACCTTGGGGCAGGGCTGATCTCACCACATTTTATCAAGCCCTCACCATATGTGCCAGAGCTGTGCCCCCCACCTTCTAACCCCCCCCCCCACTTTCCCTGCTGCAGGCTGTCTGCTCCACCTGGGAAGTCCGGTGCCATTTACACGCCAGCCGCCTCCACCGACGAGAACACCGTTTAGGCCGCAGGGGTGACATCCAAGGCTCGTGGGCTCCTGCCGCTTCCCGTCCTTCTGGCCCCAGGACCCCCACCCCCTCAAGGCAAGAGTGGCCCCCATGCAAGGGGTGCATGGCCAGGGCCTGGCTGTCTCCACACAGGCCTTGGGGGGCTGGCATGGCCTTCAGGACCCCCAACCCTTCCCCCTGCCACTAAGCAGGATGCCAGGGGCTGCCTGGGGCTAAAGGAGGAGAGCCACTCTTTGGCAGTGCCAGGCAGGCATCACTGTTGGGATTTGGGGTGGGGATGGTGACTGTGAGATGGCTTAGGAGGCAGACCCCTACCCCGAAGGGGGCAATGCCTCATTGGGAACCCTCCTTCCCTCCCCAGTTGTGGTCAGTCTTGTGTGCTGAGGCGAGAAGGGTACAGCCCCCCCAAAACCATCTGCTTCCCTTGGGGCCAAAAGTGTTGCCTCAACCTTCCCCCCCACGTTTCTGGCCAGGGAGCGTCTCCTGGTTCTGGATCACTGGGGGGGGAGGCAGTCTGGCTGACTCTGAATGGGAAAGGGGGCTTCCCTTGCAGTCTTCCATACAACACAAAACACCCACCAACAAGAACTCTCCCCACTCCACCCCCTTGGTAAGGGGGCCAAGGGAAGCTAGTCCCATGGGGGCTCACCCACATCACTGCAAGGGTAGCATGGCCCCTCTTTTGAGGAGCCACATCCAGCCAGAGAGCCCCTTGCTTTGGTCCCTGGCCTGCACTGCAGGGCTGCATCCTAGCTTATGGGGGTGGGCCCTGGGAGCAGGACTGGAGGACCCTGGATCAGGAGGGGGGACTAAGGGGGATGATGGGCTGGGTTGTTCACTTGGCAACAGGCAGGAAGCCCCCCCCCCGCCCCCAACTTGCTTAGGATCCAGTCTCCACCACCACCAGAATAATGAGGGGGTTCCCCCTCCCCCAGGATCTGCTTCCCTCTCCCTCTCCCTTTCCCTTGACTCTCAGGGGCATGCACAAACCAGAACGCCTTCTACACATACACATTCATACTTCTATTTGATTAAAACACAAAGGATTCTATTGAATTCCATTGGCATGGAGCCCCAACCCAAATAGACCAAATAGACCCATTCAATCGATGGGATTTACCCACCTGCTGACTCACCACTCCACAATTAATTCAACAACTCTCTTCTAGCTGGGGCTTGCACCCCAATGGGAATCCTACAGGAATAGGCCTGGCGGAGTTAGCCGTTGTGTCCTCCGGGTCATGAGGACTTGCGCTAGACCTCAATTTCAGGTCCCCCGAGGGAACCTTTGTTTGCAAGGCAGCTGAGTGTGGAGGGATGCTTCCATTCTCTAGCAAACAGAATAAATCCACCAGGGATAAAAGTAAGGCACCACACCTAGGCAGGAGAATGGAAATGCACAAATACAGAAGAGCTGGCCTGAGAGCAGGATGTGTGAAAAGGATCCGAGGGCGTCAGGAGGAGACCACAAGCGGAACGTGAGCCAACTGTGGGATGGGGCAGCTAAAAAAGCCAATACGTTTCTTTTGTTGCTTGTTGCTGTGTGCTTTCAAGTTGTTTCTGACCCTTTCATGGGGTTTTCTTGCCAAGATCTGTTCAGAGGAGGTTTGGCATTACCTTCCCCTGAGGCTGAGAGAATGTGATGTGCCCAAAATCATCCCAGTGAGTTTCATGGCCAAGTGGGGAATCGAACCCTGGTCTCCAGAGTCGTAGTCTAACACTCAAACCACTGCGCCATGCTGGGTCAGCCAAAGGATTTCTACTCTGCATCAGTCAGAGTATAGTGTCTAGATTTTTTTTTTGGGGGGGGGGGAGAATAGTACCACTCTGCTCCGCTTTGGTCAGCCGTCAACTGGAATCCTTTGTCCAGTTCTGGGCAGCACACTTGTAGAAGGACATTAATAAATTGGGAGGCGTCCAGGGAAGAGCAACAGAAGGGGAAGGGACCAGAAGGCCTGCCCTGCAAGGTCATGGAAGAACTACAGACTGACCAGTCCAGGAGGGCTGGCAATGGCCAAGAAGGCCTTCCGGACTGCATCTGATCCTGGAGAGGGGAAGGGAAGTGCGTCTCTCTGCAAAAGAGCTGGGGCTGCTTCAGGGAATTTGACGGATGTGTCCCCTTAATTTTTAAAATAATAGGAAGCTTGGCAAGTGAGACTTTGTTAACTTGGCATCATTAAAAACAAAGCAAAAAGCAAAACAGTGCTTGTGGCACAGTCACTGAGTCCTCGTGCCTGAGAGACTTTGGGAGGAGGATGGAGCAAGTGTTGTGTGTGTGTGTGTGTGTGTATTAAGTAATGGGCGGGCGGGCGAAGAATGTACACTTTCAGGATCCCCTCCCTACACCTTTCACGCCCAGCTCTCCATGCCTGCTCTTCCTCCCGAGGAGACCCATCTGCCCTCTTTCTGTGTGTGGAGGAGAGAGGAGAGAGGCAGCAGAGACCACTCCACTTGCAGTCAGCAAAAGCATTAAAGCTGTAGCACAAAGGGAGGGAGATCCTTTCAGGTATCCACCAAACTGATACCTTTATTGGCCAACCAACATGCACAATATACTTGTTGCAAGTTTTTGAAGCTCCACTGGCTTCTTCATCAGGCAAGATGTTACAAACCAAACAGGAATAAAAGCAATTGTAGGTGTTAGTCAGATGCCTGCAGTTTGATGTTTCTGTCCTTAGTTAAGATGGTAAGTGGAGGGCATCGTTTGCAGGTTAGCCGCTTCTACTTCTGGCCATGTGGCTATTGGGAGATTTGCAAAGTCCAGGAACATTACTATGGATTACAAACATGGATTTGTAATTGGTTGACTGACCAAACCAAAGGGTGCTCAGCAATGGCTCCTCTTCTTCATCCTGGAGAGAAGTGACCAGTGGGGTATCCAGTGGGGTTCTGTCCTGGGCCCAGGGCTATTCAACATCTTTATCAAATGATTTGGATGAAAGAATAAGTGGCATGCTTCTCAAATTTGCAGATGACACCAAATTAGGAGGATTAGCTAATACCCCAGAGGACAGGATGGACATTCAAAATGACCTTAATAGATTAGAAAGCTGGGACAAAGCGAACAAAATGAATTTCAACACGGAGAAATGTAAGATATTGCACTTAGGGCAAAAAAAATGAAATGCATAGATATAAGATGGGGGACACTTAAGGAGACTTGTACATGTGAAAGGGATCTAGGAGACCTAGTGGACCACAAGTTGGACACGAGTCAACAGTGTTATGCGGAATGACTTATGGAACTGGGTATATTTAGCTTGGAGAAGAGACGGTTAAGTGGTGATATGATAGCCCTGTTTAAATATTTGAAGGGATGTCATATTGAGGAGGGAACAAGCTTGTTTTCTGCTGCTCCAGAAAATAGGACACAATAGAGCAACGGATGCAAGCTCCAGGAAAAGAGATTCCACCTCAACATTAGGAGGAACTTCTTAACAGTAAGGGCGGTTCGACAGTGAAATACACTCTCTCAATGGAGATTTTGGTGGAGTCTCCTTCCTTGGAGGTCTTTAAGCAGAGACTGGATGGCCATCTGTTGGGGATGCTTTAATTGGGAGTTCCTGCATGGCAGAAGGGGGTTGGACTGGATGGCTCTTGGGTCTCTTCCAACTCTAGGATTCTATGATTCTACTCTTCTTGTGATTTCCTGACTGTAGTCCCCATTTCTATCAATGTATGATCCCAGGAATGGGAATTCTTTTACGATTTCTGTTTCTTCATTGTCTAGGTTGAAGTTGTGAAGGTCCTCAGAGGTCATTATTTTTGTTCCCTTTATGTTCAGCATTAAGTCTGCCTTTGTACTTTCTTCTTTGATCTTCCTTAGTCCCAGGTCTGTGAGGTTTTCTGCTAGTATTATGGGGTCATCTGCATATCTCAGATTGTTGATAATCCTTCCTCCTGTTTTTATTCCTCTTCCTTCTGTGTCGAAGCCTGCTTTTCCTATAATATGTTCTGCATACAAGTTGAACGTATCGGGTGAAAGGACGCAGCCTTGTCCGAGCCCTTTGCCGATTGGAAATCCTAGAGTTGGAAGAGACCCCCCCCAGGGCCACCCAGTCCAAGTCCTTTCTGCCATGCAGGAACTCAACATCTAAGCCTCCCCTGGGACTGATGGCCACCCAGCCTCTGTTTCCTTGAAGGGAAGGAAATCCTCAGAGGGAAGGAAGGGGGTTCCTGGGGCTCAAGGCCAGTTCCATGGAGGAAGAAAGCTCAGTGCCGCCCTACGGAAACCTGGATGTGGATGGAGAAGGGATTTCCAGGTGAGCAGAGGCTCCAGAAGGGACTCAGATGCCCAAAGTGCCCTTTCTCCATCTTCTCAGAACCAGGACTTTGGTTGCTTTCTCTGCTGGCCCTCCTCCGCAGGGCTGTTGTGAAGGTTCCCAGGGAGTCTCTCTCTCTCTCTCTCCTCCCCCTCCCCTTGGCTTTGGCCTTTTAGGCTCTTCAAAGGAGAAACAGACCCCTCCTCCTCCTCTAAACCACAGAGATTAAGAACCCTCCCCCCGTTTTCCTGGAAGGCCAAAGGGGGGGGGGGCTGGGCAGTCCCAGGGGGGTTGCAGACTGCCAGAAATAGTGCAAATTGAGTCCACTTTTAGGGTTAGGGTTAGGGAATTGTGGGAACTGTATTTTATTGTGGCACCAGAGCTCTCTGACAGAGAAGGCTCAATGTCTCAGAAAAAAAACAATTCCCATGACTCCCTAACACTAACACTAACACTAAAAGTGGACTCAATTTGCACTATTTCTGGCAGTCTGCAACACCCCCCCAGTCTCCCCCAAAAGAGGCAGCAGAAGGGAGGAAAAGAAGAAAGGAATGGAGTCTCTCTCTCTCTCTCTTTCCAGGAGGGAGGGGCTGGGGGCGATGCTCTTCAAGGCAAGGCATTCTTTTTGGGGGTCTTGAGGGAGGGGCGCCTCTGCTTTTGGAGAAACCGCCTCTTCTCCCCCCGCCCCCCATGGCTTGAGGGGACCAGGAGGGAGTGCGCATGCTCAGAGGCAGACCAAAGGGAAACGTCCTCCTCCTCCTTCTTTGTTCCTGGCAAGATGTGAGGGCAGCGGCTTCAGCGGGTGCGACTGGGCATGCGCAGATCGGTCCTTTGAGCCTGCGCAGTGGTCTCTAGGGCTGTTCCTCCTTTTTCCTGTGGCTGAGGGTTGCTCTGGCCACGCCTCTTTCCTCTCCTTCTAGGTCTTCCTAGAAAAGGGAAAAGGGAAGGCGGCGCTGGGCCTCCTCTTCCTCCTTCCTTCCTTCCTTCTTTCTTTTGAGGAGGCTTCGAAGAGGCCGCAATGGAGCCCAAGGTGAGGAGGACTCAGGAGGGAAGGCTCTGCTCTGGAAATATATATATATTTATATATATATATATATATATATGTGTGTGTGTGTGTGTGTGTGTGTGCCTCTGTGTCCTTATGGGCTGCAATGGAGCAGAGGACTGAGGAGGAAAGAAAGAAAGAAAAGGAAGGGAAGGAGAAGGGGGCATCTGTGTGTCTCTCATTTTTGTACTTTTTAGATATTTGAAATATGTATATGTGTCTCTTTGTGTCTCATTTAAAACAATGGCAGAGTCAGATGGCTCCCCTTATTATACAAAAGAGCAAAGCCAAGGGTCGCTAGCTGGGATTTATGTTACTTTTGAATAAAGCAAAGCAGCTTCATTTATATACCGCTTCATACCGCAAATATTTTGAATCTCTCTCTCTCTGTGAGATATATGTGTGTGTATTATAGTTATTGTGTAAATATGTGTGTGTGTATTTATGTACGTATGTGTGTGTCTCTGTCTATCTATCTGTCTAGCTACACACATACATACATACACTGTGTGTGTATATACACACACTGGTCCTGCTGCTGCTGCCTCCGTAAATGGCGGTGAAGTCTCCTTCTTTGGAGGCTGTTTTCAAAGAGAGGCTGAATGGCCAACTTTGAGGAGGGCTTGGATTATGTATTCTTGCATGGCATCATCAGGGGTTAGGCTGGATGGCCCTTTTGCCTTTCCTTCCAACCCTAGGATCCTATGGTTCTATGAAGACGCTGCTGCCTCCATGGAGAACAATGGAGTCTCCTTCTTTGGAGGCTGTCTTTAGGCAGAGGCTGGACAGCCTTCTCTCTCAGGTATGGCTTTATTCTGTAGCAGAAATGCATTGGACTGGATGGCCCTTGGAGCCTCTTCCAACTCTGTGACTCTAATGAACCCCAAGGTTGCACAAGATGGAGAGTGCCAGATCATGGCATTCATTCTTTCAGTGTATGTCCCGCCTTTCTCCTGCCAGGGGACCCAAGGTGGCTTACAAAATTCAAAATAGCAATTCAGTTTTAAAACTATACAGTGCACTTATTATACAGTGTTACTCTCAGCAAGGGGGAGCCCAAGGTGAGATGTGGGGTGTATGATTTGAGGGTCCCAAATTTTCTCATGGCATAATCCTATTTTCAGAATCATGTTGGCCCATTGGGCCCTGGCCACCTTCATTAAATCTGCCAGATACTGGAGGGAATCAGGGCATCTGGCCTTGAGTAATGCCATGACTTCCAGATGTATCAGCCTCATTAGGGAGGCTTGGATTAATTGGGAAGTGAATGATATCAAACTACTTTGCACCTGGGAACCCTGTATCACAGGGGTCCCCAAACCTTTCGATCTGGGGGCCAGTTCGCTAGTCCTCAGATCTCTGGGGGGCTGGAGGCGCACACAAGCATACGCACAACATTGTTGTGACTTCTTTACCCATTTTTCTTCCAAAATGGCACCAGAGTAGTGCGCATGCACGCGTGACGTTGAGCGCCATTTTTTCTTCCAAAAAGACCCAATATCCACCCCCCCTTAAAAAAGTATTAAACCAAACACTAGTTAAAACGTATTAGATTAAAATAACATAGAATAAAATCAGACCCGTGACAAGAAAATAGATAGAACAAGCAGAGGAATGGCAGCATCCAAATTAGGAGAGAGCAGAATAAGGGGGTTCCTGAGGCTGGGAAGTCTAATCTGGAAAGGCCTGCCAGAAGAGATGCTTGCACACATGGTCAAAATGTGGACCCTCGCAATGTGTGTCCATCGTTCACACGCATCACGCCAAATCCCATTAATTAAGTTCCCTCTGGGCAGTATGATGAACCATCGCAAAACCAGCACCTAAAGCCTGCCTGTAATGTTTCCTGAAGTAACTTTCCTGCTTTCATTGGACAATTGGTTTTAGTGACAGGGCAAGGGACACTCATGAATCGCTCCCATGATTACCAGTCCATAGGGAGCTGAAGGCTCACTGGCTTGCCGGTGGTAATCTATCCCTCACTCCATCCAACGTCATCTGGGGGAGAGATGCAGGCCCATCTCCATCCGCGTAGCCTAAGAAGAAGAGCCCTCCCTCCACTCCATCCGACGTCATCTGGGGGAGAGATGCAGGCCCATCTCCATCAGGCCTAGCCTAAGTAGAAGAGCCCTCCCTCCACTCCATCCAACGTCATCTGGGGAGAGATGCAGGCCCATCTCCATCTGGCCTAGCCTAAGAAGAAGAGCCCTCCTTCCACTTCATCCGACGTCATCTGGGGGTGAGATGCAGGCCCATCTCCATCTGGCCTAGCGTAAGAAGAAGAGCCCTCCTTCCATTCCATCCCACGTCATCTGGGGGAGAGATGCAGGCCCATCTCCATCGGGCCTTGCCTAAGAAGAAGAGCCCTCCCTCCACTCCATCCGACGTTATCTGGGGGAGAGATGCAGGCCCTTCTCCATCGGGCGTAGCCAAAGAAGAAGAGCCCTCCCTGCACTCCATCCGACGTCATCTGGGGGAGAAATGCAGGCCCATCTCCATCAGGCCTTGCCTAAGTAGAAGAGCCCTCCCTCCACTCCATCTGACGTCATCTGGGGGAGACATGCAGGCCCATCTCCATCTGGCCTTGCCTAAGTAGAAGAGCCCTCCCTCCACTCCATCCGACGTCATCTGGGGGAGAGATGCAGGCCCATCTCCATCGAGCCTAGCCTAAGAAGAAGAGCCCTCCCTCCACTCCATCCGACGTCATCTGGGGGAGAGATGCAGGCCCATCTCCATCTGGCCTAGCCTAAGTAGAAGAGCCATCCCTCCACTCCCTCCGACGTCATCTGGGGGAGAGATGCAGGCCCATCTCCATCGAGCCTAGCCTAAGAAGAAGAGCCCTCCCTCCACTCCATCCGACGTCATCTGGGGGAGAGATGCAGGCCCATCTCCATCTGGCCTAGCCTAAGTAGAAGAGCCCTCCCTCCACTCCATCCGACATCATCTGGGGGAGAGATGCAGGCCCATCTCCATCAGGCCTTGCCTAAGTAGAAGAGCCCTCCCTCCACTCCATCCGACATCATCAGGGGGAGAGATGCAGGCCCATCTCCATCAGGCCTAGCCTAAATAGAAGAGCCCTCCTTCCACTCCACCCGAAGTCATCTGGGGGAGAGATGCAGGCCCTTCTCCATCGGGCGTAGCCAAAGAAGAAGAGCCCTCACTCCACTCCATCCGACGTCATCTGGGGGAGAGATGCAGGCCCATCTCCATCTGGCCTAGCCTAAGTAGAAGAGCTCCACTCCATCCGACGTCATCTGGGGGAGAGATGCAGGCCCATCTCCATCGGGCCTTGCCTAAGTAGAAGAGCCCTCCCTCCACTCCATCTGACGTCATCTGGGGGAGAGATGCAGGCCCATCTCCATCGGGCCTAGCCTAAGAAGAAGAGCCCTCCCTCCATTCCATCCGACGTCATCTGGGGGAGAGATGCAGGCCCATCTCCATGTGGCCTAGCCTAAGTAGAAGAGCCCTCCCTCCACTCCATCCGACGTCATCTGGTTGAGAGATGCAGGCCCTTCTCCATCTGGCCTAGCCTAAGTAGAAGAGCCCTCCCTCCACTCCATCTGACATCATCTGGGGGAGAGATGCAGGCCCATCTCCATCGGCCTAGCCTAAGAAGAAGAGCCCTCCTTCCACTCCATCCGACGTCATCTGGGGGAGAGATGCAGGCCCATCTCCATCAGGCCTTGCCTAAGTAGAAGAACCCTCCCTCCACTCCATCCGACGTTATCTGGGGAGAGATGCAGGCCCATCTCCATCTGGCCTAGCCTAAGAAGAAGAGCCCTCCTGCACTCCATCCTACGTCATCTGGGGGAGAGATGCAGGCCCATCTCCATCGGGCCTTGCCTAAGAAGAGCCCTCCCTGCACTCCATCCGACGTCATCTGGGGGAGAGATGCAGGCCCTTCTCCATCGGGCGTAGCCTAAGAAGAAGAGCCTTCCTGCACTCCATCCGACGTCATCTGGGGGAGAGATGCAGGCCCATCTCCATCAGGCCTTGCCTAAGTAGAAGAGCCCTCCCTCCACTCCATCTGACGTCATCTGGGGGAGAGATGCAGGTCCATCTTCATCTGGCCTAGCCTAAGTAGAAGAGCCCTCCCTCCACTCCATCCGACGTCATCTGGGGGACAGATGCAGGCCCATCTCCATTGGGCCTAGCCTGAGAAGAAGAACCCTCACTTTTTAAGGGGTGGGTGGGTTTCGGAATTTTTAGATTTTGTTTACGGTGTATTAACATATATGTATGGAGATTTTAATGTTGTAAGCTGCCCCGATTGTTCTGCAGAGGGGCGGGATATAAATAAATAAATAAATAAATAAATAAATAAATGTTGGATCCTGTGAAATTCGAAGACGAATTTGTAGTAGCAGCTCTCATGCAGCAGAATAGAATGGAAAGCATTGGCTAGGTCTATAACTCTGTAGAACTTGTCCCCGGCTGCTATAGCCTCCAAGATTTCATTATATTTTGCTACCACAGGAGCTACTGGAGGTATGACTGCGTTAAGTGCCCTGATGTCTACCATCATCCTCCACGTGACCCCATCCACTTTTAGTACGGGCCACAGTGGTGAATTGCAGATAGACTGCATTGAAAAAATAATGTCCCATTTTAACAATCCCTCAATTGTTTTTGCAATTCCTTCTTCTGCCTCTCGGGGATATCTGTATTGTTTCTGTGGTGGGGGATCTTTTCCTTCTATGAATACAGAAGCTCACTTAACAGTCCCACACTCTATTTTGTCCTTTATCCATACCTTGAGAAAAAGCTGCTACCCAGAGGTCTGTGGTTATGGGTTAGGGTTAGGGTTAGGCAGCGCATCTGTGGATGGCTGAAATTTGTAGGGGGCCTTCTTCCAGTTGCCAAAGGAGGGCGTTTAGCCAAATCCAAGGTCAGCCTGTGTTTTCTTAGGTATCCTACTCTTAGGATTCCGTCATCTTCACCCTGATTTTCCCATGAGGTCTAGATAGGGCTAAGCTGTAATGGAATCTCCTTTCATATAGCCGCCTAGTGTCTCCCTTTCCTGTACCCCACCAGCTCCATGTGGTGTATCGTTTTGCTTCCTGACGTGGCCAATTTGGGGTGAAGGGTGTTAACTGCTGCACTGGAATCCACTAGAAGCTGTGCTGGTTTTTGTTTGTGTTTTGATCCAACTTTTGCATGCACAGTGGGGTGTCTCCACAAATTTGGTACTAACGCGGTTACTATCTGCTGGCATGGTGGCTCTGACTTAGGGGCTGTGATGGGAATGGTATCTATGGCCTTCTGTTGTGGGGTTGCTATGTTAACCAGATTTAGAGGAACTTTGATGGGTCCTGTTCTACAAGGAGTGCTTTTCTGTTGAGCAGTGGGTGTTTTAGCCCACGCAATCCTAGGGTCTGCCCATCCTCTGTGAGAGCGAGGGGATCCCAGGTGTCCCTAGCCGGAATGATCAGGGTTGGGGAAGTTATAAAAGGTCCATCAACTCCGCGTTGGGCTTCCCATCTAACTGCTCCCTGCTGAATCCCAACTCTTGGAGCTGTCTCCAGATGTTATTTCTAATTTCCTGTAGTGATTGCCTAAGGAGTTCTGGGTTTTCTGGATGGTCTCGGGGTTACTCTTAGGTACCTTCCGAAAAGGGTTATTGATCCTGAATCTCCCTGATTCTTTTGGTACAGGTTTGGAGTGGGGGCCTGTGTTACGGTATGTAACCATGTGGAATGGGTCTCCATCTGCCTCCTGCTTTGGAACTTTTCCCAGTGGTTGAGGCTAACATTTCTCTGGCCAGCTTCCTCTGTGCCTCCCTAATCCAATATACTTGAGATGCCTCCTGGATGTGTTGCATAAATCCCTGCCAGTCTATGTTTTGGAATCGTAGGGTCACTGATCCTAGGTAATTTTTAGCTGATTCGTGTAATCCTTGATAGGCTTCCCTATTGACCTCGATATCGTTTAGGAGTAGCTGTTCATCTTTGTTTAGTCCTATAGATCTGGATAAGATGCCTAGCATCTTTTTCTGGGATACATATGTGTCTAGTGCTTCGTCAGAGTGCTGTATTTTGTTTTGGTATCTCGCCCGTAAGATGGTTCCAGGCTATAGGATCTGCACCATCTTAGCTACGCATTTGTGCAGCTCTAAATTAGCCAAATCATAATTCAATGCTGCTGCCTCTAAGGGTCCTGAATAGCTGGGATCAATGCACATTCTAGCAACCTGAGTTAAGTCCTGTCCCTTGGCTTTGGAGTGTGAGAGAATTATGGTGGACATCCACTTGACTCTAGTCTGGGGGTTCAATATGCCTAATTGATCCATTATGGCTTTAATTTCAAACAGCATCCAGTATATGGTCTCCACTAGGGTTTTGGTAATGATACCGTCTTCTGCAGTCTTTTTAGTTTCTACTGTGCTCTGGGTTTTCACTGGATCTAATGGAATTCCTGGAATACTTAATTCCTAGTTGGGCTCATTCCCTTTGGGGTGATTCCATTGGGGGTTGTAGGGAGGGGGCATCTTGGTCTCTTCAGGCATGGAATTGTCCTGAAGGATGTTTGCTTGCATGGCGGATTCTAGGATTTTTGGATATACAGTCACCACTATTGCACACCTTAGATTTAATTTGACTTCTAATTCCCTAATGCGGTACTTGAAGGCAGTGTGATCAGCCAACACTGCCCCTACTGTCTTCTTGGACAGAAGAAAGTCGAGATCCCTTACTTCCAGAAAAGGGCGCAGCTGGCGTATCAGCTGATAACAGGCGCTCCTGACCATCGCATTTACCTGATTTGTCATCAGGAGCGACGAATCAAGAAGCACCCCCAGACTGCGAACACAGTCACTGGAGGAGAGTGTGACCCCATCCAAGACTGGAGGTTGCAACCCAATTCTTGGTTTCGGGGCCGCTACCGTGAACATCTCCGTCTTGTCTGGATTCAGCTTCAATCTGTTTTTCCTCATCCAGCCCATTACTGCTCGAAGACATTCATTGAGAGAAGAGATGCCATTGGAATTTGAGGCCAATGAACGAGACACGGAGAAATAGATTTGGGTGTCATCAGCGTACTGATAACACCCAGCACCATAACTCCGTATAATCTCACCCAGCGGCTTCATATAGATACTAAATAACATCAGAGACAAAGTAGCCCCCTGAGGGACCCCACAAGTGAGGTCCCTCTTACTGGAGCTACAGTTTCTGAGTAGCACCCTCTGGGACCTACCCGAGAGGAAAGACTGGAACCACGGCAAAGCAGTGCCCCCAATACCTAACCCCCTCAAGTGGGCCAAGAGGATGCCGTGATCTATTGTATCGAATGCCGCTGAGAGGTCTAGGAGCACCAACAGGGTCACACTACCCCTGTCGATGCTCAGACGCAGATCGTCGGTCAAGGCAACCATGGCAGTCTCAACCCCAAAGCCTGTCCTGAAGCCTGTTTGAAATGGGTCTAGATAATCGGCTTCATCCAAGACAACTTGGAGCTGAAGGGCAACCGCCCTCTCGATCACCTTGCTCAAAAATGGCAGCAATGACACAGGCCTATAATTCCTCATATCCTGGGGGTCAAGGGAAGGTTTTTTCAGGAGCGGCCTAACAGCCGCTTCCTTCAAACAAGATGGAACATATCCTTCCCTAAAGGATGCATTGATGATATCCATAAGGAATCTCATCAACCCATTCCCCCCCTGGACGGCCAGCCATGATTAACCTCCAAAAGGATCGCAAATAGATCCTTAGTAAGGAAACCCCCAGACTTCCATTGGTTGGGTCCCTTCTTGAGTATCCATTTCTTTAGCCTATCCTGGACCTGCTCCTCCTTGAGCAGTCTGGCAGCTGCCAGTGATACTCCATTTTACTTCTGGTGGGAACCTCTTTCCCTCTAACAACTTTTTTGGGAACCTCTTCCCCGCTAGCCTCAACTGGGAACCTCTTCCTGCTAGCAAACTCAGGGTTGGAGTCGGATGCTGCCACCCATGCTCACAAAGGTTACCAGGTCACTCCTACAGTAAGTGCCGCATTTTAACCTCCACTAGACCCAGCCAGAGGATCTGATTGGCCTCGTGCCAATCCCTTCACTAGGGAGCCCTGGTGCTGCCGTCTTCCTCAGGATGCTATGCTTAGCAGGCCCCAAAGCAAACTTGAGTATTTTATACTTGGGAGCACCTCCTCCCTGCCTTCTCAACCTTGTGCTCAGACATACGACCTACAGACTAGGACATCTCCCTTTGCCTGCCTTTGTTCGTCCAAGGTGATCTGTTGACCCAAAGGGCTTATGGTCCTGCTGTACCTGCCTTTGTGATCTGTTCGAACCTTGCGCTTGGATTTACAGCCTCCAGCGGAGACATCTTTTCGCTTTTGCCTACCTCTCTCGTCCAAGGTTGTGTCTGTGGTTTTGGGGCTATGGACCTGGTTTATGGTTTGAATGGAAAGGGACCTACCTCTGTCTCCCAACCCACGATAGAGAAAATAAAAATAGGGTGTCAGGGTCTGTTTTGACAACACACCCAAAGGTGATTGAACGTTTGTCACTGGGTTGCTCGTGCTGAGCCATCCAACCAAAGAAAGAAATGGGATCAGCCAACCCAAGATAACCCTTTGCCCTTATGGCCAGTCACACAAGAACTGCAGTCCCACACTTTCCTATTTATCTCTGCGTCTGCAACAATTTCTCTCGATCCCTGTACTCTCTACAACCAGGATCTGAACACTTCGATTGCACAGTTGGAGTGCACAGACCTTGGGGGAGATTACTTTCTTCTAATTTTCACCTGTGCAGAACCCATTACTTAACCCGACAATGGCCTGCTGTGACATGTTTAACAATTTTTTTGCAGATAAAATCTCTCAGATAGGAGCTGACTTGGATACTGGTGTTATAGTAGAATCGATAGATGAGGTATCCATCAACTCCGCTTATGAGATTATATTGGATCAATTCCAACTGGTGAGTACCGATGACGTGGACAAGCTCCTTGGTAGAGTGAGGAAGACAACGTACCCTCTTGACCCTTGCCCTTCATGGCTGGCCATCCAGGAACATTATCAATACATCCTTTGGGGAAGGTTGTGTCCCATCTTCTGTGAAGGAGGCGGAGGTTAGGCTGCTTCTGAAAAAACCTTCCCTTGATCCTCTGGACATGAATAGGCCAGTCTCTTTGCTACCTTTTTTGAGCAAGGTGATCGAGAGGGCTGTTGCTCTTCAGATCCAAGCTGTCTTGGAGGAAACTGATTATCTGGATCCATTTCAAACTGGCTTTAGGACAGGATATGGAGTGGAGACTGCCATGGTTGTCTTAGCTGATGACCTTCGTCTGGGCATCGACAGGGGTAGTGTGACCCTGTTGGTGCTACTGGACCTCTCAGAGGCCTTTGACACGATACATCATGACATCCTCTTGGAACACCTGAGGAATCAGAGGCATTGCATTACAATGGTTCCGTTCCTTTCTCTCGGGCAGATTCCAGAGGGTGATGCTTGGGGACAGTTGCTCAGCAAAAAAGGAGCTTGATTGAGGCGTCCCTCAGGGTGCCATCCTGTCCCCGATGCTATTTAACAGATATATGAAGCCGCTGGGAGAGATCATCCGGAGACACGGGGCGGGGTGTTATCAGTACACTGATGACATCCAGATATATTTCTCCATGTCTCGGTCTACAATTTTGACTTCAGATGGTGTCTTCCCTCTCAATGAATGTCTTAAAGCAGTAATGGACTGGATGATGAAAAACAGATTGAAACTGAATCCAGGCAAAACAGAGGTACTAACAGTAACAGCTGTGAACCCAGGTATTGGGATACAATTTCCAGTCCTAGGTGGGGGTCACAGTCTCCTCAAAGGACTCCTAGATCTGTCACTTCAGATGACAAATCAGGTAAATGCGATGGTCAGGAGCACCTGTTATCAGCTTGAGCTGATACGCCAACAGCGCCTTTTCCTGGAGGTTAGGGACCTTGAAACCGTGGTACATGCGATGGTAACTTCTTATCTCGATTTCTGCAAGACACTCTACATGGGGCTACCCTTGTGCCTAGTTCGGAAACTTCAATTGCTACAGAATATGGCAGCCAGGCTGGCCTCAGGTAAAACCAGAAGAGACCACATAACAACTATTCTAAGATTGCTCCACAGGCTGCCTATCAGTTTTTGGGTGCAGTACAAGGTGTTGATTATCACCTTTAAAGCCCTAAATGGCTTGGGTCCAACCTATCTTTGCGACCGCCTCCTTCCGTATAATCCACCCCTCACACTAAGGTCCTCTGGGAAGCATTTATTGCTACCTGCAAAAACCAGATTATCTGCAACTGCCCAGAGGACCTTTTCAGCTATCGTTTCCAGACTATGGAACGGCCTGCTGGATGAGATCCATCACTTGACCACTTTAAACAGCATTTTAAAAAACTGTTAAGATGGATCTCTTCCAGCAGGCCTTTCCTGAGTAGATAACTGCCCACCGAAAATAGTTATGCGTGACCCTGATTTCCACTACAGCTATTTAATTTATTTGTCATTTATTGTAAGTTATTGCAGTCTGTTATTTTAAGTGTGTTTTTAAATTTCAATTGTTTAATTGTATTTTAGGGGGGGGCTATTGGGAGACAGGATTGTTTGTTTAATTGTATAAGCCGCCCTGGTTGTATTTTACAGAGAGGTGGGATATAAATAAATATTATTATTATTATTATTATTATTATTATTAATTTGTATTTTGGGAGACAGAACCAATTCAATGCCCTCACTTTCTCCACCAAATTATAACCAAATATCTAGTGTGGGGAATTTTATTTAGCTCAAACTGAGAGGGGGTCAGCTACCAGGACCCTGCGAAATCATCTCCCACTTGTATACCGAGGCTGGTGGATCTAAGAATTGATGCAGAGACAGAATTCTCCAATTAAAATATTTTATTAAAGGGGAAAATCACAGCAATTCACAATTTACACACCTACACACGGATCTGTCAGGGCTGCTTTGATTTTGAGTTCCTGCATAGCAGGGGGTTGGACTGGATGGCCCTTGTGGTCTCTTCCAACTTTATGATTATGTGATTCTACACTCACTCATTCAAGGCTCAGAAATTCAGGGGTTACCTTGGAAAAGATGTTGGGGCAAAATGACGGGTGATACTTACTACAGATGAAGTTTTTTCCAGGATCCAATAGGGTGAAGTGGTGTGGGACACAACCGTCCCGAGAGCATTGGTTTGAACGGAGGTGCCGGTAACTAGATTAGAGATCACAGTGATGTAGTGTCCTCATGAACTCCAAACTAGCAAGACTGAGGAGGAACATCCAGGGGTTTTTAAGGGCTAAAACCAGCTAAAGGACAAACGTGTGAGATTTTATGGGTGAGGCAATCCGGTCTGGCAAAAGGTGAATGGGAAAAGCATTAAGTCGCTACCTGGCCCATCAGATGAGACATCTAGGGAATTATCACCCATTCTTTCTGATTGTGAAGGTGATGATGGTCTATTTTGCAACTACCACACTATCTGCCTATCTTTGAGATGGTTTCTGTTGTTCTTCCAAGTGACCTTGGTATAACCTGCCTGTCATTGCCCAAGCAGCAGTTGGGGTCAACTGCAGGATACATCTGGGGTCATGTGGAATATCACACACACACACTCCAAAATTCAGAAAAATGCACTTTGGCTAACAACTGACTCAGAAGCAACAGAAGCAGCTTGCGGTTTAAACAAAAGTTTACTAATGGCTTTGATCTGTACATAGAGGCTATATCCTAATCTAGCTAATAAATAGGTCAGGTAAAGATGAAATCTGTTTCTCACAATCTTTCCAAAGAAAGATGAGAGAGGAGGAAGATGAAAGACCCAAAAGGGCAGGAAAAAAATCTTTTAAGTGAGAGAGCTTCCCAGAAGGGGGACTGATGCGAATCACATGGTTAGTTTACCAATTTGCTAAGTTATTGCCCTGTGATTCAGTAAGAGCAAATCTGATGTTTGAATGGGGGGAGGGGAAGAGCAGAGTTTGTATGCAGTAAATCCTATCTGTCTGAGGAGCGGAAGAGAGAATCCTAAAATTTTGAAGAGTTACAAATTCCAAACTTAGGCCAGCAGGACAGCAAGGTTGGTACAATGTGTGTTGCTTTGGTAACAACAGAGGCCATCTGGCCTGGGACTCAGCATGAAGTGACTGGTTTCTATTTGCCTTAATTGTAATTTGAACCATGAAGAGCATAAGCACAAATAAATAATATGGCAGATATAGAGAGGGATGGTGGTCACCTGGGCAACATTTGGATCATGCAAGCTTCCATGCAGCCTGGCCAAGATTGCCTTCTTATTTTTTCTGCATCATCATTAATGAATTAATATATTTAAATTATTTCTACCCTGCTTTTTAGCCACAAAAGCTCAGAGAGTGGCTTACATCATCATAATTATATTTATTTATCTCCTGCTCCCTCCCACCCCTCAAAAAAGTTACAGAACTCACATAGTGGACATCTGCATTCCCATCCAAGGACCAACACAGGGGACCAGACACATGAATGCATTGAATCTGGAAAGAGCTTCGGTCAGAATACACATCTAAACTCACATCAAAGGACCCATACAGGGGAGAAGCCATGTCAGTGCATGGAATGTGGAAAGAGCTTCAGTCACAGTGGAAATCTAAACTCACATCAAAGGATCCATACAGGGGAGAAACCATATAAATGCATGGAATGTGGAAAAAGCTTCAGTCAGAGTGGACATCTAACCGCACATCAGAGGACCCATACAGGGGAGAAGCCGTATAAATGTGTGGAATGTGGGCAGAGCTTCAGTCAGAGTGAACATCTGAGCTCACATCATAGGACCCACACAGGGGAGAAGCCGTATCAATGCATGGAATGTGGAAAGAGCTTCAGTCAGAGTGGAAATTTAAAAATACATCAAAGGACTCACACAGGGGCGAAGCCCTATAAATGCATGGAATGTGAAAAAAGTTTCAGTCAGAGTGGACATCTAAACTCACATCAAAGGATCCACACGGGGGAGAAGCCGTATAAATGCATGGAATGTGGAAAGAACTTCAGTAGCAGAGGAACTCTAAAAATACATCGTAGGACCCACACAGGAGAGAAGCCCTATGAATGTATGGAATGTGGAAAGAGCTTCAGTCACAGTGGAGATCTAAACTCACATCAAAGGACCCACACGGGGGAGAAGCCCTATAAATGCATGGAATGTGGAAAGAGCTTCAGTCACAATACACATCTAAGCTCACATCAAAGGACCCACACGGGGGAGAAACCATATGAATGTATAGAATGTGGAAAGAGCTTCAGTCAGAGCGGAAAGCTAAACTCACATGAAAGGACCCACACAGGGGAGAAGCCCTATACATGCATGGAATGTGGAAAGAGCTTCAGTCAGAGTGGACATCTGAACTCACATCAAAGGACTCATACAGGGGAGAAGCCGTATAAATGCATGGAATGTGGAAAGAGCTTCAGTCAGAGTGGAAATCTAATCTCACATCAAAGGACCCACACAGGGGAGAAGCCATATAAATGCATGGAATGTGGAAAGCGCTTCAGTCACAGTGGTGATCTAAACTCACATCAAATGACCCACATGGGGGAGAGGCCATATAAATGCATGGAATGTGGAATGAGCTTCAGTCAGAGTGGAAAGCTAAACGCACATCGAAGGACCCACACGGGGGAGAATCCATATAAATGCATGGAATGTGGAATGAGCTTCAGTCAGAATGGAAAGCTAAACGCACATCAAAGGACCCACACGGGGGAGAAGCCCTATAAATGCATGGAATGTGGAATGAGCTTTAGTCAGAGTGGACATCTGAATTCACACCAAAAGATCCACACGGGTGAGAAGCCATATAAATGCATGGAATGTGGAAAGAGCTTCAGTCGGAGTGCACATCTAAAGTCACATCAAAGGACTCACACAGGGGAGAAGCCCTATAAATGTATGGAATGTGGGAAGAGCTTCAGTCAGAGTGGAAATCTAATCTCACATCAAAGGGCCCACATGGGGGAGAAGCCATATAAATGCATGGAATGTGGAATGAGCTTCAGTCAGATTGCAAAGCTAAACTTGCATCAAACAACCCACATGGGGGGGAAGCCCTATAAATACATGGAATATGGAGCGAGCTTCAGTCAGAGTGGATATCTAAACTCACATCAAAGAACCCATACAGGGGAGAAGGTATATATACGTGTGGAATATGGGCAGAGCTTCAGTAATTGGGGAACTCTAAACTCACATCAAGGGGTCCACACAGGGGAGAAGCCATATAAATGCATGGAATATGGAAAGAGCTTCAGTCACAGCCAAAGTCAAAACTCACATGAAAGCACCCCTACAGGGGAGAAGTCCTATAAATGCATGGAAAGTGGAAAGAGCTTCATTCCCAGTGGAACTCTAAATTCACATCGAAGGACCCACACAGGAGAGAAGCCATTTAAAGCCCACAAGGGCCTAGATGTCAGCTCTGAAGGTCTGTTGATCATCTCTTTTCTTTGCTGAACAAACTTAACACTTTAAATGTCTGTATTGGGACCAGTGGTCATGTTTACAATGGTGAGAGCAATCCTGAGATTTTCACAAAATTGCTCATCAGGCTGCATATTAGGCAAAACACGAGTGGATGGGGAGAGAAAGGGATGGTTTTCAAGCAACCCTTTACTGCCACCCAAGGTCTTTTCCTGGGATCCTCTTTAAGTTACAAAAGAGGACAGAGTAAAACTTTGCAGGCAAAACAGTTGTGGGGGAGAGACAAAGATGCGTCCCTCCTTTCAGTCCTGGAAGGGTGAAGGAGGCTGCTGGTCAGCTTCCTAGAGAAGCAGGGATGTTAAAGAGGGAGGACACCCACTGCCTTCACACTTATGCTTTAGGGAACAAAAGTTGCAAAGAGATGAGTGGATGCAACATTTGGGGAGCTGATGAGGGACAGAGGGAGACACCACATGTGACAGCATGTGAGGAAGAGCCCTCCAGTTGGTGTCATGGCTGGGAAGGACTGGTCCTGATTCATGCACCTCCATTAGGAATACCCTCCCCTTTAGTGACTCTGGATGGGTCTGAGGCAGCAGGCGAAGGAGGTAAAGCTGCAGTGTTGTGTACAGGAGAGTTTTGGTGGAGAGGTAATAGATGGGGGGCTTGGTTCTGGTGTGGGGCTGGTGCATGCTATTCCCCCCCCCCCCCCACAAATTGGAAAGGGTTTGTGGGAAACCAGCTGGGGCTTTTCCGGATATGAGCTAAAAGGGGACAGGCAGGGGAGGATATAGGAGATTAGTCAACCTCTGCCAGAGAAGACCCACTAAACCAGTGGCTGAATGGTTGGGTGACTTGGGTAAATCCCACTGACTCCAGTCACACTTAATTTCTGCAGAACCACATGCCGCAGTCCTTATGCTGGCCCCTGCCGCCATCTGAAATGAGACAGGCTTCACCTGTGTCAAGATTTGAGCCTCTCCCTCCCTCAGACTTTGCATTTAGTTTTCTCCCCTCCTTGCAAGCCATTGATTTTGAAGTATGACTGAATACCCTTCCTTCGGTTTTGTTGGGAATCGCCATCCAATTGTCCAAATTCAGTCTTAAGTGACTGAAATAGACAGAACACTGACCAGCCTTTCTCCGTTTCCTTGGAAGAATGTCCCAAACCAGATCTCATCTCCCTTCTGTAAAAAGATCTCTTCAACCAGAGATTTCTGAAAGGGGAGAGACCTGCAGGTACCTGCCTAGATGTGTGGTGGGAGATCTGGTCCTGGGAGTTAGGGTTTGCTTGGGGGGATGTCCTTCGTTAAGGTTCCAGCTTGGTTGGAGGCCAGTCTGACCCATAAGTCAGAAGTGAACTATTATGGTGGACCAGATATACCTGGTGGCTTCTGACCCAAGGTAAATTCCTGGCTAGGAACAGAAATGTCTATACTTATATTCATATCTTTTCTTTCTTGGGCATAGACCTCAATTAAATCCATATGTGCATACTTTGCCAGAGATGGGATTCTTTATTTGATTTGACTGTGAATTTAAATACACTCCAGTGCAGCAGAGACAGGCTGCGAACAGATGAAGAAGAATCTGACAGAGCAATGAGCTTTTCTTAGTGGGATCAGACTTGTATTATTATTATTTATAGATGTGTGGCAGGATGTTTCTTGCTTGGTGACTGACAGCCAGGGTGCAGAGGGCTTGTCTTGTGAAAGTTTCACGTGTGTTTGAGGACAGTCTAATGCAGGGGTAGGCAACCTTTCCCCTTTAAGGGCCGAGGGACTTCAGCTCCCAGAATCCCAGGAGCTATTGGCCAACATGGCTTAGGCTTCTGGGAGCTGAAGTCCCTCGGCTATTAAAGGGGAAAGGTTGCCTACCCCTGGTCTAGTGCATAAGTGAATTGTGAATTATAAATTACTGTGAATTATTATGCAGTGGATTTTTTTTACTTACCTCCTAATGGGATCTTCTTTTTTTCATGAGCAGGCAATGTTTCACCTTCTCAAGCAGAAAGAGATATTTCAGGAGCCACCTGAAGGATCCAGGAATACATCCAAGCCAGCCCTGGAAAAAGAGGAGTTTGGAAATCAAAGGAGGCAGCAGTCCAAAAGGGAAATCAACTAAATAATAATTTTCATTATCTTTATAAACCTTTGAACTCACACAAGGGAGAAACCATACAGATGGATCTCATGCAGTAGATAGACATCTACATTCACATCAAAAAACCCACATTGAAGAGAAGCCATATCAATGTATGGAATGTGGAAGGAGCTTCCCTAAAAATTGACATCTGCTTTCCCGCCGACCTTGCTCTATTAATCCTGATTGATGGATTCCAGTGTAAGTGGAAACAAACAGTAATGACTACAATTTCTTCACTGGGCTTCTCTCCAGATCTTCTGCTCAGTATGGCATATAATAAGGCTAAAGCAACCATGAAACAACAGGTGGTAGATACAGAGCAACAGCAAGACCTAGATAGCGCCCCAAATTTTATTGCTAGTGACTCCAGTAGATAGCATACTTAGTAAATCTCTTGAAGGCCGATATAAGAAGATCCCCTTCTCAGATAGTCTATGCCCCTGTGGCTCTGGCCAAATAGAGACAACAGAGCACTTCTCAAATGCTCAAACTTCAGGAACATCCGCCTCAGCCTTATTTCACCTCTGTTGCATAAATGCCGTATTTTCCGATGTATAAGACGACTCCCAACTTTTCCAGTTAAAATATAGTGTTTGGGATATACTCGCCATATAAGACAACCCTTCTTCCAAAGCACACCAAATAAAAATTAAAAAAACCCCATGAGATTGGATTTCAATCTGGTAATTTTAATTCAAATGCTTATGACATGCAGGTACTTAGCAGGAAAACTGTTACTTATAAACACGACAAACTACGGCTCCCATGTTCCCTAGTATTTATTTCTGCAGTGTGTTTTGGGCCTTACTTTAAAAAAAAATAGTCCAGATTTAAATGCTGCTTTAAAAATTATTCCCATCTCCCAGCTATGAGATGGTTGAGGAGAAATGAGAAAGCGTTGGGGGGAAGACCTGCCAATGCATTCTGGGGAATAATAATAATAATAATAATAATAATAATAATATATTTCTTATATACCGCCTTTTGCCTGAGCAATCAAAGCGGCTTACAAACATAAGATACAATTTTTTGCGGCCAAGTAAGTGACCCTGGGCATGTCACACACTCTCAGCCTCAGAGGATGGTAATGGCAACCCCCCCTTTGAAGAAACATGCCAAGAAAACCCCATGATAAGGTTGCCTTAGGGTCGCCATAAGTCAGAAAGGACTTGAAGACCCACAAGAACAACAAGTCTGCAATTGTTTCATAGGTAGTACATGGGAATAGGAGCCAGCCTGGTGTAGTGGTTTGAGTGTTGGACTACCACTCTGGAGACCTGGGTTTGATTCCCCACTCTGCCATGAAACCCACTGAGTGAACTTGGACAAGTCACTCACTCTCAGCCTCAGGGAAAGGCAATGGCAAACCTCCTCTGAGAGAATCTTGCCAAGAAAACCCTATGATCACCATAAGTCAGGAACAATTTGAAGGCACACAACATACACATATAACCTCTGAGTTAAGGAACTTGGTTCTTTAGATAATTCTTCAAGGGTACACACTCTCTCTCTCTCATTGTGCAGAAATATTTGTTAAAGAAGCCATGCCCAAGCAACAGATCAACTTTGGCTGCGTCTGCTTTGCAGAAATTTATTAAAGCAGTTTGACACCGCTTTAACTGCCCTGGCTCAAGGCTATGGAATTCTGGGATTTGCAGTTTTGTGAGATATTTAGCCTTTTCTGTCAGAGAGCTCTGGTACCATAAAGGAAACTGCAGATCCTAGGAGTCCATAGGATGTAGCCATGGCAGTTAAAGCAGTGTCAAACAGCATTATTTCTGCAGTGCAGATTCAGGCTGCATCCATACTGTAGAACTGGCTTCCTTCTCCTTCTCCCTTCATCCTCCTCCTCTACCCGGAGTATAAGATGACCCCCAACTTTTGAGACCCTTTTCCAGGGTTAAAAAGCTGTCATATTCCAGAAAATACTGTACCATAGACACACTAGTTGAGTTTATGCTTTTCTATTGCTCTTTGACATCAACCCTGATACATCATATAATATCACCAGATTCTGTGCAGCTGCGGTCAACATTTGTCGGGCAATGATCTCTGCAGTACACTAATACCAATCTTGTTTTGCTATGCTAGAATCTGAAAGGATATTTCATTTTATTTTTTATCCTCCCCCCCCCTCATTATATACATAATCAATAGACAATTAAGGGAAATTTAATCGAGATTGTAAATTATTATAAATATATTCTATTTCATCTTCTATTAGAACTTCCAATAGTCCTTCTGAATTTTCTGGTGTATTTGTTTATGCTTAGCTACTTCTTTGTTTTTGAAAGTGATTGCCGTATTGCTTCAGTACTTTATGCTTTCTTATTTTCTTTTTTCTTGTACTTTATTTTTATTGCAATAAAAACATATTTTAATAATACAGTGGAACCTCTACTTACGAATGCTTCTACTTACGATGTTTTCGACTTACGAAAGGCGCCTCGGGGAAAAATCTGCTTCGACTTACGAAGCATTTTCGACTTACGAAAGGCCGCGGCTGGAAGGAGGCCTCCGTCCAGCCGTGGCCTCAGCTGTTCCTCAGGCTAGTCCTGGAAGTGGAGGAAACCTCTGCTTCCAGGGCCAGCCTAAGGAACAGCCGGCAGCCTTGGCCCTTCCTTGCACCGACCCTGGAAGCAGAGCCATCCCCCGCTTCCAGGATCGGCCGAAGGAAAGGCCGAGGCTGCCAGCTTTCCTTCGGCCGACCCTGGAAACGGAGGACGGCTCCGTTTCCAGGGTCGGCCCAAGGGAAGCCGGCAGCCTTGGCCCTTCCTTACGCCGACCCTGGAAGCGGAGCCATCCCCCGTTTCCAGGGTCGGCCCAATGGAAAAAGAGCCGTGGGGAGAGGGACAGCCCGGCTGTCCCTCTCCCCGCGGCTTGGCCCTGGCTTCCGAAGCGTCCAAGGCCATAGGAGAAAGAGCCGCGGGGAAGCCAAGGCCATAGGAGAAAGAGCCGCGGGGAGAGGGACAGCCGGGCTCAAGGCTATGGAATTCTGGGATTTGCAGTTTTGTGAGATACTTAGCCTTTTCTGTCAGAGAGCTCTGGTACCACAGAGAAAACTGCAGATCCTACAAGTCCATAGGACGGAGCTATGGCAGTTAGAGCGGTGTCAAACTGTATTATTTCTTCAATGCAGACTCAGGCTGTATCCATACAACAGAACTGGCTTCCTTCTCTTTCTCCCTTCATCCTCATCCCTCTCTATCTGTTCTTGGCCACTTTTTCCTTCTCTCTTCATTTGCAGACCTCTCTTTTTTCCTTGGACCCTTTCTCCCTTTGTTTTTAGACCCCGCTTTCTTCCTTGGACTCTTTCTCCCTCCTCCATTCATTTTCAGACCCCGCTTTCTTCCTTGGACCCTTTCTCCCTTCTCCCTTCGTTTTCAGACCCCTCTTTCTTCGAGATATGACAGAAAGGCTGACAAGACTGGTCAGGCCTACTGAACAATGCCCCTTTCTTTTGGTCCATGTGGGAACGAATGACACAGCAAGACACAGCCTTCAGAATATCAAAAGGGATTACGAGGCTCTAGGTAAGAAGCTGAAAGAAATGGAGGCTCAGATTGTCATCTCGTCTCTTCTGCCAGTTCAAGGGCATGGTCCAGGAAGAGAGAGGTAGATAGCAGATGTCAACAATTGGCTCCGCAGATGGTGTCATCGAGAACGATTTGGATTCTTGGATCATGGGCTGCGGTTCCATGAGGGTGGACTCCTGGCAAGGGATGGGTTGCATCTCACACCAGTTGGAAGAAATGTTTTTGCCAACGGTCTCAAGAATTTGATCAGGAGGGCTTTAAACTGAACTGTGTGGGGAAGGGAGACAACGTCCTGGAAGACAAAAGGACTGGAGAAAATAGTCAAACTGTCATAGAGGAAACAAGGCAAACAGTACAGGGACCCAACAGTGGGAGGCAAAAAAACGTGCACAGGCAGCAAGTAAAGGGGACACATGGTCTTAGATGTCTCTACACTAATGCACAGAGCATGAGAAATAAGCAAGATGAACTTGAACTCCTAGCACAACAAAGCAAATATGATATAATAGGAATCACTGAAACCTGGTGGGATGAGTCTCATGACTGGAATGTAGAAATAAAGGGGTATAACCTTTTCAAGAGAATCAGGACAAACAGGAAAGGAGGAGGAATAGCATTATATTCCTCCCAGCGACAGCAGCAGAGGGACTCTGGGCTGTCCTTGGCCCCAACGCTTGCCTTGCCAGCGAGGAGGAGGAGGAGGGCGGAACCATCTGGGCTTTAAGGCTTTGAGGCTCCATTGAGCCCTATCTCCCTCCCAGCGACAGCAGCAGAGGGACTCTGGGCTGTCCTTGGCCCCAACGCTTGCCTTGCCAGCGAGGAGGAGGAGGAGGGCGGAACCATCTGGGCTTTAAGGCTTTGAGGCTCCATTGAGCCCTATCTCCCTCCCAGCGACAGCAGCAGAGGGACTCTGGGCTGTCCTTGGCCCCAACGCTTGCTTTGCCAGCGAGGAGGAGGAGGAGGGCGGAACCACCTGGGCTTTAAGGCTCCATTGAGCCCTATCTCCCTCCCAGCGACAGCAGCAGAGGGACTCTGGGCTGTCCTTGGCCCCAACGCTTGCTTTGCCAGCGAGGAGGAGGAGGAGGGCGGAACCATCTGGGCTTTAAGGCTTTGAGGCTCCATTGAGCCCTATCTCCCTCCCAGCGACAGCAGCAGAGGGACTCTGGGCTGTCCTTGGCCCCAACGCTTGCCTTGCCAGCGAGGAGGAGGAGGAGGGTGGAACCATCTGGGCTTTAAGGCTTTGGGGCTCCATTGAGCCCTATCTCCCTCCCAGCGACAGCAGCAGAGGGACTCTGGGCTGTCCTTGGCCCCAACGCTTGCCTTGCCAGCGAGGAGGAGGAGGAGGGTGGAACCATCTGGGCTTTAAGGCTTTGAGGCTCCATTGAGCCCTATCTCCCTCCCAGCGACAGCAGCAGAGGGACTCTGGGCTGTCCTTGGCCCCAACGCTTGCCTTGCCAGCGAGGAGAAGGAGGAGGGCGGAACCATCTGGGCTTCCATTGAGCCCTATCTCCCTCCCAGCGACAGCAGCAGAGGGACTCTGGGCTGTCCTTGACCCCAATGCTTGCCTTGCCAGCGAGGAGGAGGAGGAGGGCGGAACCACCTGGGCCTCAAAAACCCCATTGAGCCTGTTACCCCCCCCTCCTCCCCTATGGCAGGTTGGATGGCCTTGAGGAACCATCTCCCTCCTACATTCTTTTTGCCATTTATGCAGCTGCTGCCTAAATTAGAGACTGGAGTCAGCTGGGTATCCGTCTCCCCCTTTGTATGTTGGAGCTGACCATGATCTGGGAGCGGACATTCAGGTGGTGTGGGAGAGGGGAAGGTATAGCGGCAAAAGAGCCAACAGATGTTACAAAAGAAGAAGGGATCGATGTTTGATATCTATCCCTTCTTCAGTTGGCTCTGTTTCCCAGGATAACTTGGAGAGCGCTCCAACCATTCCACTGACCCTCAACCTGCTCCTTTGCAATGCCAGGTCGGTCAAAAACAAAACACACATCATCCACGATCTCCTGGTGGATGGGGGCAGCCGACCTGGCATGCTTCACTGAGACCTGGCTGGGGGATGCCAGCCCCGCGACTTGGGCGCAGGCTCTCCCAGCTGGGTACTCAGTTAGTGAGCAGGTGAGGGAGAGTGGGCGGGGGGGTGGTATAGCCTTGGTTTATAGGAACACCTTAACCGTGATCAGAAAGCCTATCCGGAAAACGACGCACATCGAGTGTATGTACCTTAGCCTGAAGACCAGGGATAGTTTGGGGATTCTGTTGGTATACCGGCCAACCCGTTGCTTAACAGACTCCCTATCCGAGCTGACTGCCCTGGTTTCTGAGTTACTGCTGGAATCGCCCAGACTCTTGGTTCTGGGCGATTTCAACATTCCACTCGAAACCAGTTTACAAGATCTAACTGGCGCGGCTCGGGAGTTCATGGATACCATGACTAACATGGGCCTATCCCAGTTGGTCAATGGGCCCACGCATTGTGCTGGTCATACCCTCGATGCGGTCTTTAGTACGGAGCAGGAATATCCGTGGGCGGAGGTCAAAAACACCTCCGCACTGTCATGGACGGATCATTTTCTGATCAGGGCAGAACTAAAGGCTACTATCCACCCTCCCGGGGGTGGCGGACCTATTAGAACAGTCCGCCCTCGAAGGCTAATGGAGCCAATTGGTTTCCAGAAAGCCTTAGAGGGTTTAATGGTTGGTAACGCCGGTGATTCTGTCGAAGCCTTGGTGGACACTTGGAACACCGATCTCACCAAGGCTATTGACACAATCGCTCCCAAGCGTCCTTTCCAGCCCGCTTCGAATCGTAAGCCCTGGTATACCGAGGAGCTTAGGAGGATGAAGCGAGCTGGACAACGACTGGAGTGCGAATGGCGAAAGACTCGTCTCTTATCCGACAGAACTCGCCTTAGGAAGCATCTTGATTCCTATAGGGAGGCTTTGCGTGCAGCGCGGAAATCTTTCTGTTCTGCACGCATTGCGTCTGCAGAGTCCCGCCCGGCAGAGCTGTTTAGGGTGGTGGGGGAGTTGACAAAGGTTCCTCCTGCGCCAAACCCCCTACTTAACCCAACTACAGCCTGCTGTGAGGCCTTTAATATTCACTTTGCAGATAAAATCTCTCGGATAAGAGCCGACTTAGACGCCATTGTTTTAGCAGAATTTGTAGATGAGGCACCCAGGAACTCCGTTGATGGCAATTTACTGGATCAATTACAATCTGTGAGTACCGATGACGTGGACAAGCTGCTTGGAAGTGTGAGAAAGACGACTTGCCCCCTCGATCCTTGTCCATCCTGGCTGGTCGTCCGGGGGGGGACGCGTTGAAGGTGTTCCTTCGGGACACAATCAACGCGTCATTCAGGGAAGGCAAGGTACCATCTTGTTTAAAGGAGGCGGCGGTTAGGCCACTCCTGAAAAAGCCTTCCCTGGATCCCCTGGATAGAAACAACTATAGACCAGTCTCCTTGCTCCCTTTTTTGAGCAAGGTGATCGAGAGGGTGGTTGCTTCCCAACTCCAAGCACTCTTGGATGAAACCGATTATCTCGACCCGTTTCAAACTGGCTTCAGGACAGGATATGGAGTGGAGACTGCCATGGTTGCTCTGACCGATGACCTCCGCCTGAGTATCGACAGGGGTAGTGTGACCCTGTTGGTGCTCTTGGATCTCTCAGCGGCCTTTGATACTATAGATCATGCCATCCTCTTAGATCGCCTGAGAGAGTTGGGAATCGGAGGCACTGCTCTGCAGTGGTTCCGCTCCTTCCTCTCGGGCAGATCCCAGAGGGTGAGGCTCGGGGATAGTTGCTCATCCAAAATCGAGCTTAATTGTGGCGTCCCTCAGGGCGCCATCCTGTCCCCGATGTTGTTTAATATTTATATGAAGCCGCTGGGGGAGATTATTCGGAGGCATGGAGCTCGGTGTCTTCAGTACGCTGATGACACCCAGATATATCTCTCCATGACCAGATCATCGTCTCAGACTTCAGATGGCGCCTCTCCTCTTAATGACTGTCTCAGAGCGGTAATGGGTTGGATGAGGAAAAACAGATTGAAGTTGAATCCAGACAAAACGGAGGTACTTGCAGTCACAGGCCCGAAACCAGATCTGGGAATACAGTCTCCAGTCCTGGATGGAGTCACACTCTCCTCTAAGGACTGTGTTCGCAGCTTGGGGGTGCTCCTTGACTCATCGCTTCACATGACCAGTCAGGTGAATGCGGTGGTCAGGAGTGCCTGTTATCAGCTTCGGCTGATACGCCAACTGCGCCCTTATCTGGACATGAGGGATCTGGAAACTGTGGTACATGCCCTGGTAACCTTGCGACTAGATTACTGCAATGCACTCTACATGGGGCTACCCTTGTGCCTAACCCGGAAACTTCAACTGGTACAGAATATGGCAGCCAGGTTAATTACGGGAACATCTAGGAGGGAGCACATAACACCAGTGCTTAAATCCCTCCACTGGCTGCCGATTAGTTTCCGGGCGCAGTACAAGGTGTTGGTTTTGACCTTTAAAGCCCTACATGGCTTGGGTCCATCCTATCTTAGGGACCGCCTTTCCCCATATGAACCCCCCCACGCCCTTCGGTCCTCTGGGAGGAATCTGCTACAGCCACTAAAAACTAGGCTGTCTCAGACCTCCCAGAGAGCCTTTTCTGCGACCGCTCCCAGATTATGGAATGGCCTGCCGGATGAGATCCGTCTAATTACCACTCTTGCTGCTTTTAAGAAATCAGTAAAGACGGATCTCTTCCGGCAGGCCTTCCCGGAATAACTCTCAGCCTAGGGATGGGTCCCTGACTTGTAAATTATTGTCATTATGTTTTTAATATTGTATTTTAATTGGTCATTTGTTTAATTCTGTTTTAAGGGGATGGGAGGGTGGGACTATGGGATGATGGAATGTTTTTAACTTTGTTCTATTTTAATATTGCTGTACCCCGCCCCGATTGCCGCGCAGAGGGGCGGGTTATAAATAAAAATTTATTATTATTATTATTATATGTCAGGGATATTTACACCAGTGAAGAAATCCAGGACATCAATCCTGGGAGCCAGGTGGAGAGCATCTGGATAAAAATTAAAGGGGAGGGAAACAACAGGGATGTTAGTGTGGGAGTCTACTACAGACCCCCAACTCAAGCAGAAGAATTGGATGATGCCTTTCTAGAACAGATGAACACACACTCAGAAAGGAGAAATATAGTAGTGGTGGGTGACTTCAAGTATCCGGATATTTGCTGGAAGTCAAACTCAGCAAAATCCTCAAGGCCTAGCAAATTCCTCACTTGCCTCGAAGACAATTTCATTGTCCAAAAGGTGAAAGAGGCAACGAGGGAGTCAGCTATTTTGGATCTGATCCTAACTAACAGGAATGACCTAGTTAATGGGGTGCAAGTGGTTGGATCCTTAGGCGGGAGTGATCATGTCCTCCTGGAGTTTATTATACAGTGGAAAGGAGAAGCCAGGCATAGTCAGACACGCATTCTAGACTTTAGGAAAGCTGATTTTACTAAACTTAGAGAAATACATGGACAGGAATACTAAAAGAGAAGGGAGTTCAAGACGGATGGGAGTTTCTCAAAAGGGAGATACTGATGGCACAATTTCAAACCGTGTCAACGAGGAGGAAAAATGGGAGGTGTCTCAAGAAACCAGGATGGATGACTAAGGAACTTGCAACTGAACTATGTTTTAAACGGAACATGTATAAGAAATGGAAAAATGGGGAAATCACCAAAGAGGAATTCAAACAAATAGCTAGCATGTGTAGGGGTAAAGTCAGAAAAGCTAAAGCGCAGAATGAACCCAGGCTTGCTAGAGAGGTTAAGAACAATAAAAAGGGCTTTTGGGGGTATGTCAGCAGCAAAAGGAAAAAGAAGGAAATGGTAGGGCCACTGTATGGAGAAGATGGCAAAAAGTTAACAGGGGACAGAGAAAAAGCAGAATTACTCAACACCTTCTTTGCTTCAGTCTTCTCAGAAAAGGCAAAGGGTGCTCAACCTAAGTATAATGGAGCAGAGGACAGAATAGGAGAATTTCGGCACAGAATAAGTAAAGAGATAGTACAGAAACATCTGGTTAATCTAAATGAATATAAGTCTCCAGGACCAGATGAATTACATCCAAGGGTATTAAAAGAACTGGCAAATGTAATATCGGAACCATTGGCAATAATCTTTGAGAATTCCTGGAAAACAGGAGAGGTCCCAGCAGACTGGAGGAGGGCAAATGTTGTCCCCATCTTCAAAAAGGGGAAAAAAGAGGATCCCAACAATTATCGTCCAGTTAGTCTGACATCAATACCAGGAAAGATTCTGGAGCAGATCATTAAACAGAATCTGTGAACATCTGGAAGGTAATTTCATAATCACAAAAAGTCAACATGGGTTTCAGAGAAACAAGTCATGCCAGACAAATCTGATCTCTTTTTTTGATAAAATTACCAGCTTGGTAGATGAAGAGAATGCTGGGGATATAGTATATCTTGATTTCAGTAAGGCCTTTGACAAGGTTCCCCATGACATTCTAGCAAGCAAGTTGGTAAAATGTGGGCTAGACAAAGTAACTGTTACATGGATTTGTAATTGGTTGACTGGTTGAACCCAAAGGGTGCTCAACAATGGCTCCTTTTCAACTTGGAAAGAAGTGACCAGTGGGGTGCCACAGGGCTCTGTCCTGGGCCCAGTGCTATTCAATATCTTTATTAATGACTTGGAAGACGATATTGGGGGCATAGTTATCAAATTTGCAGACGACACCAAATTAGGAGGAGTAGCTAATACCCCAGAGGACAGGATCAAAATTCAAAATGACTTGAACAGACTAGAAAGTTGGGCCAAAGCTAACAAAATGAAATTCAACACAGAGAAATGTAAGGTACTGCACTTAGGGAGGAAAAACGGAAAGTACAGATATACGATGGGGGACACCTGGCTGAATGAGACTACGTGTGAAAGGGATCTAGGAATCCAGGTGGACCACAAGTTGACCAGTGGGGTGCCACAGGGCTCTGTCCTGGGCCCAGTGCTATTCAATCTCTTTATCAATGACTTGGATGACGGTATTGGGGGCATAGTTATCAAATTTGCAGACGACACCAAATTAGCAGGAGTAGCTAATACTCCAGAGGACAGGATCAAAATTCAAAATGAATTGAATAGACTAGAAAGCTGGGCCGAAGCTAACAAAATGAAATTCAATGCGGAGAAATGTAAGGTACTGCACTTAGGGCGGAAAAATGAAAAGTACAGATATACGATGGAGAACACCTGGCTGAATGAGACTACGTGTGAAAGGGATCTAGGAGTCCAGGTAGACCACAAGTTGAACATGAGTCAACAGTGCGATGCAGCAGCTAAAAAGGCCAATGCAATTTTAGGCTGCATCAGTAGAAGTATAGTGTCTAGATCAAGAGAAGTCATGGTGCCGCTCTATTCTGCTTTGGTCCGGCCTCACCTGGAATACTGTGTCCAGTTCTGGGCACCACAATTCAAAAAGGATGTGGAGAAACTGGAGCGGGTCCAAAGGAGGGCAACTAAAATGGTGAAGGGTCTGGAAAGCAAGCCCTATGAGGAACGACTTAGGGAGCTGGGGATGTTTAGCCTGGAGAAGAGAAGGCTGAGAGGTGATATGATAGCCGTGTTTAAATATTTGAAGGGATGTCATATTGAGGAGGGAACAAGCTTGTTTTCTGCTGCTCCAGAGACTAGGACCCGAAACAATGGATGCAAGCTGCAAGAAAAAAGATTCCACCTCAACATTAGGAGGAACTTCCTGACAGTAAGGGCGGTTCGACAGTGGAACACACTCCCTCGGAGAGTAGTGGAGTCTCCTTCCTTGGAAGTCTTTAAGCAGAGGCTGGATGGCCATCTGTCAGGGATGCTTTGATTGGGAGTTCCTGCATGGCAGGGGGTTGGACTGGATGGCCCTTGTGGTCTCTTCCAACTCTATGATTCTATGATTCTATGATTCTTCATTGGACTCTTCCTCTCTTCTCCCCTTGTTTTCAGACCCCTCTTTCTTCCTTGGACTCTTCCTCTCTTCTCCCTTTGTTTTCAGACCCCTCTTTCTTCCTTGGACTCTTCTCCCTTCGTTTTGAGACCCCTCTTTCTTCCTTGGACCCTTTCTCTCTTCTCCCTTCGTTTTCAGACCCCTCTTTCTTCCTTGGACTCTTCCTCTCTTCTCCCTTCGTCTTCAGACCCCTCTTTCTTCCTTGGACTCTTCCTCTCTTCTCCCTTTGTTTTCAGACCCCTCTTTCTTCCTTGGACTCTTCCTCTCTTCTCCCTTCGTTTTCAGACCCCTCTTTCTTCCTTGGCCCCTTTTTCCTTCTCTCTTCATTTGCAAACCTCTTTCTTCCTTGGACCCTTTCTCCCTTTGTTTTCAGACACCTTTTTTTCCTTGGCCCCTTTCACCCTTCCTTTTCTTTTTTCCTTGGCCCCTTTCTCCCTCCATTTTCAGACCCCTCTTTCTTCCTTGGACTCTTCCTCTCTTCTCCCTTCGTTTTCAGACCCCTCATTCTTCCTTGGACTCTTCCTCTCTTCTTCCTTCGTTTTCAGACCCCTCTTTCTTCCTTGGACTCTTCCTCTCTTCTCCCTTCGTTTTCAGCCCCCTCTTTCTTCCTTGGACTCTTCCTCTCTTCTCCCTTCGTTTTCAGCCCCCTCTTTCTTCCTTGGACTCTTCCTCTCTTCTCCCTTCGTTTTCAGACCCCTCTTTCTTCCTTGGACTCTTCCTCTCTTCTCCCTTCGTTTTCAGACCCCTCTTTCCTCCTTGGACTCTTCCTCTCTTCTCCGTTCGTTTTCAGACCCCTCTTTCTTCCTTGGACTCTTCCTCTCTTCTCCCCTCGTTTTCAGACCCCTCTTTCTTCCTGGGACCCTTTCTCCCTTCTCCCTTCATTCTCAGACCCCTCTTTCTTCCTTGGACTCTTCCTCCCTTCTCCCTTCGTTTTCAGACCCCTCTTTCTTCCTTGGACTCTTCCTCCCTTCTCCCTTCATTTTCAGACCCCTTTCTTCCTTGGACTCTTCCTCCCTTCTCCCTTCGTTTTCAGACCCCTCTTTCTTCCTTGGACTCTTTCTCCCTTCTCTCTCCGTTTTCAGACCCCTCTTTCTGTCCCTGGCTTCCTTCTCCTTCTCTCCCCACTCCCCGTTCTCATCCTCCTCCTTCTCTACCCGGTGTATAAGACGACCCCCTGACTTCTGAGACCCTTTTCCAGGGTCAAAAAGTCGTCTTATACACCGGAAAATACGGTATGTACATGGATGTTTTTCCAAAACTCTTTCATTTTATGACAGTGCCACCGTATGTGAATCCATGATCTTTTGTGGTTTCACATTTCCAGCAATTGTGATTGCCATATCCATATTCCTAAATATTTGACTTTCTTTTCTAATTTGAATTCTGTAATTTTAGTGTATCTTGTTTTTTAAGATTTCTTGCCAGGATTATGATTTTTCCTTGTTGATTTTAATACCAGAGAGTGCCAAACTGATGTAGTATTTCTAGTAATGAGCTTATATTATCATTTTCCAACAGGATTTCTAAGAATATGGCTAAGCCAACTGCCTATGTTTTTATAATATATTCACAGTTTTTAATTTGAGGTCCTCTGATCTTAGGGTTGTCTCATGTCGTTGATGAAGATTTCTATTGCAGTTATAAAGAGCAGTGGTAAAAGTGGACACCCTTGGAGTGTTCCTTTTTTAATATTTATTGAGTTCCTTTTATCACCATTTATAATTAAATGACCTGCTTTCTCTTTATAAATTCTTTTGATCCAACGTAGAAATTTGGAGCCTAAATCCATTTTTTCAATTACTCTCAGCATATAGTCCCACCTGACACTATCGAAGTACTTTATGCTTTCTTATTTTCAGTTGGGATCTTTCTGTTTGTTATTCTCTAACTGTTAATTTTGACTATTTCCTAATTTATATCCATTTCATCTGTTTTTGTAATATTCTATTAATAGTTCCCACTCTTTCTCCACTTCCTCTGTAGATTTTCCTTCTATCGGTAGTAATAATTAGTTTGTCCATTTTGATCTAATCCAGTAGGTCTAACAACCATTCCTCAATGTGTGGCGTGTCTTTACTTTTCCATCTTTTTTGTGAATTAAGATTTTCTCCATTTACTTTTTGCTTGACGATTTGTTATTTTATCTGGCATGTTTAGCAAATAAATTTCTAGGATCATCCTATAATTTATTTTCAAGATTTTACATATATTTTGATGAATGTTTTTCAAGAATTTTTGCATTTGTGGACAGTGCTACCACATATGGATCCAGGAACCTTTTCCTTTTTCACATTTCCAGCATTTGATATGGCTATTTTTGTAAATCTTTTTTCTGGTGTTAAAATGCCATCAGTAAACCATTTTTAAATAGTTTTCTCAGATGTTTTGGCATTGTGTCAATGGAAAGCTTTTTGTTCTAGCTAAGTACCAACTTTGTCATTTTATTGGTGTGGTGTGCTTGTAAATCCAGCAGAGCCAGGGAAAAAAATCCAAACTTCTAAAAGTAGAGCTTTATTGTTTCAAAAGGTAAAAATAAGCAAAGAAAAAAAAACAGTCCACCATAGGATCACATCATGCTGATGTGGTTGAACAAAAGAGTTACAGATCCATGTTTCCAGATCCTGAAGTTACATTGTAAAAGCAATATAAGCATATTATAGTCCAAGAATTAACTCCATAGTTAGATTCATTGCGAACACACACACAATCAAGAAGAAAACAAGAAATATAAACAATTCTAGACAAAAGGATTTCTCAGCCCTGCCCTTTCTCCACCTTCTGGGTGTTACCCTTATGTTGATTGGATGTTATGTGTATGATGTTTGTTAACCCAGCTCCTTGCTGTCCATCATCCACCACGTGGTTTTCTTTCCCAGGCTAACATGTTATGGTTTCTGTTATCTGTTCTCGGCTGCCTTTCCCAGCTAGAAACTTCTGATGTTATGACTCTCTGGCCACCTGGACTGGGCTGTTTTTGTTTGCCTAGATGTTGTTCCCATGAGGAAAATTACAGACACACATCTCTACATTTCACCTTTGACTGTATAACCCATCTATATTCTAACAGGTTTCCCTATGTATCATGAATTTTTAAAGTCGCCTCTTATTCTAGTTTCCTTTCTAAAAGTAATTTATGTAATCTAGATCATATTTTCTCTTTGCTTCCTTCTGGTATTTTATCAAGTTCATTTTGTTGTGATGCAACACCTGTTTTTAACCTGTGGGTTTTTGCCTTCTTTTGTTCTGTATCCCCTTTTTACCTGTGATAGCCTATGACCATAATAAAGATGAACTGAACAAACGTTTGTGTTCACATCAAAGGACCAACACAGGGGAGAAATTATATAAAAACTATGAGGGAGGAGAAATTATATAAAGGGGAGAAATTATATAAAAATTATATAAAAACTCCTCCATCTTCTGCTTCCAATTATGTAGTCTGATTTTTCTACTGCCCATCTGGTGATGTCCATGTGTATATACTTTTGTGAAGTCATAGGCTTTCATGGCCGGCATCCATAGTTTTTTGTGGGTTTTTCAGGCTGTGTGGCCATGTTCTAGAAGAGTTTTTTTCTGACGTTTCGCCAGCATCTATGGCTGGCATCTTCAGAGAAAACTGGAATGGAGGAGAATGGGTCTATATATACTGTGAGACCCTGACCACTCCTCTCTACCCAGTTTTTCTCCTCACAAACTACTCTGACTGATGTGAAGTCGAAGGCATCCATAGTTTTTTGTAGGTTTTTCAGGCAATGTGGTCATGTTCTGGAAGAGTTTATTCCTGACATTTCGCCAGCCTCTGTGGCTGGCATCTTTAGAGAATACTGGCATGGAAGTCAGTGGGGTATATATACTGTGTGATCCTTGGATGAGAGGAAGTGATTTAACACACCAATCTTGTTGAATGGCAGGGCCTCAGGGTGTCTATTTAATTAGCAATCCATTGTCTGCGAGGAAACTCCCTAGCTCTGGGTGGTTTTCATTTGCATTTGCAGGGTCTTGATTTTGGGGTTTTTTGGGATTGGTAGCCAAACTTTGTTTACATTAAGGGTTTCTTCTTTTCTGTTGAAGTTGTCCAGGTGTTTGTGGATTTCAATGGCTTTCCTGTGCATTCTGACCTGGTAGTTATTGACATGGTCCAGAATGTCAGTGTTTGCAAATAGCATTTTATGCCCAGGATGGTTTATAATGTGTTCTGCTACTGCTGATTTTTCTGGCTGATCCAGTCTGCAATGTCTCTCATTTTCCTTGATTCGCATTTGAACACTGCGTTTGGTGGTCCTTAGGTAGACTTGTCTGCAGCGGCATAGTATTCGGTAAACTCCTGTGTCTGTGAGAGGATCTCTCTTGGCTTTCCCTGAGCGAAGCATTTGCTAGATTTATTTGGACAGTTTGTAGACCACTTGGTGGTTGTGTTTCATCACCAGTTTCCCTATTCTGTCTGTGCCCCCTTTTGGGTATGGCAGGCCTGCACAACATATAGCCTGGGACCTGCATGCGGCCCACCAAAGGATTTCGGGTAGCCCGCAAAAATGTGGAACAACTTCAAAGCTCATCTGCCACTCGGTCTCCTCCTGAAGAGAGGGCCAAACAAAGGAGGAGGAAGAAGGGCAAACACTCACTCTGCAAGGCTCCTCTGCCACCTGGTTTTCTCCTGAGGCGGCGGCCAAGTGGCGGAGGAAGGGGATGTGCAAACATTTGCACTGCAAGGCTCCTCTTTTGCCCAGCTTTCTCCTGAGAAGGCAGTGTTATGATGAGTGGTTTCGATTGGTCCTGATATCAAGGCCCGTTTGGGTATCTATCAGAGCCCTAGGCTGGAAAGAGCCTTCATCGCTATGAACTCAGAGTGAACATATCACGTAGGTGTAGTGGAAAAAACAATCTGTAAGTAAACTAACTCACAGCACCTGGGTTTCTTCTCTGCAGAGCTGAAGCAAAAGAGGGGACCTTGATTGGCTTAAAAACACAGCTTTATTAAATGCTGGCAGTCCCAAAGGAATTAGCATTCAAAGCTTTGGGCCCCTGGCAAAAGGACGTATCTTCTGTTTTATACCCCATCAGACAAAGAAAGCTAATTCTTACATTCCATTGGATGCTTAAACTTTAAACATATAGAATCTTAAGTAATAAGAATCCAAAGTTTAGAATACATTATAATATACTTAAGATACCATGCTGCCATGCCAACCACATACCAAACTCTTATCAGTACCTGGGCCCCTCAGTCCAGTATCTTCCTTGATTTATTATGGCTGTGATACACATTCAGGTGCCTTAATGCATTCAGAGGTCCTGCAGTAGGTCAGGCTGTACCATAAACATCTCTACACATTCCTAAAAAGGCCTCAGCTTTCAAACTCTCCCAGAATCCTCTCTGTGTGGCTGCTTGGCACTTAGCATCTATTCTCTAGATATCTAATACAAAAGGCTAAAACATATTGATTATGAATACAAATATTTTGACTATGAATACCTTCTACGTCAGCAGGCACTCCAAACAGATTTGAATTTGCATTTAACAATCATTTGCAGATCAAAAAGGCCAGGCTTAGGAGCTGCAAAACAGGACATTCAACCCTAAAGATTTATGAGCCAGTCAGGATGTGGCTGCCTAAAAGTGAGATCATAGAATCATAGAGTTGGAAGAGACCAAGTCATTGATAAAGATTTTTTTTATTTTTTTTTAAATTTATTATTTATTAAAACACACATAACACATATACAAAAACAATAATAAACAAACAACTTACATATACATACATACATTTCACAACAAAACAAAAAAACATAAAATATGACTTCCCCTCCTTTACTTTGAATATTATACATATTATTTTTAACTTTCTTATATCTCCTTTATGTATTGTAATTTGATTTCCAATTCCTTTTCTATTTTGCACCTGTTTTTACATTATTATTTTTCATCATCCTTAACTGTTACATACCATATATTTTAATTCACTCTACCTATTAATTTTTTTAACAGCGCCGCTTTCCCCCTCTTAACACCAACATTAGCATCAATATCAATATCTAATTATTTAATAACCCCTTTTCATTTCCACACAATCACACTGTTTTCTCCCCAAAGTTCTTTAAAATATTCTATAATCGGTGTCCATTCTTTCCCAGGTTCACCACTTTTGTCCTTTTTCAATAAAGATGTCAATTTATCCATTTCCATAACGTCATATAGTTTAATTTGCCAGTCCTCTATGTTCAAAGCGTCCTTACTCTTCCACTTTTTTGCAATTACAGTCTTAGCAGCATATAACATATAGAATATTATCTTACCAAATTTTCTTTCAATCTCATCATTTATCATCCCCAATAAGTACACCTCAGGTTGTTTACACATCTTAATTTTTAAAATCTTTTCTATTTCTGTATGTATCTGTGACCACAATCTTTTCGACCTTTTGCACTCCCACCACATATGTAAGTATGTACCAATTGATTTAGAACATGTCCAACATTCTTTCTTACTGTTTTTATAAATCTTAGTTATCTTTTCTGGTGTGAAGTACCATCTGTATTGCATCTTGTAATAACTCTCTCTTACATCATAGCTTAGTGTATATCTTATTCTTTTCTTCCAATTTTTTCCCCACTCGTCAAACATTATAGGTCTTCCCACATCCTGTGCCCACTGTATCATGTATTCCTTTACCGATTCCTCTTCCATTTCAACCTTCAAAAGCATTTTGTATAATTTTGAAACCAAATGTTGTGGGGTTTCTAACATTACTTTCTCAAATTCAGATTCTTCTTTCTCTATCTGATTTATTTTCATGTCCATTTTAAACCTTTCCATAATTTGTCTATATAAAAACCAATTACATTTAAGGCCTTCTTCTAATAATTGTTCCATACTTTTCATCTTTGGTGTATCTTTTTCCCATATTAATAAGTCCTTATATGCAATCCAGTCATCACCTTTCATTTTTTCCCTTCTATAAAAAGCTTCATTTACCGACGTCCATTGTGGAATCTTTTTAATAAATATTTTCTGGTATTTTTGCCAAACTCGCAAAACTGCTTTTCTTATTGGGTGATTATTAAATTCCTTGTTTACTTTGATTTTGTCGTACATTAAATATGCATGCCATCCATATGCTAAATCCATTCCTTCTAATTGCAATAGTCTATTGTCATTTATCAGTACCCATTCTTTTGCCCAGTCCAAACATGAAGCATAGAAATAAAGTTTGAGGTTTGGGATATTCATCCCTCCTCTATCTTTATCGTCCTGCAGTATCTTCATTTTTATTCTTGCCTTTTTTTTTGTTCCAAATAAATGCCACAATCTCTTTTTCCCATTCTTTAAATGGCTTGTCATTGACTATTATTGGTAGTGATTGGAATAAAAATGTCATTTTGGGTGTAAGACTCATTTTAACAGCTGAAATTCTGCCAGTCCATGTCAAATTCATTTTTGTCCATCTTTGCAGGTCCTCTGGTATCTCTCGCCATACTCTTTCATAATTATTTTTAAATAAGTCTGCATTTCTTTTTGTTAAATATATACCTAGATATTTTATCTTATCCTTTATTTCAAATTGTGATATTTGTTTAAGTTATTCTTTCTCTTCTTTGCCCATGTTCAGTACTAGCATATTCATTTTTCTTTCATTAATTTTAAATCCTGCATATTTTCCATATTCTTTAATTGTTTCTATCATTGGTTGTATGCTCTCCAGTGGGTCTGTTAACGTTATTACTAGATCATCTGCATATGCTCGTACTTTTTACTGAAATCTGTTTATTCTTATTCCTTTTATTTCTTCCTTTAATCTAATCTTGTCCAGAAGTACCTCCAATGATAATATAAACAATAGTGGTGAAAGTGGACATCCTTGTCTTGTTCCTTTATAAATTTCACACACTGCAGTTTTTTCTCCATTAACTATTATCCTGGTTTCTTGTTTCTTATATATTTCTTTTATCCACTTCACGAAGTTTGGTCCCATTTCCATCTTGTTCAAAATTTCTATTATAAAGTCCCAGTATATGTTGTCAAATGCTTTTTCTGCGTCTATAAATATTAATGCTGCCTGTTGGTCCACTCTTTTTGCATAATATTCAATTATGTTAATTATGCTTCTGATATTATCCTTCATATGTCTGTTCGGAAGAAATCCTGTTTGATCCTTATTTATCCAATTTTTTAATATCTTTTTCAGTCTTTCTGCCAATATTGATGTAAATATTTTATAATCATTATTTAATAAAGCAATAGGTCTAAAAATTTTAACCTCATGAATTTCTTTTTCTTCTTTTGGTATCAGTGTAATATTAGATGTCTTCCATGATTCTGGAATCTCTCCTTCCAAAATAGCGTTCATAGTTATTTGTAGTGGGTTTGCAATTTGATTGACAAAAGTCTTATAATAACTCGCAGTAAATCCATCTGGTCCTGGTGATTTTCCTGTTTTCTGTCTCTGTATAGCCTGAATGGTTTCCATCAGAGTAATTTTCTTATTCAACTCATTTCTTTGTTCGTCATTATATAATTAATTGTTAAGTCTTTCACATATCTCATCATTCCTTCTGTGTCTATATTCTCTTTTGCAAACAGTCCTTTAAAGTATATCATTTATCATTGATAAAGATATTGAATAGCACTGGGCTCAGGACAGAGCCCTGTGGCACCCCACTGGTCACTTCTTTCCAGGTTGAAAAGGAGCCATTGTTGATCACCCTTTGGGTTCGGCCAGTCAATCAATTACAAATCCAAGTAACATTGAGCCTTCTCTGTCAGAGAGCTCTGGTGCCACAATAAACTATGGTTCCTTACAGTTCCATGATTCCTTAGCACCGAGTCAGTGTAGCAGAAATAAAGTCTGTGTAAAAACAGCCCACAGCCCTGGTCGCTAGCAGAGCAAAAGCAAAAAAGAAAGGATTGTAGACCAGGATCCAAACAATTTCTTTTATGTGCACAGTCCCAATAGAATTTGGATTCAAAGCACTGGGCCCCCAGCAAAGGGCATGCAGTCTGTTTTATACTCCATCAAACATAGAAATCCAAACTTAACATTATATTGGATGCTTAAACTTTAAACCAGGGGTCAGCAAACTACGGCCCGCAGGCTGAACCCAGCCTGCCGAGACCTTCCGACCGGCCCCTGATCGGTCCTGCCGCCACCTTTCTCCAGCGTGCGTGACTCCAAGGCACCATTTTGTGTTCCAAAATAGTGCCCGGAGTCTTGCGCGACCTTTCCCATCCTGTCCCGTGACACTTGGAGCCATTTTTGAACACAAAATGGCGCCCCAGAGGGGGTCCCACGCGGCCGTGCTGAGCCTCTCCATGGCCCAGTGCACTCGACAAAGCCCTCCTGGGGGTCCCCCGCGGCCGCGCAGGGCGGGTTCCTCAGAACATCAGAGGGCCACAGTAAAAAATATTTCTTCTTCGTGGTCTCTGCAAATCACACAAATGGGTTTTGTCTGCGCATGCGCAGCTAGTTCGGAACCTTCTGGAATCACTAGGCAGAAGTTGGATTGCAACTTTTTGGCGGTAGCCCCGCCCACCTCTATATAGGCCCTGCGTTCCTTTCGTCCACCACCTTTGCAGCTTGCAAGGAACCTCGTCACTAGTGCAGTTACTCGTTAATGGCTTTTGACCAAACTTTATTCGATTTTCTGGATTGCGACTTCTGATAATTTGACCTTGGACTGTTTACTACGACTTTGCTTCTGATTATCCTCAAAACTTGGCGTTCCTGACTATAATCTGACCGGACTTTCTCTACCTCATGTTTGCCTCATCCTACAAACTCGACAACATGGCTTCCTTCAAGCATTGTGTGTCTTGCAACTCCAAGTTGCTGACCTCTGATCAGCATAATGAGTGCATCTTCTGCCTGGGAGAGTCCCACAATCCTACATCCTGCAAAATGTGTAGGGAAATGACTCCGCAAGCCTTGAAAAACCGCATGGTAAATCTCAAGGCAGCTCTTTGGGAAAAGGCCCTAGAAGCCGACTCCCCAGCTTCTGCTTTGGCTTCCGTAGCCATAAGAAAACCTTCCTCGGACCCCCCTCAGAGGGGCAGATCCAGGGAGAGATCCAAGAGGTCTTCCAAAACTTCGGAGAGTGTGAGTCCTAAGGGCTTGGAAAAGGGTGGAAAAAGGTCCTCCAAACACAAGCATTTGGAGACTATTGATGAGGCCCCCTCATCTTTCAAAAAAGCCCATTTGTTGTCTCCCAAACACTCTACTGACGGGGAACAGCCCACGACCTCTCGAAGCAAGTCTCGATCTGGCGAAAACCGCATATGTTAGAATTTGATGGGACATATAGTCAATGTTAAAATGTTGAAATGTAAAGATGTGTGTCTGTATTTTTCCTTGTAGAGAAAAAGTTGTTTTTCTGAGGCCAGATTCACAATTATCAGCCCAGGTGTGCTTTAGCCCAAACAAGCAGTTAACGAGGCTACTGAGTCCGAGGCGGAAGCTCAGCCTCCATTTACAACACCACGTACGGCTGTACCTCCTACCGCCTCTCCATCCTCAGCCCGTAACATCGGACTCGAGGCAAATCCAGCATCTTCACCAGTTCCAGTTCAGATGCGACAACAAGCCTCCGTTTACTCTGCTACGGATTCGTGGCTCTCCAGGTTCCCACAACTGGTCTACAATGAGGCTTCCAACAGCTATATGCTCCCGGTTCAACCTGAACAGTTGCTCCTCTTGGAAGAGCAGAGACGCCAGTTCCAATCCTTTCCTGCGATTCAGCAGCCCTTCCCGGTCTCGGCCCAGAGGCCTTACTCCAGTCCTGCTACACAGCAGCCCCTTCCTTCTCCAGTACCGTCGTCTCACCGCCTTCCTCCAGGGCAGCAACCTCTTCCTTCTCCGGTTCCACCGCATCGTTCTTCTCCATCGCCATCTCCCGGTCCATCCCGACGTCGTCATCACTCTAGTGATTCCCATCAGCAGTCATCTCCTCCACACTGATCATCGGTTTCTCATTGTCCTTCGTCTTGCCATCGTTCCTCCCAGTCTAAACATCGTTCTTCTTCTGTTAGTTCATCTCCAGCTAGAAGCCAACGTCAAAGTGGTGAGCTCAAAAATCCATGCCACCCTTCATCTCCTGACTCTACCCCATCATACCGTTCTCTTTTACCGGGCCCGTCCACCAGATCCGACAACGACCTTGATTGGTCCCCTTCTCAAACTAGATCATCCTTGAATATACAGTCTTCATCTCCTTCTGATGATGTTCGAGCCTTTGCAGACCAAATTCTCCGAATGGTTCATGCTTTCGATTTTCCAATCACCAAACTCGAGGATGATGAGCCTTCCAACCAACTTGAAAAGAGAGCTCAGAGCAGATTAATTGAGAGGCCAGCTATTCCCTACATGCCTTCCTTGGCCAAAATACTGAAAAGATCTTGGGAGTCACCAACATCTGCCTCCCATTTCCAAATGGATGGACAATCTCTACTGAATTGCTGATCCGAAACCTGTATGGATGACAGATCATCCACCTCAAAATTCTGATATAGTTGGGGGAGCACAACATATCTCCACTTCAAAATCTTCTACCTCACCAGCAGATAAGGAGGGGAAAAAGATTGACTTTTTGGCGAAAAAGTCATATTCACACTCTGTCCTGGGCCTCAAAGTGGCAAATTATGTACGATGTTTGGGCGCCTATATGCATCACCTCATGGAGAAGCTTGCACCAATCCTTGAGTACTTGCCTGATGAGCATAAGCCCTATGCTCTCGCTCTTCAGCAGGAAACACATGCAGTAGGCACCCAGCAAATAGTCACAGCCCGCAATCTCACGGAGTGCTCCTCGAAAACGTTACTCAACACCATCCTACTTCACAGGCATGCATGGTTGTGAGCTGCTGACTTAACAACTCAAGCTAAATCTACCATTGAAGATTTACCATTCGACCAATCCGGCCTCTTTCATAAAGACACTGATGAAAAACTTAATAAAAAATACAAAATGAAGACTGCTGCACGCAAACATGCCATTCAACCATCCCAACCCTTCCGCAGAAGGTTCGGCTACTACCAACCAAGACCATGGTATCCAACCTCTCAGCGTCCGTTTCAATAAGACACTTCACAAGGGCAAGACCAATCATGACGGAGACAAGCTCCACGTCTTTCTTCCTCTGGCCGTCGCCAACAACAGCAGAGGCAGACCTTTCAAAGAAAGTCCTTCGAAGCCAGGAAGAAACAATGATGTGTTGCCACGCACTCCATCGACATTTGTGATAACAGATTAAGGCCCTTCCTTAACATCTGTGCCAACATCACTTCCGATTCCTGGGTGCTTGACATCGTAAGCAGGGGCTATGCCCTGGAATTCGAAGAGCTCCCACCAACTGGAGCTATTGTTATCACATCCTCCTCTGACACCCTACTGAACGAAGTGTGCGCCTTGAAAGACAAGGGAGCAATCGAACCCATTCCTAACTCTCGGGCTCGATACTGTTTCTTTTCCTGCTACTTTATTGTGCCTAAGAAAGACTCGGGCCTCAGGCCCATTCTAGACTTAAGAGCACTTAATGCCTTTATTGAATACAGGCAATTTCGCATGACAACCCTTTCTTCTATTTTGCCTCTCTTGCAGAAAGACCACTGGTTCGCTACCATCGATCGCAAAGATGCCTATTTTCACATAAGCATCCAAGAGGAAGATCACAGATTCCTGGCTTTCACAGTAGGCACCGACTGCTATCAATACAAGGTTCTTCCATTCGGACTGTCCTCGGCACTGAGAGTCTTCACCAAATGCATGGCCCTGGTTGCCGCCTTCCTGCATCGCAAGGGGATAACAGTCTTTCCATATATCGACGACTGGCTCCTGACAGCTCCGTCCCACACCTCCTCCTATGGCCTGAACCATGACACCCAGAGGAGCATCCTTTTGAGGTTCTTCTTCTCTTTCCTGCCCCCTCAATGCTCCCCTCTTCCTTCTTTCCTTCCTCCTTCCATCCCTTCCTCCTTCCCTTCCTTCCTTCCTTTAACCCTTGAAGGCTCTCCACACTAGGTCTGATCGGAGAGGAGAAGCTTTGCAGCCATTCTTGGTGGTGGTCTTCCTACCTTCCTTGTCCCCTTGGCCTGATTCAAGACCCCCAGGAGGAGCTCTTTCTCCCCCCAAAGACATCCTGTTCTCTCTCCTCCCCCCAACACTCTTCTTTCCCCTGAGCATGCTCAGTGATCGCCAGGGCTGCTGCTGCTGCTTCCCCTTCTGGGATAATAATAATAATAATAATAATAATAATAATAATAATAATATAGCAACATTTATGTATAAAACCTTTCCACCAAGGGCTGGTACATCAGAACATGTACAATAAAAAGCAAACGATTAAACCCCACACTATAAAACACTAAAATAATAACGCAAAATGCTAAAAACAGAAATACAACATTCTCCTCAGAGGCCACCTTAGGCATTCTCAGCAACTTAATCCAGTGAATCGAAGAGGAAGATCTTCAATCCTTTTCGAAAACAGATGAGATCCTCCTCCAGCCGGAGGTGCAAAGGAAGGCTTTTCCACAAATGCGGAGCCAGATCCTGAAAGACTCCAAAGCCTTGACAGAGCCGTAGGCATTGGTGGAACTGCCAATAATCCTTTGTCTACAGAACTTAAATTTCAAGATAGAATCATAGAATCACAGAGTTGGAAGAGACCACAAGGACCATCCAGTCCAACCCCATTCTGCCATGCAGGAACTCAAAATCAAGGCATCCCCGACAGATGGCCATCTAGCCTCTGTTTAAAAACCTCCGAAGAAGGAGACTCCACCAAAATCTCAGAGGGGGTGTGTTCTGCTGTCAAACAGCTCTCACTGTCAGGAAGTTCCTCCTAATCTTGAGGTGGAATCTCTTTTCCTGTAGCTTGCATCTGTTGTTCCAAGTCCTAGTCTCTGGAGCAGCAGATGGTATCCTGTTGAGACAAACCAATGACACATGTGCCCTTTCTGGCATGCAAAGCCATCTCTGAGGGCACGCGGAGAGACTGGAGGACAGGGATAAATGACAAACAGGCACCTGCCTGTTTCTCCTCTTCCCCCACCCTCCCGTGCCTTTAACACTCTCTGGGGAAGTCCCAACCCTGGAAGTCCTGTCCTAGAAGGCGGAAGTCCCAACGCCCAGAGGTCCTGACCACCTCCCCCCCCCCCCCCAGCACCAGGTGATATGTGGTACAGGAATGCCTTTCAGTTTGGGCACTCGGTCTCTAAAAGGTTTGTCATTGGGCTGGATTGGGGCATCAGTCTGTGGTTGCCGCAACCCCAACCCAGCCTTCTCAGGGGCAGCTTCAAGCCACTCCTTTGGGGCAGTCTGTTCTGCCTCTAACCCCCTAAGCAGACAGCTTAAAGGGCTGTCTTGAGGGCAGGGAAGGGGAGGGGCAGCCGCACGATCGGCACCCCAACCCCTTCCCCAGGTTGTCTTTGGAGCAGCCGGCCCTCCGCATGGCCAGCGCTCCGAGGAGGACTTCCCGCTGCAGCATTTGCACACGTTGCGGCGGAAGAGTCGCCGAAGGTGCGCTGCAGCCTTTTGCGGCGCACTTCCGGTGACTTGTGAAAGGAGCGCTAATTTAGTGCTCCTTTCAGAGGTGGCGAAGCTGCGCCGCGGGATCGAGGTGTGGGGATGCCTTGGTCCCATGGCGCAGCTTCCTGGGGTGGTCCATGGCCGCCCATCTGCTTCCCTCCTAACTCCCACTTTTATCCCAAGGTTTAAACTTATAAAATCTAAATTCACTAAATCAATTAAACATATAATTCTCTATATAACAGAAGCATTTATCCTCTATCAAACTTCATCATTTTTTAAAAAATATCCTTTATTGGTTTCTCAACATTTCAAACAAAACTTGTTATAAGAATCTTTTACATTATTGTTATCTATTACATTATTGATTACTGCGGTATTCTTCTATATTCTAATCGTTGACATTTAAAGATTTTCATGAAGGCCTCTTGGGGAGCGGTCCAATTGGGAATTTTATCATAAAATGTATTTTTGTATTTTTGCCATATTCTCAAGAGAGAACGTCTGATTATATGATCTTTAAAGTCCCTGTGAGCTTCTACTTTATTGTAACATAGATATCCATGCCACTGAAATCTAAGATTGAACCCTTCAAGGGTCAATAGTTTCTTATCTCTTAATAGAATCCATTCTTTTAGCCAGTCCAGGGCGCACGCATCGTAGTATATCTTGAAGTCAGGTACACCTAATCCACCTTTTTCTTTTGCATCTTTCAAAACTTTCCATTTGATTCTTGACTTTTTTCCCCACCCATATAAATTTCAGAATTTCCTTATGCCATTGTTCAAAAGGCTCATCGTTCAACATAACTGGTAAATTTTGAAATAAAAACATAATCTTAGAAAGGATATTTATTTTGTCTGCTGTAATTCTGCCAGACAGTGAGAGATTTAAGTTAGACCATCTTGTCATTTCCTTGTTTATTTCCTTTCAAAGAGTCATATAATTATTATCATATAGTTCTGAAATTGTTTTTTGGTCAAATTTAGAGCCTATACAGACAGCCGGAAATACCGTATTTTCCGGCATATGAGATGACTTTCTAACCAGGAAAACCTGGAGTTAAAGCTGGGGGTCGTCTTATATGCCAGGTATAAGGTTGAGAAGGTTGAGAAAGACTCCTCCCATGGAGGAGGGAGGAGGGAAGGAGCCCAGGAGAGAAGGAGGAGGAGGAGGAGAAGACCACTCTGAGGCTGGGGAAAAAGCCTGGGAGAGAAGGAGGAGCCTGAAGAGGAGGTACTTCTTCCTTCTCCTGCCTTTCCACCCTCCTTCCCACCTTCCCTCTTTGTCCTACTGGTCCTCCATTTTCTCTCCCTGCCTTCCCCCCCCTTCCCCCCCTTCTTCCCACCTTTCCTCTTTCTCCTACTGGTCCTCCATTTTCTCTCCTTGCCTTTCCCCCCTCCTTCCCACCTTCCCTCTTTGTCCTACTGGTCCTCCATCTTCTTTCCCTGCCTTTTCCCCCCTTTCTCCCCTTCTTCCCACCTTTCCTCTTTCTCCTACTGGTCCTCCATTTTCTCTCCCTGCCTTTTGCTCCCTCCTTCCCACCTTTCCTCTTTGTCCTATTGGTCCTCCATTTTCTCTCCCTGCCTTTTCCCCCCTTCTTCCCACCTTTTCTCCTGTCCTCCTGTTCAGAAAGGTTTTTCCATTGCTTGTCCCTGAGGTTGAGAGAGTGTGACTTTCAAGACTGTTGTTGTCTGCCTTCAAGTCGTTCCTGACTTTTGGCAAGTCAAAGATGAACCTATCCTGGGGTTTCCTTCGCAAGGTTTGTTCAGAAGGGCTTTTCCATTGCTTTTCCCTGAGGCTGAGAGAGTGTGACTTTCAAGACTGTTGTTATGTGCCTTCAAGTCGTTCCTGACTTTTGGCAACTCAAAGATGAATCTATCCTGGGGTTTCCTTCGCAAGGTTTGTTCAGAAAGGGTTTTCCATTGCTTTTCCCTGAGGCTGAGAGAGTGTGACTTTCAAGACTGTTGTTGTCTGCCTTCAAGTCCTTCCTGACTTTTGGCAACTCGAAGATGAAGTTATCCTGGGGTTTCCTTCACAAGCTTTGTTCAGAAAGGGTTTGCCTTTGCTTTTCCCTGAGGCTGAGAGAGTGTGACTTTCAATACTGTTTTTGTTGTTGTGCATCTTCAAGTCATTTCCAACTGATGATGACACTAAGGCAAACCTATCATGAATCTATCATTTCTTTCCTATGTGTTTTTTCAGGCAGAGTTTGCCTTTGCCACCCTCTGGGGCTGAGAGAGTGCGACATCTAAGATTGTTGTTGTTGTTGTATGCCTTTGAGTCATTTCTGACTTACAGCAAACCTAAGGCTCATAGTGTTTGCTTGGCAAGGTTTCTTCTGAGGGGAGTTTGCCATTGCCATCACCTGAGTCTGAGAGAGTGTGATTTGCCCGAGGTCACCCAGGGGAATTCCATGGCTGAGCCAGGATTCGAACCCTGGTCTCCAGAGTCATACTCTGATACTCAGACAGGGTGACCAAATGTCTTCAATGCAAAGGAGGACAAGTCACTACAAAAATGTAGGACATACAAGAAAAAAAGGTAGAGAAAGCTAAAAACACTAATATAAATGTAAATCCATGCTTCTTAGCTGTGCTCAAAATGGAGGATGTTTTAATGGTCAAAATGGTGACTTTTAACCTTATCATGGGGTTTTCTTGGCATGTTTCTTCAAATGGGAGTTGCCATTACCATCCTCTGAGGCTGAGAGTGTGTGACATGCCCAGGGTCACTTACTTGGCTGCAAATTGTACATACCCCAGAATGCATCACCTAGTACTTTTTCATTTTCCCCCAACCACCTTATAGCTGGGAAATGGAAATAATTTTTAAAGCAGCATTTATGGTAAATCAGGACTATTTTTGAAAAAGTAAGGTCCAAAATACACTGCAGAAATAAATGTTAGGGAACATGGGAGCTGTAGTTTGTTGTGTTTATTAGTGAAGTTTTCCTGCTAAGTACCTGCATGTCATAAGCATTTGAATTAAAATTACCGATTGAAATCAAATCTGATGTTTTTTAAATTTTTATTTGGTGTGTGTTGAAAGAGTGGGGTCGTCTTATACGGCGAGTATATCCCAAACTCTATATTTTGACTGGAAAAGTTGGGGGTTGTCTTATACGCCCCATTGTCTTATACGCCGGAATATACAGTACTTTCATGCCTATTACAAACTACATAGCTATATGTCAATAAAAAACAAAAAGATTTTCCTCTCCACTGTAAATAATAGACCTATCATGATTATTGTACGATCTTCATATTAATCTGATATCTTAATTCCTATTTGCTTAAAGTACTTAATCATTGCTTCCCAGTCCTTCTTAAACTTATCGTAACTTGACCCATGGATAAGGCCAGTTAGTCTGTCCATTTCTATGTATTTCAGCATTTTAAGACTCCAATCCTGCAGTTGTGGAATGTCCTTTGTTTTCCATTTTGAAGCGTAAAGCGACCTGGCAGCTGAGAGAGAGTAAAACATTATTTTCCCATACTTTCTTTCAAGATCGTCCTCTGTTATCATCCCCAACAAGAACACTTGGGGGTCAAACGTTAAATCAGTATCAAGGATACCATTTAAAGTAGAATGTGTCTTAGACCAAAATTCCCTCGCTTTTTTTACACTGCCACCAAAGGTGGATAAATGAACCCACCTTCTTCTCACATTTCCAACATGTTGGAATAAGATCTATTCATTTTTGCCAGTCGAACAGGAGTCAAATGCCATTGAAATAACATCTTATAAAAATTTTCTTTTATGTTATAATTAAGAGTATATTTAATTCTTTTAGTCCAGCATTCTTCCCATTGACTTAAATCAATAGTATGTCCTAAATCTTGGGCCCACTTAATTATTGAGGGTTTAATTACTTCCAATTCAAGTTCTATTGATTGCAACATTTTATATAATTTTGCTATTTTATGTTTGTACTGTGACACTATGATATCCTCGAATTCTTTATCCAGAACCCCGATTGATCTTGTCCTGTTATCCATTAAATAGTGTTCTTTAATTTGCCTGTATGAAAACCAATTACAGTTATATCCCTCCAAGTTCAATTGCTCTTGCGTTTTAATTTCCATATTCTCTTCTTTGTATTTAATCAAATCATTATATGTTAGCCATTTTTCTTTGCCGAATTTATTTTCTTGGATATCACTTCACCAATCACTGTCCATTTGGGAAGAGTTTCTGGCAACTTTTGTTTTATTTTATACCATACTCTCACTAGAGATCGTCTTATATAGTGATCATTAAAAAGTTGGTGGCACTTGATTTTATCATATAGCAGATAACTATGCCACCCATAGATATTATCGAATCCTTCTAACTTTAAATCTCTTTCTCTTTTCAACTCAATCCAATCAATTAACCAAAACAGAGTAGAAGCATAATAGTAATTTTTAAAATTTGGCAGCCCCAAACCCCCTTTATCAACCGAATCTTGTAATATTTTCATTTTAACTCTAGCTTTCTTCCCTGCCCAAACAAATTTTGTTATATCTTGCTCTCATTCCTTAAACGGTTTATCATTGAAAATATTTGGTATGTTCTGAAATAAATAAATCATTTTGGGAAGGACACTCATTTTATGGTGGATATTTTACCCATCCAAGAAATGTTTAATTTGTCCCAACTTTTATTTTTATTTACCAAATACTTTATATCTTTAGACCTAATATGAGTCTCTTGAAGACATAAAATATCTGCCCTCAATTTCTGTAAGTGGTGGTATTTTTTTTCCTTTTTTGGGGGGGGGGTATTTAACCCCTTCACGTTCCATGTTAAGATTTTAAATTTGTCTATCAGTGGTTAGAACACAATACAAAAAACCTAGAAAATTGATGTTTACTTACTAGCTATAGATCCTCCAAATCTCTCTCATCGATGGTTTCTCTCTCTTTTCTTTGTTGGTTATAATCTAGATCAGGGGTAGGCAACCTTTCCCCTTTAAGGGCCAAGGGACTTCATCTCCCAGAAGCCTCAGCCATGTTGGCCAATAGTCCCATGTTGGCCAATAGCTCCTGGGATTCTGGGAGCTGAAGTCCCTCAGCCCTTAAAGGGGAAAGGTTGCCTACCCCTGATCTAGATCCTCGGCCCTTAAAGGGGAAAGGTTGCCTACCCTGATCTAGTCACCATCATCTCTCCACTGGCTGCCAATTAGTTTCCGGGCACAGTACATGGTGTTGCTTTTGGCCTTTAAAGCCCTACATGGCTTGGGTCCATCTTATCTTCGGGACCGCCTCTTCCCATATGATCCCCCCGCGCCCTTTGGTCCTCTGGGAGGAATTACTCCAGCCAATAAAAACCAGGCTTTTGCAGACCTCCCAGAGGGCCTTTTCTGCAACCTCTCCCAAACTGTGGAATGGCCTGCTGGACAAGATCCGTCTGATTACTACTCTTGCTGCCTTTAAAAAGGCAGTAAAGATGGATCTCTTCCAACAGGCCTTCCCAGAGTAATTTCCTGGCTCTTCCTCTTTCTTTAGATGGTTTGGCCTGTTAATTCACTCCCTTACCCCTAGCTGCTACTGTTTTTGTTTTGTTTTTATGATTTTATTGCTTGAAGCTGTTTTTAATACTATTCTAGTTTAATCTATTTTTAAGGGGTGGGAGGGTTAGGGTGGGGTATTTGGAGATGTATTTTACTCTTGTATTGTTTTAATCTGTTGTACGTCACCCCGTTTGCTTTGCAGAGGGGCGGGTTAGAAATAAAATTTATTATTATTATTATTATTATTATTACTACTATCATTCTCGCCACTCTTTACCATGTCGCCAGTTTACAACTCCTTGCTCCTCCAACTGATCATCTATGCCTATGTGATCCCTTTTCCCCACAAGATCGTTCTCCAAATCTTATGTACTCTGACCCCCTTGCGTTTTTTCTTCAGACTTTCTCCTTCTCTCCTCTACATCCCAAAATCTACGAGCTTCATCCAAGTTTCTCAGTACCACCTTTCTTTTCCTCCACCAAAAAATTAGACCCTCAGGAGAACCCCATCTATAAGGGACACCTTGCTGCCTCAGATAAATTGTCAGAAAGGAGTATTCTTTTCTTTTTCTAAGTAATCTGGCAGGAATGTCCTTTAGAATTTGCACCCAATTTCCGTCTAATTCTAAGGGAGATTCATTGTGTGCAAGTCTCTGATCTGCCTCCTAACAAAATAGACCACAATGTCTCTTGGGAGACTTTTCTTTTTTGCAACCAAAGTGTTCAATCGGAAAATTCTGCCTACTTCAAATTGCATTTTCCCCCTCTATTTTTAAAAATTCTGCCAATTTTGGAACTAAATATTCCATTAAATTCTCATTTTTATTTTCAGGAAGCCCTCTAATCTTAATGCATTTTTCTCGTAATTTTTGTTCCCAGACCGCCCTTTCATCCAGATCAGTTTCTCTATTTTTCCTAATATCCTCCAACTCCTCTGCCAGTCTCTCTCCTTTATTTTCTAAATTTCCGATTCTGTGATTTAATAATAATAATAATAATAATAATAAACTTATTTATATCCCGCTTATTGACAACAATCCAAGCAGCTTACAATAAAATCCAAATAACATATTTCAAAGAAAAACCACCCCACCCCCTTAAAACAGTAATTAAATATTAGATAGTTAAAATGGCAACAGGATAAAATCAGACATAACAATAAAACATATAGCCTTTAAACATTTAAAAAAATTTTACAATGTCCCCATTAACCTCTGCTGCATTCCTCATCCATCAGTAACCGATGGGGCCACGAGAGGAACGGAGGAGACAAGGGGCCCAAGGCCGGGGCATTTAGTCTGGAAAGGCCTGCCGGAAAAGATTCATCTTAACAGCTTTTTTAAAGCTGTGTAATGATGTCAACTAACGGATCTCATCCGGCAGGTCATTCCAGAGTTTAGGGGTGACAACAGAAAAGGCCCTCTGGGAGGTCGCCACAAGCCTAGATTTTTGAGGCTGCAGCAAATTCCTCCCAGAGGATTGGAGAGCACGGGGAGGATTATATGGAAGGAGGCATTCCCTGAGATAGCTTGGACCCAAGCCATTTAGGGCTTTAAAGGTAACGACCAACACCTTGTACTGGGCCCGGAAGCTAATAGGCAACCAGTGGAGGGACCTCAAAACCGGAGTGATGTGGTCCCTCCTAGATGTTCCAGAAATAAGCCTGGCTGCCATATTTTGAACTAACTGAAGCTTCCGAACCAAGCACATGGGTAGCCCCATGTAGAGCGCATTACAGAAGTCGAGGCGTGAGGTTACCAGTGCGTGCACGACGGTCTCGAGATCCCTTACTTCCAGAAAAGAGCGCAGCTGGCGTATCAGCCGAAGCTGATAACAGGCGCTCCTGACCATCGCATTCACCTGATTTGTCATCAGGAGCGACGAGTCAAGGAGCACCCCCAGACTGCGAACACAGTCACTGGAGGAGAGTGTGACCCCATCCAGGACTGGAGGTTGCAACCCAATTCTTGGTTTCGGGGCCGCTACCGTGAGCACCTCCATCTTGTCTGGATTCAGTTTCAATCTGTTTTTCCTCATCCAGCCCATTACCGCTTGAAGACATTCATTGAGAGAAGAGGTGCCATTGGAATTCAAGGCCGACGAACGAGACACGGAGAAATAGATTTGGGTGTCATCAGCGTACTGATAACACCCAGCACCATAACTCCGTATAATCTCACCCAGTGGCTTCATGTGGATGTTAAATAACATTGGGGGCAAATTAGCTCCCTGAGGGACCCCACAAGTGAGTTCCCTCTTATTGGAACTACAATTTGCAATGGAGAGTTCTCCTGTAATTTTGTCAATTGTTTGATTAATTTTGTGTAATTCAGTCCTGATTTCCTGACGAATTTCAATTTTAAAATCATGCATTTCCTGTCGAATACATTTCCGAATTTCGTCAAGGAGGTTTATATTGCCTTCAAGATTTTTTTACTGGTCCAGTGAAGAACATCTGGGTAACTGAGTTTGGGTCTGCAATTTAGCCAATTGGTTTCTGGACATCATGGTCTATTTTACAAATCTACTTCACAAAACTGTAGAAATTAATTCCTCAATTACGAAATAATCGAATATTTTAAAGCAGGGGCAACCCCCCCAAAAAAACCCAACCCTTCACTGATCAAAATCTAATCAAAATGCACAATTTCAAGAGTTAAATACAACTGCCAGGTTACACTATATATTATATCTAAATCTTCAATATATACTCCTGTGCCCCTATAGAGAGATTTCCAGTTAGTCACCACCAATGAAGTTTCACAGTATAGCCCAATCAGATAAGTGTTTTGAAGACTATAATACAAAATCAAGGGACTATCGTTGAAAGGAAAAGTCTTCCAAAAAATCAGTCAGTTGGGTCTTCAGTTATGGTATTGTTGGCGAAGAAAGTCTGTTCTCCAATGGGGTTGGTACAAGCACAGTGTCTTTATGGCCTCAGATTGGCTGAAAAATTTGCAAGGAAAATCCCTGTAAACTAAGGCAACCTTGAAAGAGCTTAGTGAGAGAGTGTCCGCTTTAAAGAGAGGCCACTAAAAGTATTAAAGTCTCCAAATGGTGAGTACCGATGATGTGGACAAGCTCCTTGGTAGAGTGAGGAAGACAACTTACCCTCTTGACCCTTGCCCTTCATGGCTGGCCGCGCAGGGGGGAGATGTCTTGAGGATGTTCATGAGGAACATCATCAAAACATCCCTTGGGGAAGGTTGTGTCCCATCTTCTTTGAAGGAGGCGGAGGTTAGGCCGCTTCTGAAAAAAACTTCCCTTGATCCTCTGGATATGAATAGCTATAGGCCAGTCTCTTTGCTACCTTTTCTGAGCAAGGTGATCGAGAGGGCTGTTGCTCTTCAGCTCCAAGCTGTCTAGGAGGAAACCGATTATCTGGATCCATTTCAAACTGGCCTTAGAATAGGATATGGCATGGACACTGCCATGGTTGCCTTAGCTGATGACCTTCATCTGGGCATCGACAGGGGTAGTGTGCCCTGTTGGTGCTACTGGACTTATCAGCGGCCTTTAACACGATACATCATGACATTCTCTTGGAACACCTGAGAGAATTAGGAATCGGAGGCATTGCATTGCAATGGTTCCATTCCTTCCTCTCGGGCAGATTCCAGAGGGTGATCCTGGAGCACAGTTGCTCAGCAAAAAAGGAGCTTGATTGAGGCGTCCCTCAGGGTGCCATCCTGTCCCCGATGCTATTTAACATAATATGAAGCCGCTGGGAGAGATCATCCGGAGACATGGGGAAGGGTGTTGTCAGTACACTGGTGTCACCAAGAACGATTTGGATTCTTAGATCATGGGCTGCGGTTCCATGAGGGTGGACTTCTGGCAAGGGATGGGCTGCATCTCACGCCTGTTGGAAGAAACATTTTTGCCGACAATCTCAAGAATTTGATCAGGAGGGCTTTAAACTGAGTTATTTGGGGAAGGGAGACAGTGTTCTGGAAGACAAAAGGACTGGAAAAAACAGTCAAACTGTCATAGAGGGAACAAGGCAAACAGTGCAAGGACCCAACAGTAGCAGGCGAAGAAAATGCACAGGCAGCAAGTAAAGGGGACATATGGTCTTAGATGTCTCTACACTAATGCACAGAGCATGGGAAATAAGCAAGATGAACTTGAACTCCTAGCACAACAAAACAAATATGATATAATAGGCATCACTGAAAAATGGTGGGATGAGTCTCATGATCAGAATGTATAAATAAGACTTCCGGTTAGGACGGCGGACCGGGAAGACGCGTTCTGGTCTTAGTCCGCTAGGAACCGTCTAGTTTTTGGGTGGTTTGGCTGTCACTATAATAGACAGCAGAAGTACCCCTTTGGTAAAAGGGGTCCGGAAGACAACTTCCTTAGAGAGCCCCCACGGACATTGTAGTTGGGGGTGTGAAAATCCACAAAGAGGAGGAAGAGGAAGAGGACCGATAAAGGGAGTATTCTCGGCTGCCCAAAACTCTCCCCATTTGGGGGTATAGGAACGCCACTAACTTTTAATTATTATTATTTTATTTTATTTTATTTTTTGGTATTGTGCATGCTGAAAAAGCAGGGCACCTAGTCAAGCCGTTTACCTTGGGACTGTTATGTCAGGGATGATGGGAGTTGTAGCTCTTCACCTCTGGCTCTAACTCACCACCTTGTTATGCAGCAGAGCTGACCAGCTTTGATCAGTGGTTGATGCTTCTTTCCCAAGCAGCAGAGTTTCAGAGAATAGGCTGAAGACCCTGACAAACTCTCCAAGCCTTCTCACTCTTCTTCCTGAGATGTCTCCAAACTTCTCCAGGATTCTTCTGGCTCTTGTATCTTCCCTCAAGACACCAGACAACTCAGTAGTCTTATATAAAAGATCTACTTTATTCTACTATATGCCCTACAAATCACAATCTCTACACTTCACAATATCTTCAAAACTACTCCACAATATGCATTGGCAAACATTGCACTTATAGCCATTGTTAGTCACCACCCACTAGTCGGTTCCCACCCAGTGGGTGTGTACATTCATTCTGATTGGTTTACATCGATCATCCCATACTTAAGACCAACCCAAGTATTTCATCATTTTACCTTGACTACTTAATGAATCTCAGGTGTTTGCAATCTACAACAGGTGTTTTCAATATACACTCTATAACTTTGTCCTTGTCTCTCAAGGCTTCCAAATTACATTATCTTTTTCACCTGTGTAGCTTCATGATTGCTCCTGCTTAATCACTGTGACTTTCACATACACATTTTATTTCTATTACTGTAAGTCCCATGTTGCATTTTCCTTAACATGTTACTTTAAGGATATGGAGGAAGGGGGATGAGACCCCCCCTAAGAAATTAAAAACGGAGCAGAGTGGGCAAGGCTTGGTTTTTTAACCTGTATCCTGTATCCCTTAGCTCCAACATTGTTTTCAGCTATAGAACTTGGAACTCTACCTGTTAAAGTTATTTTTATTGTTGACCTCAATCAATATCTTTGCTGAGGTTTCAGAAGCAGGACCGAATAACCTTACTTGCTCTAGAGGAGTCTACATTCCTGGTTGGAAAAGCCCTACCGGAAGTGGAAAATCTTGTATGCTTCGCAAAGCTCCATGGGAGTGGTAGTTTTGTTAAGGTGGAATTAGAAAAAAAACACAACGCTGCGCCTACACAAGAGACTGCAAAACGAAATTTGCTGGGGATGGTAGCGTTGGAACAGCAAGCTTGGAAAAATCTTGGAAGAAAGCCCTGTAACAATTTGAGGAGGAGGATTTGATACATTCTGTTTGTGGGTGAGAATTATAGCTGTGAAGAACATAGAATAGGGGCATATTTGGACTTGGTAATAGACTCTGGACAACTATAGAATTTATCTTGATTGAGTAACTTTATTGTCTGCTTGCATAAAGATCTGCTGCGTGGATCTGCATAGCTGGAAAACTATTGTTTGGAAGGAACTGACTCTCTTTACTGATCGATGGTGGGAAGAACATTGCTTAACTAATTGGTCTCAACAGATAATGTCATTGATTTTACCAATATTGCATACTGAATCACATAATTTGGAATAGTTTATATGTATTTGTTTGGGAAAAGGTCTATAAAAAAAGTGATGTATATCGCTTAAGATTATTGATAGAGAGAGTTCAAACATTACCAGGAATTTATTTACTGTGGATTATGCTCTTGGTTCTGTATTATATTATTCATTGTATAGAACATTAGAAGGTCTTTTTGATTTACAAGGATAGACTGTGAAATATAGTTGAGTAGTATAAGAATTAAATGGCAACTAAAACAAGATCCCAAACTCAGGCCCAGCAAAATCAGGGAACTCGCAGAGCCTCAATAGACCTAACAAAGCCAGGTGAGAGAAATATGTCCCTTATGGAGGAACTTAGGAAAATTAGGCTAGATTTGAGTAGAGAGATAAAGAGTTGAGAAACGAAGTATCTGATTTAAGATTGGAAATTAAAAACGAACTTAGAGCAGACATACAGGGAGTTAGTGGAGCACTGGAAAAGATGTCAGTAGAGATGAATAAAATCCAAAGTAAAGTGGATTTAATAGAAAAAAAAACATGAGAACTTTGAAGGAGACCTAAAGGGAATTAAAGTCAAACAAAAGGAATTATGACAATATTATGAATAAAGTGAAAAATAGAGAGAGGACCTTGAAGTTAAGGGATGTGCAGGAAGAAGATAATGAAAACTTGTGGAGTAAGATAGTTAATTTGATTAGCTCGTATTTGGGGAAAGAATATAATCTGTGTGAAATGGAGATAGACAACTTATATAGTGTAAACTCTTATATTGCAAAACAAAACAAAACACAAAAACAAAAACAAACCTAAGAAACTGAGAGATATCATCATACTTTTCATGAGGAAGCAATTTAGGGATATGATCTGGTTAAAACACAGAAATAACCCCATTACCTTTGAAGGCAAAGAAATCCAGCTGTTCAGGGATTTACCACCAGAGATAATTAAAAGGAGGAGGGAATTCAACTTTCTTACCCAAGAATTGAGAGAGACAAATATAAACTATAGATGGAAACTTCCTGAAGGTCTTACTTTGTGGTTTCAGAAAAAGAGGGTAGAAATAAAGTCCTTGATAGAAGCTAGAGATTTCTATAGGTATTTGAAAAAGGACTTTAGGAGGGAAAGTAAAGAAAGGAACACACAAGGTAAAGAAACATCAACAGCATCCTCCCAACCAGATAAGGGCGTAACAAAAACTTTATTAAAACTACCTTCCTTAAAAAAGAATAAAGAGTATGATATAGTACAAGATAAAACCCTTCAGACTCTACCTGGTAGAAAACATGAATTTGAACATTTATCAAATAAGGAACATTTTGACCAAGCAGATAGCACACACAATTTAGTGGTTACCAAGGCTCGGATTCTTTTGGAGGAAGAATTGGAATCTGAGGGTGAACTTGAGGATAGTATACCTGAACAAGAAAGAGAAACCTCTAATATTTAATGATGAACAAATTAATTTTGTCTAGTTGGAATGTCAAAGGTCTAAATGGACGTGATGAGAGAGGCAAAATATTTCATTTTATTAAGAGATGGGGATGTGATATAACGTGCCTACAAGAAATTAGAATTAGAAGTAAGGATAAGATGCTACTGGAAAGACCGAGTTTGGGGAAAACATTTACCTCTACTACGGATGAGAAAAAAAAGGGGGTTGTCCTGTACATTAAACCCAAATATGAACCTTGTGAATTGTTTAAAGACAAGAAAGGGCATTATGTGGCAGTTTCTGTAAATATTATGGGTATCAAAACTATGATTTTGGGCATCTATGGTCCATTAAACAAAAGAGCTAAGTTTTTAAGACATTTGTTAAATAAAATTGAGGAATTTCTTATGGAAGCTTACATTTTTCTGGGGGACTGGAATGGTGTGTTAAATCCAATTTGTGATAGGAAATCAACGAAGGAAATTAAAGAATCTCAGGGTAAAGTCCCCAAAGAATTTTTTGAGCTTATTGAAAGAATAGGGGTAAAAGATGTTTGGAGGAAAAAAAGGGACAGCAAAAAGAGTTTACGTTCTACTCGGAACGACATCAGTCCTGGGCCAGATTGGACATGGCTTTGGTATCCACCAATTTATTACCTAAAATCAATGATATTAAAATTAAACCGAGAGTCCTTTCGGATCATAACCTGATTTTAGTTAAAATAGGCTTGAAAGTAAGACCATTTATTTGGAAACTGAAAACAGAATTATTAAATAAAGAAAGCATACTTAAAGAAATGACTGTAGTAATAGAAAATTACTTTAAAGAAAATGCAAATAGAGAAACTAATTCTGGCATGGTTTGGGAGGCAGCTAAAGCAGTTTTTAGAGGGGAATTATTGAAAAAAGCTTATGAATTTAAGAAGCAAAAAGTTAAGAAGATGGAAGAGTTATTGAATGAACAAAAATTGAAAGAAAAAGATTTAAAGAAATTTCCAAATGATAAAAAGATAATATTAGAAAATAAAACAATACAACAGCGAATTTCTATATGTTTGATGGAAGAATTGCAAAATAAAATTAAATATATGAAACAAAGAAGATTTGAAGGCGCAAATAAGCCAGGTAAATGGCTTGCTTATCAACTGAGGATGGAATCTCAAAATAGACAAATAACAAATCTTACAGAAGCAGGTCAAAATTATACAGACCAAGAAGATATTAAAAAGATCGTCTATGAGTTCTATTATCAACTATATAGGAATGAAGAAAATAGTGTAGAAGATAAAGAGACAGAAAATTATCTGGATGAGGCTAAGATAACCCCTCTTGATGATGAACAAAGAGAGTTATTGAATAGAAGGATCTCAATACAAGAAGTAATAGAGGCGATCAAAAGGGCCCGATCTAATAAAACCCCCGGACCAGATGGATTCCCGATGGAATTCTATAAAACATTTGCAAATCAGCTTGCACCTCCCCCGACATGCTTAATAAATGAAATGGTAGAAGACAAATTGGAAATACCGCAATCATGGACTGAGGCGAACATAACTCTGCTCCCGAAAGAAGGGAAAGATAGATCTAAGATAGGAAACTTTAGGCCGATTTCGTTGTTGAACACCGATTATAAGTTGTTCACATCAATTTTAATAATAATAATAATAATTTTTATTTATATCCCGCCCCTCTGCCAAGCAATTGGGGCGGCTTACAATAATCACAACAACAGAAATAACATCAAAGCAAATAAATAACATCAGTCAAAACCCATCCCTCCTTCCCACCCCCACCCACCCCACCCCTCAGAACAAATCAAACCATTTAAAAGACAATTATTAAAATATACAATATAAAAACCCAGTACAATTTAAATACATAATACAATTGAATACAAATTGCATAGTTGCTGAAAAAGATGTTACTGGGGAAGGGTTTTACTCTTCCCAGTTTCTTCAGCCACATACTAGCCACCAGTGGATTAGTAGTGAAGGTGGATTAGCTGAAAGATTGAGAAAAATTCTAAAAAACTGGATTAATAGTGACCAAAACGGTTTCCTTCCAGCAAGGAGATTACAAGACAATATCAGATATGTAATTGATTTAATAGAACTCCATGAAAGGAAACCAGATAAAAAACTTGCATTGATTTTTTTGGACTTCAAAAAGGCCTTTGATAAGGTAAGTTGGCCTTTTATATTTAAAGTTCTTGAGAAAATAAACATTGGCAGCAATTTCTTAAAGTGGATGAAAATGATTTACAAAGAACAAAGTGCTAATATAATTGTCAATGGAGATAAAATAGATAAACTTAAAATAGAGAGAGGGACTAGACAAGGTTGGCCGCTATCCCCTTTAATTTTTATAATTGTCATGGAAGTTCTGATTAATAAAATAAGGGAAGATAAATTAATAAGAGGCGTCAGTTATAAAGGCTATGAATATAAACTAAAAGCATATGCCGATGATTTGTTGTTAATGGTTGCTGACTCAGGGGAAAGTGTTGAGAGGTTACTACAACAACTGGACAATTTTAGTCATGTCTCAGGGTTGAAAATTAATAAAGGAAAAACATATGTGCTAACTAAAAACATGACGAAGGAGGAGGAAAAAGAGATCTGGGAAACATCAGGATTTCAGACGGTGAAGAAGGTAAAATACCTCGGAATTGAAATAACAGGAAAAAATGTAGACTTATTTAGAAATAACTATGATAAGTTATTTAGGGAAATAAAAAAAGATCTGCTTAGATGGAAGAAACTTAGTGTATCTTGGCTCGGCAAAATTTCATTGGTAAAAATGAGCATATTACCGAAGTTTATGTTTTTTTTTCAGAATTTGCCGGCTATAACAAACACAATCCTGTTCAAAAACTGGCATAATGAAATTTCCAAATTCATATGGAGCGGAAAAAAACCAAGAGTCCGCTTCAAAACATTACAAGACACAAAATAAAGGGGAGGTTTGAGTTTACCAAACTTACAACTTTATTTTGAAGCCTGTTGTTTGGATTGGCTACTTAAATGGATACAGTTAAAAGATGACAAATTACTGACATTAGAAGGTGTAGACCAGAGATTTGGTTTACATGCTTATTTATATTATAATAAACAGAAAGTTCATAAAGATTTTTTAAATCATTATGTTAGAAAATCTCTTTTGCGGGTATGGTACAAATATAAGGAAAGACTAAGCCCAAAACTTCCCTTACGGACATCTATTCATGAAGCTTTCCATAACCGAGAAGTAATTTATCAGAAAATGTGGGTTACATATGAGGATTTAACTACAAAATTTGGAAAGTGGGAAAATAGAATTTAAAAGTTTGGAACAACTGAAACAGGTGGGTTTCACTATGGGCTGGTTTGTGTATCGCCAAATGAGAGAGAGGTTCAGTATGGACCAAAAAACTATAGGACTGAGACCTGACAAAACTGTGTTTGAGGATACTGTCTTCTCTGATAATTCTCATAGAATAGCCCAATTCTACAAATTACTATTAGAAATAGACCAGGAGGAAGAGGTAGTTAAGAACTATATGGTGAAATGGGCACAAGATGTAAAGTATGCAATTACCCTTGATTCTTGGGAAAAGGTTTGGACCAAAACAGTTAACTATACAACATGTTATGACCTACGTGAAAACTTGTATAAGCTGTATCATAGATGGTATATGACTCCCTCTAAATTGGCAAAAATTTATAAAGGCAGATCAGATTGCTGTTGGAAATGCAATTGAGAGAGTGGTACCTTATATCATCTATGGTGGAATTGCAAAAAAGCAAAAAAATATTGGGTTACTATTCATAAAACAATTGAGGAGATTTTGCAAACTTGTTTTGAAATGGACCCTAAATTATACTTATTGAATATATATATAGATAGGTCCTTGGAAGCCAAATTTGGGAAATTGGTTTTCTATATGGTGATTAGTGCAAGAATCAGCTATGCGAAAAAATGGAAATGTAAAGATATCCCCAGTAAAGAGGAGTGGCTGAGCAAATTGGTGGAACTGATGCAGTTGGATAAATGGACAACAATGTGGAGAGGACAAGATTGGGAAAAAAAGATAGATATTTGGACACCGCTTCTGGAATTCATTAATAAGAAAAATTAAGAAATAGTAATTAGATGTAAATTAGAAGAGAGGTTCGGGAAGACCTATTTCAAAATAGACTTTGGATAAAACGGAAAAGAGAATAATTTTGTTTTTCTTTTTTTGGTTATGAAGAAGATTATATGTTGTGATGTTGTTATAACATTATTAGAAATCCTGTCCCATCTTAGATTAGGAAGGTAGGGTTTTTCTTTTTCTTTTTCTTTTTTATAATTTTGAAAGTGAGGGCTTGTCTAAGGACCCAGGAGGTCAACTTGTTTTGATATGTCAATGTTTTTGTTAGTGTTGTTAGTGTTTTTATGTATATCTATGAGATAATTAGATGTTTGTATATAGGTTTAGTATGTAATTGGTTTGTCTTGTATTGTTTTTTATATGTTGTGTTATTTTTATTATATAATAAAGCAATTTTTCAAAAAAAAAAAAAAGGAATGTAGAAATACAAGGGTATAACCTTTTCAAGAGAAACAGGCCAAACAGGAAAGAAGGAGGAATAGCATTATATGTCAGGGGTATTTACACCAGTGAAGAAATCCAGGACATCAATCCTGGAAGCCAGGTGGAGAGCATCCGGATAAAAATTAAAGGGGAGGGAAACAACAAGGATGTTAGTGTGGGAGTCTACTACAGACTCCTGACTCAGGCAGAGGAATTGGATGATGCCTTTCTAGAACAGATGACCACACACTCAAAAAGGAGAAATATAGTAGTGATGGGTGACTTCAACTATCCTGATATTGGCTGGAATTCAAACTCAGCAAAATCTTCAAGGTCTAGCAAATTCCTCACTTGCCTTGAAGACAATCACAATGTCCACAGGAAAAGGAAGAAGAAGGAAATGGTAGGGCCACTGTATGGAGAAGATGGCAAAAAGTTAACAGGGGACAGAGAAAAGGCAGAATTACTCAACACCTTCTTTGCTTCAGTCTTCTTAGAAAAGGCAAAGGCTGCTCAACCTAAGTATAATGGAGCAGAGGACAGAATAGGAGAATTTCAGCACAGAATAAGTAAAGAGATAGTACAGGAATACCTGGTTAATCTAAATGAATATAAGTCTCCAGGACCAGATAAATTACATCCAAGGGTACTTAAAGAACTGGCAAATGTAATATTGGAACCATTGGTAATAATCTTTGAGAACTCTTGGAGAACAGGAGAAGTCCCAGCAGACTGGAGGAGGGCAAACGTTGTCCCCATCTTCAAAAAGGGGAAAAAAGAGGATCTTAACAATTATCGTCCAGTTAGTCTGACATCAATACCGGGAAAGATTCTGGAGCAAATCATTAAACAGGGAGTTTGTGAACACCTGGAAGGTAATTCCATAATCACAAAAAGTCAACATGGGTTTCAGAGAAACAAGTTATGCCAGACAAATCTGATCTCTTTTTTTGATAAAATTACCAGCTTGGTAGATGAATGCTGTGGATATAGTATATCTTGATTTCAGTAAGGCCTTTGATGAGGTTCCCATTGCAAACAAGCTGGTAAAATGTAGGCTAAACAAAATAACTGTTACATGGATTTGTAATTGGTTGACTGGGCGAACCCAAAGAGTGCTCAACAATGGCTCCTTTTCAACCTGGAAAGAAGTGACCAGTGGGGTGCCACAGGGCTCTGTCCTGAGCCCAGTGCTATTCAACATCTTTATCAATGACTTAGATGACAGTATTGGGGGCATAGTTATCAAATTTGCAGACGACACCAAATTAGGAGGAGTAGCTAATACCCCAGAGGACAGGATCAAAATTCAAAATGATTTGAACAGACTAGAAAGCTGGGCCAAAGCTAACAAAATGAAATTCAACATGGAGAAATGTAAGGTACTGCACGTAGGGTGGAAAAACGAAAAACACAGGTATACGATGGGGGACACCCGGCTGAATGAGACTACGTGTGAAAGGGATCTAGGAGTCCAGGTAGACCACAAGTTGAACATGAGTCAACAGTGTGATGCAACAGCTAAAAAGGCCAATGCAATTTTATGCTGCATCAGTAGAAATATAGTGTCTAGATCAAGAGATGTAATAGTGCCACTCTATTCTGCTTCGGTCAGGCCTCACCTGGAATAATCCTGTGTCCAGTTCTGGGCACCACAATTCAAAAAGAATGTGGAGAAACGAGCGTGTCCAAAGGAGGGCAACTAGGATGGTGAAGGGTCTGGAAACCAAGCCCTATGAGTAACGAGTTAGGGAGCTGGGGATGTTTAGCCTGAAGAAGAGAAGGTTAAGAGGTGATATGATAGCCTTGTTTAAATATTTGAAGGATGTCATATTGAGGAGGGAACAAGCTTGTTTTCTGCTACTCCAGAGACTAGGACCCAGAACAATGGGTGCAAGCTCCAGGAAAAGAGATTCCTGACAGTAAGGGCTGTTTGGAGTGTGGTGGAGTCTCCTTCTTTGGAGGTGTTTAAGTAGAGGCTGGATGGCCATCTGTCGGGGATGCTTTAATTGGGAGTTGTTGCATGCCCGGGGGTTGGACATGATGGCCCTTGTGGTCTCTTCCAATGCTATGATTCTATGATTCTATGACACCCAGATATATTTCTCCATTTCTCGGTCTACAGTTTTGACTTCAGATGGCATCTTGCCTCTCAATGAATGTCTTAAAGCAGTAATGGACTGGATGAGGAAAAACAGATTGAAACTGAATCCAGACAAAACGGAGGTACTAACAGTAACAGCTACGGACCCAGGTTTTGGGATACAATCTCCAGTCCTAGATGAGGGTCACACTCTGCTGAAAGGACTCCTAGATCTGTCACTTCAGATGACAAATCAGGTAAATGCGGTGGTCAAGAGCACCTGTTATCAGCTTGAGCTGATACGTCAACCGTGCCTTTTCCTGAAGGTTACCGTGGTACATACACTGGTAACTTCTCATCTCGATTTCTGCAAGACACCACATGGGGCTACCCTTGTGCTTAGTTCGGAAACTTTAATTGGTATAGAATATGGCAGCCAGGCTGGCCTCATGTAAAATCAGAAGAGACCACATAACAACTATTCTAAGATTGCTCCACTGGCTGCCTATCAGTTTTCGGGTGCAGTACAAGGTGTTGATTATCACCTTTAAAGCCCTAAATGGCTTGGGTCCAACCTATCTTTGCGACTGCCTCCTTCCGTATAAACCACCCCTCACACTAAGGTCCCCTGGGAAGAATTTATTGCTACCTGCAAAAACCAGATTATCTGCAGATGCCCAGAGTACCTTTTTGGCTGTCGTTCCCAGACTATGGAATGGCCTGCTGGATGAGATCCATCACTTGACCACCTTAAACATATTTTTTAGACAGATCTCTTCCAGCAGGCCTTTCCTGAGTAGATTACTGCCCACCGAAAATAGTTATGCCTGACCCTGATTTCCACTACAGCTATTTAATTTATTTGTCATTTATTGTAAGTTATTGTAGTCTGTTATATTAAGTATGTTTTTAAGTTTCAATTGTTTAATTGTATTTTAGGGGAGGTGGGCTAATGGGAGACGAGATTGTTTGTTTAATTGCATAAGCCATCCTGGTTGTATTTTACAGAGAGGTGGGATATAAATTATCATTATTAGTAATATTATTATTATTAATTTGTATTTTGGGAGACAGAATCAATTCAATGCCCCCATTTTCTCCACCAAATTACAACCAAAAATCTAGTGTGGAGAATTTTATTTAGCTCAAACTGAGAGGGGGGTCAGCTACAAGGACCCTGCAAGATCATCTCCCACTTGTATACCGAGGCTGGTGGATCTAAGAATTGATGCAGAGACAGAATTCTCCAATTAAAATATTATTTTATTAAAGGGGAAAATCACAGCAATTCACAATTTACACACCTACACACGGATCTGTCAGGGCTGCTTTGATTTTGAGTTCCTGCATAGCAGGGGGTTGGACTGGATGGCCCTTGTGGTCTCTTCCAACTTTATGATTCTGTGATTCTATACTCACTCATTCAAGGCTCAGGAATTCAGGGGTTACATTGGAAAAAATGTTGAGGCAAAATGGCGGGTGATACTTACTACAGATGAAGTTTTTTCCAGGATCCAATAGGGTGAAGTGGTGTGGGACACAACCGTCCCGAGAGCATTGGTTTGAACGGAGGTGCTGGTAACTAGATTAGAGATCACAGTGACGTAGTGTCCCCATGAACTCCAAACTAGCGAGACTGAGGAGGAACATCCAAGGGTTTTTAAGGGATAAAACTAGGTGCAGGGCAAAGGTGTGAGATTTTATGGATGAGGCAATCCGGTCTGGCAATATTCAAGGTGAATGGGAAAAGGATTAAGTCACTACCTGGCCCATCAGATGGGACATCTAGGGAATTATCGCCCATTCTTTCTGATTGCGGAGGTGATGATGGTCCATTTGCAACTTCCACACTATCTGCCTATCTTTGAGATGGTTTCTGTTGTTCTTCCAAGTGACCTTGGTATAACCTGCCTGTCATCACCCAAGCGGCAGTTGGGGTCAACTGCAGGATATATCTGGGGTCATGTGGAATATCACACACACACTCCAAAATTCAGAAAAATGCACTTTAGCTAACAACTAACTTAGAAGCAACAAAAACAGCTTGCAGTTTAAACAAAAGTTTACTAATGGCTTTGATCTACCTGTACATAGAGGCTATATCCTAATCTAGCTAATAAATAGGTCAGGTAAAGATGAAATCTGTATCTCACAATCTTTCCAAAGAAAGATGAGAGAGGAGGAAGATGAAGGGCAGGGAAAAAATCTTTTAAGTGAGAGAGCTTCCCAAAAGGGGGACTGATGTGAATCACATGGTTAGTTTACCAATTTGCTAAGTTATTGCCCTGTGATTCAGTAAGAGCAAATCTGATGTTTGAATTGGGGGGGTGGGGGAAGAGCAGAGTTTGTATGCAGGAAAATCCTATCTGTCTGAGGAGCGGAAGAGAGAATGCTAAAATTTTGAAGAGTTACAAATTCCAAACTTAGGCCAGCAGGACAGCAAGGTTGGTACAATGTGTGTTGCTTTGGTAACAACAGAGGCCATCTTGCCTGGGACTCAGCATGAAGTGACTGATTTCTATTTGCCTTAATTGTAATTTGAACCATGAAGAGCATAAGCACAAATAAATAATGTGGCAGATATAGAGAGGGATGGTGGTCAACTGGGTAACATTTGGATCAGGCTTCCATGCAGCCTGGCCAAGATTGCCTTCTTATTTTTTCTGCATCATCATTAATGAATTAATATATTTACATTATTTCTACCCTGCTTTTTAGCCACAAAATCTCAGAGAGTGGCTTACGTCATCATAATTATATTTATTTATCTCCTCCTCCCTCCCACCCCCCCAAAAAATTACAGAACTCACATAGTGGATATGTGCATTCCCATCCAAGGACCAACATAGGGGACCAGACACATGAAAGCACTGAATCTGGAAAGAACTTCAGTCAGAGAACACATGTAAACTCACATCAAAGGACCCACACAGAGGAGAAGCAATGTCAATCCATGGAATGTAGAAAGAGCTTCAGTCACAGTGGAAATCTAAACTCACATCAAAGGATCCATACAGGGGAGAAACCATATAAATGCATGGAATGTGGAAAGAGCTTCAGTCAGAGTGGACATCTAAATGCACATCATAGGACCCATACAGGGGAGAAGCCATATAAATGTGTGGAATGTGGGCAGAGCTTCAGTCAGAGTGGAAATCTAAAAGTACATCAAAGGACCCACAAAGGGGAGAAGCCCTATAAATGCATGGAATGTGGAAAGAGCTTCAGTCAGAATGGACATCTAAACTCACATCAAAGGATCCACACGGGGGAGAAGCCGTATAAATGCATGGAATGTGGAAAGAGTTTTAGTCACAGTGGAAGTCTGAACTCACATCAGAGGACTCACACGGGGGAGAAGCCCTATGAATGTATGGAATGTGGAAAGAGCTTCAGTCACAGTGGAGATCTAAACTCACATCAAAGGACCCACACGGGGGAGAAGCCATATGAATGTATCGAATGTGGAAAGAGCTTCAGTCAGAGTGGAAAGCTAAACTCACATGAAAGGACCCACACAGGGGAGAAGCCCTATACATGTATAGAATGTGGAAAGAGCTTCAGTCAGAGTGGACATCTGAACTCACATCAAAGGACCCACACGGGGGAGAAGCCGTATAAATGCATGGAATGTGGAAAGAGCTTCAGTCAGAGTGGAAATCTAATCTCACATCAAAGGACCCACACGGGGGAGAAGCCGTATAAATGCATGGAATGTGGAAAGCGCTTCAGTCACAGTGGAGATCTAAACTCACATCAGATGACCCACATGAGGGAGAAGCCATATAAATGCATGGAATGTGGAATGAGCTTCAGTCAGAGTGGAAAGCTAAACGCACATCGAAGGACCCACATGGGGGAGAATCCCTATAAATGCATGGAATGTGGAATGAGCTTCAGTCGGAGTGCATATCTAAAGTCACATCAAAGGACTCACACAGGGGAGAAGCCCTATAAATGCATGGAATGTGGAATGAGCTTCAGTCAGAGTGGACATCTGAACTCACACCAAAGGATCCACAAGGGGGAGAAGCCATATAAATGCATGGAATGTGGAAAGAGCTTCAGTCGGAGTGCACATCTAAAGTCACATCAAAGGACCCACACGGGGGAGAAGCCCTATAAATGCATGGAATGTGGAAAGAGCTTCAGTCAGAGTGGAAATCTAATCTCACATCAAAGGGCCCACATGGGGGAGAAGCCCTATAAATGCATGGAATGTGGAATGAGCTTCAGTCAGAATGGAAAGCTAAATGCACATCAAAGGACCCATACGGGGGAGAAGCCCTATAAATGCATGGAATGTGGAATGAGCTTCAGTCAGAGTGGACATCTGAACTCACATCAAAGGATCCACACGGGTGAGAAGCCCTATAAATGCATTGAATGTGGAAAGAGCTTCAGTCGCAGTGGAAATCTAAACAAACATCAAAGGACCCACACGGGGGGAAAGCCGTATGAATGCATGGAATGTGGAAAGAGCTTCAGTCACAGCCAAAGTCAACTCACATGAAAGGACCCCTACAGGGGAGAAGTCCTATAAATGCATGGAAAGTGGAAAGAGCTTCATTCCTAGTTGAACTCTAAATTCACATCGAAGGACCCACACAGGAGAGAAGCCATGTAAAGCCAGCAAGGGCCTAGACGTCAGCTCTGAAGGTCTGTTGATCATCTCTTTTCTTTGCTGAACAAACTTAAAACTTTAAATGTCTGTATTGGGACCAGTGGTCATGTTTACAATGGTGAGAGCAATCCTGAGATTTTCACAAAATTGCTCATCAGGCTGCATATTAGGCAAAACACGAGTGGATGGGGAGAGAAAGGGATGGTTTTCAAGCAACCCTTTACTGCCACCCAAGGTCTTTTCCTGGGATCCTCTTTAAGTTACAAAAGAGGACAGAGTAAAACTTTGCAGGCAAAACAGTTGTGGGGGAGAGACAAAGATGCGTCCCTCCTTTCAGTCCTGGAAGGGTGAAGGAGGCTGCTGGTCAGCTTCCTAGAGAAGCAGGGATGTTAATGAGGGAGGACACCCACTGCCTTCACACTTCTGCTTTAGGGAACAAAAGTTGCAAAGAGATGAGTGGATGCAACATTTGGGGAGCTGATGAGGGAGGGAGGGAGACACCACATGTGACAGCATGTGAGGAAGAGCCCTCCAGTTGGTGTCATGGCTGGGAAGGACTGGTGCTGATTCATGCACCTCCATTAGGAATACCCTCCCCTTTAGTGACTCTGGATGGGTCTGAGGCAGCAGATGAAGGAGGTAAAGCTGCAGTGTTGTGGACAGGAGAGTTTTGGTGGAGGGGTAATAATAGATGGGGGGCTTGGTTCCGGTGTGGGGCTGGTGCATGCTACTCCCCCCCTCTCACAAATTGGAAAGGGTTTGTGGGAAACCAGCTGGGATTTTTCCTGATATGAGCTAAAAGGGACAGGCAGGGGAGAATCCAGGAGATTAGTCAATCTCTGCCAGAGAAGACCCACTAAACCAGTGGCTGAATGGTTGGGTGACTTGGGTAAATCCCACTGACTCCAGTCACACTTAATTTCTGCAGAACCACATGCCGCAGTCCATATGCTGGCCCCTGCCGCCATCTGAAATGAGACAGGCTTCACCTGTGTCAAGATTTGAGCCTCTCCCTCCCTCAGACTTTGCATTTAGATTTCTCCCCTCCTTGCAAGCCATTGATTTTGAAGTATGACTAAATACACTTCCTTCGGTTTTGTTGGGAATTTCCATCCGATTGTCCAAATTCAGTCTTAAGTAACTGAAATAGACAGAGCACTGACCAGCCTTTCTCAGTTTCCTTGGAAGAATGTCCCAAACCAGATCTCATCTCTCATCTGGAAAAAGAAGATCCCTTCAACCAGAGCTTTCTGAAAGGGGAGAGACCTGCAGGTACCTGCCTAGATGTGTGGTGGGAGATCTGGTCCTGGGAGTGAGGGTTTGCTTGGGGGGATTTCCTTCATTAAGGTTCCAGCTTGGTTGGAGGCCAGTCTGACCCATAAGTCAGAAGTGAACTATTATGGTGGACCAGATAAATACCTGGTGGCTTCTGACCCAAGGTAAATTCATGGGCGTGAACAGAGTTGTCCATACTCATGCAAATTCACTCCAGGTTCCATGCTTTCATATAGTTTCTCCCAGGTAAATTCCTGGGTAGGAACAGAGATGTCCATACTTGTATTCATATATTTTCTCTCTTGGGCATAGACCTCAATTAAATCCATATGTGCATACTTTGCCAGAGATGGGATTCTTTATCTGATTTGACTGTGAATTTAAATACACTCCAGTGCAGCAGAGACAGGCTGCGAACAGATGAAGAAGAATCTGACAGAGCAATGAGCTTTTATTAGTGGGATCAGACTTGTATTATTATTATTATTTATAGATGTGTGGCAGGATGTTTCTTGCTTGGTGACTGACAGCCAGGGTGCAGAGGGCTTGTCTTGTGAAAGTTTCACGTGTGTTTGAGGACAGTCTAGTGCAGGGGTAGGCAACCTTTTTGAGCCGGGCTCCAGGTTGCTGTCCCTCAGACAATTGGGGGGGCTGAAGCACCAAAAATAAATAAATATAAAAATATATTTTAAAAAAATATTTAAAAATATGCATGCACACTCTCTCAGCTCCAGAAAAGCCATGGCAAAACCCCTGTCTAGATTTTGCCAAGAAAACCCCAATAACAACAATCACTCCGCGGCTGCAGCGATCTCGGTCGCTTGTGGAGGACTCGGCCAGCCTCATCAGCCTGAGGGGAAACAGCTGAGCAGCCAGACCTGCGGCAGCAGCGGTGACACCGGAGGAACAGAGGGCATTCAAACCGCCCGGCTCCATTCTCCCCGGCAACACTCCGCGGCTGCAGCGATCTCGGTCGCTTGTGGAGGACTCGGCCAGCCTCATCAGCCTGAGGGGAAACAGCTGAGCAGCCAGACCTGCGGCAGCAGCGGTGACACCGGAGGAACAGAGGGCATTTAAACCGCCCGGCTCCATTCTCCCCGGCAACACTCCGCGGCTGCAGCGATCTCGGTCGCTTGTGGAGGACTCGGCCAGCCTCATCAGCCTGAGGGGAAACAGCTGAGCAGCTAGACCTGCGGCAGCAGCGGTGACACCGGAGGAACAGAGGGCATTTAAACCGCCCGGCTCCATTCTCCCCGGCAACACTCCGCGGCTGCAGCGATCTCGGTCGCTTGTGGAGGACTCGGCCAGCCTCATCAGCCTGAGGGGAAACAGCTGAGCAGACAGACCTGCGGCAGCAGCGGTGACACCGGAGGAACAGAGGGCATTTAAACCGCCCGGCTCCACTCTCCCCGGCAACACTCCACGGCTGCAGCGATCTCGGTCGCTTGTGGAGGACTCGGCCAGCCTCATCAGCCTGAGGGGGGATAGTTGACTTGGCCAATTTCTTTCCCTCCGATTACCATCTTTTTAGGGGGGTTAGGAGTTATTAGTGCTTGATGTGAGTAGGGATACATTGCCGAAATTGGCCAAGATCTATAAATCCTGAGTCGGCATTGTCCTTGTAATCGGGATGTTATCCTTTCAGACTACAAAAAATTTCAGGCTACTTAAAGGACCTTGTAGCCTGATCATTGCCACCTGGACAGCCTTGAGAGGGGCTAAGACGACCTTGGAGGATTACACTCCCTCCTGCCTCTCTCTCTTATGTTCAACTGTGCTTGAAACACCTGTTACTCATCTCCTCCTCCATGGAACAGAACGGCTTTAGTCTGGGGGCAAATATACAGGTGGTGTGGGGGCGAGGGAGGCACGGCGGTAACAGAGCCAACAGATGTTACAAAAGAAGAAGGGACAGATGCCTAATATCTGTCCCTTCTTCAGTTGGCTCTGTTTCCCAGGATAACTTGGAGAGCGTACCGACCATTCCGCCGACCCTCAACCTGCTCCTTTGCAATGCCAGGTCAGTTAGGAATAAAACACACATCATCCACGATCTCCTAGTGGATGAGGCAGCCGACCTGGCATGCTTCACTGAGACCTGGCTGGGGGATGCTAGCTCTGCAACATGGGTGCAGGCTCTCCCAGCTGGGTACTCAGTCATTGAGCAGGTGAGGGAAAGCGGACGGGGGGGGGGCGGCATAGCCCTTGTCCACAGGAACACCTTAACTTTGATCAGGAAGCCTATCCGGAAAATGATTCACACCGAGTGTATGTACCTTAGCCTGAAGACCAGGGATAGTTTAGGGATTCTGTTGGTATACCGGCCACCCCGTTGCTTAACAGACTCCCTAACCGAGCTGACCGCCCTGGTTTCTGAGTTGCTGTTGGAATCGCCCAGGCTTTTGGTTCTGGGCGATTTCAACATTCCACTCGAAACCAGCTTGCAGGACTTAACTGGCGCAGCTCGGGAGTTCATGGATACCATGACAAACATGGGCCTATCCCAATTGGTCGACGGACCCACACATTGTGCTGGTCATACACTCGATGCGATCTTTAGTACGGAGCAGGATTATCCGTGGGCGGAGGTCAAAAGAACCTCTGCATTGTCATGGACGGATCACTTTCTGATCAAGGCGGTATTAAGGGCTATTGTCCTCCCTCCCGGGGGTGGCGGACCCATTAGAATGGTCCGCCCTCGAAGGCTCATGGAACCAATTGGTTTCCAGAAAGCCTTGGAGGGATTGATGGTTGGTAACGCCGGCGACTCTGTCGAAGCCTTGGTGAATACCTGGAATACGGATCTCACCAGGGCTATCGACACAATCGCTCCCAAGCGTCCTTTCCGTCCCGCTTCAAACCGCAAGCCCTGGTATACTGAGGAGCTTAGGGGAATGAAGCGAGCCGGACAACGACTAGAGCACGAATGGCGGAAATCTCGTCTTTCATCCGACAGAGCTCGCCTTAGGAAGCATTTGGATTCCTATAGGGAGGCTTTACGTGCAGCACAGAAATTTTTCTGTTCTGCACGTATTGCGTCTGCAGAGTCTCACCCGGCAGAGCTGTTTAGGGTGGTGGGGGAGCTGGCAAGGGTTCCTCCTGCGCCAAACCCCCTACTTAACCCAACAACAGCCTGCTGTGAGGCATTTAATATCCACTTTGCAGATAAAATCTCTCGGATAAGAGCCGACTTGGATGCCATTGTTTCAGCAGATTCCATAGATGGGGTATCCAGGAACTCCGTTGATGGCATTCTTCTGGATCAATTTCAGTCTGTGAGTACCGATGACGTGGACAAGCTGCTTGGTAGGATGAAGAAGACGACTTGCCCTCTCGACCCTTGTCCATCCTGGCTGGTCGCCCAGGGGGGTGGCGCGCTGAGGGTGTTCCTTCGGGACACAATCAATGCGTCACTTAGGGAGGGGATGGTACCATCTTGTCTGAAGGAGGCGGCGGTTAAGCCCCTCCTAAAAAAACCCTCCTTGGACCCCCTGGATAGAAATAACTACAGACCAGTATCCTTGCTCCCCTTTTTGAGCAAGGTGATTGAGAGGGCAGTTGCTTCCCAACTCCAAGCAGTCTTGGATGAAACCGATTATCTTGATCCATTTCAAACCGGCTTTAGGACGGGATTTGGAGTGGAGACTGCTATGGTTGCTCTGACCGATGACCTCCGCCTGAGTATTGACAGGGGTGGTGTGACCCTGCTAGTGCTCTTGGATCTCTCAGCAGCCTTTGATACTATAGATCATGCCATCCTTTTGGATCGCTTGAGAGAGTTAGGAGTTGGAGGCACTGCACTGCAGTGGTTCCGCTCCTTCCTTTCAGGCAGATCCCAAAGGGTGAGGCTCGGGGACAGTTGCTCCTCCAAAATTGAGCTTAATTGCGGCGTCCCTCAGGGCGCCATCCTGTCCCCGATGCTATTTAATATTTACATGAAGCCGCTGGGTGAGATCATTCGGAGGCATGGAGCGCGGTGTCTTCAGTACGCTGACGACACCCAGATATATCTCTCCATGAATAGATCATCGTCTCAGACCTCAGATGGCGTCTCTCCTCTTAATGACTGTCTAAGAGCGGTAATGGATTGGATGAGGAAAAACAGACTGAAGTTGAATCCGGACAAAACGGAGGTGCTCGCGGTCACAGGCCCGAAACCTGATCTGGGAATACAGTCTCCAGTCCTGGATGGAGTCACACTCTCCTCTAAGGACTGTGTTCGCAGTCTGGGGGTACTTCTAGACTCATCGCTTCACATGACTAGTCAGGTGAATGCGGCGGTCAGGAGTGCCTGTTATCAGCTTCGGCTGATATGCCAACTGCGCCCTTATCTGGACATGAGGGACCTGGAAACTGTGGTGCACGCCCTGGTAACCTCTTGTTTGGATTACTGTAATGCGCTCTACATGGGGCTACCCTTGTGCCTAACCCGGAAACTACAGTTGGTTCAAAATATGGCAGCCAGGTTAATTACCGGGACATCAAGGAGGGAGCACATAACACCAGTGCTGAAATCCCTCCACTGGCTGCCGATCAGTTTCCGGGCGCAGTACAAGGTGTTGGTGTTGACCTTTAAAGCCCTACATGGCTTGGGTCCATCCTATCTTAGGGACCGCCTCTCCCCATATGACCCCCCCCCGCGCCTTGCGGTCCTCTGGGAGGAATCTGTTACAGCCAATAAAGACCAGGCTGTCTCAGACCTCCCAGAGGGCCTTCTCCGCAATCGCCCCCAGACTTTGGAATGGCCTGCCGGACGAGATCCGTCTGATTACCACGCTTGCCGCTTTCAAGAAAGCGGTAAAGACGGATCTCTTTCGGCAGGCCTTCCCGGAACAACAACCGCCATAGGAGATGGGTCTTCTAGTTACTCCTAGTTACCTGATGCGCACAACTGTTCAGTGGCTTTAGTATGGGTTTATGATTTTAATGTGTAATGTTCTGTTCGTTTTTAATTGAATTTTGGTTTAATCTTGTTTTAAGGGGTGGGTGGGTAGATCTGGAGGGAGGGAATGTATTTTAGCTGTATCATTTTAAATTGCTGTAACCCGCCTCGATTGCCTTGCAGAGAGGCGGGCTAAAAATAAAACTTATTATTATTATTATTATTATTATTATTATTATTATTATTATTATTAATATCATCATGGCGGGCGGCAGTGGCGACGCCGGCCTGGGGCCAGTCCAAAGACCTCGGGGGGTTGCATCTGGCCCCCAAGCCTTAGGTTGCCTACCCCTGGTCTAGTGCATAAGTGAATTGTGAATTATAAATTACTGTGAATTATTAGGCAGTGGATTTTTTTGCTTACCTCCTAATGAGATCTTTTTTTCATGAGCAGGCAATGTTTCACCTTCTCAAGGAGAAAGAGGTATTTCAGGTGCCACCTGAAGCATCCAGGAATACATCCAAGCCATATGTATGTGTAAAGAAGCACAGAAATACTGGAAGAGGATACATAAACTTATCTCTGACATTCTAAATTTGAACATCAGATATGAGCCAACATTATTCTTACTGAATATGATTAACGGTCTCAGTGGGAAAACTGAGAAAAAACATAAATGTATTATTCTATATATGGTCTCTATAGCTAGAATTGTGTATGCTAGAGACTGGAAACAAATGAGAATACCAAGCATAGAATGGAAAGAAAAAATGTGGGAGGCAATAGAAAAGGATACATTAACAGCATTGATAAAAGGGAAAACAGAAGAAAAAGTGGAAGATGACTGGATATGCTTCAAACAATTTTGGGAATTAGAAAACAGAAAAACAATAGAGGCAGGAAACAAATTTAAATAGTCTAATATGTTAGAAATAGAAATATTAAGTTACATAGGAGCGATCTATGTCTTAAGATCAGTTCAAACTAAAATACTAAGTAAATTATGTTTAGAGATAGGAGTATACTATTAAGAAGGGTAACATTTTTAGATATATTTACAAAGTCAAAAGAAAAGGTAAATAATCACTAAGGAAGTCATGTTATCATTTAGTTGAGCTATAACAAAGCATTAGAAGAAAAAAGAATGTTTGATGAGATGTATGTAGGCAACTGTTTATTAGGTTTGTTTGTTGTTATGTTATGTGATGTATATGTGATATGTGTTTGGGTATGTAAGTTCTGTATTTAATAATAAAATCAATTAAAATAAATAAATCTTTGAACGCATACAAGGGAGAAACCATACAGATGGATCTCATGCAGTAGATAGACATCTACATTCACATCAAAAAACCTACATTGAAGAGAAGCCATATCAATGTATGGAATGTGGAAGGAGCTTCCCTAAAAATTGACATCTGCTTTCCCGCCGACCTTGCTCTATTAATCCTGATTGATGGATTCCAGTGTAAGTGGAAACAAACAGTAATGACTACAATTTCTTCACTGGGCTTCTCTCCAGATCTTCTGTTCAGTATGGCATATGATAAGGCTAAAGCAACCATGAAACAACAGGTGGTAGATACAGAGCAACAGCAAAACCTAGATAGCGCCCCAAATTTTATTACTAGTGATTCCAGTAGATAGCATACTTAGTAAATCTCTTGAAGACCGATATAAGAAGATCCCCTTCTCAGATAGTCTATGCCCCTGTGGCTCTGGCCAAATAGAGACAACAGAGCACTTCCCAAATGCTCAAACTTCAGGAACATCCGCCTCAGCCTTATTTCACCTCTGTTGCATAAATGCCGTATTTTCCGGTATAAGACGACCCCCAACTTTTCCAGTTAAAATATAGAGTTTGGGATATACTCGCCATATAAGACAACCCTTCTTCCAACGCACACCAAATAAAAATTTTAAAAACCCCATGAGATTGGATTTCAATCTGGTAATTTTAATTCAAATGCTTATGACATGCAGGTACTTAGCAGGAAAACTGTCACTTATAAACACAACAAACTACAGCTCCCATGTTCATAGCATTTATTTCTACAATGTGTTTTGGGCCTTACTTATTAAAAAATAGTCCAGATTTAAATGCTGCTTTAAAAATTATTTCCATCTCCCAGCTTTGAGATGGTTGGGGAGAAATGAGAAAGTCTTGGGGGGAAGGACTGCCAATATACTAGGTGATGCCTTCTGGGGTATGTACAATTTGCAGCCAAGTAAGTGACCCTGGGCATGTCACACACTCTCAGCCTCAGGGAATGGTAATGGCAACCCCCATTTGAAGAAACATGCCAAGAAAACCGAATGATAAGGTTGCTTATCATTGGACTACCACTCTGGAGACCTGGAGAGTGTGTGACTTGTCCAAGTTCATAGGGCTTGGTTTCCAGACCCTTCACCATTTTATTTGTCCTTGTTCCCTCCTCAATATGACATCCTTCAAATATTTAAACAAAGCTATCATATCACCGCTTAACCTTCTCTTCTCCAGGCTAAACATCCCCAGCTCCCTAACTCGTTACTCATAGGGCTTGGTTTCCAGACCCTTCACCATCCTAGTTGCCCTCCTTTGGACACGCTCGCTTCTCCACATTCTTTTTGAATTGTGGTGCCCAGAACTGGACACAGGATTATTCCAGGTGAGGCCTGACCGAAGCAGAATAGAGTGGCACTATTACATCTCTTGATCTAGACACTATATTTCTACTGATGCAGCATAAAATTGCATTGGCCTTTTTAGCTGCTGCATCACACTGTTGACTCATGTTCAACTTGTGGTCTACCTGGACTCCTAGATCCCATTCAATCTACGCCATTCAATGTCCATGTGATCTTTTGTATATTGGTATCACCACACAAAGAATAAAAATGAGAATATCAGAACATAGGAGTTGCATTAGAAATAGAAGAATAAAGGCACCTATGGTCCAACATTTTATTCAATGCAAACATTCGGACACGGACATTAGATTTTGTACGATAGAAAGAATCTCTGGAACTGGGACGCATCTGGAGAGAAAACTCCGACAAAGAGAACTATTCTGGATCTTCACTCTTCAAACACAGAAACCACATGGAGTGAATGAGAATGGCAATTGGTCTGAAATTCTGTAATTATTTACCTGTTCCTCCGTACCTATGTCTATGTTTGTTCACCATGTATATTGTTTGATTGCCTGTAGTGACATATTTTACAGAATATAATGGAAGTAGTTACTATTACCTACAGGATCCTGCTTGCTTCAGAATAGTTTCAGGTGGGGCTCTACAGGTGAATTAGTTTGTTTGATTGTGTAGGGATATAAAGTTCCCATTTTGTTAAACTTCACTAGAGCTTGCTGTTGTGTGTGGGACATCCCAGTCCTTGGTAAGTCTGGATAATATTTTAGGACTTTACATATCTATATATTCTTTCTTTAAGGACTATACTTCATATATTTAAAAGTTGCCTATATGTATATTCTTTTAGGTAGGATATTTGGTCCATCAGGAGCTACAACTTACCCATAGAGACGGGATGTCCCCATACATCTTATGATTACCTTTTCAAGATTGTTTCATTAGGTATTTATGATTTCTGCTCTTTTAGTTATATGGTATTCGCTATTACCTATATGGCAATATATGTGATCCATTCTCATTTTATTTTTACAGTTGTATATGACCACTGAGGAAGACACACATGTCGAAACGCGTTTGGTCAACATTTATTATTTCGTAATGGGCATACTGTATTATCCCTTTTAATTTGTTTGTTATTGTGCACTCTCTAATCTATTGCATACCATTGTGAGGCACAAATGAACTGATATTTCATGTACAGCATAAGTTTCCATGGGATTTGCAGTTTTTTGGCCCAGCACTGATTGCTCATTTTATGTTTATGTCTGTTTGGGCGTGGCCCACAGGCGTGAATTACTTTTTATAAATCGCATGCTTTGTATTTAAAAAAATTTTTTTAATACATTTATTACATTTGACTGTAATACACTGTCTAAATAAAGTTGCCGTAGATTCATTTTCCCTAAACTTTTTGCTCATTCACCTGCTTGTGTTTGTTTAGGGTATCACCTTCTAGCTTTTTTTCCTTTAACGGTTTGAAATTGTGCCTTCATTATCTCCCTTTTCAGAAACTCCCATTCGTCTTGAACTCCTTTCTCTTTTAGTATTCCTGACCATGGGATGACCTCCAGTATTTCTCTAAGGGGGGATGCAGACCAGGGCGTCGGGGACGCCCTGGTTCGGAGCGCCACGGGACTGCAGCCTCCGCACCACGGTGCTCCTGCGGCGACCCTAATAGGAGCTCCAAATTGGCGCTCCTTTTAGAAGACAGGGAAAGTGCACCCTAAACGCGTAGGGCGCACTTTCCCTGTCTTTTCCGCCACAGTGTGTGAGGACGCTGCGGCGGGAGGTTGCCCTCAGCGCGCCGGCCGTGTGGAGGGCTGGCAACTCCGAGGGCAACCTCAGGAAGAGGAAGGGGCGCCGCTCATGCGGCTGCCCCTCCTCTTCCTTGCCTCCAAGACAGCTCAATAAGCCGTCTGCCGAGGCCCTCAGTTTACTAAAATAAGCTTTGCTAAAGTCTAGAATGTGTGTCTGACTATGTCTGGCTTCTCCTTTCCACTGTATAATAAACTCCAGGAGGACATGATCACTCCCGCCTAAGGATCCAACTACTTGCACCCCATTAACTAGGTCTTCCCTGTTAGTTAGGATCAGATCCAAAATAGCTGACTCTCTTGTTGCCTCTTCCACCTTTTGGACAATGAAATTGTCTTCGAGGCAAGTGAGGAACTTGCTAGACCTTAAGGATTTTGCTGAGTTTGACTTCCAGCAAATATCAGGATAGTTAAAGTCACCCATCACTACTATATTTCTCCTTTCTGAGTGTGTGGTCATCTGTTCTAGAAAGGCATCATCCAATTCCTCTGCCTGAGTCTGGGGTCTGTAGTAGACTCCCACACTAACATCCCTGTTGTTTCCCTCCCCTTTAATTTTCATCCAGATGCTCTCCACCTGGCTTCCATGACTGATGTCCTGGATTTCTTCACTGGTGTAAATATCCCTGACATATAATGCTATTCCTCCTCCTTTCCTGTTTGGCCTGTTTCTCTTGAAGAGGTTATACCCCTGTATTTCTACATTCCAGTCGTGAGACTCATCCCACCAGGTTTCAGTGATGCCTATTATATCATATTTGCTTTGTTGTGCTAGGAGTTCAAGTTCATCTTGCTTATTTCCCATGCTCTGTGCATTAGTGTAGAGACATCTAAGACCATACGTCTCCTTTACTTGCTGCCTATGCATGTTTTTTTGCCTCCCACTGTTGGGTCCCTGTACTGTTGATTCATGCCTTCTCCTGACGTGTCCAAAGTACAACAGTCTAAGTCTTGTCTTCTTGGCTTCTAGGGATATCTCTGGCTTGATCTGCTCTAGGACCCTTTTGTTCATCCTTTTGGCTCTCCATGGGATCCTCAGCGCTCTTCTCCAGCCCCACATTATCTCAAATGCATTGGTTTTACTCCTACCATCTTTCTTGACTGTCCATATCTCACATCCATCCATGGGAATAATAGGGAATACGGTGGCTTGTATAATTCTGACTTTTGTGCTGAGTTGTATGTCTTTGCATTTTAGGCTCTTTTCCAGTTCTTTCATAGTTGCTCTCCCCATTCTTAGTCTTCTTCTGATTTCCTGAGTGCAGTCCCCATTTCTATCCATGTTTGATCCCAGGTATGGGAAGTCTTTTACTATTTCTATTTCTTCATTGTCTAGGTTGAACTTGTGAAGGTCCTCCTCGGTGGTCATTATTTTTGTTTCCTCTATGTTTAGCACTTTCTTCTTGGACCTTCCTTAGTAGTTGTTCCAGGTCTGTGAGGTTTTCTGCTAGTATTATTGTCAGTGTGTGGATGATGGGTGTTACAGTGATGCTCTTAGACACTCAGCAGAATCTGCAGAGCAAGCTGGCTGCTGTGATCCACAACCTCTTTGTAACTCTTACCATCAACTGGCTCAGCTTCCCTTCTTCAGGATCCTGTCTTCCTCAGTCAAGAAGACACATTGTAAAGTCCAAAAGCATAGTTTTATTAATGCATATAAAAGAAAAATAAGATAGCTAAGTAAAATCCATTGTGATGATCTTGTCCAGTTCAGCCATGCAAGATTACATCTTTAACAATCCCAAAAGCTTAGTATCCAACTTGTTGCAGTTAAAACCACTGCTTCCAGGCACACACTCTCATGCACTCACATCTTGAACAATAACATTCTAGACAAAGGATTCTCTAGGCCAGGGGTTGGCAACCTACAGCCTGCGGGCTGGACCCGGCCCGCTGAGGCCTTGTTACCGGCCCCTGGCCGGTCCTGCCGCTGATGCCGCTGCCGTAGCCTTTTTTTCCCCCGGGCTTCTCCGGCCGCCATTTTGTGTTCCGACACAAATGGCAGCCAGGTTGCGTGCAGCAAGCTCTGCCTCCTCCGCCTCGCCGTATGCCCTCCGTAGAAGGCCAGCGAGCTCCTCTGCTGCCTGCCTGCCTCCCTCCACTCCGCCGCCATGGCAGCGCTCTTTAAACCGAAGCCAGGGCTCTTTCCTGGGCTGCCCCATTGAAGTAGCAACCCAGAAGAGAGCTTTGACTTCGGTTTAAGGGGGATCGATCCTCGGCTTTTCCATCCCCAAAGCAGAGGATGCAAGGCTCCCTCCTTTTGGGGGTGGAAAAACCGGCTTCAAACCGAAGCCAGGGCTTTGCCCCAGCCCTCCTTGGGGCACGCGGGGCTGTTCTGGGCCTTCCTGAGGCCCCTTCACTGGGCTCTGCTCCAAGACATGGTGCCACCGCTGGCTCTGGGCACAGGTAAGCCTTAAAATTTAACGTCTTGTTGTTGTTGTATGCATGCCTTCAAGTTGTTTCACCTCATGGCGACCTTCAGGTGAAGCTATCATGAGGTTTTCTTGGCAGATTTCTTCAGAGGAGGGGGTTTGCCATTTCCACCCTCTGAAGCTGAGAGAGTGTGACTTGGCCAGGGTAATCCAGTGCCTTGGAATCATTTCTGGCTTATTCTGACCCAAGTCACACTGTCTCAGCCTCAGAGGATGGCCATGGCAAACCCAGTCCGAGCCAATCTTGCCAAGGTCCGCCTTAGGGTCACCACAAGTCAGAAATGGGGTTTTTAGACAAGACCTCCTCCATGTCTCAGAAGGAAACATCATTTTTCATTCCCACCTTGTGGCTTCTCTCTTTACATGCGGCTCCTAGGAATCCTCAAACGGTGTATTCTCCCTTTCTCTCTTTCCCCCCCAAAGGCCAACTAAAGGCAGGGGGCATGTCTTTATCTATTCCTTCCCTCCATCCTTGGCTGTTAAGAGTTCAAGTCTGGCCCACTTCATCCCTACCTCTTCCTTACAAAGGGATCTAGGGCCAGTGGGCCTCTCTTCTGCTCCTTTTCACCCCACAGAAGCAGCCTTGCTCTCCCCACTGAGCCCCACTGACTCCCCTCCTCATCAGCAAGGGTTTCCCCTCTGCATCCCTAAATCCTGAAAAGGGAGAGAAGGAGGGAAGGAAGGAAACAGAGGAGGAGGAGGAGGAGTGTCTCCAGTCATGGCCTTACAGGGAGGGGGACTTCCTTTCCTGGGGAGGGCAAGAACTAGATCTTCCCTCTGGCAATGGGGCCTGAGAAGGGAAGGGTGGCTTCCTTTCCTGGGGATGGAAGAAGTAGATCTTCCTTCCAGCTATGGGGCCTGAGAAGGGTGGCTTCCTTTCCTGAGGGGGGCATGAACTAGATCTTCCCTCTGGCAATGGGGCCTGAGAAGGGAAGGGTGGCTTCCTTTCCTGAGGGGGACATGAACTAGATCTTCCCTCCAGCTATAGGGCCTGCAAAAGGAGACTGAGTCTGCCACCCCCCCTCTTTCCCCCTCTGCAAAGGCCATGGAGATTGGGGGTCTTTCCCACTCCCCCAAAGTTGCCCCTTTCCCTCGGGGGGCCTTTCTGCTCCTTGTTCTGGTGGGAAGGAGGCTCCTCTCTGCCCTCCCCCCAAAATCCAAGAGAGGTTTCTCTGTGCTTTGAACCCTTGAAGGGAGGGAGGAGGAAAGGCAGAAGCCCCCTTCCTCTTCCTATTCCCCTTCAGGGCCTTCCTTCTTGTCTTCCTTGGTCCCTTCTTCCAACATCCCTTGACCATTCCAGAGGGTCCAGAGAGGAAGGAAGGCCCAGTGGCCCAAGAGAGGCCCCCTGACCTCTTTCCAAAGGAGGAGAGGCCCAGCTCTCTGTCCAGAGGCAGAGGCCCCTTTCCCAAGATGGCTGCTGAGGAGGGATGCCCTTCTCTTCTTCCCTTGGCACTTCCCTTCCTTGAAGCTCCCTCCCTTCAAGGGGCTCCCAGGCAAAGCACTCACAATGGCTTCCATGCCCTTTCTCCATCTTCCCAGAACCAGGAACCTGGCTCTCTCTGCTGGCCCTCCTCTGCAGGGTTGTTGTTGGGAAGGAACAGGTGTATTTGTGTGTGTGTGTGTGTGTGTGTGTTGGGGGGGGCTATTCCAGATCCAGTGGCCTTTGGGATTGCGGGGGGGGGGTGTCTGTCTCCCTCTCTCTCCCCCCCCAGAAGGGGCTTTGGGGTCCTTCCTCCTCCTCCTCTTCCTCCTCCTCTTGGCTTTGGCCTAAATTTGGGCTCTCCCCTCACTCCCTCACTCCCCCCCAGACAGAGCCCCTCCCTTCAAGGACCCCAAGGAAAACTCCTGCCCCCCCCCTCCCAAAATGTTGTTTCAGGTGCCTCTGAAGCCTCTCCTGGGAGATGCCTTTTCATAGAATCATAGAATCACAGAATCATAGAGTTGGAAGAGACCACAAGGGCCATCCAGTCCAACCCCCCTGCCATGCAGGAACTCCCAATCAAAGCATCCCTGACAGATGGCCATCCAGCCTCTGCTTAAAGACCTCCAAGGAAGGAGACTCCACTACTCTCCGAGGGAGTGTGTTCCACTGTCGAACCGCCCTTACTATCAGGAAGTTCCTCCTGATGTTGAGGTGGAATCTCTTTTCTTGCAGCTTGCATCCATTGTTTCAGGTCCTAGTCTCTGGAGCAGCAGAAAACAAGCTTGTTCCCTCCTCAATATGACATCCCTAAATTTTATTTGGGAGAAAAGTCTTTTCACTCGGGGGAGGGAGGGGGGCTCCCCTCTTTTGACCCTCATCCCAGACCCGCCCCCCGAGATCCTTTTTCTTGGAGGGCCAAAGGGGGGGCAGCCAGTCCCAATCCTCCCCCAAATTAAGCAGAGGGAGTGAGGGAGGGAGTGTGCATGCTCAGAGGCAGGCAGAGGGGAAGGCTTGAGGGCAGGAAGGGAAGGCAGTGGCTTCAGGGGCCTCATCTGGGCATGCGCAGACCCGTCGCCCGAGCATGCGCAGCGCTTGCCAGGGCTGTTGCCTCCCTTCCTTCTTTCCTTGCCTTTGAGGGAATTTCTGAGGAGGGAAGAAGAAGAAGGGGAGCCAAGGGAAAAGGCAAGGCAAGGCCTCCTCTTCCTTCCTTCCTTGAAGAGGCAGGTTTTTTCCGCTATTCTTATAATTTCTTTATCTGAAGTAACCTCTTCTCTATTAAGAATTAGCTAACCTGCCGTATTTTCCGGCGTATAAGATGACTGGGCTTATAAGACGACCCCCAACTTTTCCAGCTAAAATATAGAGTTTGGGATATACTCGTCGTATAAGACGACCCCCCCTTCCCAACACACACCAAATAAAAATTTTAAAAAATTAGATTTGATTTCAATATGGTAATGTTAATTCAAATGCTTATGACATGCAGGTACTTAGCAGGAAAACTGTCACTTATAAACACAACAAACTACAGATCCCATGTTCCCTAGCATTTATTTTTGCAGTGTGTTTTGGACCTTGCTTTTTTAAAAATAGTCCAGATTTAAATGCTGCTTTAAAAATTATTTCCATCTCCCAGCTATGAGATGTTTGGGGGGGAAATGAGGAAGTCTTGGGGGGAAGGACTGCCAATATACTAGGTGATGCCTTCTGGGGTATGTACAATTTGCAGCCAAGTAAGTGACCCTGGGCATGTCACACACTCTCAGCCTCAGGGAATGGTAATGGCAACCCCCATTTGAAGAAACATGCCAAGAAAACCGAATGATAAGGTTGCTTTAGGGTCACCATAACTCGGAAAAGATTTGAAGGCACACAAGCACAACAAAAAAGTCTGCAATTGTTTCATAGGTAGTACAAGGGAATAGGAGCCAGCATGGTGTAGTGGTCTGAGTGTTGGACTACCACTCTGGAGACCTGGGTTTGATTCCCCACTCTGCCATGAAACCCACTGGGTGAACTTGGACAAGTCACACTCAGCCTCAGGGGAAGGCAATGACAAACCGCCTCTGAGCGGATCTTGCCAAGAAAACCCTATGATCACCATAAGTCAGGAACAATTTGAAGGCACACAACATACACATATAACCTCCAAGTTAAGGAACTTGGGTCTTCTTTAGATAAATCTTCAAGGGTACTCTCTCTCATTGTGCAGAATTATTTGTTAAAGAATCTATGCCCAAGCAACACATTAACTTTGGCTGTATCTGCATTGCAGAAATTTATTAAAGCAGTTTTACACCGCTTTAAATGCCCTGGCTCAAGGCTATAGAATTCTGGGATGTACAGTTTTGTGAGATACTTAGCCTTTTCTGTCAGAGAGCTCTAGTACCACAAAGAAAACTGCAGATCCTAGAAGTCCATAGGACGGAGCCATGGCAGTTAGAGCGGTGTCAAACTGCATTATTTCTTCAATTCAGACACGGGCTGCATCCATACAACAGAACTGGCTTCCTTCTCTTTCTCCCTTCATCCTCATCCCCCTCTTTCTGTCCTTGGCCCCTTTTTCCTTCTCTCTTCATTTGCAGACCTCTCTTCCTTGAACCCTTTCTCCCTTTGTTTTCAGACACCTCTTTTTTTCCTTGGCCCCTTTCTCCCTTCGTTTTCTTTTTTTCTTGGCCCCTTTCTCCCTCCATTTTCAGACCCCTTTTCCTTGGACTCTTTCTCTCTTCTCCCTTCGTTTTCAGACCCCTTTTCCTTGGACTCTTCCTCCTCCGTTTTCAGACCCCTTTTCCTTGGACTCTTTCTCTCTTCTCCCTTCATTTTCAGACCCCTTTTCCTTGGACTCTTTCTCTCTTCTCCCTTCATTTTCAGACCCCTTTTCCTTGGACTCTTTCTCTCTTCTAACTTCATTTTCAGACCCCTTTTCCTTGGACTCTTTCTCTCTTCTCCCTTCATTTTCAGACCCCTTTTCCTTGGACTCTTCCTCCTCCGTTTTCAGACCCCTTTTCCTTGGACTCTTCCTTTCTTCTCCCTTCGTTTTCAGACCCATCTTTCTTCCTTGGACTCTTTCTCCCTTCTCTCTCCGTTTTCAGACCCCTCTTTCTGTCCCTGGCTACCTCCTCCTTCTCTCCCCACTCCCCATTCTCATCCTCCTCCTTCTCTACCCGGCGTATAAGACGACCCCCGACTTCTGAGACCCTTTTCCAGGGTCAAAAAGTCGTCTTATAAGCCGGAAAATATGGTATATATGTTAATATGAATTTTGTTTATTACAGTTGCCCATTTTTTTGTTAATTTGTCCATTTGTATATTTTCTAAAAGTCTCCAGTACCATTCTATAATCTTCGGTGACTTGTTTTGTTTCCAAGTAGTAGCATAAGTTACTTTAGCTGCTCTCAACATAAAGAAGATTTCCTTCCCATATTTTTTCCATTTCATCATCAGTTATGCCTAATAGATACAACTTTGGATTTTTATCAAAATTTATTTGAAGAATATCCTGAATTTCTTTATGGATTTCCTTCCAGTATCTTTTCAATAGTGGACATAGCAAAGCAAAGCAGCGTCATTTATATACCGCTTCATACCGCGCTATGGGGTGTCTAAGTGGTTTACAACTGTAAGCTCCTTGCCCCCCAACAGCTGGGTACTCATTTTAGGGACCTCGGAAGGATGCAGGCCTGAGTCTAGCCTGAGCCCTGGCTGGTATTGAACTCGCAACCTTGTGGTCTATGAGTGAGTGGCTGCAGGACAGGCATTGAACCACTGCACCACCAGGGTAGCCACTACATATGGTAGAAAGTACCCTTATATTTTTGACACTTCCAACATTTGTCTTTGTTATCTTCTTTAAATTTTGATAGTTTTACTGGTGTAAGGTACCGTCTAAATTGTAATTTATAAAATCTTTCTTTCATGTTATAATTCAATGTATGTTTTGTGGAAATTTAGATTTGATGAGAAATACAGCAGAGCTCAGGAACCAGCTTCCTTCATCAGCCCTCTCCATGCTACAAGCATGCAGACACATCTTGTAGATCTAAAGTAGAGCTTTATTGTTCCATAAAGTAAACAAGAAAAGAAAATATACAATCCATCCTGCTGATGGCAAAACACTATAGGATCACATCTTGCCGATGTTGTTCTAGAACCACAGCAATAAAAAAAAGTTACAGATCCATGTTTACAGATCCAAGTGTAGTACTTGGAGTTAAACTTAAAGTTACACACGAACACATTGTATGCATATATAAAGAAAGAGAACAAGGAAACCCTTGGCCCTTCCCATACTCCACCTTCTGGGTGTTAACCTTATGCTGATTGGATGATGCCCGGATGATGTGCTTAAACCCAGCCTCTAGCTATCTATCATCCCCCATGGGACTTCCTTCCCATGAGCTCATATGTTTATGTGTTACCTATCTGTTCCCAGGCTCAAACGTGTTTTTGTTATTCTGCCCTGTGAGCCCATGTTTTGACTTCTAAACTGCCTGCTTGTCGAGTCCTCTTTGTTTTTAGTAGACACTGTTCCCATAGGAAATTTCCACACACACATCTCTACATTTCTACCTTGACTGTATATCCCATCCATATTGGAACATGTTTTACTTTAGGTTTCCAGATTTTTTCCCATTCTTCCATGTATAGTGGTGTGCCGAGATCTTGCGCCCATCGAATCATGTACTCCTTCACTTGTTCATTCTCAGTTTCCCATTTGAATAAGATCTTATATAATTTTGATATTAGATGGTCAGTTTCTTTTAATAATATTTTTTCTATATCACTGTCAGCAGATGTTAGTTCATTAAATTTTAAATCAGTTGTAAATCTTTCATAAAGTTGTCTGTGTAAAAACCAATTTATTTTGATTCCTTCTCTCTTAAATTCTTCCATAGTTTTTAGTCTCCATTTCCTAGTTTTTTAATTAATAATTCCTTGTATGTTAACCATTTGTTTTCTACCATTTCATTTGTTCACTGGAATGGCTCTGTTTATGCTATCCTTATATTTTCCCAAATTTTCCATAGTGAATTCCTATAGTTTTTGAATTCCTTATTGGATTTTTTACCTTACCATTAAACAAATAAGCATGAAAGCCAAACACATTATCTGCCCCTTCTAAGGGGGGTTGCAGACTGCCAGAAATAGTGCGAAATTGAGTCCACTTTAAGGGTTAGGGTTAGAGATAGGGAGTCATGGGAACTGTAGTTTATTGTGGCACCAGAGCTCTCTGACAGAGAAGGCTCAATGTCTCAGAAAAAAAACGAACCAATTCCCATGATTCCCTAGCACTAACCCTAACCCTAAAAGTGGACTCAATTTGCACTATTTCTGGCAGTCTGCAAAAGCCCTAAATAAAGTAATCATCTATCCTTAAGTCTTATCCATTCTTTCAACCATTCTAACACAGAGGTGTGATAGTTTAGTTTTAAATTTGGAGGTTGTTTTCAAAGAGAGGCTGGATGGCTAACTTTGGGGAGGGCTTTGAGTCTGTCTTCCTGAATGTCAGAAATGGATTGGACTGGACTGGATGGCCCTTTTGGGTTTCCTTCCAATTCTAGGATTTTATGGTTCTATGAAGACGCTGCTGCCTCCATGGAGGGCAATGGAGTCTCCTTCTTTGGAGGCTGTCTTTCAGAGGAGGCTGGACAGCCATCTCTCCCAGGAAGGCTTTGGTTCTCTCTTCCTTCAGGGCAGAAAGGGGTTAGACTGGATGGCCCTTGGGGGTCTCTTCCAAATCTAGGACTCTTATGAACCCAAAGATTACACAAGATGGAGAGTGCCAGATCATGGCGTCCATCCATCCATCCTTTCAGCCTTTCTCCTTCCAGAGAACCCAAGGTGGCTTACAAAATTCAAAATAGCAATTTGGTTTTAAAAGCGTACAGTGCAAAGGTAAAGACAATTCAGTGTAAATTCTGTTTAAAATACATAGCTAATAGCAGTTTACAAAGAGAAAAATAGATTCAACATGTTGAGGAGAAGCAGAGTTCACCACGGAAAAGAACAACAAATTCCCAAACCCACAAAAGAGCAATAAGCTTTTTGGGGGCCAACTGAGAATCCCGAAATGCCTTTCCCATCCCTTTGGGGTGTCTGCCTCTCACTCCCCCTTTCTCTCCTTCGTCCCTCCTTCTCATCCTTCCCCCTTTCCCTTCTTCCTTTACCCCACTGTTACTTTAACCTTCGAAGGGAGGGGAAGCTCATCTCTCTCCCCCCCATCCTTCCCTCCTTGCGCCCCTTTTCCAGCTCCATCCCTCTCTTCTTTTGGGGAGCCCCTTTTGCCCCCTTTTGCCTCTCCTTTCTCCTCACAACAACCCTGCAGGGGAGGTCAGACTGAGACCACCACCACCACTCTGCCTTTAGTAGCCATTATTTGGGGGTGTGTGGAGTTGTCCTTCCTCCCTTTGGCCTGAACCTAGACCCCAGAGGAGCATCCATTGAGGTCCCTCTTCTTTCTCCTCCCCATCAGAGCTCCACCTTTATTCTTCCTTCCTTCCTTCCTTCCTTCCTTCCTTCCTTCCTTCCTTCCTTCCTTCCTCCTCCACTCCCTCCTTCCCTTCCTCCCAAAGGAAAATCCAAGGACCCTCCCCCTTTCTTTTTTCCTTGCTTCCTTGGCCCATGGCCTGAATTAAGACCCCCAGGAGGAGCTCTTTAGGAGCTCTTTCTCCCCTCCCCCCCCGACCAAGGCATTCTCTATGGTTCTCCTTCTCTGCCCCCCAATGCTCTCCCTCCCCCAAGTATGCTCAGTGCTTGTCAGGGATGCTGCTTATTCCCCTGGCAGGCCTAATAATAATATAAAACAGTTTTTATTTCTTTTTTTAAATATTTTTATTAGTTTATAAAGATACATAAAATATACCTTATTTATAACAAATATTCATCTAATACTTATACGCATTTCTATACACTTCTCCTTAGTTCTTCGATATTAAGTACACATTTTTCACCCCTTGAAATTTATCCTTTCTATATTTCTTATCTATTAATTGCACCTTTACTTATAACACCCTTTACTTACAACAGCCAAATAACATTTCTTTACACAATTATTTTTCTATATACCTGATTTGTTTATAACTTTTTTACTTTGCCCGTTTATTCCCATCTTGACTTTAAATATTTTTCTATAGGAGTCCATTCTTCCTCCATCAATTCTGGATCTTTTCCACTTAGTAGTCTTGTTAATCTATCCATCTCTTTCATTTCAATTAATTTTGAAAGCCAATCGTCAATTGTTGGGATCTCTTCTAATTTCCACTTTGAGGTGATCTGTATTCTCGCAGCCGATACCATGTAAAGAAGTATCCTCCAGTATTTCCTTTCTATCATTGGATCTATTTTATTCGTCATATTTAGTAAATAAAACTCTGGGTATAATTCAAACTTAAACTTCAATATATTTTCAATTGTGGTGTGTATATTTTTCCAGTAGGTTTTTATTTTTGGACATCTCCACCATATATGATACCAAGAGCCCATGTTCTGCTTACACTTCCAGCATTCGTTAGACTTTTTATTATAGATTTTTGCTATTCTCGCTGGGGTAAGGTACCATCGTTGTTCCATCTGTCAAAAATTTTCTTTTAGATCTTGTGAACGTGTGAATTTTTCTGTTCTTTTCCTTGTTCTTTCCCAAAGTTCCAATTTTATTGTTCTTCCTATATCCGTTGCCCATTTAATCATGTTATTGGATACTATTTCCATTTCCTGTTTCTGCTGCATTAGTATTTTATAGAGTTTACTTATTCTTTTTTCTCGTGCTTCTAAAAAAACTTTATCTAAATCTGTAAGCTTCTCTTCAAATCCTTGTAATTTATTATCCATTTTAAATCTTTCATTGAGTTGAGTGTATAATAACCAGTGCATTTTTGAGTCAAGTTGTCCAAGTTCGGCCATAGATTTGAGTTCATATTGTTGTCTGTTTTTCTTTAATATTTGGTTGTATTTTAGCAATGTTTTGACAGCCGTACATCTTCCAAAGAAGGCTTCATGGGGAGATATCCACAAGGGAATTTTCCTATATGTTTCTTTTTTAATTTCCTTCCATGTTTTTAATAAAGCTCTTCTTATCACATGATGTCGAAAGTCTTTGTGGATTTGATCTTTTTCCTACCAAAGATAAGAATGCCATCCAAATCTGTTGTTGAAGCCTTCTAAGTTTAAAAGTTTGGTTTTTTCCAAAGTCACCCATTCAGATAGCCAATCTAGAACATTTGCCTTATGATATAATTCTAGGTCTGGTAGATTTCTACCTCCATCTTTTTTTTCTCTTACCATTGTTTTCCAATCCACTCTTGATTTTTTTACCATTCCATATAAAATCTCTCACGTCTTTATGCCATTCTTGGAATATTTTTTTATTATGAATGATTGGGATGCTTTGAAATAAAAAAAATCATCTTGGAAAGGATCATCATTTTTATTGTTTCAATTCTGCCAGAAATTGAGAGCTTTATCTTTCTCCATTCCATTAAATCTTTTTTTAATTTCCTTCCATTTCATTTTATAGTTATTTTCAAAAAGATCAATATTCCTCTTCGAAATCCATATTCCAAGATATTTAACCTTATTTTTAACCTCACAATGCGTTATTTTTCCCATCTCCATTTCCTCTTTTTTAGTCATGTTCTTGGTTATAATCACTGTTTTATCATAATTTATTTTAAAACCAGCCACACGCCCAAAATCTTCTAGTATTTGAAACAATTCTTCCATCTGCCCTATAGGGTCTTCTAAAATCAAAGCAATATCATCTGCAAAGGCCCGTAATTTATAATCTCTCCCTTTTATTCTCATGCCTTTTATATTTGGATTTTTCCTTATCTGGTTTAGTAATATATCAAAGGTTGCAATGAAGAGAAGTAGCGATAAAGGGCATCCTTGTCTTGTTCCCTTTGAAATATTTATTTTATCTGTCTTGTTACCGTTAATTAATATATATGCTGTCTGATCTTTATAAATTTCTTTTACCCAATTACAAAATTGTGTCCCCATATTCATTTTCTCAAGAATTTTTATCATAAACGTCCAATTTATGTTGTCAAAAGCTTTTTCCGCATCCAGAAACATTAAGGCCAACTTTTTATCATTGTTTTTCTCATAGTATTCAATTGTATTAATTATCATTCTAATATTATCTTTTAATTGCCTTCTTGGAAGAAATCCTGTTTGATCATCTTGAATTATTGAATTTAGTATCTGTTTTAAACGTTCTGCAAGTATTAAAGCAAAATTTTTATAATCTGTGTTTAACAGTGATATTGGTCTATAATTTTTTGTTTCTTTTTCATCTCTACCTTCTTTGGGTATTACAATTATATTAGCAGTTTTCCAAGTATCTGGCAGCCCATGATTATTTATCTGATTTAAAGTTTCCCATAAGGGAGTTTTCAACTCTTCTGAAAATGTTTTATAATAGGCAGCGGTAAAACCATCAGGTCCTGGTGCTTTATCATTCCTTAATTTATTTATTGCTTGCGTTATCTCTTCTTCAGTAAAATCATTATTTAACATGTTTTTTTTGTTCTTGCGTAATTTCTGGGATTTCTTGTTTATCTAAATATTTCTCAATTTCCTTGCAATCTAATCCCTCTTTTTTATATAGATTTGCAAAAAAAAAAAAAAAAATTAAATACTTTCTGGATTTCTTCTTGTGTGTGGACTAATTTCTCACCATTCTTTAGCTTTGTAATCAGTCTCTTATCCTTTTCTTTTTTGAGTCTATATGTTAGCCACTTTCCTGATTTGTTTGCGGATTCAAAGTGGATTTGTTTTATAAATTTCATTTTTTTGGCTACTTCTTCTGTTAAATTTTTATCTAATTGGTTTTGTAACCATTTCAATTGTTTGTCTCTTTTATCATTTGTGGGATCTTTTATCAATTCTTCTTCTACCTTTTTAATCTCCGATTCCAATTTTTTAAATTCCAAATCCCTCTGTTTTTTAACTTCGGAAGCTCTCTGAATCAGTATTCCTCTTATTACTGCCTTGCTGGCATCCCATATCGTCTTAGGTTTTGTTGGCATCTTCTTGTTTATTTCAAAGTATTCTTTCAGTGACGCTTTCAATTTTGACACAAATTTTTTATCTTTTAACAGATAATCATTTAGCTTCCATGTATAGCTCCTCATCGGTTTGTTCATTACTAACAAGATTGGATTATGATCAGAGATTGTCCTAGGTAATATTTCCATTTCTTTAATTTTTGTTTTCAGATCCGCTGAAATTAAAAACATATCAATTTGCGAGAATGATTTATGAGATTCTGAGAAAAAGGTATATCCTTCTGTTTTAGGATAGAGGTCTGTCCAGACATCCGTTAAAACTAACTGCTCTTTAAGGTCAAAAAAGGATGTTGGGAGTTTTCCTTGATTTTTCTTAATCTTCTTTTTTGAAGTTCTATCTTTTTGAGGGTTTATGACTCCGTTCCAATCTCCTAATAACTTATAATCATCTTTATGCAGAGTTGATATTGCCTCTTTTAATTTATTGTAAAATTCTACTTGTTTTTCCTTGGGGCTATATATTCCTACTAGTAAGTATTTCTCATCTTGGTTTTGTAGCTCTACCCCATATAATGTCCTTCTGAATCATTCAAAACTTCTGTTGCTTTATAATGTTTTTGTACGTATAGGGCCACTCCACTTTTTCTTTTTTCATTTGCAGATACAAACATTTGACCTAACTTATGATTTTCTAAATATTTTACTTCATTCTTCCTAATTTTAATCTCTTGTAGGCAGACTACTTGTGGCTTCTTTTTTTTTGTAAAAGATGAAACGTTTTACTTCTCTTGTACTTTGAATTCAAACCTTTTATGTTCCATGAAATAATTTTCATTGCCATCTTTGTTTTTTTATATTAGTTGTTTATTATTTTTATTGTTTAATTCAATTCTGCTACTAAATCTTCTTCTTCTACTCGTGTTTGTTTTTGTATTCCATTCTCCTCCTCACTTAACTCGGTGTCAGTGTCTTGATAAGGATCTTCTTCTTCTGGTGATAATGCACCCGCTCCTTCTTCATGTTGTTGTTCCTGCTGTTCCTGTTGACTTTCCATTTTAGTTCTGGCTCTCGTCTTCATCCTTTCTTCTTGTATTGTTTCTCCTTGTTCTTCTTCCTGCTTTCTTGTTTGCAATTTCTTCAGAAACTCTTTTGCCTTCATTACAGAATTGATTCTATAACGTCTTTGTTTGTATGTCAATGAGAGACCTTCAATTCTGTCCCATGCAAATCTTATTCTTCTTTTCACAAGCTCTTGAGTGAGGAATTTATATTCCTGATGCTTCCTAAGGATTGCCATTGGGACATCCTTATAGATTCTCACAGTTTTGCCTTCAATCAAGTATTCTTTTTGATAGCTTCTTTGCAAAATCAGCTCCTTAGTTCTTATCCTTGTAAAAGAGATTACCACATCTCTAGGCATGTTCTTTTCTTTGGCAATCTTTGAGTTTATCCTGAATATAGTATCTGTATCTCTCGATATTTCCTCTTGAGATATTTCAACAAATTCTGCCAAGGTAGATGTTATTAACTCAAACAGGTCTTGATTAGGAGTTTCTGGTACCCCTCTTAACTTCAAACTCCTTTCCCTGTGACGGACCTCTTGCACCAAGTTAATATTGCTTTCTTTCTTCTGTTGGTCTGTCAATAATGCAGTGGTAATTTTTAATTCTCTGATTGTTTCCTTTATTTCTTCCATTTCTCCTCTTATCCCTTCTATTTCTCCTGTAATTTTTTCTAACTTTGATCCAAACATTGCTAGTTCTTTATGTATCTCCTCTTTAGTCTCTTTCCTTGATTGTTTTAATTCTGACTTCATCTCAGCTATTTCCAATCTCATTTTCTGAAATTCCTTCAGCAGATTCTGTATTGGATCAGTTTTACCAGTTGTATCAGTAGATGCTCTACGAGCAGTGCTAGGCATTGGGATTGGTTTTTTGCCTCCTGTTGCCATTATTCCTTTGTTCTAATTTCTTATAATGAGTTTCACTAGTTCAAATGAACTAAAAAAGATACTATAGTATATATTTCCTTTAAAATTTAACACTATACAACACTAACACTTTTCAACATATAATCTACCCCCAAACTATCCTTTATAATACCTCGTTGTATAAAAAATATATAGAGTAGATTATTTAGGATAAGAGACTTCCCACAGTATAAAATACAAATTGAAGAAGAGGTAGAGGAAAATCGTTAGACAAATAAGTAAATCTTATAATTAAACCAGAATATCTACTATCTATACAACTATGCTAATTCAACATGAGTCCATTCCATTCAAAAATCATTCAAAAGTCAGTTAAAACAAATTAATTTTATAAAGTGAAATTAATATATTCTTAAGAAGTCTTCTTAAGTAATTTTTTAAAATTATTCTATAGTGATCCACAATAGTTATCTCAGTTTGTTATTAATTTGGTACTATGTCCTCCCTAAAATGAATATTGGAATATATATAGTTTAAAGGGAAAAAAGATAAATTGATTAAAAAACAGAAAATAAAAATTGGTAAAAATTATTATTAAATTATTAAAGTTATTAAAGTTTAAGCTTATTACTCCCAACCACAAAAGCCAAAGTAAACAAAATCAAATGTTTAATTGATTTTACAACTTGGATCTCTCTTGTAAATTGTAAATTCCAGCTGTCTCCTCCTCCCATCCTCCTTCCGATGCACCTTTCTTGCTTCGTTCTTTGATCTATTTTTCCTTATCTTTCTGTTGTCTCGTCCTCCCGTCCTCCTTCCGACGAAGCCTTTCTTTTAATTTTCTCTTTAATATTTTATTTTATTCCTACCCTTTTACAAAAGGGGTGCCGTCTCCTTCTCCCGTCCTCCTTCCATCATCTCTTTCTCTGCTCCGTCGTCTCCTCCCCCTGTCCTCCTTGCAATGTTTCTTTCTTTTATATATACTTATTTCCACTTTTAATATATTTAGTCCTGGCTTATTAAAATTAAGCCTTTTCTTTCCGATCCTCCCATGGGGGCTATCTTGCTTTGCTTTGAGTAAGTTTCTCTCCAAAGGCTTCCTCTTCTGATCTTTCCTATTGACTTCTATTACCCCCTCTCTCTGTCATAGGAAAATCGCCATCTTGCCTTTGTTCTATTACTTTAATTAACAAGATTAATCCAAGGGAGGAAATTATCAATTTAGTTTTGTTGATACTGTTTATTCAGTCTCCCAACATCAGACTGTCTTTTTTCTTTTCTGCTTTTGCCCTTTAACAAGTTTTATCTCCACTGTTATTGAAATTGTTAAGATTTTTTAAACTTGTTTCCGATGGCTCCGCTCGCCTCGCCAGCCCGATCTAGATGTTATTTTATAATGAGCTGGCTGTGATTCTTATTAAAAAAATTGTCTTTTTATCTTATTGCAAAGTAGTTTTCCTCAGTAGTAAAAGTTTTAATTGGATAGAAATTCCTGAGTGTACTTACTATCTTCAATGTAAAGTCCAGTTTCACTTTCTCTCATTCACTTTAAAAAACGGAAGGCAAGGCTAATAGCTAATTATAGCAACCAGAGTGGGGCTGGCTGCTCTGCGATCGAGTCTATCTCTCCAATATCCAACAACGGAGATCAGAAAAGAGGCTGACTTGATCCTGATGAGCCCCAATACTTCTGCACTTTTCCCAAAGCACAGATAAAAAGGAATTTATTTAATCCCTTCTTCCCTACAATGGCGAACCTGTGGAGAGCTTTCACACAGGACTGGTCACCATGCCGTCCCCGCCGGAAGTCATAAAACAGTTTTTATTTCGTAGAATCAGAGTTGGAAGAGACCAGAAGGGCCATCCAGCCCAACCCCCTTCTGCCATGCAGGAACTCCCAATCAGAGCATCCCCAATGACAGATGGCCATCCAGCCTCTGCTTAAAGACCTCCAAGGAAGGAGACTTCACCAGAATCTCCATTGAGGGAGTGTGTTCCACTGTCAAACAGCCCTTACTGCCAAGAAGTTCCTCCTAATGTTGAGGTGGAATTTCTTTTCCTGGAGCTTGCACCCATTGCTCCATTGTGTCCTATTCTCTGGAGCAGCAGAAAACAAGCTTGCTCCATCCTAATATGACATCCCTTCAAGTATTTAAACATGGCTATCATTTCACTTCTCAGCCTTCTCTTCTCCAGGCTAAACATACCCAGTTCCCTAAGTTGTTCCTCATAGGGATTCATGGTTTCCAGACCCTTCACCATTTTAGTTGCCCTCCTCTGGACACTCTGGCGGAAAAATGAAAAGCACAGATATACTATAGGGGACACCTGGCTGAATGAGACTACGTGTGAAAGAGATCTAGGAGTCCAGGTAGGCCACAAGTTGAACATGAGTCAACAGTGTGATGCAGCAGCTAAAAAGGCCAATGCAATTTTAGGCTGCATTAATAGAAGTATAGTGTCTAGATCAAGAGAAGAAACAGTGCCACTCTCTTCTGCTTTGGTCAGGCCTCACCTGGAACAATACTGTGTCCAGTTCTGGGCACCACAATTCAAAAAGGATGTGGAGCATCCGGAGCATGTGCAGAGGAGGGCAACTAAAATGGTGAAGGGTCTGGAAATCATGAATCCCTCTGAGGAGAGACTTGGGGAACTGGCGATGTTTAGCATCTTTGGAGGTCTTTAAACAGAGGCTGGGTGGTATGTTTTGATTGAGAGTTCCTGCATGGCAGAAGGGGTTGGACTGGATGGCCCTTGGGGTCTCTTCCAACTCTATGATTCCATGATACCTCACAGCACCGGTCTTTTTCCTGTTGGCCTTGGGTGGCACTGTATCTGACACAATCTCACCCAAGGGAGACCTGCCTGGCTCCGCTGCCACTTGCCAACCACCTCCTCCGTGTGACTGGACTTCCCTTTCCCTTGTGGGCAGGGTGACCAGAAGCCATAGCCACCAAGGAGGACAAGGCACCACAAAATGTAGGACTACAAAATAAAAGCTAAAGATACTCCTATTAATATAAATTCATGCTTCTTAACCACGTCCTCTGACCTTTTGGAATCCCTCCTAGACAGAAGGCTGAAATACGTATGTTTCCCAGAAAAAGGAGGACGTCTGGTCACCCTGCTTTGTGGAGGGAAGATGGGGCGGGGGCTGTTCTGGTTGTTAATGAGAGATGGCCTAGTTATTGTCAGCTGAAAGTAACTATGCTGGCTATTTGCTGTAATAAATGGAATGAATGAATGCATGAAAGAAAGAAAGAAAATGAGGGAGGACTGGTCCCCTGGCATTTCTCCTGCTGCCCCCTGGTGGTTGCAGCCCTTACTGCAAGGATCCCTTCCGACCGCTGGAGGACAAGGACCAGTCTCACCTTCATCCACTCCAGAAAGGCCAGGACTTTTTTGTCTGATGGGGAATATCCTGAGCAGAGGAAGCCAAGCGTAGCCATGACCGGCACCCTGGGCTCCAGGAAAGCTGGTTTTGGTAAGCTTAAGGCAGTACTGTGAGATCCTATGATCAGAAATCATGTTGTTGTTGTTGTTAACTGCCCTCAAGTCAGTCTGGACCCATGGCGACTCTATGGATGAGACATCTCCAAGAAGACCCTTTCTTTCTCCACTGTTCTGCTTAATTCCTGCAACCCCTTAATAAATACCTATGGTTTCCTTAATAATAGAGTCCCTCCATCTATATCATATGGCCTTCCTCTCTTCCTTCTTCCCTCCACCTTTCCTAGCATTATTGTCTTTTCCAACAATTCATGCCTTCTCATGACATGTCCAAAGTACGACAGTCTCACTTTGGTCATCTTGGCTTCTTCAAGGGAGATTTCTGGCTTGATCTGCTCTAGGACCCCTTTCTTTGTCCTTTTGGCTCTCCATGGGATCCTCAGCATCTTCTCCAGCCCCACATTTATCTCAAAGGCATTGGTTTTCCTCCTATCTCCTTTCTTGACTGTCCATATCTCACATCCATCCATGGGAATAATAGGGAATACGGTGGCTTGTATGATTCTGACTTTTGTGCTGAGTTGTATGTCTTTGCATTTTAGGCTCTTTTCCAGTTCTTTCATAGTTGCTCTCCCCATTCTTAGTCTTCTTCTGATTTCCTGAGTGCAGTCCCCATTTCTATCCATGTTTGATCCCAGGTATGGGAAGTCTTTGACTATTTCTCTTTCTTCATTGTCTAGGTTCAACTTGTGAAGGTCCTCCTCGGTGGTCATTATTTTTGTTTCCTTTTATGTTTAGCACTTTCTTCTTGGCTCTTCCTTAGTAGGTGTTCCAGATCTGTGAGGTTTTCTGCTAGTATTATTGTCAGTGTGTGGATGATGGGTGTTGCAGTGATGCTCTTAGACGCTCAGCAGAATCTGCAGAGCAAGCTGGCTGCTGTGATCCACAACCTCTTTGTAACTCTTACCATCAACTGGCTCAGCTTCCCTTCTTCAGGATCCTGTCTTCCTCAGTCAAGAAGACACATTGTAAAGTCCAAAAGCATAGTTTTATTAATGCATATAAAAGTAAAAATAAGATATAACTAAGTAAAATCCATTGTGATGAACTTGTCCAGTTCAGCCATGCAAGATTACATCTTTAACAATCCCAAAAGCTTAGTATCCAACTTGTTGCAGTTAAAACCACTGCTTCCAGGCACACACTCTCACGCACTCACATCTTGAACAATAACATTCTAGACAAAGGATTCTCTAGGCCAGGGGTCAGCAACCTACATCCCGTGGGCCGGACCTGGCCCACTGAGGCCATGTTACCAGCCCCTGGCCGGTCCTGCCGCCGATGCCACCGCCGTAGCTTTTTTCCCCCCGGGCTTCTCCGGCCGCCATTTTGTGTTCCAACACAAATGGCGGCCAGGTTGCGTGCAGCAAGCTCTGCCTCCTCCACCACGCCGTCCGCCCTCTGTCCTCCGCAGAAGGCCAGCGACCTCCTCTGCTGCCTGCCTGCCTCCCTCCCCTCCGCCGCCATGGCAGCGCTCTTTAAACCGAGGCCAGGGCTCTTTCCTGGGCTGTCCCATTGAAATCGCAACCCAGAAGAGAGCTTTGACTTCATAGAATCATAGAATCATAGAGTTGGAAGAGACCACAAGGGCCATCCAGTCCAACCCCCTGCCATGCAGGAACTCCCAATCAAAGCATCCCTGACAGATGGCCATCCAGCCTCTGCTTAAAGACCTCCAAGGAAGGAGACTCCACTACTCTCCGAGGGAGTGTGTTCCACTGTCGAACCGCCCTTACTGTCAGGAAGTTCCTCCTAATGTTGAGGTGGAATCTCTTTTCTTGCAGCTTGCATCCATTGTTTCGGGTCCTAGTCTCTGGAGCAGCAGAAAACAAGCTTGTTCCCTCCTCAATATGACATCCCTTCAAATATTTAAACACGGCTATCATATCACCTCTCAGCCTTCTCTTCTCCAGGCTAAACATCCCCAGCTCCCTAAGTCGTTCCTCATAGGGCTTGGTTTCCAGACCTTTCACCATTTTAGTTGCTCTCCTTTGGACACGCTCCAGTTTCTCCACATCCTTTTTGAATTGTGGTGCCCAGAACTGGACACAGTATTCCAGGTGAGGCCTGACCAAAGCAGAATAGAGTGGCACTATTACTTCTCTTGATCTAGACGCTATACTTCTACTGATGCAGCCTAAAATTGCATTGGCCTTTTTAGCTGCTGCATCGCACTGTTGACTCATGTTCAACTTGTGGTCCACCTGGATTCCTAGATCCCTTTCACACGTAGTCTTCATTCAGCCAGGTGTCCCCCATCGTATATCTGTACTTTTCGTTTTTCCCCCCTAAGTGCAGTACCTTACATTTCTCCGTGTTGAATTTCATTTTGTTAGCTTTGGCCCAACTTTCTAGTCTGTTCAAGTCATTTTGAATTTTGATCCTGTCCTCTGGGGTATTAGCCACTCCTCCTAATTTGGTGTCGTCTGCAAATTTGATAACTATGCCCCCAATACTGTCATCTAAGTCATTGATAAAGATGTTGAATAGCACTGGGCTCAGGACAGAGCCCTGTGGCACCCCACTGGTCACTTCTTTCCAAGTTGAAAAGGAGCCATTGTTGAGCACCCTTTGCGTCAACCAATTACAAATCCATGTAACAGTTACTTTGTCTAGCCCACATTTTACCAACTTGCTTGCAAGAATGTCATGGGGAACCTTGTCAAAGACCTTACTGAAATCAAGATATACTATATCCACAGCATTCCCTTCATCTACCAAGTTGGTAATTTTAACAAAAAAAGAGATCAGATTTGTCTGGCATGACCTGTTTCTCTGAAACCCATGTTGACTTTTTGTGATCATGAAATTATCTTCCAGATGTTCACAGACTCTCTGTTTAATGATCTGCTCCAGAATCTTTCCGGGTATTGATGTCAGACTAACTGGAGGATAATTGTTGGGATCCTCTTTTTTCTCCTTTTTGAAGATGGGGACAACATTTGCCCTCCTCCAGTCCGTTGGGACCTCTCTTGTTTTCCAGGAATTCTCAAAGATTATTGCCAATGGTTCCGATATTACATTTGCCAGTTCTTTTAATACCCTTGGATGTAATTCATCTGATCCTGGAGACTTATATTAATTTAGATCAGGAGTAGGCAACCTTTCCCCTTTAAGGGCCGAGGGACTTCAGCTCCCAGAAGCCTCAGCCATGTTGGCCAGTAGTCCCATGTTGGCCAATAGCTCCTGGGATTCTGGGAGTTGAAATCCCTCGGCCCTTAAAGGGGAAAGGTTGCCTACCCCTGATTTAGATTAACCAGATGTTTCTGTACTATCTCTTTACTTATTCTGTGCTGAAACTCTCCTATTCTGTTCTCTGCTCCATTATCCTCAAGTTGAGCACCCTTTGCCTTTTCTGAGAAGACTGAAGCAAAGAAGGTGTTGAGTAGTTCTGCCTTTTCTCTGTCCCCTGTTAACTTTTTGCCATCTTCTCCACATAGTGGCCCTACCATTTCCTTCTTTTTCCTTTTGCTACTGACATACCCCCAAAAGCCCTTTTTATTGTTCTTAAGGTCAAGGTCCCTGACTTGTAAATCTGACTCCTTATATTATTGTCATTATGTTTTTAATATTGTATTTTAATTGGTCATTTGTTTAATTCTGTTTTAAGGGGATGGGAGGGTGGGACTATGGGATGATGGAATGTTTTTAACTTTGTTCTATTTTAATATTGTTGTACCCCGCCCCGATTGCCACACAGAGGGGCGGGTTATAAATAAAAATTTATTATTATTATTATTATTATTATTATTATTATTATTATTAACCTCTCTAGCAAGCCTGATTTCATTCTGCGCTTTAGCTTTTCTGACTTTACCCCTACACATGCTAGCTATTTGTTTGAATTCCTCTTTGGTGATTTCACCATTTTTCCATTTCTTATACATGTTCCGTATAAAACATAGTTCAGTTGCAAGTTCCTTAGTCATGCATCCTGGTTTTTTGAGACACCTCCCATTCTTCCTCCTCGTTGGCACGGTTTGAAATTGTGCCTTCAGTATCTCCCTTTTGAGAAACTCCCATCCGTCTTGAACTCCCTTTTCTTTTAGTATTCCTGTCCATGGGATCACCCTCAGTATTTCTCTAAGTTTAGTAAAATCAGCTTTCCTAAAGTCTAGAATGCGTGTCTGACTATGCCTGGCTTCTCCTTTCCACTGTATAATAAACTCCAGGAGGACATGATCACTCCCACCTAAGGATCCAACCACTTGCACCCCATTAACTAGGTCTTCCCTGTTAGTTAGGATCAGATCCAAAATAGCTGATTCCCTCGTTGCCTCTTCCACCTTTTGGACAATGAAATTGTCTTTGAGGCAAGTGAGGAATTTGCTAGACCTTGAAGATTTTGCCGAGTTTGACTTCCAGCAAATATCAGGATAGTTGAAGTCACCCATCACTACTATATTTCTCCTTTCTGAGTGTGTGGTCATCTCTTCTAGAAAGGCTTCATCCAATTCTTCTGCTTGAGTTGGGGGTCTGTAGTAGACTCCCACACTAACATCCCTGTTGTTTCCTTCCCCTTTAATTTTTATCCAGATGCTCTCCACTTGGCTTCCAGGATTGATGTCCTGGATTTCTTCACTGGTGTAAATATCCCTGACATATAATGCTATTCCTCCTCCTTTCCTGTTTGTCCTGTTTCTCTTGAAAAGGTTATACCCCTTTATTTCTGCATTCCAGTCATGAGACTCATCCCACCAGGTTTCAGTGATGCCTATTATATCATATTTGCTTTGTTGTGCTAGGAGTTCAAGTTCATCTTGCTTATTTTCCATGCTCTGTGCAATAGTGTAGAGACATCTAAGACCATTTGTCCCCTTTACTTGCTGCCTGTGCACATTTTTTTGCCTCCCACTGTTGGGTCCCTTTACTGTTTGCCTTGTTTCCCACTGTTGGGTCCGTGTACTGTTTGCCTTGTCCCTGTACTGTTTGCCCTGTACTGTTTGCCTTCGGTTTAAGGGGGATCGATCCTCGGCTTTTCCATCCCCAAAGCAGAGGATGCAAGGCTCCCTCCTTTTGGGGGTGGAAAAACCGGCTTCAAACCGAAGCCAGGGCTTTGCCCAGCCTTCCTTGGGGCGCGCGGGGCTGTTCTGGGCCTTCCTGAGGCCCCTTCACTGGGCTCTGCTCCAAGACATGGTGCCACCGATGGCTCTGGGCACAGGTAAGCCTTAAAATTTAACGTCTTGTTGTTGTTGTATGCATGCCTTCAAGTTGTTTCACCTCATGGCGACCTTCAGGTGAAGCTATCATGAGGTTTTCTTGGCAGATTTCTTCAGAGGAGGGGGTTTGCCATTTCCACCCTCTGAGGCTGAGAGAGTGTGACTTGGCCAGGGTAATCCAGTGCCTTGGAATCATTTCTGGCTTATTTTGACCCTACCATGGGGGTTTTCTTGGCAGGTTTCTTCAGAGGAGGAGGTTTGCCATTTCCACTCTCTGAGGCTGAGAGGGTGTGACTTGCTCAAGGTCAGGCAGTGGGTTTCCCTGGTTGAGCAGGGATTCATTGACCATCTCCTTAGCCAGAAGCAGGCCCATAGTTCCCATTGAAATACCGGTAAGTTTGTTGATTTAACTTTATTTGTTCTTCATTTTAAATATTGTATATGTTCCTGTTTTGTTTTTTTACTTCAAAATATCATGTGTGCAGTGTATGCAGGAATTATTTTTAATTTTTTTAAATATTTATTTATTTATTTATTTACTTTGGCCCTCCAATAGTCTGAGGGTCTGGGACCCGGCCCCCGGCTCAAAAAGGTTGCCTTCCCCTGCTCTAGGCCCTTCCCATACTCCGCCTTTTGGGTATTAACGTTCAGGTTGATTGGATGATCTGTACGTGACGGATGCTAACCCAACCTCTTGTTGTTCACCTTCCATCATGTGATCTACTTTCCCATAACAACTTTTATTATTGTTTCCTTATGTAAACAAGGTTGCTTTCCCATCTAGTGGTTTCTGTATTGTTTTGTCTTTCTAGCCACCTGGACTGAGCTTTCTCAAGTGGAAAAATACAGACACACACACATCTTACATTTCACCTTTGACTGCATAGCCCATCTATTCTCTGACAATTATGGGGTCATCTGCATATCTCAGATTGTTGATATTTCTTCCTCCTATTTTCACTCCTCCTTCTTCCGTGTCGAAGCCTGTTTTTCCTATAATATGTTCTGCATACAAGTTGAACGGATCGGGTGAAAGGATGCAGCCTTGTCTGACCCCTTTGCCGATTGGGAAATCCTAGAGTTGGAAGAGACCCCAAAGGGCCACCCAGTCCAACCCCTTTCTGCCATGCAGGAACTCAAAATCTAAGCCTCCCCTGGGACTGATAGCCACCCAGCCTCTGTTTCCTCGAAGGGAAGGAAATCCTCAGAGGGAGGGAAGGGGGTTCCTGGTGCTCAAGGCCAGTTCCATGGAGGAAGAAAGCTCAGTGCCGCCCTACGGAAACCTGGATGTGGATGGAGAAGGGATTTCCAGGTGAGCAGAGGCTCCAGAAGGGACTCAGATTCCCAAAGTGCCCTTTCTCCATCTTCTCAGAACCAGGACTTTGGTTGCTTTCTCTGCTGGCCCTCCTCCGCAGGGCTGTTGTGAAGGTTCCCAGGGAGTCTCTCTCTCTCTCTCTCTCTCTCTGCCCAGAAGGGCCTTTTTTGGGGAGGTCCCTTCTCCTCCTCCCCCCTCCCCTTGTCTTTGGCCTTTTAGGCTCCTCCCAGAGGAAACAGCCCCCCTCCTCCCTTAAACCTCCTCTAAACCCAGCCCCTCCTCTTCCTGGAAGGCCAAAGGGGGGGTCTAGACAGTCCCAATTCCCCCCCCCCCCATAAAGCATCAGAAGGACAGAAGGAGGGAAGGAGGGAAAGGAGGGAAGGAAGGAAAAGGTCTGTGTGTCGGGTGTGTGTGTGTGTGTCTGGGCCTGATCCGGATCCTGTGGGCCTCTCTCTCTCTCTCTCTGCCCCCCCCCCCCAGAATGGCCTTTGTATTTGGGGGGGTCCCTCTTTGTCCTCCTCTTTCCCCTTGGCTTTGGCCTTTTAGGCTCTTTCTAGCGAAACAGAGAGGAAGAGGGTTTTCCTGGCCATTCCCAATGCCCTCCCCCCCCCAAAAAAAGAGGCCTCAGGAGGAAGGAAGGAAGGAAGGGAGGGCCCTCTTTCCAAAAGGGAGGGGGCTCTGCAAGGGGAAGGAGGGGGGCAGGCCTTCAAGGCAAGGAAAGGCCTTGTTTGTGTCTTTTATCCCTCTGCCTTTGGATAACCCCCCCCCTCTTTTTTTTGGCCCTGACCCCTTTGCCCTCCCCCTCCCCCACCAGAAGGCGTCCCTGAGGAGGAAGAGAGGGAGTGCGCATGCTCAGAGTCCTTCCTGGCAGGCGGGGAGGGCAGCGGCTTGGGGGGGGGGCTGCGACTGAGCATGCGCAGTGATCGCCAGGCCTCCCTCGCTCTTTCTTCCCGTCTTTGAGGAGAGGAGCGAAGGCGAAGGCGAAGCTGGGCCTCGAAGGGCCTCCTCTTCCTCCTTCCTTCCTTCCTTCCTTCCTTGAAGAGGCCTGAATGGAGCCCGAGGTGAGGAGGACTGAGGAGGGGAGGAAGGGAAGGGAAGGGAAGGGAAGGGAAGGGAAGGGAAGGGAGGGCTCTGTTAATGGAGGGATCTGTGTGTGTGTGTCTCTTATATTTACAATAGATAGAGATATAAAGCGTTTGAATGGAGGAGGGAAGGGAGTGAGAGAGGGAGGGGTGCGGATGAGGAAGAAGAAAATGAGGAGACTCTACAGAGTGTGGCTGGAATTGAAGATTTCAGAGGTGGCATAGAAGAATTTGGAAAAACTGATAATTATTGTTTGTCTTTACCATCACCAATTGGAGTTGAGGAATATTTTGATGACTAGTGTGGTTAAGTGGTGGTATTTATATTTTGATTTTTGATTAAGTGTAAGATATGTCACAGTTTAGGCAACTTAGAGTCTTATCTTTAAATGTACAAGGACTAAATACACCCCAAAAACGGAAAAAAATTTTTCACTATTTATATAAATTGAAACTGGACATCTGCTGCCTGCAGGAGTGCAGGATCAAAAAGAAAGATGTGAAATACTTGAGGAATCCAAAATTAGGATTAGAATTTGTGGCAGCTTGTCCATTTAAGAAAAGAGGTGTGGTTTTATATATAAATTCAGTATTCGATCCCAGACTGGTGTATAGTGATCCTGAAGGATATTGTCTAATGGTTGATATCTCGCTGGAGGGCAAACATTTTTTGATAATAGGAGTGTATGGTCCATTAGAAAATAAGAGTAAGTTTTATAAAAATTTGAAAGAAAAGATGTTTGATTTGGTTCAGGAAAATATCATAATGTTAGGCGATTTCAATGGGGTTGTTGACCCAATGATTGATCGAACTGTTAAAAAATTAAGTAGGAAGACCCAGGGGCGTCTACCAAAAGAGTTTTTCAACTTAACGGAAATGTTTATTTTGAGGGATGTGTTCAGAACAAAGAAAGGTAAGGAAAAGGATTATACTTTCTACTCTAATAGGCATCAAACCTTTTCCAGATTAGATATGATTTGGATGTCAGAACATCTATTGCACAAAGTAACAAAAATTAAGACGTTACCTAAAATCTGGTCGGATCATAACCCAATAATAACAGAATTAAAATTTGGACATTCTACTTTTCATTGGAAATTAAATTTGAATATACTAAAGAATAATACAATTCGTGAAGAAATTAAAAAACAAATTATTTATTATTTTAAAGAGAATTTGGACAAAGAAGTACCAATACATACAGTTTGGGATGCTCATAAAGCCGTAGTAAGGGGAATTATTATACAGAAAACAGTAGAGTGGAAAAGGCAAAGACAGCAGAAGGAAGAAAACCTTATTAAAGAACTGAGTGAACTAGAAGCAAAATTGAAAGAGGATCCAAGTTTAGTTGAGATAAATGAAAAAATTAAAAATACCCAGAAACAATTATCAATTCTAAATATGGAGCAAATTGAAAAGAAAATTAAATTTATTAAACAAAAATATTATGAATCAGGGAACAAACCAGGGAGATTATTGTCATATATGGTCAGAAAAGAAAGAGCTAAAAGAACCATCACAAAAATCAGGAAAGGTTCTGAAATTTTTTCAACACAAGCAAAGATCAAAAAAATCTTTACAGATTTTTTTGGAAACCTATATAAAGCCCTTCCAATTTCAGAGGTAGAAGTTAAGAAATATTTAGACAATATCGAATTTTTTAAAATAACCAAGGAGCAACAAGAGGTACTTAACCATCCCATTACATATAAAGAGTTGGAACAGGCAATTGGGCAAACTAAATTCTCCAAATCTCCAGGACCAGATGGTTTCCCAAATGAATATTACAAGTCATTTGCACCGGAGCTAATATCACCTTTACTTGCCACCATGAATAATATAGTGTTAGGGAATATACCCCAATCATGGAATTCCGCAAATATTTCATTAATATTAAAGCATGACAAAGAGAGATTAGACCCTAATAATTATAGACCGATATCGTTATTGAATACGGATTATAAACTTTTCGCAATGATTCTAGCAAATCGGTTGAAAGATATCTTGGCTAATTGGATACATGAGGATCAGAGTGGTTTTCTCCCGTCCAGGGGGACAAAACAAAATTTTAGAAATTTATTGAATATAATTGATTTACATCAAAAAAATATTCAAAGAAAATTGGCACTAATCTTCCTGGACGCGGAGAAGGCTTTTGATAATGTGAATTGGAGTTTCATGATTGGGGTTTTACAAAAAATTGATGCCGGAGGATTGTTTATTAAATGGATCAAAAAAATATATACGGAACAAGATGCTGTTATATTAATAAATGGAGAGGCGACTACCAAATTTGAAATTCAGAAAGGAGTGAGGCAAGGATGCCCGCTGGCTCCATTGTTATTTATATTAACTTTAGAGGTCCTACTTACTCAAATTAGGAGTAATAAAGAAATCCATGGAATAGAAATCGGAAAGCAAAAGTATAAGCTCCGTGCTTTTGCAGATGATCTAGTCTTAACAATAGCGAACCCGGTGGAATGCATTTTGTTAGTAATGGAAGTTTTAAAACAGTTTGGGAAGGTTTCTGGATATAAAATAAATAAAAGCAAATTGATTGTGATGACTATAAATATTTTTAAGAAGGAGATTGAAAAATTAAAGGAAATAACTGAGTTCAAATTTGAGGATAAATGTAAATATTTAGGAATATGCATCAGCACTAAAAATTCTGACCTTTATAAAAATAATTACCAAAAGGTATGGGGTGAAATCAAAGACAACATGAGAAGATGGGAACAATTAAATTTAACTTGGATGGGAAGAATAGCAGTGGTTAAAATGGCAATTTTACCAAAATTAATGTACTATTTCCAGAACATCCCTATAATTGATAATGAGAAAATTCTAAAATTATGGAATAAGGATATATTGAATTTTATTTGGAAAAATAAGGGACATAGAATAAAAGCCATAGACTTACAAGACACAGTAAATAAAGGAGGTTTGGCAGTACCAAACTGTCTTTGGTACTATGAAGCGTGCGTTTTAGACTGGCTTCAGGAATGGCTATTATTGAAAAATCCAAGAACCCTTGAACTAGAAGGAGGAGACTTATTTTATGGCTTCCACTCCTATTTGTTCTATGATAGGCATAAGGGAGATGCAAGGTTTAAGGATCATTTTATACGTAAATCATGTTTAAAAATTTGGATGAAATATAAAGCAAAATGGTGTTTAAAGATACCATTTTGGGCCTCACCTGCAGAATCTATTCTGATGAAAACAGTTTATAACGATACTAAATGGCTTCGATATAAAGACCTACTTGAGGTTGAAAATACAGAAATTAGGTTTAAAACAAGGGAAGAATTAAGACAAAAGGGATGGGATACCAACTGGTTTACATATATGCAATTATATGAACAATTCAAATTGGATATAAAAACATATAAAATTGGCTCAGCATATAAAAGTTTTGAGAATGTGATATTCGGAGAAAATAAGAAGATAATTTCAAAATACTATAATTTAATTAGAAATTGGGAAACGGAAGAGAACACAGTTAAAACTTATATGGTGAATTGGGCGAAAGATTTGAATCAGAATGTCAATTTGGAAAATTGGGTAAAAAGTTGGGAAAATGTTAAAAAATGGGCGACGAGTATGGATCAAAGAGAAAATGCATATAAAGTAATGAGCAGATGGTATCTCACTCCTTATAAACTATCTAAATTGTACAAAGGATGTAATCCTATTTGTTGGAAATGTGGTGAAGAGATAGGTTTCTATTTCCACGCTTGGTGGAAATGTAAAATTTCTCAAAAATTCTGGAGTATGATTAACAAAGAAATTATGGCAATATTTAAAATAAATATGCGGTTAGATCCAAAAATATACTTATTAAACATTTGGGACAAAAAAATTGAGAAAGAAGGAGGACGCCTCCTTTTTCTACTAATAACTACGGCAAGAATCCTATTTGCTAAATATTGGAGAAAGAGAGAGATACCAAGGTTGGAGGAATGGAGAAGCAGAATATATGAAACATATGAGTTGGAAAAATTGACCTGGTTAGTACAAAATAAATCATTAAATGAATTTCATGCCATTTGGAAACCATGGTATAGCTATGAGAGAAAAAAGATGACGGATGCGAGGCAATTTCAAATAGATTAAAGGATTATATAGGAATTATATTTGTCTGATATATATATATATATATATATATATATATATTCATATTTTTTAATATAGAGAATTGAGCTACATGATAACTTAGATAATACAGATTATTATAGACTAGGAAAATAGTAAATTATAGAAATGTATGTAACGTATGTAATATAGATAAAGTAGCCAATTTAAGTCCATTATTTTGCGATAACTATTACTATATTTACTATAATCATTATTACTATATTTACTATAATCATTATAATTTGTACTCTTAGTTGATTGCTCTAGAATGGATTAGACTAGAGCCAATGGTGAAGGTAAAGTACACAGAGTTAAGAAGTTAAAAATGTTAAAAATAATTATAGGTAATAGAGGATAGTGATGTGGCTTCTGCCAGTGGGATATAAGGAAAGAAGTACATAAAGCACTGAAGAGTGAAAATAGACTATGATACAAAGATTGAATTATATATATTAAGAGGTCTAGATAAGATTAGGTCAAATGATCCTTATCAAAGTCATGGAGGTAAAGTGGGTTTATGTTAGTTTCTTAGTATGTTAGTATGTTTTATATTTGTATTTGTTGTTTGATTGTTGATCGATATGTCTGTAGTTTTGTAGTTTTTGTAGAGTTTGTACAGTTTATGTTTGTTTGTTTTAAATTTTCTAATAAAGTTTATAAAAAAAAAAAAAAAAAAAAAAAAAAAGAAGGACAGAAGGAGGGAAGGAGGGAAAGGAGGGAAGGAAGGAAAAGGTCTGTGTGTCGGGTGTGTGTGTGTGTGTCTGGGCCTGATCCGGATCCTGTGGGCCTCTCTCTCTCTCTCTCTGCCCCCCCCCCCAGAATGGCCTTTGTATTTGGGGGGGTCCCTCTTTGTCCTCCTCTTTCCCCTTGGCTTTGGCCTTTTAGGCTCTTTCTAGCGAAACAGAGAGGAAGAGGGTTTTCCTGGCCATTCCCAATGCCCTCCCCCCCCCAAAAAAAGAGGCCTCAGGAGGAAGGAAGGAAGGAAGGGAGGGCCCTCTTTCCAAAAGGGAGGGGGCTCTGCAAGGGGAAGGAGGGGGGCAGGCCTTCAAGGCAAGGAAAGGCCTTGTTTGTGTCTTTTATCCCTCTGCCTTTGGATAACCCCCCCCCCTCTTTTTTTTGGCCCTGACCCCTTTGCCCTCCCCCTCCCCCACCAGAAGGCGTCCCTGAGGAGGAAGAGAGGGAGTGCGCATGCTCAGAGTCCTTCCTGGCAGGCGGGGAGGGCAGCGGCTTGGGGGGGGGGCTGCGACTGAGCATGCGCAGTGATCGCCAGGCCTCCCTCGCTCTTTCTTCCCGTCTTTGAGGAGAGGAGCGAAGGCGAAGGCGAAGCTGGGCCTCGAAGGGCCTCCTCTTCCTCCTTCCTTCCTTCCTTCCTTCCTTGAAGAGGCCTGAATGGAGCCCGAGGTGAGGAGGACTGAGGAGGGGAGGAAGGGAAGGGAAGGGAAGGGAAGGGAAGGGAGGGCTCTGTTAATGGAGGGATCTGTGTGTGTGTGTCTCTTATATTTACAATAGATAGAGATATAAAGCGTTTGAATGGAGGAGGGAAGGGAGTGAGAGAGGGAGGGGGGGCCCTCCAAGCCCTTTTCCCCTTTGGATCCCTTTTGGTCCTCTCCCAAGGGCCCCCTCCCCAAAATCCCAAGGAATGCCCTTTGTTTGGGGGGGAGGGAGGGGAGGGGGCTCTCTTCCATTCTGAGAAATGAAGACCCTGCAGCCATTCTTCTCAAGGGAGGCTTTCTCCCCCATTTCCTCCCCCCTCCTCCTGAGAGACTGCGCATGCTCAGAGGCAGACTCCTCCCTCCCTCACTCCCTCCTTGACTTCTTGGCAAGCAGTGAGGGCAGCGGCTTCAGGAGCGAAGACTGAGCATGCGCAAGTCCCCCAGCCTCCCTCCGTCGCAATGGAGCCCAAGGAAAGGAGGACTCAGGAGGAAAGCTCTCTCTCTCTCAATATATGTATTTATATAGGTATGTATTATATAGGTGTGCCTCTGTTGTCCTTATGGGCGGGAATGGAGGGAAGGACTAAGAAGGGAAGAAGGGGACGGAGGGGTCTGTATGGCTCCCATTTAGAATCCTAGAGTTGGAAGAGCCCACAAGGGCCATCCAGTCCAACCCCCTTCTGCCATGCAGGAACTCCCAATCAAAGCATCCCCGATAAATGGCCATCCAGTCTCTGCTTAAAGACCTCCAAGGAAGGAGGCTCCACCAAAATCTCCATTGAGGGAGGGGTGTCTTCCACCATTGAAGAGCTCTTACTGTCAGCAAGTTCCTCCTAAGGGAGTGGAGTCTGATCAGGGCATTTTTATATTTCCATGTTTGTTTTATTTGAGTTGGAATGTTTATATTCCTGTTTTAATTATCTTGCCATTTAATACTGTTTTAAGGGGTATGAATTTTGTTGAATGGGGTTTAACTGATGTAAGCCTCTTAGATTGTCTTCATTTAAGAGAGGTATAAATAAAATTTATTTATTATTATTATTATTTATTATGTTGAGGTGGGATCTCTTTTCTTGGAGCTTGCATCCATTGCTCCATTGTGTCCTATTCTCTGGAGCAGCAGAAAACAAGCTTGCTCCCTCCTTTAAAACAATGGAATCTATGCTACTTTTGAATGTTCTCAATATATATATGTGTGTGTGTATTTGTATATTATGACTGTATAAACACATACACAAAGAGACAGAGCTGTTGCTGCCTCCATGGAGGGCTTTGGAGTCTCCTTTGGAGGCAGTTTTTAAGCAAAGGCTGGATGGTCAAGTTTGGGGAGGGCTTGGATGGTGTCTTCCTGAATGGCAGAAAGGGGTCAGACTAGATGGCCCTTGGGGATCTCTTCCAACTCTAGGATTTTATGGTTCTATGAAGACGCTGCTGCTGCCTCCATGGAGGGCAATGGAGTCTCCTTCTTCGGAGGCTGTCTTTCAGAGGAGGCTGGACGGCCATCTCTCCCAGGAAGGCTTTGGTTCTCTCTTCCTTCAGGGCAGAAAGGGGTTAGACTGGATGGCCCTTGGGGGTCTCTTCCAAATCTAGGACTCTTATGAACCCAAAGGTTACACAAGATGGAGAGGGCCAGATCATGGCATCCATCCATCCTTTCAGCCTTTCTTCTTCCCAGAAAACCCAAGGTGGCTTACAAAATTCAAAATACCAATTTGGTTTAAAAAGTGTACAGTGCAAAGGTAAAGACAATTCAGTGTAAATTCTGTTTAAAATACATAGCTAATAGCAGTTTACAAAGAGAAAAATAGCTTCAACATGTTGAGGAGAAGCAGCGTTCGCCACAGAGAAGAACAACAAATTCCCAAACCTACAAACAGGAATGGGCTTTTTGGGGGCCAACTGAGAAGCCCCCAATGCCTTTCCCATCCCTTTGGGGTGTCTGCCTCTCACTCCCCCTTTCTCTCCTTCGTCCCTCCTTCTCATCCTTTCCCTTCTTCCTTTACCCCACTGTTACTTTAACCTTCGAAGGGAGGGGAAGCTCATCTCTCTCCCCCCCCCATCCTTCCCTCCTTGCGCCCCTTTTCCAGCTCCATCCCTCTCTTCTTTGGGGGAGCCTCTCCTCCCCCTCCTGGCCCCTCCTTTCTCCTCACAACAACCCTGCAGAGGAGGACAGTCTGAGACCAGCCCCTCCCAATACATCCTCTGTCATCCTTCCCTCTGACTATGGGGCCTGCAAAGGGAAGGGAGGTCTCCTTTCCTTGGGATAGGCATGAACTAGATCTTCCCTTGAGCTATGGGGTCTACAAAGGGATGGTGGGGGGGGGTTCTCTCCCTTCACCCCTCTTTTTCTCCCTCTGGGAAGCCCCTTTTGTGAAGGAAAAGAGGGGGCCCTAATCCGGATCCTATGGGCCTTTGTCTCTAAGGGGGAGTCTCTGTCTCTCTCTCTCCGGAAGGGCCTTTGAGGGGGTCCCCCCTCCTCCTCTTTGGCCTCCATTGGGGCCCTTTCCTGCCCCTTCCCCCAGGGAAAACCCCTCCACTCTTGAAGCCTCTCCTCTGAGGGATGCTCTTTATTTGGGACAAATCTCTTTTGACTTTTGGGGGGGCTCCCCTCTTTTAGCCCTCATCCCAGCCCTCCCCCCGGGATGAAGAGGGGCCCCCTTCTCCTGGGAGGCCAAGGTCTCCCCCAAAAGAGGCAGCAGCAGCAGAGGCCCCTTGAAAGGAGGCTTTTAAGCAGAGGCTGGAGGGAAGGCCCTCTGTCTCTCTCAGGGGGTGGCTTGACGGTGAGTTCCTGCATGGCAGAAGGAGCAGGCTGGGCTGGATCAGGGCGAGTTGCTGTCTTCCAAAACTCTAGGATTCCCAAGGAGGGGGGGGAG